>JAVJGI010000040.1:109600243-109680762 GCA_035590275.1 Ibycter americanus
CGCAGCGAGGCCGCCCCGCGGGGGGACGCGGGGATCTCGGGGGGGGGGGCGGTGAGCGGGGCCAGCAGCGCTCCTGGACCCTCCCTGTGCCCTCGGGTTAATTAGCGAACATCAAAGCAACGAGGGAGCCTGGTGCTGCCCTGTGAAACACCCCCCGCCCCCGCCTGTGCCGCAGGGAAATCACCTAATCGATACGATTACATTAGAAGGGATGAATTTTGTTACACCAACGCAGTGTCCCGCCTAAGCGCCAAATAACAGTGATATTACAATAATTAAGTTATTAAATAAGAGTTTCCCAACTGCTGCTCCAGGACCTCTGAGCCACTCGGCAATCAAAGGATATTGTTTAATCGAATAATGTGATTACTCCGTTGCACTGCCACGGATGGAATGATGCTTTGTGAGCAAGCAAGGTACACAGAAAACTCTCAGCGGTGTTGGTGTAAAGCTGTAGTAACACTATTCGCACAAATAGTTTTTGAAATAAAAAATACGGTGCTTGCCCAGGTAACATTTATATTAAACCACACAGGCGATACTTCAATGAAACGAGATGGGCAATATTTCTGTAAACAACACAATAGTTATATTAAACGACGTGGGCAGAAGCATCCATGAGCCGAAACTCCATCAGCACCCATGAGCCGCGCTTAGCGCCGTAATCAAAGGCTCTTCAAAGGGCTCCGTAAACGTGTTACAAACCCGTGTTTTCTCAGCACCTCCTGGAAAAAAAAATATCTACATCTACTGGGTGGAGCCGCTTTCTCAGAAGGGTGACTCAAAGAAACACCTGAAAAGATTAGCTCTCCTCAAGCACAAAAATGCTTTAGCCTCAATTTATGGAGACTGTAACCTGTGCTCATCGCTGAGGTTATGGGAAAACATCCTTAATACCTTGGTCATTAGGGCACGGCTGTAATTGCTGATGCTGGGTACTGGCAATGCGGTGAACAGAGCTGGACTTAAAGAAAAAACCTGCAGCTCCCTGGGAAACGTTTCTATGGCATGTACCGCCCTGCAGATTCACAGCAATACTTGCAAAATAAGCAAATAAAATTAATTGCATAAAAATAAAGTAAATAAATAAAATTAATTGCGTAAAAATAAATTCATAAATAAAATTAATATTTGGCGAACACTTCCAATAATAAGGTTATTCTTAGGGGCAGAAACCAACCAAGAGCAGGTTTCTCCCACAGCTGGGTAATTTCCCATGTTTTAAGCACAGGACATCCTTGCTGGCAGGCGGCGATGCTGTCAAGAGCCAGGTGATTTCAGAACCCAGCAAAACCGCGTGGCCAACCAGCTAGGAAAATCCTGTTGAACAACAAGAGATTTCATTATTTTTTTTTTTTTTCCTTAAGGAAGCAGGAAAACATCAGAGGGAATGACAAACCAGCCAGTGAATGCTTTTGTACCTGCCCGGTGAGATGCTGCATATCGTGGTTGCTCGTTAGGCAGCACCCATCGCTGCGGCGGTGAGGATGGATTCACCAGGGCCGCATCCAAAGGTCGTTAAATCAATGAGTGTTTTTCCTAATGGGATGCATATGGTCACCACCAGCATCCCGCTGAGCCACTGGGCTATGGTTTCCTCCCAGCCCCTGAAAGTGAATCATCCTGAATTAATCGCAACAATTAATTAGACTTGGGCTCGGAGAAATGGAAATCCCTCTTTCACGAGGGCTCCTGCAACCACGGAGCTGACCTGCTGCCACCACTGTCGTGCCAAGCAGCCGCGGTCCGGCACATGGGATACCCCACAGCGCCTGGGGACATTCCTGTAGAGATTCCTCCGATTCCTGCTGGGGAAAGCTCTCCGCCGGCTGCCAATTGCAGATATAAATAATGAAGCACTGATTAGCCCTTTCCTATTTGGACAGGGAGGAAAAGGGATGGGAAATGGGGCTATTTCTGAATGCAGAAACAATCCGGCAATTAAATAACAGTGACCACCCCTAGCGATGCTATTAATAATGTACTGGATTTATTTTTGCCCTCAGTTGCTTCACCCAAATGTGGGCTGGAGTGGCCCCTGAGGAATCTGGACCCTTGCATTTGATTTTTACACCCATTTTTACCTTCACGTTGTTAGCATCCTTCACTCACAAACCTCGGCGGCTGTTTCAGGACTGCTCTCTACCTCTGCTTGAGTGTTTTTAATATTAGTTTTCCTGGGTTTAGTTGTCTACGTTGTTAGTCTGACACTGGTGGGGTTTGGTTTTGTACGTTGTTAGTCTGACACTGGTGGAAAGTTCTTGTTTCCTTGGGTCTGGCTTCCTTCAAAGTAACCATTTCTCTGCCAAACCAAACCGAAGGCAGCAGCCTCGCCAGCACAGACGTACTGCGCTGAGTTACAGCGAACAGGCGATGCTCCCCCGGGGCTGACACGCATTGCCACTGAGGTACGGCTTCCGTGTCGAATAAATCCCCCTTGAAAACAAACAAGCGAAAATCCTTTGGCGTAACATCCGTAACGCTCCCCAGCCCTCGACAATGCCCTGCCCAACAACCTCAGCAGAGTCATCGGCTCTGACTTTCTAGCATTGCGGTGAAGCAGTATCTCCACCAAAGCTCCGGCGATCTCAGCATCCCTCCCTCTTCCCCCTTCCTATTCCCTTGGGCTGCGGCAACTGCCCGAGCCTGCTCTTCACCAGCCTCAGAGATGGAAAAAGGTGATTTATTCAGCCCGGACTCTGCACTAACAAGAGGTGGCTTCTGGCCGAGGCTGCCATTTAACAACCAGCAAGCTTCAGTGGTTAAAGTGGGATTAGTATCACTCACCCAGGGCTCTTACCCTTGCACTGCAGTTTGCTGCCTGCCTGAGTAAGGGTATTTGGGCAAACCAGGCTGCTGAAATACACGGAATTTTTAAGAGTGCCTCCCCCAGAAGGGCTGGTTTTTAACTCAGACCCGTGCGATGGTGCCTGAGCACCAGCAAGGTGATGGCATTAGCAGCCGATGAGTTGCTGCAATGAGCCCCACCGCATCCTGGCAGCATTTTTGGCCGGCAAAGCATTTCTGACCCCAGCCGGCCCCTTTCCTCCGCACGCTCCCATGGCTGCACCAGCATCAGGGTGGTTTCTTGAGAAATCGGAGCAACAGGCACGTGGGAAGACGGGCAAGAACGTGCCAGCTGCCCCGGTGACTCCTCCAGTGAGTCAGACCCCACTTAACGCACCCGGTCCTTGCATGAGGACACGAAGCCGGCGCCTCTTTACGTATCGCCGAGGTGTCGTTCGGTGGAGAAAGGGCAGGGTTAGTCACCGCGGTTATCACTTCCAGCCATATAAGGGAAACCTTTGGATCACGTTGGGAATTGCATCGGTCATCACATCAGGCTGCGGAAACAGAAAATATTTGGCAGGTTGGCTGCTATTGATGATGTGGGAGGAATGAGTTACCTCAGCAGTTACAAAACCAGCAATTTTTCCTCCCTGCAGGTTCCTTATTGCCTTTAAAGGAGGTTTCTCATCCTAAAGCTGTAGTTTTCTCCCCATATGTTTTCTACCAGTTCTATCAGCTCATGTGAAGTAGGAGCTGCTGCTTAAATCCAGCACCTCCCACTGCAGGTCTATTGCTTTGCTCCAGTCGCTTTTTCAGAGATAAAAATCTTATTTTGCCACATCTGGGAGGTTTTTGTGCACCCATGCTGCAAAACAGAGTTCAGCCACAAAGAGGGATGCTGCTCACACATCATGTTCGTCCTCAGCCCGTCGGCAGAGAATTGGGGCTACACAGGATGGACCCAGGCTGGCTGACTTCAGCACACCCCCATCCCCTCGCCCCCAGGCTGGGGATGATCTCTGTGGAGATCGTGTAAATATTTTGGAAACAAAAGCTTCTGCACCAGGTCCAAGCCAAAAAGGTGGGTGAACTCAGGAGGCAGGGATGCAGCAGGAGATAAAGATGCTGAAAGTGACTGCGAAGCATCCACTACCTTGGAGCGGTCGAGACACGCTGTAGTATTTCCGTGGAGACTGTGGCAATATTCATTGCTTCCTTAGTAACCAAATATTTGCATCTGTATTGAGTATAGCAGCAAATATGCATCGATAAGCCCGTACAGGCCGGCTGCAGGTGTGTTTTAGGACACAGTGATTGCTTTGGCAGCTCATCAAGGATAATTGCAGGATGCTACATCGTTAATTTGTGCATGCCCAAGTGCACAGTTTCAATCCCGTCGTTGCTAAGCTTTTCATTCTGCAGGTAGCAGGTAGAACCTGGCCTAATTAATTTAAATGCAGAACAACTTTTAAATGATTTTTGTCTTTGGGGCAAAGATAGAATATATGATTTCTTCCTCGTTACACCAAACTTTGTGACCTGTGGTGGGCTCAGCGGTGGGTTGAGCAGCATTCAAGTCTCAGAGCACAGAAGAGGGTAAGCTGAATGGGGATATATTTTTAGCTCTCTATCTCAATCTCTCTTCCAGAAGCCATTAGCTAAGTATTTGCATTGCTTGTACTGGGATTTTTTTTTGCCTGGCATGTTTTGCGTGACACAGGATGAAGAAAAGCTTCCTGGTGGGAGCTGGTGATGGGGGTACTCGATGTGGCTGGCTTGGGCACCCCGCGCTGCACTGGGGCTGGGTTTCCTCCGAGCACCCCGCTCCCTGGGCAGGCATTTCTTGCCTCCCCTCCTTCTCCTCCAGCACGGGACAAGGAGGGCTGCCCTACAGAGGGGATCCTGTGTGCTATCGCACCCTGGACCGCTCCAGCCCTTCACCTCTCATCCTGAACCCGGCGGGATGCTCGTGGAGGGTGCAAGAAAATTTGGTGTCAGTGGAGTGAGTCAATGAGCCAAAGCTGTCAAAGCGGCTCCCCTCTTGGATTTCCCAATGTCCTGGGGTGTTTCTGAGGGAGAGGTCCTCGGGTGGAGTGCCATGACAGCTAGACGCCCAGTTTTCAATGATTCCCAGCCCGTAACGCAGCCCGGTGGCTTATGGCTGGTAAATACATTTCCACTGTGCCAGCTGATGCAGTCACCAAGCTCGTTATATCAAAACTGCTTACAGCAGGCAAAATACAGACCGAGGGAAGAGAAATATTAATGACCTGGTACTCGGGAGATGTGCCTTTAATGTCTGATGTCATCATTTGGGAATTAGTTTGTTGTCATCAAATATTAGGAATAATTAAAGGATGGTGCTGGGTTTAGAACACACTCGTATTTGTTCATTAAATAAGATTAAAAAAAATGGCCTGGGAGAAGCTGCAGGGATTAAACACCCGAAGAACAGCTCGTGGAATGTCCCAACACACAGATGATCAGCCGCCCAACGTGGCAAACACCAACACAACAGATAACCGAAGACACCAACACAACCCATCATCTCAAACACCCATTAGGGGCTGAAAACTAATGTTATAAGCCAGGCACAGGTGTTATCCGGGGGCGCTAGTTTTGGCTTTCGTTGCTACCCAGGTCTGTAATTTGCGTTCAAGCCCCAGAGGACTTCAGCCTTTGCAGGAGCATCCCGAGCCCTTTCCCATCCCGGTCTCTCCATCTCGGGGCGAGGACCGCACACACCGCCCCGGGGGCGTGCGCAGGGGGTTACCGAGGTCCTGTTGCCACAACGCTTGGGAAAGGACAAGCACTAAGCAGGATTATTATTAATAACAGTAATTATTGGGGTTATTATCATTATGGTAAAGATCTCTACATTGAAATGATCCAAGCCTGACAACCCATGAATAAGTGGGTATCCCCGGCTGCCCTGCCCTGCCCTCTACCTCCTTCCCCAAATTAAAGCATCTCCTTTATTCCTCTCCCACCTCCTCCAGCCCCTGCTGCATCCCCGCAGTGGGGAAAGGTGGAAAAGATGCAGGATCCAGCATACCTGGTGAGACCAGCCGAGACCAAACATAATGTTCTTGCTATTTCTATAGTTTTTTTAAAAAAGCCCAGCCTCTCTTCATATATCAAAGCTGAACTTAAACCACAAACAACTTAACTTTTGCAACTTCTGCTTAATATATGCCCTTTTCGATATTAAACACCTTCCCCGGCAGACATAGGCTGTAGGGAGGGTGTTACCCTGCTTCCCCAGTGGTGTAAGACTAATGCAAAAAAAATCAATGTATTCTCCCTGCGGAGCAGGCCAGGGTTAATTGCAGCAGCCCCGAAAGCAGACCTGGGCTCTCTACATCAAAACCATTTCTCCTGCGGCTGCGGGGCCTCCCTGGACATTTGCAGGTCAGTGAGGACTCGCTGGAGAGTTGCACCAGGTTTGGCTGGTGTTCGCCGACAGCTCAGGCTGTGAGTCACCTAAAAGTGGTTTATATTTTACAAGGGAAGGGATCAGGCTGAGTCAGGCAGAGGAGTGTCGGGGCGGTGGCACATTTCCAGAAGGAAGCCCCTGCTCTTTTTGGAGTGGGAAATCCATCAGGAGGTGCCTGATGCTCCCAGGGTGGTGTAGGAAGGGTCAGCAGAGCTCTGCAGCACCTGGCTGCACAAATTAAACATCAGGGAACGTGTCTGATCCCTCCCAGGTCTGCGGTAATGGATGAAGGGAAAAATAATTGTGGGGCAGGAGAGGTTTGGAGAGAGATTGTAACTCCCACTTCAAATGTGGGACCTGTAGCAACAGAGCTTGGATACAGGGAATAGCACTGGGCACAAGATTATCCTGCTCTAATAAAGGCTTAATAAGCACCATGAAAATAAATAAAACCTCTCAAGAGGCAGCGGCCAGACCTCTTTACACACCTCAGCGGGCTGAAAGCCACATTCCCCATCCTGGTCTCTGGGGATGCTGCCTTTCGGGGAGCGATGCCTGGGGGCCCCTAATCTGCCTCAGGTCTCAGCATTAAAATGCAGTGCAAGGGCTTCCCCTCAACATGTCATTTGTACCATTTTGGTTTTAATTTTAACCAAAAAGCATCTCTTCCTACCAGCATGTTCCCCTTTGGGAAGGGGAGAGCGTACTCTGCCACTCTCCAGGGTTTGGATAAAAGGGATGGAGCCACTGGTTCCTCCCTGAGCTGAGCAGTCAATGTGAACGAGTGAGATCAATCCTGCCAAAAAAATCTGCAAGTTGGGGTTTAATCATTACTTTCCCCCCCCACTTTTGGAAACCAGCAAGGGAGCAACTATTCCTGGAGGTTCAGGCAGCTGCTGCTGGCTTCTCCCAGCAACTTTATGTACAGAGAGGGGGTGGGGGCATCCCTAAAGTGATTTTGTACTTAATTTGCCCAAACATCTTTTTCAGTGGTCCTTCCCAGCTGCATGGCTTGTTTTTCCCTGTGCCCTCAATTCTGTGCACGAGTTGCGAATCATCCCTGCTTGGGGTGATAAACACGGCCAGGCTGCGCCCCAGCAATGTGCAGCAAACGAGTCAAAGCCAACCTTGATTTTCTTATCTGGAGTCAGGCAGGGAGCAGAAACGTGACCCAAGGGGTGGCTTCTAACTAAGCTCACAGGGAGGGCTCCTGAGATGCACCCGGAGAGCTGCTCCTCGGGCTGGCAGGGTGGCCATTCTCCGGAGCAGCTAAAACCTTGCCGGCTTTCACTTGTGAATTTAAAAGCAATTTGGGAACCTGGTGCTTCTTGTACTCCTTTGTCGCTTACGTGCCTGGACGATGTCCTTGAGCTCGATGGGGCATAAATCAGTGAGGAACAAGCCCCAGCCGACAAGCAGGGCTGGCCCCAAAAGCAAGGCTGAGGCAGGGAGGGAATTCTGCAGATTTGCTTTATTGTCACAAGCAGATGGCAAAGCCGGCGTGACAGTGCCCGCTGTTTGCATAGCGGGCGCTGCAAGGGTTGTGCTCACGGCGTGGCAAAAGAGGTTATTCGCACAACGCAGATGGAAAGGGCTGGGCTGGTGGAGCCTGGTGTGATTTTCCTGGCTGAAAAGGTGCTCAACAGCCAAAATAAGCACGTAGGGCTCGATACAGTTTCGTGCAGGTGAGGGACGGTGCTGGTGCAGTGTCCATGCAGCAGCTGGCGATGCCAAGAGCGAGATGGAAGAAGATGAGGTTTGCAGAATCACGAGCTGATGAGGAGGGGCTGATAATTCAGCTAACGATGCTGCAGCAGGAGGGACAGTCCAGCTCGATGCTGTGCCCTTCAGATGAACAAACTGGGGGTCTTTCCCTGGGAATTAGCCACCCAGCACGGGGAAAAGCCTCTGTGCTTCCCAGAGCCAGCGGTTTTGGTAAAATAAAGACATCGAACCCTGTTTTAGCAAACACACGATGCAAACCTTTCTGCCACGGTACATGCAAGCCCCGCCGTAGGAGCTCTTTCCATGTGGCTCAGCAGTCAGCGGCGCATGTCTGGTGTATCGCTTCTTTGCTGTAGGCTCCTTGAGCAACGTCTTGGCATTGCCTTGGCAGAAACTGGTAATGGTTTTGCATGAAAGGGTTTTTTGCTAGTTAACACTGACACAGCCTTCGGTATGGTGTGTGCTGACGTGTAGGAAGGCTCCTCAAAAACTTTGGACAAAGGGAAAAGAGGCTTCTTGCTCCAAATTTCTGCCTTAGAGACTGTAACCCTGAGACATACTCACGTAATTGTCGAGGCACCACCACGGTTTTGTTGAACACACATGATCTGCTTGTCCTTCCCCTGCCTGAAAAACAAGTCACGCGGACACTTGCCCAGGGAGATAAATCACTTTTCCTGCATCGGAAAAAGTCCAGGGAATCTTATGGCATTGAAATGCTGTAGCTCACAGTGTGTTTATACTCAGCAGTTCTAATTCACCGCTTGTTTGAAAATACTTCCAGGCAATTGCAGTAAGAGACAAAACACAGGAGAGAGACTTGGCTGGAGAGCCAGTCAGAAGCATTGGGAGCAGGAGGAAGGCTTCCCATCCTGGCGGGACAGCTGCTGGCAAGAGCACCCAGCTGTGCCATGCTTCCAGAAGGGCATTTGCCTGGCTTGAAAAAAGGAATTGTGAAGGGAAGAGGCTTCCTTCATGATGAAGGAAACCATCATGAAATACAAGGGCGGTGGTCAAGGGCTTCCCACCTTTAGGGACAAGCCCCAGTAGCCAGGCAGTTTTGTTAGGGGACCACCTGCCCAACAGGTTTGTGTGACTGTAGAAGCAGCAACAAATGAACTCAGGCTCACGGGGGCCTTTTCACCTGCAGCAGGAGCAAGAGCCCAGCATGTCCCTGCCAAAGCTGATGTCCAGGGCAGGGCAGGGCACCTTGCTCTTCCTGGAAGGTGTCGTTCCCAAGACCAATTCATACACCATCACCAGAGTCTGACCCAGTGTGAAGAGCCATCACAAGGACGTCAGGTCATCTCGGGGAAGCTCTTGCCCATGAAGTCAGGTTCAAAGCAATCACAGAAGTCACACTGGCTCTCATCCGTCACAAAGGATTTTTTTTCCCCTCAGAAAATGTCTTTTGCAAATAAACTATTTTTTTGGAGAAGGGTGTTGTTCAGCTAGTGGTTTGGTTCATCAGTTTGTTTTCCCCTTCTTGAGGCATTTTCCCTGTGTCTTGCTCCTCTTTCCTACTTCTAATTTCAGTAATGCACTTCCCCTAAAAGTCTTTGCTGACTTCCCCAGCCCGCGGGGGATTTTGCAGCCTGGAGTGCATTGCCTTTGTGCAGTACTGAGAATGTTTTGAGCCGCCGTGTGTGGCCTGCGTCAGCTGAAACTTTCCAAAACACTTTTTTTTTGTTCTTGTCCCTCTCTAGGTCTTCTGGGGTTGTTTATTGTTAGTCTTTAGCCCCTCCCAAGCTATTCTGCTCTGCAGAAGCACTATCATGCTGTTTGCACCTTCTTTTCAAATCTGGTTTCCCTGTAATTCACAGCCCTCTTGTCCTCTGGGCAGGGAGGCACTCGATACGCCGCCTTTATTTTCCAAAATTCATCTCGGGGCCTTTGCAAAACCATCTAGAATAGCTCCAAGGAGTTTATTGCAACTGTGCTTATACTGGTGAGGACACAGGAAACCTCCCTTTAAGCTCCTACTTCCTTGCAGTTGTAAGAACATCGGTGAACAAATGGTGATCACGTTCTGCTCCTGGTAAGTTTTAAGGCTCTGCTGACCCAACTGCACGGGTAGAAAAAGAATTATTTTGCTGGTATAAACTTCACCAGTTCCTGCAACAGCAGAGACTGTTTTCACAAAAGACCTGTGCCAGCATAAATGGAGCTACACCAGGATTTGCATCAGCAAAACCTGGAGCTACGCTGAAGTTACCTTGTTAGGTAAGCTGAAGAAAGGTACTGCGCAAGGTATTTGTAACATCCTTCTTCACACCAGTGAGGCAACAGCTGTGGAGCAAAAGCTGAGGGACTGCCTGGCACGCTGAGGCTGCGGCTGAAGGGGAAAAGTCCTATTTTTCTATGGAAAGAGAATGAGTAGGTAAACAAGGCAGCCTGGTATTTCTCCCCAGCCTTCCAAATCACATCAACAGCTCTTGTCCAGAGTTGAACCAGTTAATCTTACACAAATGACTAAGTCAAAACGTGGTGGGGTTTCAGTCTTGCCCCTCTGAATGGCAAGAACCTTTAGAACCACAGTCACAAAAACCTGGTTTCTTGTTACCTGTTCACTGCTGCTTTCAGGAATCATACCGATCTGAAACGTCATTTACTCAAAAAGGGGTTTTAGTATTGTTCAAGCTACTGTACACCGGTCCTGGCAAGCAAAGCTTGTGCGTCGACCCATAGGTATATTGCAGCTGCTTATTTGGAGAGAAGACTGTTAGGTTTGACTTTACAGTGCTTTTAAAACAAGGTGTTTTTTTCTCTTTTATGTGGTTAAAAGGCAGGTGAAGTGTAGTATCACTGTACTAAAGAAGAACAAACTCCACGCATTAGCCTCGCTCCCATGCCTTCACAAGGCAAGACAGATTTACCCAACTGACAAAGCAACCCACCGACATGTCCTCGAGTTCCTTGCAAGACACTAACCCAAACTTCTCAAGGTGGCTTAGCTATTCAGCACTCCTCCCCAGAAGCAAATCTGACTGCCAGGAATGACATAAGCACCTGTGGAGGTGAGAAGAAAAACACTGCGCCTTCACCCATTTGCTAATTGCCAATTCATAATGTGTGCTTAACGCTAACAAAAGGCATCAAATAGGCTGCCGAATTATTCAGCCTCTAAAATAATTATTATTTATGGGATGGGACTGTGTTAGGATTGCGGAAATTCAAGTTCAAACAGAGACAAGGAAGACGGGGAAAGCTTTATTAGATTCCAGCTTAACCACGTGTCAGCTGGGTTACAGGACAGCAGAACTGGTGGTAAAGGTAAGTTACCAGCATGCACAACTGGGTGAGAAAAGGCAAGGCTGTATTCAAAGCAGGTACTTGGCTTCAGGTCAGGGCATGCACACCAAAATGCAAGCTATCAAAAGAGCAAGTGGCCGGCTCAAGAAGTGTGCAATGTCTATTTTCCATGCAGTTTGCTGAAGCTGAAAATTTTACCAGAGAGAGAAAGTCAGTTCGATGTGAGCAGCATCCCTCCGAGAGGCAACGTCGCCATCAGTACTACGCGACCGGAGGCAACAACACGCACGCTTGCTTTGAACACAGCCTTGGTGAGAGTCAAGTCCGGAAAGACACCGTGATACACAACATGCCTTGCAGAGGAGTAACACGAAGTGCCAGGGGAGATGACTGCAGCTTGGGCAGCTGCCCTCACCCAGGTGAAGAAGGGGTGGAAGGAAATGCTGTCCTTGCAGTTCACGAGTCTCTAAGGCTCATGTCCCACAAGGGGAAACCTGCTCTGCATGTACAGTCAGTAAAGACAGTGTCAGTCTGCTTCCTTGCTCGCTACGAGCCTTTTGTTTCCTGTGTCTCCTTGTCCAGACTATGGGCCGGAAAGAGCAGCAGCTCTGAGCCCTGAGAGAAGGAGCTCTGAAAGAAAAGATGAGAAAGAACTTGGCATTTAAGCTACTTCATGGTTAAAGTACTAGTCAAACCCATCTTACCCATTTGTTCGATTTATTTAACTTCCAAGAGGTGCACACTAAAGCATTAAGATTTACTGGTTTGAATTCCTCTCTGTACAAGTTCTTTCAACCACCTTGAATACACAAGGCTTTACAGATAGAAGCACTGAAACACAAGATAAAACAAATCTAAATTCCAAATCACTCCAAGAAGAAAAATTGTAGAAAATAAAAAAAAAAACCCAGCAACCAAAACAAAACCAAAAAACTGCAGCACTCCTCAGGGAAGGGACAGACTGCACAAGGAGGAACACAAAGGGATGGAAGGCAAGCTAGTGTAGTCTCTGCCCAACGTTTCTCTGTGCTGGCGGCTCAGGGGATGGAGTTCAAAAGATCCTTGAGGAAGCTGTCGGGATCATTGATTTCTGATAAGAGTCCTTTAAACAAAAGAAGACAATACAGAATAATTAGATCCACAAAGTGGTTTCTCCTGCTCACAGCAGGGATTTGAGCTAGGGCATGTGGAAGTTAATAATGACAGCTGCAATGTTATTTTAAGTATGGACAAGACAAAGATAAACCCTTATTGGATGCATATGCAGAAGGGACCAAAGTGTGTACGTTAAATCCATATGGCACTTGCTGTGGCGCAACAGAGCTCCTATAGGGATCCTGCTAGCTGGCTGCCTGGTAGCTCCATACGTTGGACAGTGAGAGCCTGGCCTGGGGCACAACTAACTTCTGCCAGAAGTAACAGTAGCATCTCTGCACATTAATTTTCAGCATCTCCTGACTCCTGGGGATACCAAAACCCCCATGGCAGGAACTCTCGCTGCACTGAACTGCTGCCTCTAGCACACCATCACAGCTGTTTATCAGCCTTCAAACCACATATACCCCAAACCACCTTCAAGCTGTGATGGAAGTACGTATGTTTAACAGAACAGGGGGAGGACCCGCAGAATCAGGTGAGAGAAATTTTCCTGTCTGGGGATGCTCAAGCATTGTCTCCCAACTGTTTTGGAAATAGTTTAGGCAATAGCTGGAGTGCCAAGGTCTCCTCCTCTCACTGCCTGGTACAAACAAGCTGCTGCAGCAGTGTCAGGAATGCTGCTGTCTCAAGTAAGCGGCAGTCACGAGTTGCATAAGACAGCCCATAAAAGGGAAAGTGCACACTTACCAGCCACATCCAAAAACTCGGAAAACGTTTCAACTGGCATGAACTCCTCCTGGAAGGTTTTCAGGGCCTTGTCTGCAGCTTCGTGTATTGGCATGTCATTGTGTCGTATGAATTCAGCAAGAGAGTAGGACCAGCCTCCCTCTGTGTTACTGGTAGGCACCTTCTACAAGAGGGGAAAACGGGACGAAATCAATCAAAAAAATAACTATTTAGAGGAAGAACCACAAACCCTGATGCCTTCTCCCATTGCTCTTGGACTTGCATCCCTTGCCTCTTGTAAACAAGCCACATGGGAAAAGTTACCCCATATGTGGCTTTATAATCTTTTTGTACAGAATGCAATCAAGGTTGCGGGTATTTTCTCATCCTAATTATTTAACCCACTTTGGAAGCTGCAAGTTTCTTTCTGGTGGATGCCCCTACCTCCTTCCTTACCCAGCTGTTTCCCTGGTGCAGCTCTGAACACCCTTGCTTTAGTGAACAGCAAACAGAAAAAAGAAGCAAATACATAACACGGGAGGAGTGCTGCAAACCAGAAAAGTCTCTCAATTCTTCAGATACCAACTTGCAAGGGGTACAATAAGCACAGGCAGCCTTTTGCGGCCTTTCTGCTCAGACGAGGTGAAGTTTTATGTTTACAAGGATCTTGGAAAAAGGGAGTTCAGACTCTGCTTTCTATTTCAAACGCATACAGTTGCTTCGGTTAGAAAGCTGGTATAGATGAACTTCAATGTTTTTTCTTACCTTGAACATGTTGTAAATGAGATCTACTAGGGCCCAGAAGAGAAGACCAGAGCGGTACGTTGCATATTCCTTCACTGTCTTATCTGCCAGTCTAGGAAGATAATGAATTCAATCTTGGAGTTAATCACTTTACTACGCTTTGGTAACCGATTTGATGAATAGCATGAAAGCTGAAACGGCCAAAAAGCCTATCAATAATACGCATGGGGAATGGCTCTGAGTAAGCTTTGCTGTGTGCTCTTGGACACAAAACAAACATTGGGCACCCGCAATTTCTGCACAACAATTCCTATGGCTAGGAAGGCTCTTTACCAGCTGCGCCTCGTGTAACCAAAGCAGGTTAGCCAATAAAACCTTATTCCGCAGGAGGAAAACAAGCACAGAGGGAAATGTACTGCTAAGACTACATAGGAACTCAACAGCAAAGTCGGAAAAAACAACACACAGCCCCATTTGTGTGCTCACTGCTTGGAGTACAGCAGATTCCTGAAGAAATAACTAAATGCAGGTTTCAGACACAGCCTGTATCAACGACTGAGAACATCTTTTTGCTTCTAACTCACACATGTCTGAAAGACTCTGAGGGAAATATCTTGTCCTTGAAGAAACAGAGGAATTTTGATTTAATATCTTCTTGGTTATTCTATCACCATGAAAGGATTTCTTTTGGAAATTCAGCATCTGGCTGAAGAAATGCTATAAAAGGTGTAGAGCTGTCCTGGGATAACAGCTCTCAAAGTTTACAGGATTAATCACAAACAGGTTCTGGCAAGGTGGAACCTCCTGCCAGCAATTCTAATGGGTTTGGAATTTTCTTGCATGTGTTTCTCAGGTACATCTGCCTCCATCACATGCCGCTTCCTGCTCGCCACTTAAAAGCTTTGGAAAAAAAAAATAGCCCTTTTTAATGCATCTCGAACTAGCTCAGCTGCCACTCACACACATCAGCAGGACAAAAGGGTATGTATCATCTGACCATGGGCCCAACTCAAATCTGCCACAAGTTGGGGTGGGTTGTTTTTTTTGGGAAATGAACATTTTGCTGTTCTTATTCTAAAAGGCTACATTTGTGTGTCTGCCCTTAAAACAGACAGCTTGGTAGGTGGCAGCCTGCTTGGGCAGCTCAGCTTAATTATTTGAAGGAAAACCAATTAGTAAAGGTGACTAAATTTCCATGGGAAGAACAGCAACTTAGAGCGAGGCTAATTCTAGACTCCCAAATACTGCAAGACAGAGCTTCTTTTTATGTGAATGGTTTTGATCTAATTGGAGTCTGCTCCTTTAATTGAAAACTAAAAGGCCCTTGTGGGTTAAGTCTGGTAGCTACCTTCTGGAACAGCTACTTCATATAATAGCTGCCGCATTTTCATTAATGTAAGCTGGTTCATGCTCATCAGCTATACATGGATTGCCAGCAGAAGGTTAGACATTAACACTTCGGGAGCCTTGCTTCTCTCATGAATATTTCAGAAAGGTCACAGTCAGGAACAAAGGGGAAAAAAAAAAAATCAAAAGGATATTTTCCTCCCAAACTCCAGATGAAAGCTATACTGTAAAGTGTCTGTAGGAATTTTCTAGCCAGAATTCTTGGTTCAGTAATAGCGAGCAGGTAATCGGTCGCTTGATTCAGTTCCTTGGAATTTGTAAATTATGTTTACAAAAAAACAGAACAAACCCAGAACTCCTATCAGTTCTGGTAATTTCATCTTTGGGTTTAAACAGAAAGTGTTCCAAGAACACAGAAGGAGCTGAGCATCTCTCACTTTGGCCTTGCAGACAAACTGCGATAGCTGTAGCTCCTGGCAGAGACAGAAGACATTTTTGGCTAGATTCTCCTCACATCTGTCTTACACCAACTAATCCAGCCGAGCAGCTGGGTAAAACACCTAACCACAGGCAGTATTTGCTGCCTTCACTTAAGTATGAGGGAATGCAGACTATTGCCTGCATTTTCGTTAGTAAGATTTACAGGCCCTCTGCAGGATCACGAGTTGATCCTCAGCTGCTTTCAGATGCACTGCTGGTTCCTACAGCGATTTCTCTCCATCTCCCCCAGTAAAGGCAGCAGTGAGTCCTTGCAGCTCTCTAACCTTCTGTCCCCACCACCCCAACGTACTTGGAATGGTGGTGCTCCCAGATAACACCCTTGTACGGCATCTAATGTGGAATGCTAATTTTAATCTTTTGTATGCAGCCATATTACTCTGACGTTACAGACACTGGCTTCCTGAGCCTACAAATTCAAGCTACTGGCACTTATCTGCAGACCATTTCACTGTCCATCACCCTCTTCCTGATTTTCCACAAGAATAAATAAGCATAGACCTTGGAAATAAGAATTGCCATATTTCTATTTCTGAGAGGTATTATCAGTGGAAGGTTTTGTGCTCTCTTAGTCTTCAGGGATTAAAGAAAGCCCTTGAATAAACCTTGACACAATTCCTGAGAACTATTTCTGAGTGTTTTCCTCTGAAATTCCAGAGACTGGATGGTCTAGCTGGAAGTTTCTTGCTATGTCTGTTCCAATATGCTTTTATTACATACATGCTTAGAGATAAGTTGGGAAAGAAACAGGTTCATTTGCTGAGGGCTTTAAAAAACCACCAAACATCCACAGCAAACCCACACAGGGGCTTTGCTTTCCCAGTCTCTTTGGCAGGCCACATGAAAAGCTGCACGCCCTTGTGTCTGACAAAACAGACCTCCACGATAGTATCTCCTGTAACTGTTAAACCCCCTTTCCCAGAACTCAGGCAGGGTGGTGGAAACAGGAGACACAAACACAGAACAGGCTGAGCCTGAACAGCAGAAACTAGCACAGAAATCAATACAGGAGCCCCTTTAAGGGCTCTTTCACTTTTGATGGCTCTAATAGCATTGATGCATGCTGTGTTGTGTGTTACTACAATGTAATGACTTTATCAAACACATAATTAATGTCATCAGAGTAAGAATGCCCTTTAAGGCGACTTAGAATAATAATGAATTTATTCCTCATTATGACAGCTATTTAAAATCATCTTTTCAGAAACTGGAATTCCTCTTCCTTCTCTGGAAATATGTGCTTTTGTCAGGCAGGCACAGCCACTTATTCTTGTACTTCAAGTGCCTGACAGCTGCTATTGATTTTTTTTCTTTTTAAAAGCAATGGCATTTGATTTCTATTTCTATTTTTCTATTTAAGGAAGCTGGTGCACTGATCAGAAGAGCACAGAAACAGCTTCTTTAGTGAGGCAAGCAGAGAGCATGCTGCAGCTCTGAAACAGCACACAACAGAAGTTACTATGCTGCTTCACTTGAGATGGGAGGGGAGCGGGGAAACAAGCATCTTACCATTTCGCTACTTTTAGCTATATGCCTAGGAAAAGCATCATTTCCACTGGTCATCCGATTGAGCCACTCCAAAAAATATCCGGAATTGAATGCTCCTGCTCATACCTCTGCAACACTGAGTACAAAGCTACTCAGAAGGGTTAATATCTGCTATTCTAAAATATGCACGCTCCTTCCCTTAGCTCCCTATAAGCTGCCGGTGGCTCTGGCTCCGGGACAGTAACATGAGTAAGGTGGCAGCTGCGGGGCAGCAGGGTGGTGGCTAACCTGCTGGCTCCCCCTGGTGACACCACTCGCGCGTGGGAGGTGACGAGCAGCCTCTTGAGGATCTCCACTCGCATGGCTTTCCACTTCTCGGGGGGCGAGATGTGCAGCGCCAGCACGGTGTAATAATGGGGCCCGTCCACCTCGTAGGCACTCTCCACCCACTTCTCTTTGGGATGCTCCATGAAGCTCTGGAGGTTTTTCTCCTCCCTCGAAGTTGCTCGAGTTCTGAAACACAAGAAAAGCTTCAGCAGCTGCTCTGGCTCTTACATGTTCGTTTGCTACTTCATAGAATCACAGAATGGTTTGGGTGGGAAGGGACCGTAAAGAACATCCAGCTGCAGCCCCTTCCCATGGGCAGGGACACCTCCCGTGGGCAGGGACCCCTCCCATCACCCAGCCCCGTCCAGCCTGGCCTTGGGCACTGCCAGGGATGGGGCACCCACAGCTGGTCTGGGCAGCCTGTGCCAGCACCTCGCCGCCCTCACTGGGAACCATTTCTTCCTAAAATCTAATCTCATTCTCCCCTCTTTCAGCTCAAAGCCACTGCCCTTTGTCCTGTTGCTACAGGCACTTGGAAAAAGTCCCTACTTCTCAGGAGCTCTGAGGTACTACATCTGTGCAGTCCCTACACAGGAAAAAGCAGTGCTAGCTTGGCACTGTCAGGTTTTTCCCAAATTCATCCACTGGTTGAGTATCTGCTCCCAGCGAAGCATACAAGGCTAGCAAACACACTCCTCCTTGGAGCTGTGTATGGTACCAGAGAGGTTTCCAAGGCAGTTGGCATTGCCCCAATAGAAGACAATACTACTGTAGAGCTATTTTTCCTTTTTTTAGGGAAATAAAAGAGGGTCAGGCCAGCCAGTTCATGTGTTCAGCTTGTACCACCTCCCATCTGACACCAAGCACGTGACTGCAGCTCCTACAGCCAGACCTTAGAATCACTTTATATTATTCATCTACCACAAAAGCAATCACTGAGAAGATACAGGCCAATTTCAAAATCAAAAAGACAGTGTATTTGCTATAAGTTATATATATATAATTTGTTTCCTTTCCCCCTAGCTCCAGTCTCTTCAGGAGTCCTGACACCCCAGAGCTGATGGTGCAAACTCTGTGCTACAGTAGACTTTGTGAAAAGGTATCGCGCTCTACCACAGTCTATTGCTCTACTTCATCAGGAAGAAGCCACCAGCCAGGTAGGTCCCTCAGTTTCTAAGTTACATATACTTCCTCTATCAGGAAGGTATAAAGCAGCACCCTAGCAGATAAAGCTGTGTCTGGTATCAAGTGTTGTGTGACTTTTTCATTTGTTACATGATGCAGCTGGTAGCCAACTAGTAGCTCTTTATTTTCGCCATTTAATATCTACATGTCTTTAGAAAAAAAGTGTCTGGAAACAACATAATGCATTTTTATACAACAGCCGCACAGCGGGTTCTGGGCTCTCTGGTGCCAGTAAGCAGACTAACGAGATGAATAGTTTCATTTATTTGTCTCCCAAGGGACTCAGAAAACAATAGCACAGGGATCTGGAGATAGATATTAAAAACAATAGCCAAATTGTATTAGAGCCAAAAAGTTGATTAGTTCCAGGCGGGAAAGTGAGAGATTTCATTGCACTCCATTTGGAGTGACCTTGGTTGAAGAGGCTTATATTTTAACAGTTATACCCTCATCTAATTAGTATTACTTTCTAGTATCTAGCTACACAAATAAAAGGCGTATGGGCATTACATTTTCGCATAGGGTACTGCGTTATCAGAACCAGCTCGTGCATTCCAAAACATTTAGGTGCCTATAGATTTGAATACTTAGGCATAGAGTCAAGCCAAAGCACGCCCTTATCTTACTATGCTCTGAATAAATAAGATCTTACTGAAACACTTCATCAGAAGTGTTCCTATGGTGCTGTTTACTGGTAGAAAAAATAAATAATAATAATACAAATATCTTAAAAACGTCAGGAAAGTCTGATTGACCTGAACAATAAAGGAGAATTCCAGCACTCCAAAACTGGAAACAAAACTGATTGTGTTATTTTAATATCGGATAAAATGACACTGGGTTTAAGTTTTCAACTAACAACAATTACTTCATCATAGTGTCTCTCTTCTGTCTGCTCCAGAGAAAATTAAGCTGGCAGCGTTTCTTTAATCTAATAACCCTGTTGCTCACTCCAGAGGTAATAATTACATCCAGAATGGAAAGAGAAGCTAATTCTCAATTGCTTTTATTCAATAGTTTCTCTGTTACCCTGCATGTTCAGGCAGCAATGCTTCACTCCAAACCATGTAAACCTCTAACAGTCTGCTTAAGATGTGTAATTTAGTTCCTCCCAAAACTTTTGTGTGATTTCCCATCTTTCTTGCCACACAGATGTAACAAAGCCCGGATTGCAACCATTGTAGACCCTTCTGAGACTAAGGGCGGAAGGCAGAGGTTACGGCTAAGAGAAAGGTACTGACGTGTTGAGGACGTAGAGCACCGTGTGGATTATGTACGGAATGAGGTGTATGTTGCTCTCCCTTCCTCCTCCTCCAGTATCTATGCTGAATGATTGCTCCATCGCAAAACGGAGAAACAGCAGTTTAATGTCATGGACATTGAGCTGGTAGGTGGGTTCCCGCTGCCCGGTGCATTCCTGGAGGTATGTGTTGTGTCTGAAAAACAGCAGTGTTACTTTATTAAAAACGCTTTAAAAACTTTATTAAAGTTTTTTCTACCACACTGTAGCTCAGAATTTGAGCAAGCATTTCACAGAAAAGCTTTAAAGAATGAACAGGATATAAAAATGCAATCACCGCTGCCTTTGATTAACCTCCCCAACGGGAGGCTCTCGGCTTACTCTGGCAAATCCAATTCCATCTGCTTACATACATACACTCATCGATACTATTTTCCCATGTCCAGGGCTTGGAATACAGCTCCCTGGCTAAAATGCATGAAAGATGTTATCACTCCTGATTTGTAACGTGACTACAAACACAGCCCAAGGTGGACCAGAATACTGGTAACAGGATGAACCGTCTCCAGCTGCTGTAGGTAAGTGGTCAGGCTACTGTAACTCACTACCATCCAACAGAGGTTTGGAAATTTACACAGGGGAATCTGTTGCTGTCAGACAGCTTGATTTAGTAAAGCAGGGAGTCCTTGGCTTGCAAATAAATCAACGTTATTACTACACAGCTGCATCTTCAGGAGTAACTGGGGGCTAAGGAGGTAACGAATTTATTTATGTGAAGCCCAGAAGCAGACACCTACACTATTTTAGGAGATGTACTCTCAATGGCAGAATCTGAAATGGCTCAGGTTTACTAAGATTTAGCTATCATCACCTTCGATTCCATGGTTTGAAACCAGCACGCCTCTGCGGTAATGTAGTGACTCACCTACCCAAATGCAAAACAGCTCGAGAAGTAACAACTTCTACTCACCGTGCTAAGCAAGTAGCAAAAGCAGACTCTGGCACATGAGGTCCCCAGACCGGCAGGAGCCCGTTACACTTTGTGTTGGCGTTTTGTAGGGCTGCGCTCTCCCATTCTTCACGGCCACGAGCAAGTCTGCATTGAGAAAGCAAGCCATACCCAGGCAAGTAAGAAGCATGCAAGTTTTTGTCTAAGAAACCATCAGAAAATTGATAATTCCACAGCTTCTTTAAATGATGGACTTTGCTCTTCCGTGTCCAGGCCTGACCTCTACTTGACACATTAAAGCAGACCACAACAGAGAAGCCCATGGCTGTTTCCAGGCTGCAAAGTGATCAACTCATAAGCAAACCCATCCTGAGTTACAAGGCCAAGCGCCATGCTCACAAACTGCCTTGGAAAATGACATCAACCACCACCACCCAGCCTGTGATCAGACCTTACCTTACAGCCGCAAGGTGACAATCGTAGTGGACAATGTTGAAGTGAGAGACTGTGCTGTATCCCTGCTGTTTTCGGGGCTTGTTCTCAAACTCCTCTAGTGCAACACGTTTTGTGAAAGTATAAATACCTAGGACTTTCGTAGGCTGCAATGACACAACAGCTGCATTAAAGACCATTCACCTCGTAACAGTTCACGCTTTGTACTATTTTGACACTGCACTGGGTTTCATCTCTCCCAGTCCCTACCTCAAACCTACGCCGTTCAAATCCTTTTCCAGCTTTCACTGAAAACACGCTTCCACTTCCCAACCACCTCTGGAATTACTTATCTCAAGAACCAAACCTGAGATCCCCCAATCTCCCAGAGCCAAGACACCAAGCGGTGTGCAGCCGGGTACTGCCAAGCCCCCTCAGCTGGTGAGAGGACTTTGCAAACGTATCTCAATTTACCTGAAACTTGTATCCTTCCCGGCAGATGCAGCAAGTCAGACCTGGTTCTTCTATAAGTTCCTCCATTTGTTTAAGCAGCGCAGTCTTGGTCACTACCTGACCCTTCTCATTCGTCTGAAACAGAGAACAGCTCAAGCAGGTTAAAAAGACAATGATGAACACCAGCATCCCCACCACCGCAACAGGAATGCCCAACCCATTTCCCAGCCTGCTATTAGCAACCGTATTTACTCTCCCAGCAGCACCAGGCAAACCGTGGGCTTGAGCTCTGCAATATTTGTCAATAAATCATTTTACACAATTCCTTGTGTGGCAGTTTTAGCAAGACAGAAATAGACGACCATTAGATCACTAGTCAGTGCAAACAGACATTACCGTCATCCCCAGAGTGCCCAAAGCCTTCTGTCTCATTGCCATGGCCATACGCTTCTTCTCTGCACGTGTCTCCTTCCGGGCAGCGTCGATTTTCTTATTCACCTCTGGATGTTCCCTTAGTGCTTCCAGAAGATTCTCCGCTAATGTTCCAATCCCTTCATCACTAGACACCTGCTCCAGTTTGTGCAGGTTGGTAATTGAGTCTGTACCTATTAGCACCTAATAGCGATTGAAACACAGCACTTTCTTCAGAAAAAAGGTGTGGATGACAGTAACTGCCCCCTCTAATCCCACCCGTGACAGCTGAGCAGAAGCACTGATCTGCAACAACTTTTGCCAAGTGTCTTATTTTCTTCTTTGATGCTCCTACATTAGGGACTCTGGACCCTAAAACTATGTACAAGACTGGGGCAATTTGCTTCTACACTGGCCACTACTAATAGGTCAGATGTGGATGCTGGATAAACAGCATCCTTAAAACAATAACCAGGCCCTCGAGAAGCCTATCAATACTACTTAGTTTACAGTCCTAAATTACCTTCTCTTCACATTAGTGCGTGAATCTCATGCCACACAGAATGACAAGATATTTAAGTCAAAATCTCTGCCCTCCAGCCTTTTCCAGACTAGCAGCTGATACCTGAAGCTGGTGTCTCTCTCCCAGTCCAACAAAAACCAGCACAGAATCAACTACTATAGAAACAGCTTCTTAGGTACAGGCACAAAAAGCAGTGTAACAAGCCAGCCATGTCCTACTTGGCTTTCATGACAGTCTCCTTACCTGTGTAGCAGGGTGCTGTGTGGCAAGTCCACGGAGCAGGCGCAGGATAAAAGGAAGTGCAGGTCGAGATAAGAATTTCTTCCATATGTCTGCATCCAAACTGAACAGAAAACAAGAGGCAGCAGCTGAAGGGCAGTCACCCGTTCTGAAAAGGCACTTGGCGGTCAGCCAGCAGCACAGCTTGCAGAGCGCAGGCTGCAGGCAAGACAAGCACCCTTCCTCCCGTGTCCCTCCTCCATTAATTAATGAAGTGACATTCACACTCCCACTTCCATGTTGCACACGCTAATAGCCATAGTGTCAGCTCCTAGCCTTGGGATTTGTTTTATGCTGATGAGCTGGCCATCAAGAACAAAACCTCTGTTACAGTGCAATAGGTAAGGAACAGGCAGGAAACACAAGCATCGTGATATCAAAGAAATCAGCTTGGAGGGTATCAAATGGCAAGATTACAGGCTTTTTAGCCCATCCCTATAGTAGCACTGTCTCACCAGTCCCTCTGCATCACAGCTGCACCAAGCTGTACAATGCTTCTGAGTGTGGACTTGTTAACAGTTCTCTTGGAAGATTGTTACGGTGACAACATGAGAGAAGGATGTTCAGGATTATCACATACATGAGGTAGTGATTCTTACTTCTTTGCACTGGGAATGTGCTTTTTCATGTAGTCAAGGGCATTCTGCGTAATTCCCTTCTGAAGGATGAGATCTTTCAGCTGATGGCCATTGCTGTTGTTCTTTATTCCCGCTGCTATTTTACAGAAGCAGTCCAGGAAAACTTTATCATCTCCACTGTGCTCCTCATCATACCTGAACGAAGAGGAGAAATGGTAACTTGGAGGCTCTCCAGAAATCTCTGCCTGCAATTCTCATTACATTATTGCTGTATGCACATACACGCTTCAGCTCAGAGACTCAGAAAAGCTACTCAGACCCTTGCCACCTCAGAATATACTCTGAAGATCTATTTCTTGAGCTACACGCTCATATATTCCTTTAAAAAATGGCTTAGAAGTGAAATAGGAAATTAAGCTTATGCAACCAGGAATCTCTGAAGCTTTGCATTCCACTGAAGTAAGCATCAATGAGAAAAATAACGGTAGAGACTTGTATGTACAACTGATTTCATGTGCGTTTAGTTGAAATATGACAACATACTTATCAAAGTTACAGTACGGCTTAAATCGATCAACGAGAATCTGCATTTTCTCCATTTCCCCAAAGGACAGGTAAGGGATGATGCGTAATAGGCCTTGCAAGACGCTGAGATTGGAACGGACAAAAGTGCTGTTAATCTGATCAAGCAACATTACCAGCTGGTCTTTGTCACCGGTTAGGAGGAGGTTACCCTGCAAAGGAAGAAGACCATGATTTATGTTCAGGAAAAAAAATCTACAACCTTCTAGAAAACCCTCACTCTAGTAGCTGGTAGACTACTCCAGTCTTGAAGGATTACAGCTCTAGAGCCTGCTGAAGATAGCCTGATGAAGAACAAAACCCAGCCTCATTCCCAAGTATCTTGTGGAATGGCTGTATCAATTCCTTTAGCTGACACCTGACTTCTTCCACCTACTATTGAAGCATTTTCCAGTCAAAAAGGTCTAATAAATCCAAACCCAAAGGACGCCAGATTCCTATACACCAACAGATGAGCAAGAAACTCTTCTCATTCTCAGCCTGGTTGGCATATAGTTTTTATCCTCATTAAGCTGGAAAATCAATCATGTTTTCAACACGTACGAAAACACTCAAAAAACCAAGGCAGAGCTGTCTCTTCTTGTCTTTCACTGGCCTGTGGCCCAAAGCAGCAAGGAAGGGATCCAAGCACTGCCTAATAACCCCCACCCCGACTGTGCAAGGATCACTCTAAAGAAGACTTGCTGTGCTTTTGGTTCAGGGCACTCCTCTTGCCCTACCTCCAAGGCCTGCTAAGACATGCCAGTAAGCAAGTAACAAGGGTTAGTCTCCCATTTAGCACTCCTCTACAGCTTCTGAAGCTCAGCATCACTGGAACAAGGTATTTGCAAGCCTTGAACCCCAGTTAACATTTCCATTCATGCACCGAGTCCCAGGCACTCACCTTGTCCTCACTCAAAGGTTCTGCATTGGATTCATCCAGTATGATCTCCATTATACTAAGCACTTGTTCTGCCACGGCTGCTCCTCCACTGTCCTTACTTTCCTGCTCAGCCACCAGAGCCTGGAGAAGACAGCAGCAGTCATTGGAACACCAACAGTAACTGGTTTAACTGATCCACACACTTCCACTCACTAACAGTTAAGGAATGCCTAACAGACAATTTGCAGTGCCAGTCCAGCAATATTTCAGATCTCTTGCAGCTGTCATAAGGCAGCATGACAGTCAAGAGGTAGCTTAAATTCATGGGAGTCCACGGAAAACACCTTATGGAAGTCCAGGTTGTCCTTACCAAGTTAAGAGTTCCCAGCATGACATTCAAAGTGTTCATCTCTGGCTTGACCAGCTGCTGACGATTTATTTTCACCTTCACACAGTAACTAAACAGTTTTAACAGCACCTACAAAATACAGAGTATATACAGCACCTTCAAAATGGAGTAGGAGGATTTTCCTGAAACCAGAAGCATCCAGTAACACAGTTAGTTTCCATACTCCTGGGGTGAAGTACAAGCCAGAATTTTACATCAATATTAACCTTAGAACAGCTTTGGCCTTCAAGTAAGGCCAAGGCAGAAAAGAATCACTCTAGCAAGAGAGGATTTAGTCTTACCAACTCTTCAACATCTGCACACTTCGAAGTCTTTGTAAAGAATTTTTAACCAAGAGGAATGGGAGAGGGAAAGAAGGAAGTTCTCAGGTTTTCATCAATTAGTGAATTGAAACCTCTGCTCCAACACTTAAACTGCAATACAAGGCAGGCAACTAAACTTCACTAACATTTGTGGCATTTTCCATCATGTAACTCCTGACCCCAAAGAACAGAAGCTGAGACTTACAGTTAAGAGGTGCCGGCCTTGTTTGAAGTCCTTGATTCCAGTCAGTCTGTTGAGCATGCACTCCAAGCCTCCACACTGGGCCATGACACCTGCCATCTTATAAACTTCTTCCTCATCCTCCTCTTCATCTACGGGACAGACAGAGATCATGAAGAGAGGAAGTAGCCACAATATGCCAAGCTTCTGCAGCCCACGGGATAAAACAGTGAAGCAAAAATGGAGAGTACAGTAGGACACATTCACCAGCAGTTCAAGTCACTTCGACGGTATTGAATTTGAAAAGAATTGTGAGGAGTATGAAGAAGGGCCAGGCAGAATGGTCCCTGTGCTATGCAAGTGTTCACATTTAAAGTATAGATTTAAAGGGTCATTAAAAGCCTCCTCCGCTCTTGGTGAAGCAGGTAAATGTAGCAAAAGGAACGTCAATCAACTTGAAGCTCACTACTGTAAGGATAATAGCGTCATTGCTCTCTGCAGTGAACCTCAGATTTCAAATCTAATCCCAGCTTTCAGGAGACAAACGCATTACCAGTGGTGGAGTCGAGAGACTCAATGAATTCCTCAGTTGCATCTCCTAGTAACCCTCGCATGCGGTAAATGATCCTCATCGGCTCTCCCTGCAAGAGAGGAGAGCATTATATTAACTGTATCTCTGTGGACACTTGTGTACAAGCCCAGTTCTCATTACAGCGTGCAACAGACACTCCAGCCTCAGTTCTCCTTCACGCTGTTTTGACTGCGGATGGCAACACAGAGAAATCTTTCATTCCCTCATTCTCCCTGTACCAAGATGAATTAAAAACAATAGTAAAGCCACCACCTGCAAAAACATCAGTAACTCATCTATTGGTCTGTCCAGCTTTTTCTGGCATTGCCAATTAGATCAACAGGCTGGTAATAAACAGTCTCTTCCTCCTTACATCTGCTCCAACAGTTTCCTTTAGCACCAGTGAAAGACATAGCCAAGCAAAACGTGTTCATCTATAGAGAAACGCCTGCTTTCCATGGCAACACTTCCCTCTGAGGGTATTGCACAGCATACCTGGGAAATACAGGGATCAAGCACAGCCCCGTAAATGAAGCAGGAGAGGCTAATTGGATGAGTGCTTTCAAACTGATAAAATCTGCAGTGATGGAAAATGGAAGAGGAGGAGTAAAAGGCAATTTAATAAGCTTTCAGTAAGACAGTATATTACTAAAATGATACAGCCAAACTCGCTGAAGCACAAGCTGTGCTTTTACCCTGGGAAGGGCTAGTTTTCCACACGCATTTCCAGCTGGAAATACTGACAGCATATCACTAAACTTTCCATTTTAATCCATAGGTCTGAATAAAAAGCAGAAAAGAAAAATCCCAGATTTGGGAGCAGGAGACCTTGCAAGAGAAAACCTGTCAGAGAGCGCACTAAGCCTAATGTGGAATAAGCAGTGCTTAATGTCACAGCAAATACATAAGCACAGGGAAAGCCCCGGGGGGAAGATCTGCTCAAAGGCCACGCTAGCGACCAGCAATTAACACCACAGGGGCCCTGGTAAAATGGCAGATGAACAAAAAAAGCCAGTGAGAGACAAGGGAAACAAAAAGGGGCCTGAGGTTGCGTTCTTGTGCGCCTGTCTATTTCCTAGGGAACGTGAGCCGCAGCTCCAGAAGCTCTTTGCGGAGGTGCACACAAAGGAAGACAGATGAAAGCTGTTCATCGACAGTAACGCTGAGCAAACTGCTTTTCACCATCAGCACTGCATCCTGGGAGAGCCACACGTCAGCTACAGCTTGGCATCTCATGGGAATGGCACCTCACCGCTCCGAGCAGGCAGGCAGGCTGAGGCAGCATGTGTGACGATTTCCCTCACTAACTTGGTTAGAGTTCAAATTAGAATTCACAGATTCAGACCAGCACCTCACTTTCCTATCCAAGTTGGTACCTTACTAAAAAATTATCATTGTCACCTAGCTTGGTTTTGCAGTACAGAAGGCTTTTTTTCTGAAATGAAGCTTGATGAGAACCATTCCCTATATCACAATTCATTGAACACGTTCAATGTGTTTGAATTTGTTTGAATTCCTCCCCACAAGCATAGCAAACAAATGCTTTCAGAAAATCGAGGTTTCAGTCAAAGGTGACTGCAACACAAGAGTAAATGAGGAATGAACAAGAAATGTTGTACAAATCAGTGTTCTTTTGTGACCTCAAGCGCTGCTAACAGTGCCTCTAAAGAACGCATTTGTAATGGGCAAGATTTGGTCTGATGGATTTCTTTTCAGTGGGGGTTTATTTTAGCGGCTACAAGAAAAGGAAGGGAAGAGCTTGTTCCGACCACATGCACCTCTGGAACAAGCTCACTGTGACATGAGGGACTAGTTCCTTAACACTGTTGCATCAGTTTCTTCATCTGAAACACAGGCAATATACACTACCAAGAGCAAACTGGGAGGATGAAATCTGTCAAGTTCTTGAGATCCCTACGTGAAAAGCACAAAAGCAGAAGTGCAAAGTAATAGGGAGAAACGTTGGATGCTCTCTGCATAAATAACTTGGGTTCATCTCTGAAGCACAGACTGATGGAGCAATCTGGTGTCCCTGTCTGTACACACACATTAAACTGTCACATGCAGATGGAGTGTGAAATGCGCTTTGAAAGGCGGTGACACAAAGTTCAGCTATTTCCCCAGAGGAATGTAAGGAAGTTTGTCACTCAAGAAGACAGTTCACGTATCTGATATGCCACACAGCTAAGTTCAATACATTCACCTGGGTCAGCATTATGTGTTTTTAAATCACTCGTGTGGCAGAATTGACTAACAGTCTATCTTAAGAGAGCACAAAAAGGTGCTTACCAGTTATACCCAAGAATATATGCCAGAAAAGAAATCCTGACTCGTGTGATTTCCCACTCCCCCATTTTTTTGTTAATATCAAGGACAGGTGTGCTTTGTGCTGGCTAACAAATATAAAGGTAACACATACCTCATTGGTGGGACACCACACCTTCTTGTAGACCTCTGCCACAGGTAGATCCAAACTGATTATCTTATTGTTCACCAAAAGCTGAAAGGGAGAAAAGAACAAGCTCCCATTGCATCACCATTCCAGCAATCATCAGCTGCCTAGAAATGGCATCCCCACGCAGCTATGCAAGAAATCCATACTTGTGCATTCTCACCTCCATCCCACTGTCGTCCTCCAGCAGAGCTACCAGGTCACAGTCCTGACAGATTTTGTTCTTGATGTCCCTCATGAGTGGCCCAATGCCAGGCTCATTACTGCTGTAGGGATTTCCTGGCATTCTGCCCTGTAAGAAGTCTTCCTGCTGGGGATCTTTCTCCAGAGTTACAAAGAACTCTGTCACTTCATTCTCCTCCTAAAGGACAGCAGCAGAGACAAAACAAGTAAGTTATCCCCCAACCACGCTCCCATTCCTGCATTTTTATGGTAGCAAGTGACAGGATGTCCCTAAACCTTCAGGCCTTTCGTCACTGGTGCATCTCGCTGTATATTGCCACATGTGGCATTCAGAGTATCATTTAGTAAGCAAATTCCTCAGCATGAAACAATGCTACTGGTTCTGCTCTTTTGCACAGAGCATGCCACAGAAGGGAATTTAAATAATAAAACCCCAAAATGGGATACTACTGCAGTTCTACACTTGCTCATATTAAATCATTACTGTAGACATTATTGATTTTTTTTTCCAAAATGCAAGCAACTACATCTGTTTAAGAAATCTAACTTTATAAGCAATGCTACAGCCATCTCTGTACTTACAGGATAGATAATACTGCATAGCCTCTCAAAGATGAAGACTGGAGTCCTGTAGTCATCAAGGCTGTAACGTTTTGCAGTTTCTATACACACCGCCATAAATGCTTTGGTTTCAGATTCTGTGCCTGCCAAGAAACGGAAGTATTAAAAAAGACACAGGAGTCAATTTTACAGGTTCCATTTTAACTCAGCATACACAGTAAATCTTTCTGCAAGAAGCATGAAGAGTGCCGCCTTCTTTTGCATATCCACCACTTAAAAGATGAAAGGCTATTTATTGGTACGTTTACTAGGAAAACGCTTTGCATGGTTGGGCTGCAGTAAAACAATCCCATAAAAAGGAGGAGGTTTAAATTCCTGGAAAATAAGAGAAGACTTCAGGAATGCTATTTACCTTTTCTGTGCCAAAAGGAAATAATGGAAGGTCCAAGCCATAAAAAAACCCTCACTGCAGTACTCTTTTAGAAAGAAGGCCTTTGTGTGGCTATAACAATCTGCTTTTTCATCTCAGTCGACCCAAACTCTGAATTTATGGAACCAAGGTGGTTCTACCTGTTGTCATATCCTCCAGCATCTCCAGCAGCATGTCCTGGGTTTCATCAATCAGCTTTGTTCTTTGTACCACCAGCTTCCTCAAACACAGGTAACCATTCAGGACTGTACCCACCAGGCGGCTTTTGAAGTGTCGTTTGATGGACTCCACCTCCACGAAGGAAGAGAGGAGACCTATAAAGCAATGAGATATTCAGGAAGTGGGCGAATGAGTCTGATTTGTTAGCAATGAATTTCATGTGGCCAGCGAACAGGGCAAGATATCATAAAAGCAGCACAACGAAATGGTTTGTTACAACTCCCATTGTCAGTCTGTGGTTTAAAGCTCACTTCTACGAACTGAATGGTTGAAGGCAAAAACCCTGGTCCAAGAGAGCTGCCTTGTAAATTATACCATACAGGACCATGGTGAGGGAATGAGGAAAGAGCATAACGAGCTTTCTAAGCGCTTGACATAAAATTCTGCACTTTTTGACATTTTTCTATTGTAAAATATTTCAAAAACAGGTGACTGTTCTCCTTCTAATATTTAAGCTAGCTCTGATGATGTGACAGGCAAGTGCGATACATGACTTATCAGTCACCTGATTACCAAATTTGTCACTCCTATAATTATGTAAAAAATCAAACACACACTTCGATTCTTTCCCATGACATATTTATCAACATGCTTTTTCTTGCCAGAAGCCAGGCTTTATGAATTAGGCCATTAATTTTTGAAGAACATGGAAGAGTTAATGACGTATTTCCATTTCCAACAAGTTTTGGAAAAAAGTATGCCCTAGAAGATTCAAAAAAGCAAAGCTGCCACAGAATAAGTAGGTAGGAAACAACAGGTAGGAATAAATCACCAGTGTTTACAATGGTCCCACGAATTATACTGTACAATGAATGTAATCAGGAAATGGAGAAGAAAATTAATATACAAAGTTTGCTCAGGATATATTACCACAGTTCAAGTAACTAAAAACTCAAACTGACCACAAAAAATATGGAAAAATCCATTTAGGGGTTAAGTGATAAATTGATGGCAAAATTCCAATGCTGAAAATTGCAAAACACTGAACATCTCTCCGAAATTCTGCTACATGCTGTTACGGAACAACAATCACCCCATCTCTAATTCTACTACAGGACTTGCATTGATGCCACTAAATTACCTGTGAGACTCTTCAAGGCATATCCCTGCTGCAAATCAGTGCTGAGCGTTGCTTCCTCCAAGGCAAGTAAACGAGCTATTTCCTGAAAATAATTAACAAGCCTATAAGGACAAGAAACTGCAATGCCAATAATGACTAGCTGGAGAGGGTCTGACACAGGGTGCAAAGGAATACAGCAAAGAAACAGAGCCAGCCACAGAGAAACCAGAGTTGCAACGCAGCAGTGGGGAGGGAAGAGAGGAGAGAAAAACTACCCCAAACATCCTCCTCGTTTTCTCCCTGTACCTACCTATTACCACTGTTTTGCTCTAGTGGCCCTCCATAATGGACTCCAGGAGGGTGTCATCTGCCTCTTTGGAGGGCACCAGGGACCACCATCGAAAACTCCTAAGACCTAACACTCTGAAGACTGCAACTTAAATGCGTGTCTTCTCCAACAGGCTGTAATTCACACTCAAGGAATGGTAGCACACCTAATCCTCCCTTGTCATTAAGGGCTTTCAGAGTCCAGTCTGGCAGCTAACACAGCTTTCAACTTGGACCTTGCTGCCAAGACAGTGTAGCAATATTTATACCCCTTAGCATAGCTGCCCCCAGCGCAGTTAATTAACGTGTACCAGACAGTTTGCGCTGGGGAATGCTACAGCTGGGGCTAAAACCTCTGTAGCTTTTCCTGTTCAGAGATGACAGCGCCAAAGTGTGAACTTCATAAACATGGTGAGTGTCAGCAGCAGGGCACTGAACTAAGAGATGAAGATTTCAAAACAAAAAAGCCAAACTGACAAGTCGGGGACAAGCTTTCTGTTGCTACCTAATTCCTCGATACAAGTCCATACCTTAGTGATGAGGCTGCCAATATAGGGCAGAACCCCCCGGGCTGCCAGGTAGACCTTCCAGTGGGCTGGTTTGATGAGTTTCTGATACAGTGCCAGGTACTCGGCGGCACACTCGCCAGCAATGCTCAGCTCATCCAGGTAGCTAGTAAAGAGAAACACAAACTGACAGCCGCTTCACAGTAACAAGAGGCATTCACAGCTTAAGGACACCATGGCAAGAAAGAAAAAGCCTTCAGAAATCTATCCTCCCTGTTGTCCTCCCAGCTAACAGCATAAGTGATATTCATTACTCGATGGCTAAAGTGGTATTTTGTCCCAAAAAGGAGTTCCCCAACTGTGCAACTAGCGTCAGTTGGGGTTAAGTTATATCACAGGAATTGGAAGAGAGTTCACGCTATTATTTTGCTGTCTAAGAGGCAGGGGAAATGTCATCCACACAGCTGAACACCATCTGCTTACTTCTGGAAAAAGTACAGAACAGCAACAGCTTACGGCCAGGCAGCAAAAAACAGGTACCTCTAAATCTACACCATCCCAACTAATTAAGTTTTAGAATCCAGCCCCAAAAGACCTGTGAACCAGAGGTATACAAGGGAGAGGAGTGAGAGAAACTGGAAGAAGGGAGAGATTCTCATGGGAATTAAAGAAAAATAATCCTGGAGCTGTCAAGTGTGGCAACACAGAAATACCTTGTCAGGAGATCAAGGACCTGCTGTTTGCGGCTGGGGATGGTAGCCAGAGCTTCCACAATAGTACACGCAGCCTGCCTTGCAGCTTGAGTGGCAGGAGTAAACAGCACCTAAGGGAAGGGCATGAAAAGACGGTATCATTTGACGTGCACATTAAAACTAGTGGTATCTTACAAAAAGGCACAGCATACATTAGGACAGTTTGGTGACCTGGTGGCAGTGTTCTCTTGTTCTTCCAAACACTCGATTCTGTGAGAATGCCTACTTTGTTCACCATCAAAATGTTTAAACAATGCACTGTGTAGGCCACATACACAAGAAGAAAAACTTTTGGCCAGAACCTACGAAAATTCAATAATCAAAACGCAGCTAAACAGATAGGTAGGAGCACCATGCCAAATAAAGGTTCAGAGTTTTAAGAATATGCAGACTACTGGATAAATGTTTAGATGTAGCATTTTTAACTGAATAAAGCTGCAAATCTGACTTGGAATTAGATGCAGTCAGTTACAGTCTCCCGAAATATCACTGTCCGTATTGTCTGCAAAGCGCATAAAATGCAGCCAGCCAATAATCCCTGACTGTTAACTCTGCCCAGTGCATCCCACTGGAGTTTTCACCCATGTTTACCTGTCGCAGCCAATTGTTGTGCCCCAGCTTGAGATCCAAAGGGCAAGTTCTCTTCCCACAGCGACTCATGAACTGTTTCCATTTCCAGACATATTTTTCCGACAAGTAGAGCTGATGAAGTTCAGCTTTGCTGGGAGATTTCCCATTGGCATCTATACCTGCAATATTGAACACAGCTCAAGAGAATTGTCAGCAGCCATTAACTGCAAACTGCCATTATATTTTCTTCTTCATACTGGAATTCTGTAAACTGCAGTTGTGAAGCTGAGTAGCTTCTCATTTCTTTCTGCTGCCTTTTCCACTTCTGGATGGAGCTATGTTCGCTTCCAAGCCAGATGCAAAACCCACAGCCTCTCAGGGAATTCCATCAGCCTTTCAGCTGGCTGGTATTACTTTAAATAAGCAACAAGCTTCATTTTTTACATTCCTCTGATTATCTTCAGGCACAGTGCATTTTCTGCTTAGGGTCTGAGCAACACAGCTTAGGAAAGTCAGCGCTACAATCTCTAAGGACTACACAGCTAAGTGTGAAGATGGTATCAGATGTCACAGGACAGAAGCCAACACAACTCTACAGAAGTACATTCCTTATTAAACCTGGAGGGACATACACATTCCTTCACAAAATTGCACAGAGTTAAAAGCACAGGACTACCTCTGGCAGGGAGGCACTTTTTCCAAGCTTCATACGATGCTTTGGGGTCCCTCTTGAGCCACAGCTGAGCTTGTGCATGGATTTCATTGCTGTAAGGCTTCACAGTGGTGAGAGCATCCACAGGCACATCCTAATAAGCAAAAAAGCTCTATGATTCTTCAGAAAGTCACAGCCTGTTCCCTTAAGAGTATCTCCTGTAGGTTAATCACTGGTTGCATCCGTGCCATGAATAGGCAAATGCAGCTCCTGGACAACAGCAGGGTATGCAGCTGCTGTTAATGATGAACTAAGAGAGATGTCTCATTGCAGTTACTACTGAACTATCAGTAAACCCATCTTTGCCATCCATCTGTGATTATCCGATAGCTAGATCAAGCGGAAACATACCTTCTCCCTTGCAGATGTCATCCTAAATTACAATCAAGGAGCAGCCAATCAATACCATTTTTATCAGAACGGTAGCTCTGTATTTAAAAATCTGAGCCAAAAGTACTTGATTCTAACACGTTTAGGTTCTTGATTCTACAAAGCTGTTGAAAGCACGGAGAAGCCTGCCCAAAATAACCAAGCCATAGCTGTGAAGCACCTCTTTCCCCAGGCCTCAAACGTGAGTGGGGAAAAATGCAAAGCCCCGTTTTGAATAGTAGTGGTCAAAGCCACGAAAGAACAGTAAAAACCAGAGAGCAGTTACCTGTAATTTGCAAAGACAGAATCAAAGGACTTGCACTTCCCTAGCAACCGTGATCAGGAAACCAATCCCTGGCTTCCTCACGAAGTTATTAATCACCGAGATCAGTGTGCCAGACTTTAATCAGCAAATTTTCAGATGCTTTGCTCAGCATCTAAGGCAGTACCTTGTTTTTCTTGCTGGTTGGAGCAGGTGGCTTGATCAGCTTTTGAAGAATGCGCAGGCACATGAGGGTGATGTTTTCAACAACCACTGGAGTCTTAATGTTCACTGCCATCAGAAAGAGGCTGAGAGCTGAAACACAGACATAAATTTTCATTCCACTGTAAGATCTGCAGATAGCACCCCTCCACAGCTCTAAACAGCACATTAAGTGTTTGGAGTTAGGCATGACCTCATATCCTCAAGCAAAACTACCACATTCTCACGCAGCCATGGATGGAAAACAATTTTTTATTACAGAAAGAGAGTTTTGCCATCCTTCCCTGTACATCTCCATCTCTCTATTTCTCAGCACTCCTGTTTCAAGCAAAGCACTACCCCAGAACAAAGCTACCTGCTGCTAATTCCACTTCAACCCTAATCACAAACTGACTCAGTATCAGTTCCCTTCCTTAAAAGTTTTACTATAGTGCATGGACCTGGGCATAGCATCTTAAAACAAAGCTTTTGCACTAGTCGTTTGAACTCACCACAACGTAGTCGGAGCTCCCAGCAACTGTCCTCCTTCGAGATGGAATCTGTTAGCAGCAGCATTTCATACTGGAGACTGCTAGCCTGTAACACAGACACACGTTCAAAGGCTTAAGAAGTCTTGGTGATGCAGCAGTCCTTTTTGCTTTCTGATATTTAAAACACACAGGTTCAAAACTCATCAATCTAAGTAAATTTAATCCCATGCCCATTTGGAATGACTGGCAACCTGTTTGAGAGAGCTGCAAGCAACAGCCAAGACAGGTGGAACTGCCTGAGGAAACTGAGGCATATACCTAATCACATCATTTTGTGCTTTACTCTGACATTTATCTTAATTCCTATCAAGACACAAACTTCGGTATTACAAATAGACCATGAGAAGAGAGAAGATGCAATGATAAGAATACATCAGCTGTTGCAGAGGGACAGAGAAAAGAAACAAAAAAAACACTGGAGTCTCTCACCAAGTCTGGATTTGCCCAGTGTCCCTTCAGAGCTGCAGAAACCTTCCCAATGATTAAGTCATTCATTTGCTGTGTGGCCTCTGGATTGTCCCTAATTCCAGAAGGAAAAAGAGAATACTGTTATGCTGTGCTTGTACTAAATACCAAAAGCTCCTGGGATTTCAGCTTAGTTGACAACAAACATACAAGCAGTTGCAGTCTATGGTTTGCTGATCCTATCTTCCCTATAAAGCTACTCCTTCCTGATGGTGCATTTACAAGCACGTGGCTTTCCAGAGTTCACTGCAAGTCAGAGGGCTGCAAACACCAAATCAGATCTAACCTGGTCAGAAGGCACATGAGCTGACGGACCTCCTCCCGCATAGTGGCTGCGCCCCGGCGCAAGTTGTAGTCAAATAGTTCTCGGATAAGGCCCTGGGACACAAGGATATGCCTGATGGCAGAGTTAGTCGCCAAAGCCCGGAGCAACGTTATGCAGTGTTCAGTGACAGCTGAGGCACAGCCATAGCATTTAGTTGATGATGTGTGGCCACAGCCTAAAACAGACAAGGCACGATACTGGCTGGCAGTAAACGTGGGTTGGACAGTGGTTCGTGAGGACTTCGTTGCTGCCTCTCTCTGTTGGAGGTCATATTCCAGGAGTTCCTTTCGAGAGGCAAACACTTTCTGGAAACAGAGAAAAGGAGAAATGAAAGTTGTGCAATTGTGAGGCAGCACAGAACTGCTAAATCCATTCACAGGCTATTTTCATCACTATGCATTTTGTGGAGAAACATTGTTAACCAACTGTCTCAAAACCTGAAATCCTTCACATCAACAGCAGACTTGGGAAATCCATTAGAAATGTCAGCCTAACTCCCAGTTACCTGCCCTGTTTAAAGGCTTGTTGTCTACATCACACTCAATGTAACACTGGAAATGTGACAAATCCATAGTATTAATGGTGACAATAGCTTTTAGAAATGATTATTCTGTTATTTCCCTGAAAACATGCAGCTGGTCACCTATTGTTAACGATATCACTAAACACAGAACGGCAACATCTTACTTTTTATTTCTGATATGCACTGTATCTGGTGACAGAAGAAAACACTTGACCCAAATTCAAATGGAAGCACATCATACCTGGATAATTTTGGAAAGTTCATCAAAAGAGTTCTTGCAGTCACCACAATATTCCTGGGCTAACTGGAGTATGTATCTATTCACACTAGCTGAGGTAGAACTTATCCCTCCGCTACTACCAGATTCATCCTGGAAGAGAGGGGAAAACAAAAAGGAATGATATATGGAGGCTGCACACAAAGATAACTACTGCAGAACAGCATCCGAGGCAAGGACCTGTAGCTGCTCGTCAGTATAAAGGCCAGTGGCTCGCTCACCAGCCTGGAGTTTTGTGCACAATCCATCTGTCCCTTGTTACCTGTGGCTTTTCAGGAGCCGCCTCATTCACTTTACACAGAAGGTTTTCCAGCTGCGGTCGGTGTCCCATTAGCTGGTGATACACTCTGTCAGCCTTGTCCAGAAGAGTGTTGATATTTGTTACTGCCTAATAAGAAAAAAGGAAAGCAAACTTTCTTTACTTTCAGATGTAATTTTTAATTTTACAGGACTACAACCACCAATTTCCAAGTCTTCTGTCTTTTTTGCCTTTCTCTGGCAAAAAAATAAATAAATGGTGGTCCTGCACTCTGCTTCTGCCATGAGCAGCACTCTGCTGATGCTGTAACTCAGCACACTTACCCTTTGGGACAGGCCACATAGTTCAATGGGTTCTTCATTCATTAGCAGGGCTCTTCAGGTGGGATGGTAAAGCATACAGTCCAACCCAAATTCACCCCCTTGTACAGCAAGGCAAAGAGGTGCAGTGCTAGACAGCTAGTTTATAAGTAAAGCACTGAATTATGTCTTTTGAAGAATTACCAATTTGGTGGAGCAAGACAGTAAATAAGGAATGCGTTAGTCAGTGCAAAGCCTTGAAGGAGCACTGTTTTTCATGTTACTCCCAAGAGGGATGGACCTCTGATGTGTCTACACTGTTGACCTGGCCAAGAGATACAGCATTTCATTAATGAATCTGCTATTAGTCTCACCTTCTTTCGATCCTCTTCATTTTCTATGGGATCCACTGCACAGCAAGGCTTGGCATACAACATGAAGTCAAAGCGAGCGTATTTACAGAACCCACAGGCATTGCAAAGGAAGGGATCTTTCTCGTCATAATTAATGGATCTGCAAGGCAAGCCAGAAAGGTCCAAGAATGCAGCTGAGCTTTATCAAGGTAACTGAGGCAATGAAGGTAAGCTGTGAGGAGACTCAGGTAACAGAGAAGGATGGCCCTTAAAATGTCTAACCCACCAAACTGCCCTGGGGAAGCCACAAGTGAAATACATGAGGTGCATGAGAATGAAAACTACAAATCAGGCAACAAAAAAAAAAAAAAGAAAAAAGAAAAATCATCCTTACAGAAGCGGTACCACATTCTGGCTGGGAAAAGCAGAAACAGATGTGAATTTGTTCCTAACAATTCTACTTTAACTACAGTAATTCCCAGTAGAACATCAGACTAGGGCACTGTGCCCTTTACAAGAACACAGATAAAAGGAAACCATTTTGTTTTGTAAGGTCTAGGCTTTCAATAGCTTTCACTCTTTACCCAGTTGCAGTGGGACTAGCTACAGCATACTTATTATCCTGCTGCAGGCTAGGGTAGCATGACATGAACTGATTTATAGCTCCCATAATTTAAGAAGGGATGCGGAAACCTTTCATTTTACCAGTAATCACCTGATCTACGAAAAGACTCCACTCAACACCTTGACTCCCATGAGGATTAGAGAGGACTATGGGACAACAATAAGGGGAGAAGAGATACCAGATAAGGAGACAAAACTCACAAAAGAGAAAGATTTATAATACTGTAGTGAAAGCTTGAATAGCACACAGTAAATTACGCCCTGAGCCCTGCTTTGAATGAGGAGAGCAGAACAAAAGTTCTGAATAGACAAGTGAGCACTGTCCATCCACCAGCAGGCTACGTCAGGGATCCTGCGGGGAAACCCCCCTGCAATCACGTAACTGAACTCCAGCCGCACACCCTCGGAACAGGCAGGCCAAAAATAACCTCCTCCTGGGAATTTTCTTTTTTTAAACTTCTGAGTGCTTGATCTGAAACTTCTGTGTTTTTTCAGTATTGTCGTACCAGGTTTCCTTTGTTAGCCTCTATTAACATTAAATCCCTGTAAGCCTGTTTTATACTTCTCGACTAATTTGATTGTGCAGTTGTATTAACTGGAATCATGTCTTTAAATAGCAGGGTATTTTGTTGAACATCCAACACGGGCAACGGCACAAGGGCTCTGAAAACCCCTGGCGCTGGCTCCGTGGGGAGAAATGAGGATGACGTACCTGCACTTGTGGCACTGGTACACGTTTTCGCCGCAGTTCCCACACACCCCCGGGTTGGCTGGGACAGACGCGCTACAGCGGGGGCACTGCAGGGTCTCCGTGGAAGCCTGGTAATTCTCATAGAAATCTGCAAACTCAATCATCAGGTTCGAAGCCACAATGGGCAGCGGCAAGTCAATCTTCACCTCCGTCTGACCTGGGGTCAGCTGGACTTTTTTAGCTTTGTGCCAACGAGCCGGCCTGGAAAAAGGAAGGAAAACAGCATGGTTTTTCAGTGGGGAAGTACCCTCCCTGCCCACGTACAAAGAGAAGCCAAACGCAACCGTCTCGGCTCCAAATCTACTTTAAACGGGATGAATGGAGAGCAGTTCTAGGATTCGTTTCCTTAGCTTCTGTATTGACATGATATGTAGCCAGAAATACATTTTAAGCCTTTATCCTCTTCATAGAGAGATACTGTTTGGGATTAAAGAGCTGTTGATGCCTCATGGAAAAACTTTAATTCTACAGACATTTTCTAGGGATTTTCACCTCCATTTTTTTATTAGTAAGGACATTTGCATGAAAACAGGATATTTATTTCTAAAGATCTCATCTGCTCCCACTGCTTATTCTCCACCTGAAGTCAGAATCCTCTCTTTGTGACATCATAATCCTCTCCACAGCAGCCACTTGTGATGTCACAGAGGATTAGGACTTCAAATAAGCAATAAGCGGCAGGCACAGATTAATCCCTAAGCCAAAGAGATCTGATTCTGGTGAGAACATCTCAAGAAGTAAGAAGGGAAAGCATATAAGCAGAACTGGCTCCAGACTGAGCAATGTATTGAAAAGGAGCCATTTTTCACAGGTAAAGCAGCAGCCGAGAGTTAGGCCATCCAACCTCTAATTTTAATTCTATTAGATGGCTTCAAACAAGTGATGTTAACGCTTTCTGCATTTCTGGACATGCTGCAAGGTCCAAATCCCTTTCTGAGTCAAACTCTCCAGGAGGTGCTCTTGGTATTACTACCAGTTTCCACACAATTAAATGCTTAAAACTGAGCCTCTACAAAGTTTGCACACACAAATTTTACAGGCACATTTCAAGCTCTAGGTGAAAGCTGGATCTTTTCTTCAACAATTTATTGTAGGAGACTCAGAACAATCCAACCCAACGTGGGCTGACAGCAATGACTAATAGTCTAAGAAGGAACATGAGCTAAAGCAAGAAGCCAGGCACCAACAGAAAACCTAATGTCAAATTCAGTGACTTGCACACAAAAAAATCACGGACAAACGGAACGTACTTGTTTTTCAGCTCCACTATGGCTTGCACAGTCCTGTTGTTGTAATAGAGGTTGATGGTTCGGACCATTTTGGTTCGTTTCAGGTCTCCTATCTTAACTGTCACTTTGCTGATGGTGTGGCTGCCGATTAGTTTCACCACTTGCTGGGTGGTAGTATACCGCGTGTCCACTTTAATGGAGGAAAGCTTGATGTACTGAGAAGACAAAAACAAGGACACACTACCTGTATGATTGCATCCCCAAAAACTCAGAAACACAGGAAATCATGCCGCTGTAAGCAGTTAGGATCCCTGTTAATTGGAAAGGGTTTAAGAGCAGCAGTTACTTACACAGAAGGGCACCTCTGGATTGTTGCAGACAAGGCAAGGATCGCTCTCCAGGTAATAGCCATCAAATTCCACCAGCCCAGACAGCGTGCTGCAACGAGGGGAAGAATACTGACATATGTAATTTGGCATTCACTGTGTTTTAAACACAACCCATTCAATCAGAATAGTTTTAGTTTACTTGTAGTCCCCAGTCCCAAATGTAGCAACAGAAGTGTGAGAATGTAAAGCGCACTGAAAATTACTGCTTTTCACTAGGCAGCGTTTTAGTATAATCATTAACTGCTGAGGTATGACTCAGAACAAAACACTGAATTCTGCAAGTCTATATTCCCCAACTGGTTAAATGTTTTGTAACATTTACTAAAAATGAAAGCAAAACAGCTAAAGCCAAACTACTGCTGATAGCGCATAGAATGTCACGTTTTTCAGATGGCAGAAAGGAATTTGCTGTTCTCCCAAGACCAGCTGCAGCAAGCATGCAATCTCAGTAGGGGTCCTTCCTCCACCACAATTTTATTGAAAGAATTGTGTGTATCCCTGTGGATCACAGCTAAAAAGCTCTTCAGTGAAATGGATCAAAGTCAAAAGTAACTCACTTGTAAATGTTCGAGTTAGGGTGGTTGGTAAGAATGTGGTTTTGGGTCCGGAGGATCTCCACGGCCTTTTGGGAGTATTCCTTCAACTGAAATACAATTAGGAAAATACTGCCTTCTCAATGTTATTTTTTATTGCTATAAAGACATAAAGATTTCTCATCTTGTGGTGTTCCAGATCCCCCAGAAGATGCACACACTATACCCACAGGAATTTAAGTGGTTAAATCATTACCCAAGAATGTAACAGATCCTAAAATTAGACCTTTACCACAATAACAGTGTTATTTGTCAACGAATCACTGCAAATGTCTGCCAAGATTTGTAAGGCATTCCCAGCTCTTTAAACACGCATGCAAGCATCAGTGCATCTAAATCATTTGTTCTCAAGTGCACTGCTCCCCTAAGAAATCCTACCACCTCCTTTGTTCAAAAGTCATGGTTACAGAAGATTTCTAGGAGCTGAAATATCAAAAGTCTATAAATTACAGCTAGCAAATAAATGTATTTTCCCACAAGGGCTTCCTATGGGAAAGAATGTTTCTTCTAAATAAATAAAAAAACCCACCAAACAAACAACCCCCTCCCTCTCAAAAAAAACACCAAAAAACCCCAAAACAATAAAATGAAAAATCCACACTCCCCAATTTTTGAAGGACTCTGCCTTTTTTAACATTCAAATTTTGGGTACAAAAAAAATTTTCCACCAGAGCCTCTTGTGACAGAAAGTCTGTCCCAGCTGTATCATCCACAAGCCCTAACATAATTCAAAGGAAGCAGCAGGACCTGGGATGCTGTACCTCCTTTGCAGAAAGACACTGTACCTTTTTCTCCGTCTGCTGTGTTTTCAGAGAGAAGTATCCCAGGAGATCTACAAACTGGGCAGCCTTTCTTCCATAAGCTGGAAGTTCTGGCCAGATTGACCACATGAGATCCAACAGCAATTCCTGCTGAGACTTGTTAGAGTTCCTGTTGAAGGAATTGCGTATCAATTAGGCTTGTAAAATTAGCCATACAGACTGCATGGCACACAATCTTATTCAAAAGTAAAATACATGCTACAGTTCACTGAACTTGGAAAGTATTATCTTGCTTTGTGTGATATTCAACATCAAGAGTTCACAGAGTTAAATCTCATCACTTCTTGCCACCAGCTGTTTTCTAGCACTCTGAAATGAAAGCAGCCGTCCTGCAACAACTGAATAGAGTTCTGAAGGAGTTCAGCATGCTGAACTGTACCTTGCCCTACATAACTCCCAACCTTTTAACTGCACGAGTCTGCATCTGCCTCAAAAACTCACTTGCCCACACACAGATGTCAGGAGCCAGATTCTGCAGACAGAAATAAAACGCTTGTTGCAGATGGCAACTCAAGTAACGAGTAAGTCACAACAACTACCTCCAGCCCCAGTAACTGCAAAATAGTGTGAGCAATGCAAGGGGATGCAATCATCTGCAGTCTTCAGCGTTCTTCAGGACAGAGGCTCAAGCATTAACTCTTACACCAAGAGCTCTCCAGAACCAAGCTGAGACTGGCTAGGAAGAGCAGGTCAGAGACTCCCTCCCAGCTCACCTGTAGATGTGGAGTGCAAGGCAGTGGGCCTGCCATCTCACAGAGGATGAGTTGGACTCCAGCAAGAAGCAACGCAAGAACTGAATGAGGGTCTCCTTATCAGCAAACTTGTTCAGCTGGTTCACCAGAGCCGTACACAGCTGATCTTCCTGACTGCCCGAACTCTCACCTAGGGGACAGCGGGTGGCACAAGAAAGGCTTAAGAAAGCAGATGAATGGAATATCTCACAGGCAGGCCAGTTTCCTATTTTATACATCACAGAGCAAGGATAATGGGAACAAATGACTGTTTCAGGCAACAAGCACGTTTAATGTTTCTTTCTTTTTCCAAAAATATAACGTAGTACTCCTGACTAACGTGGAAGAAAACTGCTGGAAAACTTGCCAGTAAGGATGTGAGAAATGTGCTACACATTCTGATTAAAAGTAAAGGATAAATCCATGGGGCAGTGAAAAGACTCACAGAGAAACATCCGATAAAGCCAAAATGGTGCCTTGAAGAAAAGCCAAGAGAGAATTTATGCCCATGACTTTTATAGCAAAGCTTAATTACTTTCCCAGGACTTTGGATATCCATTAAGCAGCAGCCCTGGCTCCAGCATAGCTTACAAGTCAGACAGAGGAAACAAGTCTGAACACAATCATTGAAGAGGACAGCCAACTGGGTGCGCATCTCCAGTACTTGTTTTAATCCCCATGAGCATTTCAACCTCCTACAATCCGGGACAGGCAAGTTAGCTGGAAGCTACTTCATCGTTAGAATAGGCAACTTCCATTAGACAGCTTAAAGCCCACTCAAGTTAATAAATATTCACAGTGGGTTTGGGATGTACTCAGCATTTAATTTCAGCCCCATCTCTTAGGGCATACTGATTTATCTTTGCCCCTCTCCAATCTATATATGGCAAATCTACTCTTCTGTCCTAATTGTTGCTGTAGTCTGCAAGTGCCCTTGCCACAAACCATGACCCTCTCACAACAGTGGTATTTATCGCAACGAGAAGCAAGCAGTTCTCTCTAAACAGAACAAGAAAGGCTGAGAGGAGCAGACTTCATCCCTAAAATCACCCACACAACAGGACACAGCTGCAGCTCACCCTCTCGCTCCTTTTCCTTTTCTTCTTTCTTGCTCTTTTTAGTGGAGGATTTGCTCTGTGTTGCTGGCTGCCCAGAGCCTGATGCTGCAGGAGCAGAGGTGGAAGAGGTGCTTGATGATCCAGAGGATGAAGCCACAGATAGCACTTTACTGCCACACAGAGCACAAGACAGCAGCTGCAGGAGAACTGGCGACACTCCTTCATCTACCAGGAAGCTGACTTGAAGGAGGAAATAGAGAACCGCTGCAGAGAAAAGAAGAAAATCTTTGAAGCCTGAATTTAAAAAAAAAAACAAACCCCAGCCAAAAAAACCCGCCTGAAAACAAAAAACCCTTTAAACATGACAAGGACCACCCCACAAACTCACAGAACCTTCCTGTCCCTGCACTACAGAAGCACAACATTTGGGTACACCAAGATAAAGTGTTTCATTGCAAATTACACACTGGAACAATGGCAGCACAAGCAAGAGAACACAGATCTCCTATTCCTGTTCTTGTAAGTTATCCATTACAACATGTTGCATTCCTTAGCTATGGAACAGATGCAATTACAGCACTGTGATATTTAGTACTGGAAACAGTTCAATCCTACTCAAAACTCTCAGCTGTGTCTCCCTCCTCCTTCCCTGCTGAGCTTCCCCAGCTGAGAAGTCTTGACTGAAACCAAGACACATACTGCATCCCCTCTGCTCCCTCAAATACTTTCAGAGAAAGAACTCACAGTCATCTTTAATGCAGAATTTCTGCCAGTTTACTGTTCGCTGTGTGGCGATCTCTGCACAAGCCTTTAAATGTTCCATCTGAAAAGCACAATGGGACAGGATTAATCATCACCACGTCAGTATTTCTGTTACTGACATCTTGCATAAATGCAACATACACTTTTTCCTAGTTCAGTGGCACAGTTTTCCTTACCAAGCTGATCAATGTATCATACTGCAGAGCAGAGCCTGAGCTTGCTGTGACCACACTGGCACGAAGGAAAATGCCTTGCTCTTCTAGAAGCTTTTTGATTCCACGAACATGAGAGTCCAACGTGTGAAGGTCTCTGAGCTGGCGGTATTTATCCTTCGATCCACAGATAAAGAGCAAAAGCTTGCGGACTTGGCGGCGCACGAATGGAGTCTGCTGGATCATCAGGTACTAGACAAAGAAAAGCCTACAACATCAGCACTGTGAACTCACCAGTTGGCAACGTGTGCCAACAAAAATATGATGTTTTCTTACACAAAGAAAAGATACAGGAGATGCATTTGTGAATCTGTCAGCTTTAAGGTAAAGTCACCCAATAAAAGTAACTCACAGGCAGAAGAAACACTGAACAACAACACTGCATCATCCTGAGCTGCGCAATTGTCAAACCGCTGCTGAAAACCACTTTTTGTCATCTATGACATCAAATAAAAAACTAGTCAAGCCTAATTAAGAAATCCTACCACATACTTGTGCAAATGTAAGGTAACTTGTTATGTCAAGTAGGAAGCTATACAACCAAAGGAACTGAAAAGATACACTCCAAATACCTTACTGATTTCTCTTTTAAGGACTAAGTCAAACACCAACAGCCGAGCACAATGTTACATGAAGGTTTTCTATTCGAGTTTTCTGGCAGCAAACATTGAGTTACAGGAAATAATAGCCATATATTTTTCATGTATCCTTTCCTATAGATTCCCATTCAACAGGAATAAAATACAAGCCAACAGTTCACCTGCTTTCAAGGGGGATTAAAAATCAGAGATGGATCTGACATCAGTTCTGCAAAAGCTCATCTCTCCCATGAAAGGTAGCATTACTGCAATTTTTTCATTAAAATCTGTACGTGTATCATGTTCTCACTTACCTCAGACAAAAAGTAGAACCAGGAGTGATCAAAGATGGGAGGTGGGATGCGGGAGTTCGTGTCTGCAATCTTCTTGATCTGATAGGGCAGCCGCAGTACCATCTCTGTCAGGAGCTGAGTGTAGGCCTCAAAAACATCTGCAGCATGACCCTGAAAGCAAGAGCAATCAATCAGGCTCTGGCACCGAACCCTCCCAGTGTGGTGTCATAACAAGCTACAGGGTGCATTTACTCATTTTCTAAAAACAAAGCTTTTCTGCACCTTTGCAGCCAGAAGAAACACTCCCAGCTGATTTAAATAAAAACAAGCCAACAAACCTGCATGAGAACTTTAAATAGATGGCAACTATTAGGATGCAGTAAGCTAGTCTGTAGTAATAAGGCATTTTAACATACAAGCTTTCAACTTAGGAGACATTCTTAGATTTAACTAGGCTTTTTTCACTGCACCTGTACACGTATCAAAGCCGCCCCTCCCCAGCAGCATCTTAGCATAAAGGCACCATGGTGGTTGAACAAGTCTAGGATTTAGTGTGGAAATCCCCCATCAACTGCTAGGCTTCCTTGCCACACTAAGTAGCAGTGGTTCAGAAATTCTGCCTGCCAAGCAAAAGAAGTCACGCGATGGAGTAACTTCCCTTCAGGAAGATTAACACTTCAACCAGAAACAGTGACAGCAGCTCCACAGAACTGCCTGGTTTAGGAGTGCATGGATAGATACAGCAAGCTGGGTGGCTCTGAGAGAACTCAGAGCAATCCCAGTTGAACTACGCACTAAGGCAATGGATTTTACTTGCACTACTAAGGGAAAACCAGTTCTGCAAGGATGCTTTTACTTGCTTCTGTGCAGCAGCCTTTTAACGCAGGTCACGTAAAGCTAACAGCATAGGGTAGGACTCACCTTCACATACTGGCGGAGGAAAAAAGGGCTCATGTCAGGTGGAGAAGAAGTAGTGTGAGGTTTCAGGAGCTGGCTGGTTGCTACAGGCTCCTCATCATTCTGTTGGCTTTTCCAGTACTCCAGCAAAGACTTCAGCACATGCAGACAGTAGTCAACAGCGCCAGAGCTCAACAACGCAGCAGCAGTGGCACTAGAGATGAGGGAGGAAGACTGAAAACAAAAGAGGAGATGGATTAGTAAAGCACCTGAGAACCACCGTGTTGGAAAAGCAGGGGAAGCTGTGAGAATCAGACAGCAGTTGCTGACAGTACGGATAAGAGAGCAGGTTTTTGTGAAACTTTACAGGCAGCTTTTAAGTTTGGGGTTTGTTTGAGGTTGGGGTTTTTGGTTTTTTGTGTTTATGAAAAGCAACTCAAATATTTACAGAGACTCTTTTGAACAAGCGCTTAGTAAAGGAAAACAAATAAAATCTCCTCTTAAGTCTAATCTCCCCTCGACACATGTGCCAGAGGCCACTCTGCTATGGATTAGACGACTAGGGCTTTTTTTTCCCTCCCATTTTCCCCCCTCTTCTTTTTTTTTTTTTTTTTTTAAAGTTGGGATTTCTATTTGTTTATCTGGGATTTGGCCAGCTGGGCGTGAATTCTGGTAGAGAAAGAGTCCCTGTTGCAGATGCCGCTCAGAGGCTCTGCTCCACCCAGGTATTGCTCCACCTGCATTCTGCAAGACGATGAGCTTTGATTTCTGTGGGAAGCTCAAGTGAATAACAAAGGCTGGAGAAAAAGCTACTGTAAATAAAACTATTAAAGCAGCCCTGTAAATCCAAACAAACCCCACAGCTCATAAGCTCATTAAAATTTGATGCAGTTCAGACTAAATTTTTTAACCTCTATGCTTTTTTATTAATCTCCTTCCCACCACACATACTGCTTTTTATGCCTTATTACTGTACCTTTTAGCAACAAATATCTAAGGAATCCTCTTAGCGACTTTTACGTTGACACAGCAGCATATTGCTTTCCAATAATCACATTACAAATCCTCTTTAACCCTTTCAGCACCAGTAAGATGCAAGGCAAAAACCTGCTAGACTGTTTTAAGTAACATCACTAATGTGCTGCCCTTAGCTCAGCCAGAAACTGTGCACAAAACAAGTGAATCCACTTGTCTTTACATGTCGGTTTCCTCCATTCTGAGTTTTGGCAAAGATCTTTTTTCACAAGAGTCAAATAACATTACAGATTCCTCATAAGTTTTTCCAAAGCACTTCTGTTTTTCAGATTTAGATACAGCTATTTCAGTTAGCAGCTTTTAGATCACCTTTGATGAACAAAAGCCCCCCAACCACATCATCCCCTTGACAAAGCAATTTGAAGAATGTACCTCACAAATGGAAGACTTGGATCCTGACTTAGTTCTGGACATGAACACGCTAAGCAGCCTCATTACCACCAAGTGCACTTCATTCACAGGAGAGCGTTCATTTTTCTTAGACACATCCTGCAAGGAGAGTTTGCTTGCTTACTTACAGAGCTGAGCACAATGTCCTAAGCATCTAAATTTCAGTGCTCTGATCCTCATGAAGCATTTCTAATTTAAGCTCAAGCAGTAATACTGAAAAAGCAGCACAAATTCCTCAATATAAGGGCAGAAAGTGGCCTGGATGCCAGAGAACAGTATTACACAAATGAAAAGCTATATATGTCAATTACGCATTACTGATCATGTCTGTTTTAAGAGTTTAATTCAAGCGAAACAAATTGTCATGCTCAGTTGTGGATGCTGGAACCAGGAAACAATGTGAGTGAGACTCATGCTGTTTTCTACCTTATGTGAAGTGAGCCAAGAGAAATAAACGGCCTGAACACATCCATACAGCAATGTGTTTCTATGACTTCCATGCATCCAATCCTCCATGGAAAGAAACCCTGTCAAGAAGGAGCAAATCAAGAGTGTGTGCACATACTACAGCTTACCTTTTTGTCCATGCACAGTTCTGCAATCAGTTGGGACAGAAGATTATCTAAAGCTCCCTTGTCTTTCTCATCATCTCCATCCAGGTCTGTCGTGAGCATCAGAATAACCTGGGAATAGAAGTCAGAGAATTAATAGAAGGCAGGTTCCATGTTTTCAAGATAAATACAGATGAGTTTTCACAAAACACTGCAGATTTTATCTTGATTTATCTATGTTCTTTCCCAAATTCTGCCTGTGCCATCACACCTTGATATGAACATTCAGTATAAACCCAAAAGACCCTCCCAAATACCAAGAAAGGTTCAAGTCTAGCAAAGATCTCTGGGTAAGGAATGCTGTGCAACAGATCGAACACTTCAGAGGTGGACTCACGCTGTGACTGGGCAGGAAAAAGAAAGGGAAAAGCATGTGCAAATAGAAACACAGCAGTAGTAGTAGTAGTGATTAACTGTTTGATTGTAACTGTTTGATTAAGGCTTAACTCCTGACCCTCCTCACCTACCTGCATATAAGGAATAGCCCGGACTCCTCCAACATTCCTCAGCTGAGGTAAGTTTTGCAGCAGCCTCTCCAGCAACATCAGTCGGACCATGTGCAGCCTGGCGAGTCAGAAGCCACAGGATCAGACACATCACAAGAAATATCAGACCCAGCAGGATCACCAACAGAGCACTGTAATTTGCCACAGAAGTTCAGAGCATAAGGAAATCCTAAGGTCGTCAGATCTGCAGACAGCAGTGCACTCTCTCAGACTTCAGAGTCAAGCTGTCAAAGATGCAGAGCAACTCTGACAGTGGACATAGTTATTCATTTCGGAACTACACTGCCTACCACAACCACTTGCAGAATTCAACTCTCTAGAAACAGATACTACAAATCCATTCTGAACTGCGCTGTAAAAATGACTGAGCATCTATTCCCACAGAATGAAAAACTGCAGATGTTTCCAAAGTGCTCAGCACTCTTGCACATACTTTTTTCCTAATACCGAATTTTGCAAGTCCACGAGCTGCATTTTAGTGATTCCTCGGTTTACTAGACTCATGCAGAATTTTTTCATCACTTTGTACAGGCAGCAGTCTGTGGGACACGTTAGGTACGCGTGACACATTACATGGTGAATGCACAGAGGGAGGTATTTTGCAATGGCAGTTTGCTCTATTCCATGTTTCTCGCTTCTGATTTTTACTATCCAACAGAGTCACAAATCATCCTCCATGAACTTCAGCACCTGTAGTACACTTCTCTATAAACAATGACACTGTAGATCAGACGTGCTATTCCTGAAGAGGAAAACAAAGCTCCTTGCCTGTTGCTGGTGTGGACATCTCCCTCTGCCTCCCCTTCCCCTTCGGAACCATCTCCCTCTTGCTGGCCTGTGGTAGTGCTGATCGCGCCTGTGCTTGAGCTGACGCTGCCTGGCCCAGCAGGGTGGCCCTCAGCTGTCGTGTCCCCATAAGCACTACTACGGCCAGACACTGAAAAAGAAAAATAAAAAAAGGGAAAGACAACATCAACACAATTAAACATGCATCTTGCCTGCTTCATAGCAACACATGCAGCTGAACTACACTTTGGAATTACGGTTCTAATGAGACTGTGCCTTTGGTTATCTTCATAAAGCTAGAAGAGAGTCATTTCTACAGATGTAGCTTAACATCCCTAGCATTCTTTTGTTTGTCAGCCTTATCTTTGTGGCCCAAATTGAACTGGTTCCACAGCAGTACTTTAAAATGAGTCAGAAGAGGCATGGATGGGCAGCACAGACATAATTTTTTTCATAAAAGTCTGTGATTATTTTAGCTGGGTATCAGTCCCAATAAAAACAAAAAGAAAAAGAGAGAGAGAGAGAGAAATAAATTCGATCCCATCCAAACTTATCCAGCAATACAGTGAATTCTTTCAGTCTTGCTCTAAGCTACTGTATTCTGTATACAGGACAGCAAAAGCTACGGCAGATTCCACACTTTTAGAGAACTAAAAAAAATTAGCAAATATTCAGTCTGTATGGCACTTTGGCAGTAACCATAAAATGACGCATGGCATCATTTATTTGAAACCAAGATTTCTTCTTTGCCTGGGATTACCCACCCCCTCTCGCTCTGGTAAAGTCCTGTTACACAGAACACAGATGTACAGACACTGGTGCACAATACTTACCACTGTGCTCACCAGCTACAGAGTCCACGGCGCTGCCACCGCTCTCAGAGCCTACACTCCCACCATGGTCTGCAGGTGAAGTCCGAAGAGTTGAGCCATCTGTTGCAGCTGTGCTGCCTTCATCATCAGACGCTGGAGCTAAGAGAATAAAGAGAGCTGTTACAAGTAAAAACACTGCCTTGATATAACTTCAAAAGACGCACATGCTACGAAAGAAAAGCTACGAATATTTATTTGTCTTTGCTTTTTGTGTCAGTTTTCAACTACAAATCAAGAGGGAACCTGGAATTGTTCATCAGTACATTTAAGCCTGCTAAAAGCAGTGGAGGGAAGATACCCTGAGAAGGAAACCTTTTCATCAAATAGACAATCATGCAAATTACTTGAAGAACAATTGTCTGGTTGTTTATAAATGCAAAAGAAATACAGTATATGGTTTATTTTAAGGAGAGGCAATAACTTCCTCAGAAGCCTACAATGAAAGCCCATCAAAGCAGAAAGAGGCCATAAATATGCTATCGAAAATACATGAAGCCAATAGTAATAACTGGTTCTTCAAAACCATATTCACAAACAGGCTTTAAGTCATTATTTAGGTCAAGATGAAAAAAGCTTGATTCCTTGCAGTGAACAGTTACCTGATGCTGTTGTATCTGAAAGTGTTCCAGCATCAAGAGAAGAAGAGCTGGGTGCTTGGCCAGACAGTCCTAAGCTCTGAAGTCCAAGTGCACTACTGCTGCTCCCTGCAAGAAGAAAACAAATGATGAGTATCCTTCTATGAGAGAACAATGTTAACTCCGGCCTTCCCTGTACATTTCATAGTTCTATTACCTTTGCTTTGTTGGAGGTGACATCAACAGCTTCTGTTTTGTTTCTCTCCCAGTTTCCTCATTTTCTATTTACCTTTTTGACTGCCAACAATGCCTACATCTTACCTTGCTGATCTTGTTGCAGACTCAGGGCAATAGCCAATTCCACCATTGTTTCATCATCTGCATCCGGAGGAATATCCAGCATAGGAGGGAATCCCTCTGCTCCAGCCAGAAGAGCCTCCAGGGGAGAAGGGTTCCCATTATTCACATTTTCCGAAGTCTCCAGAACCATAGATTCAGACTATGGAGAGGAAACACAGTGAGAGTTTTCACCAAACCACCACCAGCTAATGGAGCACCACAAACTGATTCATCATAACTAAATTAAACTCAAGTACCTAACATGCTTAAAAGGCTCCAAAGAGAAGCACTTTGGACTTACCACCATCTCAAAGTCCCCATGATCAACTTCGCTTTGCTCCTGGCTTTCTTGTCGGATATGCTCACCATTTGCTATCCCAGAGCTTTGCAGCTTGTCTTCTGCATCATCGTCATCATCATCATCCTTATCTCCTGAGTGACAAAGGATTAATTCACAGATGCACTCCTTCCTCATATCACCAAGAACTAAGTAATTAAGGCTGGGAAAAAAACACCTAAGCTATCCCCTCACTAATAGATTCCATGACAACTACAATTCACATCAATGCTAGAAGAGTATCTCTTGGATGGAGATTGGATACCCTGATTTTGGTCTGCACGCATCTATACGGACTTGAAAATATGCATGGAAATACTAAGACAGGCTGGATCACTACTCCCAGGATAAAATAGTCAGATTTCCCTATCACTGAAAGGGGAATATCTGAGAGAGATCTTCTCTTTGAATCCCAGAATATCGAAGAGGTGACTTTATTTTTTAAAAAAAAAAGAAAAGAAGAGGAAAAAAAAGGTTTCAGAGGGCAAGAGCAAGCAAAAGAAAGGAGAAAGACTGGCTTTAGTCTTTTTTAGTCCCAATTTATAAGGCTACTTTATTTTCTTGTCTTTTCTGACAAATAAAGTAGGTCATGCTCATTTAAAGGCAAAGACGAATGCATCTAGCATACCCATAGGAGTATTGCTCCGAGGAGACGATGGCAAGGTGACATGTCTCCGCTTGTTCCTTGGTCTCAGCACTCTGATCAAAGCTTGTTTGCAAGAAAAGCTCACTGCGGGATCCTAAAGAGTTAATACGTAACCATTAAACTTCTTAACCTTTAAGTGCTTATTCACAGTATTTGGAAGATAGCTAAAAATACACTTATGACTCTGTTGGTCGTGGCTGACACAAGACATAAGTCACTGCCTAAACTTTTAAACTCCATTTCCCCCAGCAGCCGTAAAACAGTACTTACCATTCCACATGCAGCACATGGCAAACGTTACTAAACCACAAGGAGAGAGAAATTCCTTCCTCATTCACTTTCTGGCTGTATGGTTTTGGCTGCCTACCTCTGTTTTGTATCTGTACTACATATTATCATTCTACCTGCACTTAATTCCCTTCGTATTATAGAATCGTAGAATCATTTAGGTTGAAAAAGACCTTTAAGATCGAGTTCAACTGTTAACCTGGCGCTGCCAAGCCCACCACTAAACCACATCTCTAAGCTCCACATCTACATGTCTTTCAAACACCCCCAGGGATGGTGACTCCACCACCTCCCTGACAGCCTGTTCCAGTGCTTGACAACCCTTTCAGTGAAGAAATTTTTCCTAATATCCAACCTAAATCTCCCCCGGTGCCACATTATAGGCTGAAGCAGAGCAGAGGAAGATTACACACCGGACAAAGTAACATCTGCATGTAGATCTTGGATGCTGTATGGATACAATCCAGTTCACATGTGCAGTATCCATGGATAATATCCACCAAAGCATTGACTGTGGCTTCAACGTGAGTGAGACCTAAGGAGGAGTAAACGTAGGACTGTAATCAACTATCTTTCCATGACAGCACATAGAGAGAGACACTGCAGGAAGCATCTGTTGTTTTTAGGCTTCAAGGCACAATGTTAGCACCACAAATATATTGAAGTTTCAATCCGAAATGAGTTTACACAACAGCCTTGTCTGTCTCACAGAATACTCTGCACCCCATATACCGACACCACTGAATACCCTCCAGCACCATCCACAAAGCCAAACGTGAATAAATCAAACATCAGGCCCTTTTTACTAGCAAAATATACATGCTTCTAAACAAAAGCATTAGAGCAGAATTTGCAGATATACCTTAGAAAGCATGCATGGCATCGTTACCATCTTAAGCCTAGTCTGGAACAAGTAATTTTCTCTGTTTATAAGCTTAATATAGGATCCTTCAAAATACACAAGCTTGACAATAGCAAATGAAGAGCTAGCACACCTGGCAGGCAGGCAGGGGCAAGGAAGGCGTTTTTGGGCTTTGATGCATGTAGCTTCCAGAAGTGGTTAACCAGCTGGGTAATAAACGTGCAGCCATCTCCTTCAGTGTGTTTCTGGGCCTCTTGCCCTTCTTCACTCTCTGTACAGATCAAAAAACAGGCATCAGATATGTGCAGGGGAAAGCATTAACAAGCAGGATAACACAAAGTTTATTTGAAATGGCTTTTGTTAGAGGCTCTGATGTCCTCATTACAAGGGCTATCACATGCCTAACAAATGCATCAAATACAGTCCCTGTTACACTGAACCAGATACCAAGACATCTTCAGTTACCACAACAGAAAGCTGAAGAACATTACAGACTTATCTACCTGTTTCCAACTGTGGCAGCTTTGATTCTGTATAGTGGACCAGATTGTTGGGTCTCATAATAGCAATGGATCGAGCAGTGATGACCAGCCTCTGAAATACTTCAGGATCAAGGTCCTTTCCTTCTTTGGTTGAGGAACTCAAATACTGAATGGCTTTACTTAGCAATGCTTGATCCTGCAAAGTGAAAGATAACACAGGCAGAGAAAAACAACAGACAGCAGCACAACAAAGCAACAGAAGCATAACTGCAGGACAGATCCTGGGGAAATCCAGCACTCGCTGCTTTGACTCTCGGCCAATGTCATCTAGGAAGGACAACTAATATTAAACAGCCACCCTGCAACAAAAGAAATCTGGCTCGAGAATTGATTTTCACATTTGCTTCCCCTCAAACTCAAATGCAGATGGAAAGACCAGTGTATAAACATAATCATTCCAGTGGTTAGCAAAGGCTATCTGCAGGCATCTGTCCATTTACTGCAATTATGTTAGCACACAGTCTAACCACTACCTACACGGGTATTTCCCTAGCACCCTAAGCTAGATGCTGGCGGAAATGGAAACCAGAGCTATGGATGCAGTTTGCAAACAAACTTCATGTGTTTCAAGATCCTGATTTCTCTAGATTAACTGACATTATTTCCCACCAAAATGTTCAAAAAGCATTTTAAGTAGTGAAGTTCTGCTGAAACACAAAAGCCAGTGAGGCAGGCAGCAGGAGCTAAAGGAAAATTAGCCAGCAGGTTTACACTGCATGGAGGAAGGGCTTTCCAGGAGTGTGCTGCACCTCAACCATAAACTGTCAGGTTACAGGAGACATTGAAATCCTTGCACCATGTTACCTTGTGGTTATGGTATGCTGAGCGGCTGGTGTGCAGGCTAGCCAAGAGGCTCTTGGTTTGCTGCTGGACGCTGGAAGGAGCTGGCATGGACAGCAGCATAGTAGCCAGTTCCTGAGCTGCCACTTTATTCTTCTCCTGCTCCCAAGAACAGACAAAAAACATTCTTCAGTACATTTACCATTAAGGTGATGCATGAGTTTGATTTCTCAGCATAACTGCAGCTCCCTCCCCTCCTTGCACTGTGCATACAAGTTTCTGCCTTCCTTCAATTCCGTTTTGATAGCTTCCTCAATTTATTATTTGACATTTAAGGAACATTTCACATGTCTACATAAGAAAAGTCCTTTTGAGATTTATGGGCTTCTACCCTGCTGTTTCTGTAAATGAGGTCACTCCACAGCACAAAAATCCCACTAGCAATAAATGCAAATGCCAATTGTCATTCTAAACTAGTTTCAAATGCTTTTCGCTAAGTCAACTTTCAGATCAGTGCTCTGAGCAAAACGGATGCCGCTCTCTTCTGTATCAGGCCCCCAGGGCTGCAGGAGGTGCTGTTGATCTTGCCCCTCCTCCCCCATCTCTGAAAGCTCAAGAATGTATTCAGAAAGTTACTTGCCTTCTCGTTGACTGGTCCTACAGCAAAGCAGCTTTCCAGCGCTTCTAAAGAACTCACTACTAGCCTGAAGGGAGAAAGGAAAGCAGGCTTGAGTACAGCAACCCTTCTCTCTCCTTAGCACTTTGCTTTATGCGGGCTACAGTCATGAGTAGCTCAGAGACAGCTAACGAATGCCAAGTACAAAATCAAAGCATGATAAAACCTGCCACAGGCACCATGCATATCATTTCATTGTGTTACAGACCAGAGTTAAACCTGGCTCACGCTCACAGACAAACTTAGGACTGCTTTAATAATCCACAGCTGAAAGACAGGGGCTTTTCTCTACCAAAGAGGATAAAACACTTCCTTACGCAGCCTGCAGCAGGGATAACTTGGATTGTCTTGACAGTACCAATTCACCATGGCCCACAGACGTACATATGACTGCAGATCAAGGGTTGGTATGACACATGGGAAAAAGCGTAACCGACTTTTCTAAGGGAGCAAGATTCTACCCGCTTGCTATTTTCACACAGGTTGCTCTTTCCAATTTGGAGTTTTAGCGCAAAATATTCCAGAGGAAAATTAACTTGGAGCACTGGGTAAGACCCAAGCGAGAGATGCTGAGGTCCAAACTTCTAACAGTAAAACACTTGCCCCAAGGGAAAACCTTATTTACAACTTGCGGCAAAGTGCTGAATCTCCCTTGCAGCACCACTTCATGCCTTGCAGCAGAGCTACCTGAAATGCCATCTGACACACCAGAAGGAGCAGTGCAAGAGTACAGGAAGAAGGAGGGAAGAGATAGCATTAAGGGGAGAAATAACAGCGTAGGATTGGATACAAGGTAGAAGAAACAACAATTGTCTGGTCTGGCGGTGATAAATAACATTACATACCCCTACCCACAGCCACCCTCCGTAAAGCTAGCAGGGGAATAAGTGGGATAAAAAGACGCAAGGAGGGAACAAAGCGAAAAGAGGAGTCTGTCAAACAAGCAACAGTTACGCCGTATACAGCGAAAATCTGCAAACCACCTCATCTTTACATTTCGCTAAACCATCTGCCATGCAATGACCAGAATGTAAAGAAGCAAATGTCACTTGGAAAACAAAAAAAACCAGTCAACAAAAGCCACATCATGTGTTCTGTCTCTCTGACACACACTCATTCGTGCAGAGAAAAGGATGGCATACTAACCGGTCCAGGGTGGTTAGGGACTCAGTTTCAGAACTTTGGGGGAGCAAAGAAAAAGGAAAAAAAAAAAATAAAATGTGTAAAGCTCACAGAAAAACTCCCTAGAACACATTCTAAGCAAAAGGCAAATTAAATGGGGAAATCAGGAAGCCAGGAGAGCGCTATATACAGTAAATCTAAGCACAGTTCTTTCTATCTGGGCAACAGACACTTGTCGAATAGCAAAACAAAGGAGATCCAGGCCACCTAGCACAGAGAAGCCAAGCACATTGCTTAAAGCACCACTAAAGGTTAAATCTGAAGTGCAGACACCGAACTATTCTGATAGGAAATATGCCTCTTGCCTGCTGTTAGTTGTTCCTACTCAAGAGGCCCTTTATAAGGTAAACCATGCTGCACTCTCTAACACGTTAAGTGAAAATAAAAAGAGTAATTTTTTTCTTTCTGAGTTTTTAGAATATAATCCCACTGCTTTGGGAAAGCAGAAAGCATGCCTGTGGAGAGAGGGACATCTTGTGGAGATGTCACAGCAGAGGAGGGAAGAAAAGAGAAAATAAGCATAGGAAAAAATCCCATCAACCATTGGACAAAATATTAAAGGCCTTCAGCTGGACATAACTGCTACTTCAGGCCCTGAACCTTTACCTGAGAACTTCAGTAAGACAAAATTAACCACCATTTACTCATGATCAAGCAGCGTATCCCTTAAAACGCTCATTTTTCAGCAGTGCTAGTTCCTCTTTGATATGTTTCCCTCCTATCCTTGCTAGCCTGCCAGGCTTTCTACAACCCTTATGATACAGACTGTATGAGCTCAGAGAAAGAACACAGGGTGGATATAAAAAAAAAAAAAATTTTTCTTTCTTCTGCTAAATAGATGCCCAGCTCACCCTTGTGCTCTGGCTCTCCACAGGGGTATGTGGGGGAAAAACCCAACACTTTCTCTACCACAGTAGTTAAACCTGAGACATACAGGCTACAAGGTAAGTTGGTGGGAACCACTAGCCTAAAGCAGTGTCACACACAAAGCCCTCCTCAAAACTGAACTTAACTTCAGAGGCCTTACCTTTGTGAGCTCTAGAGAATGAAAAAGGGCTAGCTTGAAATGAGAAAATGCACCAAGGTGGCAAAAATCTCTTTTAGCTCTTTAAGACTGCTGTAGAAAGCGAACTTAGCAACATGAAGCATGCACACAGATCTAGCCGTTTACTCCACCAGATAAATTAAGAGCGAGCACAAAGTCCTCCTTAGAAGATAATTACTGACTTTTCAGTTGTTGTTTTGTATGGCACTGAGAACAACTCACTAAATCCCTTAAGTTCTCCCGGTTAAGAAAGGCAACAAGCGTACCAATGTCCCCTCTATAGCAACTACCCATTTTCAAGGAGAAAGAAAAGAAAGATTGCAGAAATACCTCTCCAGGACAGTCCCACTGGTAGCAGCAGGGGTAGCTGACTCCGTGTCTCCAGTGCCATTCCCTTGATTCAGGTTTGGGGGACAAACGTTGCTCACTGAAGCAGATGGGAAATCCTCTGGGGGCTCATCAGGCCATCCAAACTGCTCTTTGGTTTTGCCATAAATTTTTATGGAATCCATCATAGTGACTCCAGCAGGATCCACAGAAGCCCCAACTGCAGTGATGAGAGAAATTTCTTAAAAACTAACAAACAGCTTCTTTTGAATACAAACAAGCACAGCCTCATAAGGTCAGCATAGTGATTACACTGCATCATTAATATACAGCCCCTCTGACAGGTTCATCTCCTTTTCAAGGTCACTTTTCTTCTCTATTACCTCAACACAAAATTACTGAGCTGAGCTATTGCACATTCACCCATGCAGCAAGAAACTGGGTCATAAAGAGTTACTAAATGTTCAGGATCTGCCCCTCACACTGTTCCTGTAGTCAGGTCAAACGAACAGGTTGTGGAAACACCCCTACTATGGTGTAAAGCACAATAGTTTCAACCCGCCCAAGCAAAACCAACAGGTAGCCAAAGCAAACGATTAACAAAGACTTACTGAAGATGGTTAGTTTTTTGTCAGCCTGCAAGGCTTCCTCACGAGTGAAAGGGAAGTCAAACCAACGAGCCCTGGTCATGTTCAGCTGCATGGTACGGCCAAAGATCTCCAAGTACGAGGGCGCTCGCTCTATCGCTTGCGTGCCAATCTGGATCCGCATGCCTGTCATCACCATCGTGCTGTTATTGTTTGTCACTTCAATGGTGAAACCCCCAGGCTGTAGGAGACAAATCACAGGTCAGAAAGGTGAGCTCAAAAATTCAATCCTAAGTTAAGAAGCTCAGGTCTGTACACAGGTGCCTCCACTGTTTACTTAACAATATCACGGGATTCGTACAGGGTCATTTGAACAAAGCAGACTAGGAAAAGGCATGCAATCAATCTGAACAACAATGTCACCCAGGAGCCCAACAGAAGCCCCACACTGCCCCATTTACCTTTGTGTTGGCCACATACATGCCGGTGGAATTGAGCCGGTGCTTTATCTGCTGAGCATTGTAAACCTGCAGCAGGTCATTGCCTCCAAACTCCACATCTGTGAGTTGCTGGTTGTGTTCAAAGAAGTCAATAGGGAAGTTCACTTGGCTGGATGCACGAGTTGCTAAAAGGGAAGAGAGATGTTTTTGACAAAATACATTCTAAACAGGCAAAGCTGTGGTAAAAAAGCTGCAGAATAAACTTGCCTCCTTTGGAAATGTCTGTGCGAGCCAGATAGCTACGTATTTTTACACACATCTATGGAAACATTTTACCCAAACTTAGCCAGTACCTAGCCCTGAGATTAACTGGCAATTGTCAGAAATGAACATCTTAAGTATCTACATGATGCCAATCAATCTTTGCATCTACATTTGCCACTGCTACCTTGCACAAGGTAAGTATGAGAAGTCCCTTACTAATAGCAGCTGCCTTGCGCTTGCGAACTGGTTTCATGATGCTGATGACGCTGCTAGGCTGGAGAGAGGGCTGGAGCCAGTAGGAGGTATTCTCTACATTGGCCATGTAGATCCTCAGGCTGCCGTCTTCGCACAGGAGGATCATAGTGGTCCTCTGCTGCTCATTGCAGGCTGTGTGACGGATGGCCACCATGTCCTGAATCTGCAAAGGCAAGCAACACAAGTCAAGGAAAGGACCCGGCAACTGCTGCTTGAAGAAATTAATGCTTTGCATTAGAAAAACTGCGAAGACTAGAGATTTTGTTGATGGAAAAATGAGAAACCACATTTTAAGGGCCAGAAATACAGGGAACTATGACTCACCTTTGCTTTGGCTGGCAAGGTTTTAATCTCCTGGATGAGAAAGGTGTCCGGCTTCACCATCATCACCAGTGGGACACCTGTGGTTTGCTGAACACAGCACACCAAGCCAGGATGGTTCATCACCTCAGACCACTGACATAGTGCTGGTGAAGTCTTACTCCCACCGTTGGAACTGCAAGAGATGAAGGGCAGAATGACATTAATTTAAGAAGCAACACAAGCGAAAACACACAAAATTCATCACCATTCAGATCAAAGCTTCGTCCTCAGCAGGAATTTGAAGCGCTGCATTAACGAACAGCCAGGAACATCACCGCCTACTTCACAGGTGAGAAACCTGAGACAATCACTTGCATGGGCAGAAAGCACAAGCCTCCTAATCCACAGTCCTGATCTCTTCTACCCTGGTAACGCTTTATGCCCAAACCCAAGGAAGCAATTTTAAAATGGCATTCAGCTATATTTTTATGTGAACAGATGCACAGGTCCATGTTTCAACACACCCAGCAGCACTAAGCAAAGGCCAATGCAGGAGAATCTGTGTGACACTGCTCACTGGAAAACAATACCATAAATATGCAAAAAAGACTAAGTCAAACTCAACCGGGGCTAGTGAGCTCTTGGAACCTGACCTTTCTACAGAGCCTACTCACGACAGAGGCTTTCTGTCAGGCTAGTGAAGAGCCTGTGGCCCAAATACCCAGCACTCTATTCCTCAGGACAAATGATAGAACACCTTTTTTTCTTGCCACACTCATAGCATAAGAGACCGGTTTCCCTCAAGGAAGTCTGAAAATAAGCCTTAATATGCACAATACACAAGGTCCACTGCAGTACTGGTGCCGAAAGGAAACAAAGGCTTCCTACTCTGCAGCCTCCGCAAGGGTGCATAATCCCATCGGTTTCAGCTGCTGCACCAGCAGCAGCTCTGCACTGTGCAGCAAGACTGCTCTGAAGCCACCTTTCCACTGTGAAATCCTAGTAGGAAGAAAAAATGCATACACATCCCACTGCCAAAAGAGGCAGCTTTGGTTTCAAATCATTCTGCAGTTAGGGCAGAAGCACCATGAAATGTAGCAAGAAATCATCAGTCAAAAAGGGGATCTTCACCACAAGCTTTGGCCATTCAGAGCTGGGTTGTTAAGAATAATTAGTAGTATTTATTAATAATAAACAGAAATGAAAACTTCAGGGGAGTCTTCCACATGAGCCTCACCTCTTTATATTAATTGGGAATAGCCGCTGCACTTCCAGATTGGCCCGGCTGATGGTGGCTGCAAAAGATTTGCCTTGACAGTAACTGAAGAACAACATCTGTAGCACGTGGGAGTAATACACTGACACACCGCCTCCTGCTACCTGGCCATTACTGTCCTGTAGGATCAGAGAGAAACAACAACATATAAGATAAGCACACATCCTCCAAAACTTTGTCAGGCTTTTAAATGTCTCATGATGGAATTATTCAAAAGCCTCTCCCTGCCCCCTCCCCACCAGTGAGAGAACACAGCCCTAAATGACAATTTTCAAAGCTGAACTCCTTGGTGAACTCATCCATCAGATACTTCAAAGGCTTTTAAAGGGGATACTGAGACTGCATAGCCGTAAGGCTGTAGGTAGCCCTCAGCTACCACATCTGTGTGCTTGGATGTTGTACGGCAATCTCACACGGAGCGCTCCCCATGTTCCCAGCTCATAAAAGAGCTTTCCTGAGGGCCTGCTTCTCATCTATTCCCCCATTTTGGAGCAGGCTGGAGTAAAAACACTGAGTGAAATGTGGACAGATTTTAAAAGCCACCCTCCAAGACTACAGAGCTGCTATTGACCAGCAACAAAGGCTCACTCCACCTCTGCAGCCCCAGCAATGGTAACTTTATCCATTCCGGTTACTGCACCTTTGGAGTACCTCGCTCTGAGAATAGCACTGCTCTGCAGCCACCTCCCTGCTGAGAAATCCTGCTGGGCATGACTTCAGAGCCAGCCATGGAAAACATGCTCCATTTTCTAGATGAAAGGATCAAGGGGTTTAATTTTCACCCCACCCCCTTTCACTGCAAGGATATTTCTCTTTTTAGAGGAATGGCAAGCTCATTGATCTAGATCAGGGGGCTTAAAAGGAAGGGCGGGGGGGCGGGGGGAAGAAAAAAGGAAACTTCTGCCTTCAAATATAAGGCACAAGCAAGAGAGAGAAAGTCACTGCAGCCCATGCTACAAGAAAGGCAAGACACCAGTACCTTTAGGTCCTCATGATTGACTTCGAGCACATTGGTGACATAGAACGGTCCATGCTGGGCACTGCTCGCCTCTTCCATGAGCTGCGTATAGATGTACCCGGCCGAGGACATGATCACTATTATGTTCTTCCCCTCTTCGTTGAAAAGAAAAGTGACATCCCTGATTTTGGAACTTGGCAGAAGGAAATAGAAAGTTGGACTCAAGGCATCTACAGAGAGATCGTAAATCTGTGGGAAGAATCAAGGAAATAATTAACTACTATGATACAAACCAGTGCAAATGGACAACAGTTGAGACCTGTTTAGATGTTATAGTTCATTTTTTTGCTTTTTGGGTTCTTTTGGTTTTGCTTTTTCTTACAACAGTAGCCAAACACCACAAATTTATATTTCCAATTCATTTGTAACTAAGAATATTATCACATTCTTCCACATGTAACTCTGCCAAGATCCAGACTCTAATATCTGAGAGAAGACCTCTCAATCAATAACTGATGACCAAACATACCTTCACAAAGTCTGCAGTCACAATAGCAAGCTCTGTTTGAGAGCCTGGCAGCCACACAGCTTTAATGATGAAATTTCCAGTGGCTAGCTGGGGATGAAGTACCAAATGATCAGAGACTGATCCAGAGCTGCTGAATGTTAACACATGGCAGTCCTGCAGGAATGAAAAAAATTGGTCAAATATTAGAACAAAGCGTTTATAAACATTTCAAGCGAAGAACAGAGTTAAAGCCAACATTCCTCTTAGCGCCAATAATAATTCATAGAGGAAGAATTTAAAATTCCTGCAGGTAAGGTGAATGACATGGAAGTTTGTAAAGAAAACAAAACAAAACCCAAAAACAAAACCACACAGAGTCCAGCTGTTTCTTAGCTAAATAACAGACCCATGAATTCTGCACTGGGAAAGCTGAATCTCAGTTGGGGAAAATACAAAAAAGAGGGGTCTTTGCTACAAAGCACTCATTGTTACAGACTAGTTCTAACACACCAAGTTTCACATGACTAAACCTTCACTCCTGTCATAAATTTGGCCTAAATATAGTAAGAAGTACTATTTTGAGACACTGTCTCATTTATTATATTATTCGTACAGGTCCTGCTTCTTTTACTTCATATATCTAGTAGGAAAGTGATTCATAAACTAAAATTAGTGACAGACCTTTGGAGCCAGCTCTGTGCTAGCTCCTCAGAGGACAGACAGACACCTGGTTTTGAGCTGATGTTTCCAGCTGCCCAGAAAAGGGCACTTACTTTCAGTCCACACACAGCTAAGTAGTCCTCCTTGCAGGGATTTCCAGTTAGGCTCAGTACAGTAAACGGAACGGGTGCAGATGCAAGGCGAGTAAGGGTCAATTTTCTTTTGCTGGAGTCTGCTTGTTTCAGCAACGCTGAGAGCTGAAGGACTGTAATCTGCAGAACAAAATGAACTTAAGTTACCCACGTTTACATCTGAGGGGAAAAAGGCATTTCAATTTCAGCTCTATGACTGCGTGGCCAGAGTTTTCACTGTTTCTGCTGCAAGAACTCTTTTCTCTAAGGAATGAGAGGTATTTCTAAGCTACACAGTACCTTACAGAAGATCCAGATCTCAGGACAGGCAGAACAAATCGTATCCTGCTTGCTGTTCAGTGCTCTAAGGCCGGTTTCATTTTCCTTTACAATTCAGATTCTCTACAGAGTTAAGAGAACTCACCTTGCCCTTTTCGTGACTCACAGCCAGGTGCTGCCGACGTCCATGCGGGGACGACAGCACACACATCGCCACTCGCCTCAGCACGTGAGCACTGATCAGCTGCCGGATCGTCTGGCCCTGGTCACCGCTGTAGTTCATGCGGACGTTCTCAAAAGCACCTTCTTGAGAGCCAAGAGTTGGGACCTGAGTCATTAGTAAAAGCATACAAAAGCATATCACTGAAATTTTTCTGTTTAAAAGTGATCCCACCTATCCATAATCGAATCGCTCCTTTAGTATCATACCATCAACTGATCTGTCATTTCTACTGTCTTGTCCAAAGTATGTAGCTCATTGAGAGCTTGCTGTGCACGACTGCTGCTCCCCATGGCCGAAGCTTGCTGGAAGTTTATCTGAATGGCATCCATCAGGAAATTCAGCATCTCCAGCACCAAAGGTGCAAAGGAGAAGTTGGCCTACAAGAAATGGATAAGGCAAGTGAGGCACAAGATGCTCCTGCTGGGAGTCTTCACAAGACCTGCACGTCAACTGCTTTTTAAAGCTGGACACCACTTTTATGATCCCTCTTATCATAAAGCAGAGCATAAAAATCAAGCAACTTGGTGGATAACCAACACAGTTTGACTAAAATCCTCATCTTAAACAATCTTCTTTTAACAGCTAGCTGATAATCATACCTGGGACTGCAATTCCTCCCGACAGCCCTCAACATTTCTACACAGGCTGCTCTTCTTGGGCTTTTCTTCATCAGGACCCTTCCCCTCACTGATGGTGACCTTGGCTTTCTCTGCAGGAGAGGTGCTGGCATGTCGAATGACGCTCTCCGGCACTCTGGGCTCACTCTGGAAGGCAGATTCTTTCATGGTAGAGCTCATACCACTGCTGGGAGTTCTCTTCACCAAAGCCTGGGAATGACACAATAGTGCTAAAAGCCCAAACCAGACTCAATTTTACCACTGAAAAAATGAATACAGATTGTAATAGCAGCAAGATTAATGTAATTTTAAAGAAACAGAGTAAAATTCTCTTAGACTGCAATTTTGAAGAAATAACACAGCAGTATCCTACATGCCACTCTCCACTCAGGTATTAGAAAAATTTCCATATTTAAGATAAAGTTGCTTTGTTTGCTGCTAGAGGAAAACAGAGGAAAAGGTGGTATCTGAATGCTGCACAGCTTAAGATAACTTGTAAATTCTGTAAGGCTAACTGGAATCCCAGTAGTTACTAGGACAGAGATTTGCCAATACACTTATTTGGTGCAAAAAAATAAATTGCCAGGCAATCTGTAAATTAAGAGTCATTATAAAGTCAAGGCCTTAAAGTCTTAGTACTCTTACACATTCGTACCACAACATAACTTATTGCAGAACAGAAACCTCTGCAAAAGACTTTAAAAACTGAAGAAACCACAGTTTGTATGTTGACATGAAGACACTTTACCAGGCAACTGCCATCTTCTTTGGCTCCACAGTCACAGAAGAACGATCCATATTTGGCATAAGAAATTTCATGATCCTTGTGACAAACTTTAGCACAAACTGTGCAAACACCAACCCCATCAACCATCTTGCAAGTGTGACAGTGATACCTGCACAAAATAAGCCAGAGGAGTTACAAAATACAATGCCTCAGAGGAAGGCCCACAGGCTGCGTTTGTTTCCTTCTCAGTGGCCAGAAATATCAAGCTGAAATCGTGAACACAAATTTGAGATTCTTACCAATGCTGATTCATGAACTCCTTCTGTGTGATCGTGAAGGTACAAAGTTTATTACAAAGAGAATCTTCATCCTATCAAGAAGAAAGTTGTTTTAGAAAGATGTTACAACTGCAGCTACAGCAAAGGCACGGAGTACAGAATACGCTCCTCAGACGTCAAATGCACATTTTAAGAATAGCATGTTTTAGGATAACTTAGCTAAAAGGCAGCAGCTGGTATCAAACACATGGAAAGAGGAGATGGCAACATTTTAAAGCAACACAAAAGAGTGAATTAAGAAAAACATCAACAAAAATTATATATTGGGGCAACAAATTTTAAAGCATGCATTAACGACAGAACTCTCTTCCAGATCTGACAACTAGGGTTCTTCACTCAGTCCCACACTAGGAATAAACAACAATACAAATCTTGATTTATAACCTGAGTAATTCTGATTTGAAAGCTGCAAAATAAATCTTCATCTCATTTGCAGCATTAACTGTAACTATTGCCTACCGAATCTTCAGCTTGAGAGTCCTCCTCCTCTACTGCCAACTCTTCCACCCAGTCTGAATCCACCTCAATCGCCCGTTCCTCTCCATCAACAGAAAGATGACTTGGTCCTTGGCCACTGGTCTGGCTCAGTGCATTAGTCACATCGGCCAGGTAAGAGACAATATGGCATGTACACTCCAGAATAGTCACATGCTATAAAGTAGACATGAATGAAAATGAGAGACAATACTTTCGATCCCATAATAGCTGCTATAAGGCAAGAAAATAGAACAGTCCCCCGACCAAATTGCTTTAAAACTCCCAATATGAAACCAAACCAGGACAGCTGATACAGCTCAGGCCTGAGATTTATTCCTGCAAGTTAAGCATCAGTCACATGTCTTACCTTCCCTTGCATAACGTTCGCATTCATTTTTTCTACCACATTCTTCTGAGACAGGTATTTCTTGCTGCAACACAAACCAGTGGAGAAGATCATTACAGCTAACAGTCTGGGAGGTATAAAGTCAGTTCTGACAAATAGCCTGAAGCATTCAGTTTGCTTTGGATTAACAACAGAAAATGTATAAATGCAGTAATTAAACCATCATGTATGGAAAAGACAAAGAAAACACATGGTCATTCTTAACAGGGGGACACAGATCAGCCTCTCTGAGACACTTTATATTCTGAACAACAAAAAACTAAGAAATGTTTCAGTTAACATGAACATCTGTCCCCAGATTACCAAGAAATTTGTTTTTTAAAAAAATCAGTCTCAGTGATGCAAATGAACAAACAGCAGTACACAGTTCTCTCTTACCATCTGCCCAGCCAATCAACAGCAGCACCATGAAGCTGAAGGTGTCCCGCACCTTGTCCTGCACTAGCCAAAGTTGCCATCACGACCATCAGTTCAGGAAAGCCTGTGCCATCACCATTGGCCAACATTTCTGTTGCCATTGGTATTAGAGTACTCAGTAGAACAGTGCACACTCCTTCTCCGACTTGGCTAATCAAAAAGAAGAAAGTTTCAGACAGGTACATCACCTAGTGACATACAGCTAAGCCCCACACTGCAAGAGCACTGACACAGCAATGCCTTCAGGGCAAACTGCCATGCCCCCACCATTTCATTTGAAAGCTGACAACAAGAAACCATCAGCAACTCACAAGCAATTTGCACATCTAGAGAACAACAGAAATGAACAGCACACAAAAGAAACGACAAAGGTTGTGCTTTACCTGTTTTCCCGAACAATGTAAGTTGTCAAGAGTTGCAGCAGCTGCCTGTTTTCTTGCACAACGTCCAGCTGGTCTGAGTCTTTGGGTGGGGACATGGTCATCCTGGTTAACCAGGCCTGGAGACGTACAGGCTCCACACAAGCCAGCTGAGCCAAAGAGCCACAAAGTCGCAACAGGCTGGGGTTGGGACTCTTCTCAGCTAGAGGAGAAAGTTACTAGTGAGTGACAGATGCTACAACGAATGTGTGTGAAGATGGCTTTCCATTAAAAGCATGAAGCCGTCATTCCACTTTCTCTTACAGCTGTTCTTTCAAGTATCTTCACATCACAGTCTAATATAAGAACAGCATGAAGGGGACAAAGGCAGGACAGAAGAGATTCAACAATTACTTACTCAGCTGGAAGAGCTTGGTGAAGAATTTCAGTACCCTGTTGCAGAACTTTGCTGAGAGGTTTTCATTGGCTGTTGCCATCATGATCTGGACCAATTCTCCACTATATGGAGGGGAGAAATTATGTCAGCTTTGTAAAAGACAACCCATTCCTTTCTTTCACTTGCGCTTGTACCTGCCCTCACATTTAAGACTGGCAATAGTTTGTATTAACATCGCTTGGCAGCCAAGCCACAGAAATTGCTTTCAAACAAACAGCACTTAGCCCAGACTAAACCTTGTAGATCTCATGAGCTCCTGAGAAGCGTATCAGTATTCTCCATGTATCAAGTCACAAAAGGGCCTGTACTGGTTTCCAAACCAAAATTCTACGTTTTCTCACCTATTTTTCCCTTCCATGTTAACGAAGTACAGCCACTAGACTGCTTCATTTTTGAACTGTTGAACAAGTAGAGAGAAAAACCAGCTGGCTTTCCAACACAGAAAAACTTCCCTCCAGTTCACCCTCATATCTCTTCAGAACATTGTTATTGTGCTATGCTGTTTCCATCACAATTTGTCTTCATAATTCTAAGTCAGGCCAACACCTCACCTCCACCCTTAAAAATATCAACCTATTGCCCCAAGGAAGCACTAAGAGAACTTGGGATTTTGCAGCTTGATCTGTACTTGATCTAACAGCCCTATAGACCAGCATCTCTTGAAAACGTCCTTATAATGCCTTTGATAAAACAATCATCTTGCAAGATTCCCCACTGACAATCACTGTGAGGACTTGGTGAATATTTTACTTGGAGTGACAAAGACCTAGGTCCTCTCCCACACAGAAAGTCTTTTCACACTCTCCTGCACTGCTTGAAGGGCATCCTCTCTTTACATGGTTCTGTATTTTCCTGTGCAAAGGCATTAACATCACATAGGTATTGACAGTGACAAGCTAAGAGAAAAAGGAAGAGAAAGTTCCTAGGCTACAACTTTCAGGATGACTTCACCTTTCTGAAAAGAATTCCTCCATGGCTTTTCGGGCCTGGCTGCTCTCCAGCTGTTTCTCCAGGTGCTGCAAACATTCCTCCAAGATGGACTCATCCAGGCCACTGAGGATCAAAAGATCCTTATTAAGAATATAGAAGAGCAATTTCAACTACTTAAACAATCCTGAGACCCAAGAAGTGATCAGTTTTGCCAATTCTAATAAACTGTCTACTAACTGAAAGCAGCTCTTCTTCGAAGAGACAGGAGAAAAACAGCTGATGAGCAACCACACATAAACAACAAATCCACCAGGTGTTCAGAAAAAAAGTGGCACATGATGCTGTAAGGCAAGTTACACAGAAACCTAGAATAATCTAGAGCTTTCAGACAGCTCACATTACAAATTCCTATAAATGGCTGCTCTTTTTACACTTTAAGTCTCTTTCAGTGTTACTCCTTCCCATTCTCTCCTGCTCTCATCCCCACTTCACAACGCACTCTGCAAGTAAAATCCAATTACATTTACATTCTCTACCAGAAAGCGCAGTAGATCTCCCTCTGAATACCTTCCATCCAGAGGGGATCAGTATTAAAAAGATGCAACATCATCGTGCCTAATGGTTTTATGTTTCAGATGGGTAGAATCAACATCTGCACATCAAGCTTATTCCCTCTATATACTCAGTGAGTCAGGGGTGGGAAGCACAAATCTGGCTAGTTTGCTATGATAAAGCAGGGATTAGCCATCCTTACAAACAGCAAGAACAGAGACAAAGGAATATAAAGCGAGTTAGGTCGGCATCTTCAGCTTTGATTCCGTGCTTGTATTTACATAATTTTCTATTTGCAGAAATAAAAAACCTATCCAGATCCAGATATATACATGCTCCATCCACAGTTACAAGAGATAATTAAAATCCACACTGCCTTAGCAGCGGTGCTGAAAATTCTGGTAACAGGAATAAAAAAAATCCACCTTTTTAGTCCACAAATATAGAACTCTTCCACAGATAAAAATAAGCTGATTTTTTGCCCTTCTGTTGTGCAGGTTTTGAACAGCACATCTTGACACTGATGTTTAAACATACTGTAGTAATTCTTTGTATACAGCTTTGTTGAAGGAGAACTGCGAGCCACACAGCCCGTTACCTGTTTGGATCAGAGTGATGGGCCAGGATGTTATAACATCCTGTGATCAATTTCTCATAAACACGTGCCAGGAATTCATCTGATTCTGCAGGGCCCAGGATTCTTTCTAGGGAGTTGCTGCTTATTTCTGCCACACTCTCTGTGCTGGTCTCCAAAAGGAGGGGCAATAGGGAATGAATCACCTGTGGTGGGTTCAAGTCATCCGACCAGCTTGAAAAGAAAAGCCAACAAGTTAATTCTCTGCATGATGTATCAGAGAACATTCTTACTGGATAAATCAGAAGTGACACAAGTAAGGCACAAGTCTGGATGGAAATCAGTGATAAAACCCTTTTTAGAAAGGTGGGATAAATATACTGGCACAACAATCTTCCCCTCAGAAAAAGCCCTCATTTGGAAAATTCTACATGTGTCACTTTTGCACATATAGTTACAACATTTTCCTACCAGACAGTCCTGCTATGGCATAGTACAGCTTTTGGACTTGCCTGCAGTGTCAACAACTATTTTTTTGTTTCAGAATATCTTAGAGTAAGTCCCTGAAAAAAAAATTCTTCCATTCCACTTGCATTATGCTTTGAAAACATCACACAAGTGAATAACAAAACACAAATGAATGAATTAGATCCATATTGTCTCAGTTTAGATCCCAGTTTCTTCAAGTCACTATTCAACAAAAATGACTACAGGTTTCTCTCACAGAGTCTGACTTTTAGAGATATCAGGTCAAGACAGAAAGGCTCTCTTTCATTCATTTAGTACTTAGAACTGTAAACCGAAAGCTCTAATAAAGGCTTAGTTCAAAATACAGCACCAGTTCACTAAGTGTTCCACCCCAACAGTCTGATGAAGACAGACATTCAGAAGAACATACAAATCTATATAGCAAGAAAGCAATATAAAAACCACCACTTACACAATGAGATCCCCAGTGAGTCTGACCAGGGAGAGAAGGGTGTGCTTTAGCGAAGCTGCAAGAGGTAGACTTTGGCTGCAGAGAGTACCAAGGTGAGCGGCCTGAACTGCACTGATGTAGCTTTCTGCGGGGATCGTGTCATTCGCAAAGGCGTTGCGCTACGGATCGAGACACACACGGCACACAAATCAGAACCATTTATCTTTAACAGAAAGACATACTGCCCACCATTGCCAGCAATTTATGGAGTTGAGATCACACCCAGATCAATCCACAAGGCTGGACTCACCCATGAGCCAATGTTTGGAAACTCATTTGTATGAATGTTGTTCCACGATTCACATAAAGTCTGCACAGCTGATGGCAAGTTCTGAACAAGTGTTGGACCTGCAATTAATACAGAATCATAAGTCACTGAGTAATTTCATGGGTCCTATTGAAAACTGCAACGCTTCTATAACACTCTTTAAAACGGAATTATTAATTAAGGCACAACTGTAGCTAAACTGAGCTGTAATTCTGCTGAAGGCTAGTTTCATGCTTTTCTACAAGTCAGAATCATCCCTAGAAGTTTGCAAGTGCTTCCCAGCTTCTTTCACTTGATTAAAACAGAAAACATGGCAAAAACACTAATTCGGAGCAGCCTTCCAACATATCAACATTTCATAATTCTCCTTACTACACCATGCCACCAGAGCTCCAACATGGTTATAAAAGCATTTCAATACTCCAGATAGGTCCATAAGATAGTTACTCTTTCAAGGTTTGCCCAATTTTTTCAGTTGTTAGGATACCAAAAGGGAAAGACTTCCTAGTCTGCTGCTGCCAGGATAGTGCACTCATTTGAACAAAGTGATTGAGAACACATTAGCCAGCATACAGCTTTGAAATGGAATGTTGGCAGCATTGTAGAAAGCTTCACCTAAATACAGAAGGAAATTTGAACTATCCAGCACCCTCACCTAGGGTATTAGACTTGCAACGGCTGGATCCAATGGCCAGGACAGCAGCATAACCTCGTAGCTTCTCTTCAGAGGGTTTGTTCTCAGTGGAGCCCTCTTCAGAGAGGCTTCGTAGCAAGTAAGATCTGCATTCAAGACGGAAAGGATTTATTTCAGGAAACAGCTCTGCATTTCAGAACTAAGGGTGTCAATACAGTGACAGATAAGCAAGCAAACTTCTGAAGTTCTGCCCCATACTTTGTGTTATACCACTAAGGGAGTTCTGGGCTTTTATCTCCTCTAAGCTACTTACCAGGAAAAACGCCCACTCAAAAGAAAAAGCTGATTTACTTTTGCTTTCTTCTACATAGGTTCTAACGAGAGTTTAGAAGACTTCAGACTCTTAATGTAAGAATTAAACCCCCTCTTCCTTGACCATCTGACAGTCTCAATATTATCTCAGTGAAATAACCTTAAGTAGCACTATCCTAGAGAGTGGTAAGAGGACGTTCCATCTTTGGATGAAAAGCTGATTTTGCAAGCTTGCCAGAAAGCCTTGAAAGATCAGACAAGGATGCTACTTAGAAACAACAACTTCACATACATGGCTTGAGAAGCTACTTTTTATTCTTCTTTTAAAACAACAGGCACTCTAGGGGATTTAAGTTAGAGTAATTATACTGGACTATAAAAAAAAAAAGGCACCTATGTCTAAGAAAACAACAAACAAAATGCAAGGTCAGTCCTATGCACAGAAGAAAATAGTATTGCTTCTAGGAATTCTAAGGATTGTACCTGGTAAACGTAGCATACGTGTCAATAAGCTGTAGCGTAGCAGGCAGGAGGTTCTTGGTTATCTCTGAAGACTTGTGTGGATCAGTTTCTGCAGCTAGCTTAGAAAAGTGCTCATCTAAAGAAACCTGAATCTTGGAAATTGCAGCATCAAGGGTGTAAATGGATTGTAAACTGGGAACTTCGTGCAGTTGGAGAATAGTTGTGCAATCAACACCACAGAAAGAAGATATCTTAAAATACAAAGGGATGGAACAGTAAGTGCAAATCATTCCATGAAAAGAGAAGCTCCGCACGTGCAATTGCATTCACACCCCCTTACCTGTCGAGCAAAATATTCCTCCGCTATTTCCACATCGTACTTCACTGAGCTGCACTTGCTGGAGGCCAATTCAATGAGAGAAGCAGCATGGTCAGCTTTCATGCCCTGCTTGGTAAGGTGATCCTACAGATGTCAAAAAAATCCTGTCACACTTTAAAGTACTCTATAATTAACCACTCTGACAATTAACAGGCTAGAACACTTTAGAAAACACAGACACAAGCTCCCATTTCTCACCATCCTGCCCACATAACAAATCCCACATGAAGTCAGTACGGAAGAACAAGAGACTGACATTCTTACTCTCAATAACATTACAAAACACCCCTATATATGTGAGGTTGTACCTTAATCCACGTGACATAAGATGCGATTCGCAGCCGGGAAGACCAGCGCAATGTGTGTAAAATATCACATTCACTCATCTCTGGTGTGTTCATAGCCAATTGATTCATGTAGGTTTTGGATGGAGGCAAAATCCCTAGTATCCGCCATAATATCAGGAAGTAGTATTGAAGTGCACAGGCTTCCTAAACAAAAGTACAGTTGGACAAATTAGTAAAGAAAGTTTCAATCATTACAGCTACTGAAATTATCTTATCAGAGACTCTAGACTCCTGTATGTGGGCCAAATCAGATGAACCCATACCGGACTGAGTTTCTGTCATGTTATACAACAAATTAGGCAACAAAGAGGAGTGAGAAAAGAAAGAGGAAAGATTACACAATTTTTTTCCGCTTGGTCATGTTCTAGCCAGACCTCATGGAACCACCAGGGACATACAGCAAGTCTAAAACATGTTATGAATTAAAAACTCATGAGATGTACCACCACCATAAACACTACTAATAGCTATGGGATTTTTAAGTTCCCTGTTACTTCAACCACCGTCCCAAATACTTTGGTTAAATACTTTGCTTGCAGATATGAAGTCTGAAAACTTGTTATTCCTCAACACAGACAACATTACAGCAACACTGTCTTACCAGTGCAGTGACATTTTTGTTCTCTTTCCTCCTAAGTGTATCAAACTGTGATCCAGCTGCAAGTAATGAAGTCAGGGCTGTGTAAAGCTCATCATACTTCGTAGTTCTAGAGAAAAGAACCTCACAAACCTGCAAGAGATGACAAGTCAGGATCTTTGCTTTGCAAATTGCACAGCTCTACGTTTATATACAGCCAAGCTCTTCTCTGAATACCCACAGACCAAAAGTATGCAAAATAAAACTTCAGGAAGTCAGTTCTGTCTGGCTTTTCTCTCCCCAGTTGGAGTACCAATGAACTGGTTATAAGGAAGCATGCATGAAGCAAGCCCATAATCTTGATGACAAGAAATTTAGCGAGGAAACAAAACCTGGAAAGAACATGCAGCAAAATGATGAGGAAGCAACTCCAATGCCATGTGTCTTAGTCTGAGATGTTTCAGCAGCACAGAAAAATAAGTGTGGCTACAACAGGGCTCTCTGTCACAGCATACGTATTTGAATCACAAGCATTACTACAGGCAGTCCAACACATCTTCACAGACTTTGCATACTGACTTCCCTGACACGCAATTAGGCGCAAAAAGGAATCCCGTATTATCTTATCCAGCCACTACTCTCCACTTAGTGAAAAATTTCTGGTCTTTCTGCTCCACCAAGTCTTTCCTTCTTGTCTGTTTTCCCTGGCACTTGTCAAATCAACATGGTTTTCTGAAGGCTTACAGAAAGGTCTTTAAAACAGAAATCCCAATACCGTGCTATCTAGACGGTTCAGATCATCTTCAGAAGCTTCTAGAGATAGGATGCAGTAGAACCTGGGTTGTGGAACTGCGTCTGGAACGTCAAGACAGAAAATAATGTTCAAAGTGACAGTTTAAATTAGGCAGTATTGTATTATTCTCTCTCCTCCACCGCCATAACCTTTCACATTTTAAGACTACTACCACATTCTACTAAGCTAACTCCATGACATATTATATGTGCTCTAGCCTATAGTATATGCAGCAAAGGTTCTCCTACTCCTACAATCCTGACACAATAAATACATACTTATTTTTAATTTCTTGTAGCATACTCCTAGATGACAGTAATTTTATTTAATAAAACTTGTCTTGCATTATTACATGCAGTTTTACCTACTGTAACTGCCCATTAAAAGTAGGAAAAACTTGTCCACGCCAGGGCTCTTGTTTATTTGTAAAAGCGTATCTTGGAATAAAAAACTCCTTACATTTTCTTTCCTACCTGATGAACAGTGTTTGGTCCAGTTTTCTTCCACTTCTTTAAACCCATGATAAAGCGGAACAGACGTTCGTCTGCTACTGTCCTGGGATCCACTCACCCAGCCAATGGGTGGAGTCAGCAAATTATACTGCACCTAAGTTAAAACAAACAAAAAACTACCCATGACAACCTTGTCATTAAGGGACAGGGGGGAAGAATACCACCACCATAAAGAACCATAAAATACAAACAACTTTGTTGCTAAATCATTCCCAGCTTCTGACGGAAGCCCTGGAACCTATCTGGTGATTTTTATTCTGGAGTGACGTGCTTAAATCAACAGTCATGCTTCCAACAACTGAAAAAGCCACACACAAAACACGAGTATCCCAGTAATGAGAACAGTGCCAAAAACCTCAACAGTGAAAAGCTAAAGCAAGGACATGGTATACCAGGTATTTGTGAAACAGTGCCTAAATACCCAAATACTCAAGATTTTGAAAGATAAGACGAGGCATACATTCTGTCCTTACCAGGATTTATTAGGACAGTAGTTACGCCAGGAATTTACACTCAAGCTGAACCTGCTGCTAGGAATCAGCAGCTGTAGATAATCATGCATTGTAACTCCAAAGTCTCGTAACACCACCAAAACCGATTTACCCACAAAGGCCACAAAGAGACCAGAACACACCAAATGATTGCCTGTTACAGACTTCTGCTGGATGACCAATTAAATATCCAGAACACGACGTCAAAATCTTACCTGTTCGAATAGGTACATGGGGGCCTTGGAATACTGATGGAGCAGGTAGTCAAACACCAAGAGTAGGCGCGCCACAATAAGTGGCACAGAACCTTGCTGGGTATCCATGTTCACTGTCAGCTCGACAATTGTCTGGATACAGAGCATCATGATAGATCTGCGACCCCTCTCAGAGAAATTGTGAAAAATAAGCAGCAGCAGCTGGAGATGTTCAACATTCAGATCTTCTGTGTCACTGGGAAGAGTCCCCTGCAAGGCATTTTGCTTCAGTGTGCCCACAAACCTGACAACAGGAGAGAAAGTTTATAAAGTTTACTTTTCTCCTTGCTTAGGTCCCTCTTTAAAACCTCTTTAAGTAGAGTTTAGAGAAAGATTTTCATAATTATATTTTTCTGTTTGTTCTTCTAATACTGGCAATTTCACAAATTATTCGCTACTTATGTACTGGAACAAGACTATGCAAACAGTAAAACCTACAGAAATTCCACTAGCAGTAAATACATTTGATGGAAAATAGGAACAGTCCTTCAAAGGGAGAAAGAGAGACACAAACCTGTTGCCACAGGAAAGGCTGTCCACTACAGCTTTAAGTCAGCTAAACCCTATCAGAGACTTTCACATTCAGGTAACAGAGGAGAGGAAAACCCTTGGCACCATCATAACAGAACCTACCAGAAACCTGCTGAAGCAAGGCATTTGCCTTCCCTTTTTAAAAATGGCATTGCTGTAAGTGATTCAGCCTCCACCCACTTAAATCCTGAATCGAGGTTTCATTTCCTATGCTCTAGATGAAGGACTCCAGCAACACTGGACTGACCCTCTGCTCCTCCAAGCATCACACACCATCACCGCTCAGAGAACGCAGACACACTTGTTACACTGGTCTCAGAGAACTTTCACTTGACAGAAAATTAGAGGTAAGGTATAACTGACTTTCATCTTAACATAAAATTATCTCACCTTTCCCAAACTTTAAGGCATTCTGGAACATCAGGATCTCCCTGGGCAGTGGCTTTATGCTGCCAAATCAGGAGAAGTCGTGAGAGCACCGACAAACTTTGAGGATGGATGTAGAGAGGCCATGGACCTTCAGAAAAAGGGGCAACTCCCAGCTGCTGAAGAAGTGTGTTCTGCAACAAAACAGAGACTTTTTGAAAAGAGGCAAGTCCTGTCCAATGCTTTAATTAAAAGCATGATCTGAACATACAGATGACAATAAACAGCAGGGCTCCCAGAGCTCGTAAAGGTTCACACAGCAATTTCTCTCCTATCTGAAATATATGGCACAGCTACGGAGGAAGTTATGCTGCCACTTTGCCACCTAAAACACAACAAATTTTCGACTTCAATGCCAATGCAGAGAAAATGACATTAATGAGCTCTGCCCGTTTACTGCAACATCACAGCAGGAGAGATTATGCTACTATGTTCAGTATCTAAGAATTTGGAAGATGACCCCTTTGACTGATCACAGTAATGCTTGCTTCTTTTCAAATATAGTAAAAAGGCAGATTTCTGAAAAGTCCCACTGCTTAAAAACCCACAACAACAGAGTATTTCAAATACAGTACAAAACAGTCAACAAAAAGCATAGGGACTGAATTCACTGATTGGTAAGCAGATTTATAACCTCTACTTACAGTGTTAAGTCGGGTCAGCCCATGATCTCGCAAAGAAACCTAGAGGCTACAAAGTTAGTACATGAAAGCAAAAGGATTAATTTGATTTTCTCCTGAGAGAATTCCAAGGCCTTTTGGCATCAGTCCTGACAGCAAAGCAAATCTGCAGGAATGCCTCTTGATAAAACGCATGGATAGAGGCAACCCTCCAAAACAAAATATACAAACTCATTTCCTTTTCAGCTTTCATCACCTTCAAAGTTCAATGGATTAATCTGAACTCTAGACATTAAGTTACACCCTGCAGGACATTTAGTATTGGATGACCACAAAGCTCATCCAACTCATTGGATCCAAAATATTCCAAGCTCTGTTTGCAAAAGAACATACTCTAGGGCCAAATGGAATCATCAACCCACTGCTCAAAGTGCAGAGAATCCATGAAGAGACATTAACAGACAACATCATTTCTTTGTTTTATTTACACATTCAATCACAGACTTACCTGCAAGGCTGGGGACTGAAGATCTGAGGTCACCAAGGAATGGTTGAAATGATACAGTGCAGCAGCAAACTCCTCATCTGATGTACCTGTAAGACAGGGATCAAGCAATTTACTACTGTTGCTCTCCTACGTTTAAAATTTCCACATGAAACTGAGAAAACATACACCTATAAATCCTACAGTCTATGTTCTCTAACAGAAAAGTTCTGCTCACTCACCCTTAAGCCCGTCCTTATCCACTTCTTTGATGATGCTAGCCAGTGTAGCCATGTGTTGCTCCGAAAGAGAGACACTCAGGTAGTTGCGAATGAAGTTATTCCTTGAGTTCAGCATAGAAGTAGTGATAAAGTTCAAAATGTTTGAAGCTAGGCTCAAAAACTGAAAAGAAAAAGAGGAAACACCCTATAGAAGCAACAAAAGCACATTAAACAAAAAGTAAACCACCAGCAAAATAAATCAAGTCCCCTAACTCCACCTCTGGCAGTGGAGTACAGGTTTACTTGTCACAAGCCAGCTCACTGCACTGTGTTCTACATCATGACCGATTTTAGAATTCTCTGAAAAGGTTGCACGTCTCTAACTTCTGAACTGCAGTATTTATTTTTGTCTTTACCCAACGGAGTTGGAGCTAAAAGCATTCCATCAGCGAGTCATTTCTCTCATAGTCTGCCCTCATTTTCCCTCTCACTGTTTAACCCAAATAGATACGATCTTCAGTCTTTGCCTCCTTGGCAGTAACAAATACTGTGACAGAAGAGTAGAGAAAACATCTTTCTTCAAAGTCAAGACAGTCCCTGATTCTCCATTAGCAACGCACTTAAACTACCTGACATTTATCATGCTGTCTGTCAACATAACTAGCCACTAACAAGTAAACAACGCTACAGCACATCAGTTACTTTATTAAGCCTGAAGACCTTCCCATACCAACTCAGGATCTTTGCGGCTGGCCAGGATATTCCCATTCTCTCCCGCAGTCTGTTTGTTAGGGCTTTTTACTCTAGGCGAGCTCTCCAGAGGTGGTGGAGGTGGCGGCGGTGGTGGGGCCACTTTCTCTTTGCTCGGAGAGATTGTCTCTTCAAACCATTGCCCAAGGATTGGTTCACTGTCATCATCTAACACAGGAGTCAGAAAAAACAAAAGCATACTATTATAAGCAAATACCTTACACAAACCACTCAGCTTACAAAAGGCCTCAAAAAAGAGTTTCAGTGAGCAGAGTTAAGGCGTCTGCTATCATCATTTTTCCTTTCCAAATCACAAGGCTAAGCACTTTTACAGAAGTCCAGCAGGAATTTACAAGAAGAAATTATTTCCACTCTCCTCTTAAGCAAATACTGCCCAAATTCCAGCCACTCAGGCTTCAGTTTACATAAAAGAGTACAGTCAGCATTACTTCTGCCAAACAGACCTTACAAACTTCGTATTTTCAGCATTACATGTCATTCCAGCCCAAGAAGGCAACAGCCCAGTAGCCAGGTTTCCACTAAATCTGAAAGACAGCGTAAAATCCTGACTTAAGTTGCTTGCTGCAAACTCTATTACCTTGGCTGCTGTCTTCCTCAGTGCTGCTAAAATCATCCTCATAGTAAGTATTAGAATCGGTGGAGGCACTTGCATCACTGCTCATCGAGCCTTTCCTCTGACGCTGCAAGACACAAGCCTTAGAGGAACAGCAGAACAAGTTAAATTTTAGGATTACGAAAGATAAGAATTTGAAAACAAAGAGTAACTTCTGAAAGCATTTTAATTTTCTTCTAGCAAATTTGTCTCAACTAATTTATAATTAAATTATTTTTATTAAATTAATTTATAATTAAATTAAATTTGAAAAAATCAATTCTGACTTCTTATTTACTAATTCTCTGCAGCACAGAGACTTTATCAATAGCTGAGGAGAGGGTATG
>JAVJGI010000040.1:109680862-109690882 GCA_035590275.1 Ibycter americanus
ACTAAACTTGGGGTCGATGAAGCTGCATTTATAATTCAGCACTGACAAATGTATTTTCCAGCCAAAATCAAAACTTCCCCCTGATTGTAGGTGGAAATGGGGAAGGGGAAGAGCCAACACGCTTTTAGAGCTGTCAAACAATTCTACCTGCCTTTGACAATTAATTGTTTGCATGAACTTAAGCAGAAGTCTTTCTTTGGATGCTCTCTGTCAAAGAACATTTCATTTTATGTAGAGCAGGGCAAATCTGAAGATAATGGTAAATATTTTAGGAAAAATCACGTGTTTATATGAATTTTTCAAGGCTTATCCCCCTTAAGTTACATTAAATATTACATAGGATGGCTGAAAACAAATAACCTATGCCAAGCTTGTAAGCAACACTTCCAAGTAACAGCTTCGACACAAAAGCATCCATTTTGAATACAGCCTTTTCATCTTCTCACTAAACTCACAGAAAACTTTTATGAGAACAAGTTTGTCAAATTTACATCTCTGAAAAGAAGACAGAGAAAGGCCCCTGCCGACAGCTTCTGAATGAAGAATTCTAAATTTTTCTTAGCAGTCACAGTTTGTAAAGTGAGAATTTTCCATGCAGATGACATTAGTAGCAGTGGCTCAGCTACAGAAGTTCTCTAGCTGTATGCCAGTTCCTACCTTTCTGTAGGAAGTTGATAGCAAAGTCAGCAGCAAATTAGTGAGTGGTACAGAGTCTATCAGCCGCTGAATTCTCTGGATGGATGTGCTCTGAGCCATGATATCCAGCACTGCTGGTGGACCATCACTCTCCCAGCCCTGGAGGACAGCATTGAAAAGAGAATTTAAAGTGTATTTCAGTGGAGAAAGCAAAATGTTTCGCAAGAACCTACAGGCTACCTACATACCTTGTGCAATGCCTCCACTTGCAGATCTTGAAAGAGTGATGATAGCAATTTGATAGCATGATTTGCTAGCACTACTGACAGGACACCAAACCCTTGATGTCTACAGAAACATAAAGGACATAATGTAATTTCAGGGGGGAAATAAAAAAATACATCTATTGAGCGAAGTGACTGCTTTGCTAAACTGCAGATGACTTCTCTTCTTTCCAAGAATTAAGATTTTAATTACAAACGGAGATAATATTTCAAAAGACCAACAAAACGCCATAGTAGTGGCTTGCTGGGCATGGTTAGATACATGGACAGTGATTACTGCAGTGGGGTATTTACATACCCTTTCCCAGGTCCTAGTTTGGGAGACCCAACGCCCTCCTTAGTACGAGCAATAATGTCTCTGACGCGAAGAGCAGCCAATGGATCTTTCTCCTTTCCCTTATCAGCCAAAGCCGTGGGGCTGAGGTTCAAGATGAGGAAGAGGCTGTTTAGCAAACACCAAGCCCCGAGCAGCTGGAAGTTCTGATAATGCTATCACGCCAGAAGTGAAGGGGAAGGTGGGGAAAGCACCAAAAAGAGAAAATAGTGTCAATCTAAATGCCAAAATACACCAGCACAAAAACAGTGAAAAAGCTTCTTGAGATGCAAATCTTACCTCACCCCCTGCACGGCGTGAATTGCTGATGGCTTGTCCAATCATTTCATAGATTTCAAGCTGCAAATAAATCCAAAACCATGGTGATGTTTAAGCACTCCACTGGGCAATAATAAAAATAAAAACTCCAAATCCAATTGTATTTTGCCCTCTACAATTAGCCACCTCATTACTTCCTTTATCAGCCAGTCTAATGCCTAAAAATAATAGATACATACTGCAATCCAAATAAATGCAAATTCTACACACCCCCCACTTGCTGAGAATGAAAACTAATAAACATGCTCTCTCCTCTACTTACACATTTCTGTACAATAGTAGCAGCATCATTTTCATAATCTTCTTCTTTGGAACTTGTTGACCCAGTTCGTACCTGTTGAGTGCTACCTACATGTAGGATGGCCATGCAAGTTGCCACACTCACACCTGATTGAAAACAAGTGGAGGTAACATTGTGATTAAGAGCCAATCTCAGGACTCAATGTTCCTACTTAGCACATTAAAACAAACAGTAGCAAACATGCCCATAAACTTGATGGAGTGGGGAATACTCAGTGTAACAGCTGACAGATTAAAAATTTTTCCTGAAGTACTCTCAAAAGAGTGAAGTTTTGTCCCACAAAAACATGTGACAACAATTAAAGGAGGAAATGTTTTACCATTTAATTCAATACCATTTTCAAGTCAATCTTTATACTCAACTGCCATTATCGCTTTAAAATCTTACCCATACCAATTAAACATTCAGGATTCTGGTGTATTTAAACCACTCCTGCGAAACAAGGTTGATTTGGGTCTATAACCAATTAAGTTGAAGCCATAAGCATTGCAAAAATATATTATGCTAGGAACATTAAAAAAAAAAAAAGAGCAGAAATTACAGGGTATTAAGATGCTGAGTCACTCAGTCTTTCTCTCAGACACTGCCAAGAACCTCTGCGGAACATATCAGAACTTCAGCGTCACTATAATGACTTTTCTACTAGCCCAGTCACCATACCACGCAGTATGCTGCATAGCTTTCAGATTCATAAGAAATAAAGGTTACTTGTGGGCTGAGCCTCATTCAGGTAACAAAGCAAAGCAAAAGCAAGAGCAACTTAAAGTTCCAAGGAAGTACAGGAAAGGCATTCACCTGCATAGAGACAGCTGAGAGCAAGAACAGTCACATCTTGGAGGCGCGTGGGTGTCAGGGGCTCCAATACAGGCAGAGACAGAGTATCCAGTGCCATGGTCACATCTATTACCAGCGAATGAAATCTACAGTAAGTAATGACATATGTTAAGGTTCAGCAGTGCAATGTACACATCAGACAGCTCACAAGAGCAGCACAATAACTGATACTGCATAGCCAGCACAGTTATTTTCTCTCAGTGTAGCCAGCATCTATCGAAAAGCAGCCACAGACACTTACCCATTGCGAACAGCAGTGGCATCTGCCACTGTGGCTGGCATAATAAAAAATGAGTTGGCTGACACTGCATCCTGAAATCGATTTATGTATCGCAAAAAGTATGGGAGGTTCAGGCACACTCTCAGCAGTTTTTCAGAGCCACCTACCAAAAAATTAAAGAGTAGTGTTATTTTTACTGTTCAGTGGGAGAGCTTCTATGCAGAACAGAGGTAACGGTCATCAATAATTGACTTAATTACTCTTTGTGGTGAGAAAATATCATCCTAGATGAGGTAATAGGATGAAGACTAGTTTACAACACAGAAGCCAGATGGTGAAGTTTTCAGCCAGTACTCGTGTAATGGCTGTCACAAAGCTCTGTGTGCATGTTACATGGCACACCAGGTCTAATTCACACCCGCTCAAGAATCCATCCCATAAGGTATTTTATATTGGCTGCCTTATTTACCACGCCAAAACACAGCAACTGCACACAACTATACTAAGCTCATCTCCTCTGCAATGAAGAAAACTACATTACAGCCACAATCTCCCTTGGTAGCATCAGCATGCAACAAGTGAATCCTTTAGGTCAGAAAGTTTCTTCCCATTCTGTAAGGCCTTACACTGCAGAGACATCTGCTCTAGCACTTTTTTCCCCCCCTGAGGCTAGAAAGCTCATTCTCACCAAGTTCTTGCAGGCTGGCTACATTCTGAGCAATGAATATGCTTTTTGTCTTTGCTGCAGAGGTTTGATCTGTGGAAGCTTGATCCTCACTCTCTCCTTCCACCTAAAAGCAAACACATACTAAATATATTATGGAAGCATTAAAAATACACAGTATTGCAGTAAGTCTCAACACGGCAGCGAGGAGCATCAGCAGCAGAACTCGAAAGTGCTATGAATATCACTGAATATTAGCGTCCATTAGGCAACAAAACTACTATTGCCAGTACACTGCAAACAGTAGCTTGTCGTTTGCCATTCATCAACATGCAAGTAGGATTTAAACACTTAAGAAAGGGTTTCTTTACACGTGTATTAAAAAACTGCCACTTACTGCCCTCTGTTCTTCCTGCCACTGATGTTATTAATCCTAAAATTCAGACTGCTTATTTCAGCCTTATTCTAGGGCTGTTTGCTTACCTGTGTCTCTGGCGTGCTAGATGGTGACGACGAGACTCTAGGGTTAAAGACTGATGTCAGCTGATTGAGGAAGTTCATCTGTACTTCTTTCTGTCTTAGTTCTGGGCTCACAGGGGAGGCCAGCTCCTTCTGGTCCTCTACTGCAGGGGAAACAGCACATCATCATTTCACACAGCAAAACCACTGTGTTTTCTATGCCTAAGCAAGTGTTGCAGTAATCTAAATTAAAATACCTACCATCAGAGAGGGTTTTGACAGTCTGAGGCAGCTTGGCTGATTTCATCATTGCTGTGAAGGTAATGATTTCAGTTCGATCTAGGCGGCTGCAGCCTGTGCACAGCCCCTTTATCAGCAGAATGAGGTGTTTCTACAAAGAAAAAGACATCAAGTACAATTTAAACTCTCTTCATTCCAATTATTCCTCTATATAGTTCATTGTAAGCAGCTGCATTAAGAGTACTGCAACTTCAGCTTGTAAGGCTACTGCAACGTCTCAAATCCACTCTGATCTCATACCAAAGATTGTGACTGCTTACTAACTGCAGATAATTCAGGTCGCTAACTGTCCCATGTGCCTGTTATGGAAAAGCATCTGGAAAAGCATTCCCTCCTATGACTCACTGAGGCTTAAAGCCAGCCCTACCTGAAGCTACATTATGTGAACACTTCTCACATGCCTTTCCTCTTTTAAGATTTATCCTTTCCCAGAAGACTGAAATACAACTGGGGAAGAATCCAGCTTTACAAACTCAACACAAAACCAAATCAGACTGTAGGAAATTGCAAGAGAATTAAGCAAGGCTTCAGGTCACCTTTATTTCAGCTTGCTCACAAGCCAAAATTCTGAGTAAAGAACACAGAGGGAAGATTCAGCAGGTACCAGTCTGTACTGAAGTGCTTTAAGAACTTCATTAATTTTGCTGTATGCAACATTAGAGAAAATATTTTGGAATCAGAGGTCAAAGTCCATTTTCCACATTCAGGCTTACCCACTTGGTCAAAATCTGTGCTCACCTGTGAAACAGCACATGCTTCGTCTGGGTTCTCAAGACGCAGCAGTGAGAATTCAATCAGAACTTTACAAGCAGCTGCCACTGACTGCAGCTGGTTTCTTGGGACTGAAAAAAGCAGATGTTTGTACTCAGTACAAATTTTGAAACAGTTCAGCATAATATATTCTTAACATTTTCAATAAAACAGATTGCTATGCAACATGGATGCATGCACAATCTATCGCACCTAACACAGAGATGCAATATAAACTGAACTCATTAAAATGTAATCCAAGAAACATCAGTAAAGCAAGGATGATACTTTCTACCCAGACAAGGTAATTTAGATAGATAAAATGGCTTCCCCAGCATCATCACTGAATACTGACAGAAGCACCAAAGAACATGAAACAAGTTGACCAAACCCACTTTTTTGCTGAAATTGCTAAATTCTGTCTGCCAAAATAATACAGAATATTTTGAGTCGCAATGTTTCTATCATTAATTCCAACATAATAACATAACTACTAAAGAATCACCTAAAAATTCTGAAAACAGATTTAAACACGTCATTTGACCAAAGATTTTTCTCCCTAAATGAAGTCAGGCCAACGAGTAAGCAACCAAAAAGTCAACACTGTCCAGTACTTGGTGGCCAAATACTCCTGTCAACAAGCCTCCCCTTTCCATCTGCAAGGACATTTTGCCAGTATAAAAGCTAACAACACTGGCCTCACGTGCTCTGTCTTGAAGTCTGATTCAGAAAGAGGGCTCGAAACAAATACCAAAAGGACAACAGTCCTGGTTTACTCTTACTATATGCTAGTTGTAACACAAGAGCAAGAGAAGTGAAGGACGGGGAACACTTACTCAGACTGCACACAGTAGTGATGTAATGTGTAGAAAGTGCAACGAAGGAAGAGTAAAAAGGCTCATATTGTTTGTCATGGTGCAGGATTTCAGATTCACTGCAACAGGAGAACAGGAGATACATCAATTGTATACAGCACAATACAGGCACCACACAATGCTCAGAATATGTTATATCTATTAACCGATAAGACAAAATTATTAAAATCACATGTTCTTTCCAAATCCAAGTTTCAAGAACACAGTCCTCTCCCTTGTGTCCCGTCTCTCCTGTCGTCAGGACTGAACCTTCCAGTAGCAGACAAATTGCAGCATCAGCATCACTACCCACATCGGAAATTTAAGGACGTAATTCCAGTACTGCAAACATTTCTCCTTTATACCATCAACAGGGCAGCCTCTTTAACAATTGCTCTCCCAGTTGGAGGGTCGTTAATCTTTAAGTTATTCTAAACTCAGCTGCCCGTAAAGTTTGGAGTTTCTTCTCCTAACGCTTGGCAGGATTTGCCAGGACTGGAGCACAGGCATTCCCTTTCTGTCAAGGCACAGAGTCAACAGGGGTTTGTGCAATTCTGCAAAACAGAAGGATCGAAACAGGCGATTTCACAATAACAACAAATACACAACGCAGCGTCTGCAACAAGCTGGGGAGTAAAGACTTTTGGCAGGCAACACTCAGAAGAGAAAAACACATCCACTGTAATCAGCCTCACGGGTAGAGACTTGCCGTTTCAGAGATGTGCATCGTTCTGCCCTGCACGCAAATCCACGCAAAGCTCCGAGGCAGTTAAAATTTAATGCCAACTCAAACCAAAAGTAAAAATTGGAAAGCAAAACATACATCCACACACTGAAAGTCTCTGAGGTTTCTCAGCGAGGCTTGCAGGCTACGGAGAACATTATTTATGCAGAGAAACGACACATTAAGATTGCTGCAGTAAAGTGTCACACCACATCCCATCTGCACAGAAACCTGAAGGCAACCACCTCGAGAACAGAAACACAGCTCTGCCTCCATAGCTAGTTCTGCCCTTAACTTTTCCTGCGACAAAACTAAGGGATGTGGATATCTGGCTACTAAACGCTTAAATTACTTTCTTCCACATTTTCAGTCAGCGATGTGAATGAGCAAGCTAGAAGAACAGATTACACAACTCAACTTCGCTAGCCACTTTAACATCACTTCTCAAAGCACAGCCTTCTCCACCTCTGGCAACAGTTTATTCCTGGAGGGGAGGTGGAGTGCAGGGGTCATCAGCCCATCGCAGCGCACTACACCCAGCTAAAACCATGATTTCTCAAGTCTGGGGATGACTAGTGCTGCTGCAGAGTATGGCAGAAGGAACCCACGCATCCCTCTCACCCACCCGCACACAAGGATGCCAGCGTTGGCAAGGTGGGAGGAGGAAGAGGACACACGCTTCCCTGCTGACCCAGACAAAGCCCAATTTATGCCCAGTCACCTTCTCCTTTTCTACCCTGTCATCGTTTCCAGTCATAACGGGAGACGTGGCTGAAACAGGAGAAACCCTAGAATATATAATTTCTCCAGAAAAACGAAGAGAAATACTCACCAGCTTTGTAGCTTTGATTCCTTAGTTCTGAGAACCGTTTTTAATTTAGTCTACTGAAAAAGCTGCTGAAATAGCAAAGGAACTGTTACAAAGACACAGGCTTTACTTGAAGATATTCAGCAGCGTAGCAAGACCGAGTTCCAAGGTCTCACCCAGCAGGCTTCACCCCACCATCTCCTGCCAGAAGGGCACTGATGGGTAACGAGCCCAGAGACTGAACGTACAAAAAAGTTTGTGCTCTCTTATATTCACTCTAATTGTGCTCACCTCCCTCTTCATACCCAACTATAAATCAGCAGCAGGTGTACACAGCGTATTTTAGAAGAACAAATGAGAACAGTTTGGGAATAATAGAGTACAGGAGAAATTGGCAGCTCCTCAAGTACTGTTCTGCTGTATAGGTCAAGCTGCACAAGACATAACACCCACAAGGTATGAGAACACAAAGGTGCAGAAACCAGAACAAGTTAAGGAATTTCATCTGGATTGGGCAATAAGAGGCTTGAGTTCTAATAAAACAAGTTGTGGACTCGTATGGTAGTGAAAAGTGGAAGGCATCTGTCAACTAATCATCAAGTCCTTGCAAATAAACATAAATAACAGCTTAATCTGTGATGCGTTGAAGTGTTGTTTTGCATCTACAGTGAGATTTAGTAATAACTTTTGGCTATTGTATTGTGATGTATTGCTTAAATAACTTTTGCTTCCTGGGGAAACCCATTACTCATGCTAAGTGAGAAGCCTCCATGTCAATATCAAATAAACACGTCAGCAACAAACACTACCTCCTTTCTCAGTTCTGCTTCCAAATCTTAAATAGGCCCAAAATAGACCCTTTATATAAGGCAGCAAGCACAAAAGCAGCCTCTTCCTCGAAAGGCACAGCAGCAGGTGCAGGCGCTGTCCCCCAGTTGAAAACCCTTCCCTAAAAAACAGCCTCCTTTATCACAGACTTTGGAAACCGCGTTCCATTTCAGTTACATCTTCCCAAGTCAGCGTTTCCTTAACTTATGTCAAATAGAAGGCCAAAGTCAACCAATTCTTGAACATACCTGCTAACAGGGGAACTCCAGTAACTTGACGATGCTTAAACTTCAAAATGAAATGCAAGAGTTGTTAAGAAAAGGAGTTTATTAATTTATTTTGACAAGAATAATGTTAGCGATTTCACTGTTATTGCAGCACATTTATTTAACGGGAAATCCAGCCACTTTGCAGACGGTGTCAACCAACAGTCTTGCTACAAGAGCTAACAATCATCTTCTAAAAATAACTTGAACAGATAAAACATTTTAGATTAGAAAACTAAAGATAGATTATTAGCTATATTTTTTTTCCTCTGCAATTTGTCACGTTATAGCAAAGCACGAAATAAACGATACCATCCTGGCAGACTCCAGAGGCCTTGTGCTCGTATTAAACCTTGCTGGGTCTGAAAGGTGGTCAGCATCAGGCACACAAACAAACCTAGGGCAGCGCTACTTAAAGGCAACAAACTGCTTTCTCAAGTGGCCAAGGGAACTACCGTTCTCACTAAGGGAGGAAACAGATCTCTCCCAAAAGTGCATCTGTGATATACTGCTACCAAAACACTCCAGTAATGAACTTTAAGCATGCTGACAGCAGAGCTCCGCAAGGAAAGCAAATCTGAAATGGTCCCCAAAAGAAAGATTAGCCTAAGAACTACCCAAATTACATAAATATTGAGTATATGCAGCTTTCTAGGTGAAACACTGCTGTATCTCTATAGGCACAGAATGCTAATTTGAAGCATCCACTGTTCGTACGCTCAGCCATTCTATATTAAGGGAAATACCACAAGGCTTTATTTTATTATCTTCCTTAGCGCAATGTTTATTTTTTGTTTCCTAACAACTTATTGTGGTCAGGGCTATATCTCTGTAACTGAGTATAACACTGTGGCATTTAGACCTCGTGTTTTAGATCACAAAATAAGCTTTACGTTAAATGAAACAGCTCTAACAAGCACTCATGCTCCGAGTCTAATCTTTCTGGTTAAGAAAAGGCAGACTTGATTCACTTCAGCTTTATTTCTCCTTAAAACGCAAGCAGGATTTCACTGGTAGAAATCTAAAAGCAAGCCGATGCCACCCAAAGCCCCCCCCGAGGAGTCTGTCAGCAGAAGAGACGGGCCAGGTGAGACAATTTTCACCGCACAGCCTGCAAAACCGTAAGGCGCTTAATCAAAAGCAAAACCGCAAGAAGAGTCCCGAAGCCTCTCGGCGGGGTAACTGTCAGACGCGCTCCGGCTGCGGCCGAGCAGCAGCCAAGGCCAGCAGCCAGCCGGGCACCCTCATCCCCGCTTATTAGCTCCCAAGGGCACCACCCCGAGAGCCTCCCAGTCCCCAGGAAAGCGGGAGGAGGCTGGGCGGGAGGAACTCCCCGCCCGCTGCTCGGGGCTCCTTTTTTCGCCGGGAGCCCCAGCGGGGCGCAGCCCCCCGCCCCGGACCGAGCAGGGACGCCCCTCAGCTGCCCCCCGCAGCCCCCCC
>JAVJGI010000040.1:109710650-109780367 GCA_035590275.1 Ibycter americanus
CCGCGCATGCGCTGTGAGGCGGCGGCTCCGTCCCTCAGCCCCTGCCGCCGCCGGCTGCCCCAAGGAGGCGGGTTTGAAGAAAAAATCTGCGAGTTCCCGAAAAATCAGGTTTGTGAAAAAACAGCGAGAGTCTGAAAAAGCAGCGGGTTCGGAAAAATCCTAGTAATTTCCCTCCGAATCGGTAGATTCGGGAAAAGTCTTACCAGCTTCCCCAGCTGGAAGAACAGCAGCAAGTTTCTGAAAAAGCAGCAGATTTGCAAAGGAAACGCAGCAAGTTTCCGAAAAAGCGGTGGATTTGCAAGAAAAAAGCCTCCCAAGTTTGCGAAAAAGCAGTGGGTTTCCAAAGAAAAATAAAGCCGATCGCCAAACGGCCGCTGGCGAGCAAGGTAAGCGCCTCTTCTGCAAAGACTCACCGGTTGGGTTTTATTTCTTTCTTTTGAGGCCAAATTCGGCCAAGCTGTCGGCCTTCCCGGTCTGTTCATTCCACTGGATGCCAAATTAACGCCAGTAAAAGTGTGTTGGGCAGTAGTGAGCGCGAGCCACCTTCAAGCCGCAGCTGGAGGAGCCATGAGCCTGTTCCTAATACAGGTACGGTTTTTTTCCCCGGTGTTATTTAATTTTTTCCCATGTTATTGTATTTTCCCCAGTGTTATCCCAGCAGTTTCACTGCCAGGCGCTGATAAACATCCCTCGGCTGCGCTGAGCGCCAGAGGCCATGGATGCGTGGCGCTGGAGGGGTCTCCGACCCGGGAATCTTTCTGACTGTCCCAACGGCTCCCGCTGGGTGATGGACGTGTTCAACGAATGTGCCCAGGATGGCCGGGACATCGCCAGCGTCGTCCTGGGTCTGGTTTCCATCTTCTGCTTTGCAGCTGCATCTTTTCCGTAAGTATTGCTCCCAAAACGCAGCCGAGCCCTTCCGTTGGTACCACACTCCCCTCTCAAAATCAAATTTCAAGCGCAAGCTGCCTGAGTTATTAAATCTACCCGATTTAAAATTATAAGATTAAAAGCAATCTGGGTTTGGAAAACTTGAGTTTTACAGGAGGAGAGAGAGCAGGTGGTACAGCTTCAAAACCTTGCTTGTTATTATATTGTTATTATTATGCTTGGCAGCTGTAATAACCCACGTAAGCCAACTGCAATGCAGTCGTTGCAGGTCATACATGCGGAAGAAATGTTTCCAGGAGTCCCAGGCTTCTTGGAAGTGCTGGGACAACGGTGGCAGAGGGGGATGTGAGGGATCATGCTTGGTCTCAGTGTATCATCAGATTATTTCGTAACCGGAGAGGTGGTTTCTGCAACTGCTGCTTCTTGCTGCTTTCTGCCCCGACATGAGGGACGGATCACGAGGGCTTGAGCCCAATGGGTTGCTGTAAGCACTCAGTGGGTCGCAGAACTTCTCACAGGGGCCAGTTTTCACAGGGGCACGTGGCTTTGCTAGAGGAAATCTCTGCTTTTCCTCCCCCCTCTGAGTGCTTTGGGCAAAATGATCCAGGTGGGAGCAACAGGGGATCCTGGGGATGGTTCCCAGGTAGCACTGAACCAGCTGGGGGTTATGGTTTGTGTCTCTGCCCAACTCTCTCTCTGCAGACAGTTTTACCAAGCCTGCAAAACAGGCATCGTGGACCAGGCTCTCTCCATATATTTCCTGCTGGGATGGCTGGGCGGAGACCTCCTAAACCTCATCGGTTCCTTCCTGGCTGATCAGTTGCCCCTACAGGTACCAACCAAATTGGGGCAGAGTCAGCTCTCAAACACCCCGAATGCCAGGGAGGAGGGATGGGTTGGGCGCTGCTTAAATCCGGCACTGGGAAACAGAGACCCGAGCAGCCTGGGGGTGCTCCCTTCTCCCCCTGGTGGTGCTGCTGTCTCCCCCTGGGAATGCTGGCTCATCCCAGCCATCAGCTGGAAGCTTTTCTGCAGGTAGGACCAACCCATCCTTCTCCCCGCAGGTTTACACAGCTGTTTACTACGTGCTTGCAGATCTGGTGATGCTGTCTCTCTACTGCTACTACAAAGTGAAGAACCAGGGCGGAGGATGTGAGTTGGGGTTTCAAGGGTGGTGGGGCCGTGGGCTCCCCTTAGCACATCTCCTGGGCTGGCTTGCCCTCAGCTGCAGAGCCAGGAGGGGAGGGAATCCCTGGGGGAGATGCATCAGGACAGAGATGCTTTGCAGACGCATCGACTGATGCAGCTATTAGATGCCTCTTATTGCTTGTTGGTTTTTTTCACTGGATAATCTGAGCACCCATGAAAGCCAAAGCTACAAATAGCTATCGGCTGTGCCTGTGGCTTCTGCAAACCCCCATATGCAGTCTCCAGGTTAAAAAGAAACCCCCTGTGAGTTGCATTAAGTATACAAAGAAATTACGTACCTGCAGTTACATGGTGACTCCATCTTGGAGCTGGAAACCACAGGCAGAACTCTTGACTCAGGCCAGTGCTTTAATGGAAGGGGTGAAGTTTCTGACTGCTTCAGGGTCAGTGCTGCTTTTGCAATTAATGGCAGCCTTGACACGATGGAGAAGTTCCTCCCTATTCAAATGGAGTAAAAAAGGAACCTGAACAGTTCAAGCAAAGCTTGAACAGCAAGAGAAAATCCTCTTTTTAGCATTGCAGCATTCTGTGAACTACAAACAGGCATGCCTTGGGACCTTGATAACTATTAAAACCATTTGAACTTATTAAACCAATTGATATTTGGCCCATAACACTATAGTTTTGTTGATGCTGGAGAGCTTGTTTACGAAACATATTACAAGTCTTGCTGTTGAAGCAGGGCTTGGTCTGGCAGGGGTTTGAACGTGCACTGTTGTGAGTTAGGACAGTGAAAAGCTACTAGATGGAGGGGGTGATTTATAAGAGCCCTAAACCCAAAGAAATGCGAGTGCTCTCGGTCTGCTGAGATAGGAGCAGTTTCCTCCCTGATAACTTACAAATCGCCTGTATTGCTGTGAGATAAAACACCCGCGGAAGCTATTGCCCGAGTTACATGGTGCTGGCTGTGCCGCCACAGAGGTAAGAGAGAGCTTGAAGGTCTCTTTACCCAGAGGGGATCCTGACACCCACCAAGGCTGCCGGGCTGCACTGGGGGCTGATGGAGGAGCCCTCCCTAACCAGCCTCCGCTTGATTTCCTGCAGTTGCTGCCCCGATCAACGCAGCCTTCGTCTTCCTTTCCCTGGGGACGGTGTTGACTGTCCCCTTCCTGGGCAGAGGTGCTGCCGCGGTGCAGGACCCAGTGACGTTTAAAGGGAGGTCTCTGCTGTCCGCCCAAGTGGATGAGCTTGGGTTGAAGGTGAGCCGGTTTCTAAATCTGGGTGCTGTGGGGAGAGAAGATGAAGCGTTTGGTGGGTTGGGTATGTCTTCACGGACCAGCGTGGTCCCACTTAATGCTCAGCGGGGCAAGGGGTGGATGGGGAGATCAAAGGCTGGGGTTTGGCCCCGCTGTCACCTCGCACGGAGCCCTGGCATGGGTGGTAAGCACGTCTGAAAACACGGGGCTGCTCGCGGCCCCACATTGTCTTGCAGCCTTTCACCAGGAGCGAGATCATTGGCTTCACCATCGGCTCCATCTCCTCCGTGCTGTACCTGTGCTCCCGGGTCCCCCAGATCCACACTAACGTAAGTCCCGTGCCATGAGTGTGGCAGGCCAGCAGCCCGGTTCTGGGGACCCCCTGGGGCCCCGAGATTCCAAACAAGAGGGGCGGTGGGATCATCTTTCTCCTCTTTGCTCGAAGGTCCCAGGTCCCCATCTCTGATCGTTTCATAAGGCACTGTTTTTCTGTATTTTTATAACCCAAAGCCTGATTAATTTTTCTCCCCTCCCTTTAACATACCAATATTTTGAGGGTGGGGCTTTCATTTTGTCTTTATTTACAAGCAAAAGGGGAAGTAAAAGGCTCTTGGCAGTGAATCATCACCTTTTTTCTTCTCTATTTTTGGGGGAGGGTGATTAATACTACTACTTCATAGTGAGATTTCGGAGAGCTGCACCCAAGCTCTTCTCTCTGTCCCTTCTTTTTCCAGTACAAGAGGAAATCCACCACCGGGGTCTCCTACTCCCTCTTTGCCCTGGTGATGCTGGGGAACTTGCTCTATGGCCTCAGCGTCCTCCTGAAGAACCCCGAGCCAGGGCAAGGCGAAGGCGACTACGTCCTGCACCACCTCCCCTGGCTGGTGGGCAGCCTGGGCGTCCTTTCCCTCGACGTGGTTGTATCCTTTCCCCGCCAACACTTCCCTCTGGGATCACATCCTGCCAGCAGGGCTTTGCAGGGAGTGATCTCAGCTAGGGGCAGGCAGGAGCGGATAGGTTTATGTTACTCAAAAGCAACTGGTGAGCGCACTGTGCTTGCTCACCCGTGTGCTGGTGAGTAATTTATGGTGTTGCAACAGCTGAATGCATCAGACCTTTGTTTGCATTAAGCTCACTGTCCTGTTCCCACCTCTCCTGGCACAACCAGCCTTTTTTCAGGTGGTGAGACCCAGTGCGTCGCGTAGATTCACGCCACCCTTGCTTTCGTGAAGAGCCTTAACCTCTTCTCAGATCTCCTTCCAGTTCCTTGCTTACCGCAGAGGAAGACCCAGTACCCGCGAAGAGAGGGACGCTCTTCTCGGCGAGCAGGGTGACAGCCTGGAGAGCTGACGAAGGGACCTGTCACAGAGCGAGAACAGGATGCTGCAGGCGATAAAGCTGGCCTTAACGCCGGGCAACCAGCCCCTCATCCTGCTGGCTCTTGGGAGAAGAGGACTTGAGCCAGAGGGTGACGTTTGTGCTGCTGAGACACCGAGCCCAGTCAGGTGGCCGGGGCTGCTGCTGAGAGACCTTGTGCCTCTTTGATACCAATGATGCTATTGGGATAAACAGGGAATTATGTGATACCTCAAAAGGTCGCTCTTGGCTGCTCTTACACCCCACCGCTGAGCCCGGTCCCTTCTGTCTACCTGCTGTCTCTCAAGGGTGATCTGGAGCTCCCTCGGTACTGGCAGACCTGAGGAGAGCCTAAGGGGCTGCGGGGAGGTGACAGAGATGACCAACATGGCACGAACACGAGCACCACGTACCTCTGTGGCCTTGTCTCTCCACCACTGAGCTCCTTCTGGAAGATACGGCAGTGGCTGGAACCACTTCAGAAGAAGGAAGGGAAAGGAGCAGCATAACCAAAGTGTTTCGGTCCACGCGTACCTATTTTAATTAGCATGGCTCATGCATCTATAAAACAAGTCCCTGCCCCATGTGCCTCCTCTGGTTTTATTTTGCCGGTTCATCTGGCAGCTCCTGCCTCTTTCTTAATGTGTTTCGTAGTCCCTGTTTCTCTGACTTCTCATTTTTTGCCTCACCTGTGTTTTAATTACATGGATTTCTTGGGGAAGTTGCTCCATCGCTTTGTTTAGCTGTGGAGGCGGTTACCCTGGCAGAAGATGCTGGCTCTGCTTGGTCTGGTTTTCAGCCCATCCCTCTCTCCTTGATGAATATATCCACAATTTGATGAATTTATCCCCATCTCAGGGCCCCGCACGCCAGCACAGTGGCTCCTTGGCCATGGAAGGACTGGAAGCTGCAGCGGTTTGGGAGAAGCTGCATCCCCAGGAGGAGAGATGCTTTCAGGCAGGCAGGGGAGAGCAGTGGTGTCGCCATGAGATGGCTGCCTCAGCCCGGCGCCACGGGCTCCCTCCCCTGCTGAGCTATTTCTGCTGGGGAGCTGCAGCTCCATCTCACTGGGTGAGCAAGAGGAAAATCAACCAAAGCTTGCAGACCCATCAGGAAAGCCACACAACTTGTCCTTTTAAAAACAAGAACTGTCCTTTTCCTGCAGTCACTGTTGGCGCTTCTTTTTGCTCCTCTTATCTCCCTCTGCAGCCACTTGCCTGATGCCCAGCACTTCCCTGTCACCCACCCATGCAGCACCCCGCTCCATGCCCCTTTTGGCTTTAGCTTTATCAGCACTAATTTATGATTCCTCAGCCAGTCCCGTCACATTTGTCCTTCCCGAGGAAGTCGCCCTCCTCCCTGCTTCATCCCTGCACCGGGGAAGCCAAGCCACAGCTCCGTGATGACACGGCTCAGCCTAGATCGCATGTGAAATGGGCTTCATGATGCCCATCACGTGGATTAATTAAAACAAGCTGTGCCAGTATTTGGAGCTGACCCATTTGTTTTTGGAAAGCAAGAATATTTTTCAGGCTCTTTGAGCCCCTTGAAAACAGCAGGTGGGTTTTTCATTGCATTAATTCACAATTCTTCCCCTGCAGGCTCACAGGCGAGGGGGCTGCTCGCCTCTTCCCTGTCCTCAGACCAGCAGGATTTCCTCTGCTGTCTTTCCCTAGGAATTGCAGAAAAACAATTCGTACCCAGTGCTAATACAGACCATGAGCAGGTTCGCATTAGCACAGCTTCGTCAGGCCTCGATACCTGTTCATTACAGATGAAGACCCTTGGTTTTATTAAAGGAGTGTTTTTTGAACCTCGGCTTACGCTGGGGAGCACAGCCCTGGGTGCTGGGGGACACACGGCTGGTTGCCGAGAGCGGGATTTACCGAGCTGGCCTGAGGCGGGGGGTGGGACGCGCTTTGGCCACCTGCCCAGCAGAAACAGCGAGCCTCGTCTGCGGCTCACAGCGCTACATGATTGCTGCCTGCCGGCCAGCCAAGGGCTTTACTTAGAGCTACATGGGGAAGGTCTAACATGAAGAGGTAAAACTATATATATATATATGTATATGAACCAATGCAGCTTGGTCCCGCACGTTTATCCAAAGCACAGGTTATGTATGAAGTTGACTGACCGTTTCTTTTACTCCAGCTAGGTGAGATGGAGCAAGGTGAGCAGCTGCATCTGGCAGACGGAGTTGATACGCCAGCAGCCGTCTCGGTGGTGGCGGTGGATGGAAATTCACGTTGCAGCGAGGCTCTCGCGGAGGTTCTCATCCCTCCGAGGCTGTAACGCACCCCCGGCCCCAAAGAGCCCACCGCTGAAGGTCTGGCAGAGGCAAGCGTTAACCCAGAGCAGGCACGGGCCCAGCGTGAGGAGGTAGCTCGGGGTAGGCTGGGGGCTGTGGCAGCCTCGCCGGAGCCAGGGCTTAGTGCGCAAACCGCCCGGTTACGCAGCTTGGGGAAGCGCAAGAGGAATAAACGGCAGCTGTAGCGGCACTGATCCGGCGGCTCGCACCTGTACAAGGGCTCAGTGTCCCTGCGCACCCCAAGCCTATACACCTTCAGCTGAGGTGGGATGCTTCCGTGCTCGGCTCGCGCGCAGAGACAGCTTCGCAGAAGGAAAACAAACCCCCTGAAAACTCCAGCGCACGACAGCTGGAGACGGGTGAGAGGAACCACGAGTCGGACGGGCTAATCTTTTCCAAGCTTCAGGAGGCTGCGCACACTCATCTCCAACTCTAAAAAAAGGTCCTTCCTTGGACAGAACCAAGAGAGGACGATGACAAAATCCCAGCGTGTCCCCCTTGGGGGTCCCAGCCACGAGGCAAGCGGGCGCCTTTCCCAGCCCAGGTCCCACGGGAGCTGCGTTACGGGCTGGGGGGCTCCGGGTAAATACTCCGCCACGGGACTGAAATCACCTGCAGATGTCTGGGTGTGAAACAGGTCACATTAGAAAAGCAAAATTAGAGCATGTTAATCAATATTAATGCCAGCAGCCGCCATTTGCATAGGTTCACCCGAAGGCTCATTCCAGCGGCCGCATACGGGAAGAGCCCAGCAGGCATTTGCTTTTTCTGTTTCCCCAGGGTTACGGGTTTGTAACAACCGAAGCGTGTGGAAGCCGGCAGCGGAGCTGAAGCCATGCGAGCTCCCTGTGACCACCAAGTGCCTGAAGAGCCGGCAAAGTCCCGAGGAGGCCCACAGATCACACAGGGACCGAACAGAGGAGCTTTGGGCGAGCGCGGATGGTTGGAACCATCTACCTCAGCGCACCAAGAGCCGCGGTGCTTCCCCTCTGCCCACCCCCACGTTTCACCAGGCAGGTTCCCCCCCAGTTCTTTTGAGCACACCCAGCAATGCCCGACTAACCCTTCTTCTCTACGTGCACCCGTCCGTGGTGGCTGAATGCCTGCAGCATCAATCCTGACCGCGGGATGCTAACGCCCCGGTGCCAGCACCTCAGAAGCACAGCAAGCAGGTGAGTAACACCGCTCTGTAAAACGCCACGCATGAACAGCAGCGGCACATCGCACCCTCTTTAAAACAGGTGTCAGCTAATCTGGATGTAAGAAAAAAGAAAAAAAAGGTTTATTGCTTTCTGTGGCCTGCGGCTGTTTGGATTCCTGGCCTGCTTGGCATGTGACTGGGTTTTCAAGCAAATCAAACCTACCTACAGCCAGAGCGATTGCTCCCAGTCACTACAAAGGAAAGCAGTTACAGCACTGCAAGGAAGAGAAATAAAGAGGACACCAACCGCACACACTGCTTCCTGGGATTTTTTTTTATTTTTATTTTTTGTTTTAGTCTTTTTTTTCTTTATTTCTTTTTTTTTTTTTTTTTTTTTTTTTTAGTATGGAGGCTCAAGTATCAGATGTAGATTCAATTTAAGCTTTACAAAAAACAAAATCAAAACAAAAACCCCTTTTGCATTCCATAAAAATTGACAGAAAAGCGCCTTGGAACCAGGCTATAGAAGAGCAGAACTTTCAGCAGGTCTCCTAATCAACATCTCCTTGCAAATCTGGTTTAGTCAGTATAGTACAACACAGAGGAACACCCTCTCTTCCCTCCCTCCCACTGGCCATCCCCTGTGCCCAGCCCCCAAACATACGTGGAATAGATTATTTTTTTTTTCCAGTTCTTCCTCTTTCACACACCACAGTATTTAATAAATTTTTGTTTTACATTTTTTACACCAATGTAACAAAAGGCAGGAGGGGGTGGGGAAGAAAAGACAAACAATGATCCGTGTTTATGCATATAAATGGGAGAGGGTGGAAGAGAGGGGAGGGGGGGGAAAAAAAAAAATACATGGACTTCTACAGAAACATAGCCTAAGGTCTCAATAGTAAAATGTGGTGCAAAGTAGGCCTCAGAGACTGAAAAAGTTTGTACAGCTTTATTCATGGGGAGAAGATGGCGTTGCATGGATAGTACTGAATGCAAATTGTGACGTGACGTAACAGAAAAGGGCAAGGGGGGGATGAGTTTTCTAAGAAAGGAATCTAACGAGTGCATGGCATGTCTTGTTAGCATGAAGAGTATTTTAACTTTGCTGCTTTCTCTTCAAAGCCTCCACCAGGTCGTTTTTAAGAGCTTCTTGTTTTGATTTGTCTGCAAAAGTCTGCACAGACCTGTGGGGAAGAAGGAAACGCAAGTCAGAGGCGATGCATTTGAGAGACGGCGTTTTTAGCGGTTCTTCTGGCATGTGAGTCAATAGGAAGGAGAAGCACCTCAACCCAGGCTTAGAGGAAACACAACTCAGCGCGCCTGTTTTAATAGGGAAAGCAGAAGGCAAAGTGAACACTTCAGTGAGTACATCAAAGCAAAATTCACTCTAGCGAGGATGGCACCAAAAGACACGCTGCCCCAGAAGATCCACTCAGCCTCCAGTTGCTGGAGGGAGATTCCCAATTTTTTTTTTACGTTAATTGGAAAAACCCCAGTGTACCACCAGCGAAGGGTGTTAGCGCTCTTGCTCTCCAAATGACCGTGATGGGAAGGCAGAGAAAATCCCGCCTCTCCCCAGGACGGTGCGAAGGGCCGGGCTGGGGGAGCTCCTGAACCTTTTTGCAGACTGTTCACCCAGGGTCGAGCAGCCGCGTCAAAACTTCCCTCCAGCGTATTCACCAGCGGGAAGAGCGGCCAGAGTGTCTGTTCTCCAATTTGCTTTTCCAGTTTGTGCCTCACCTAGAGTAATTAGTGAATCAAAGCAGCCAAAGAACAGAGATACTGTCAGCCAGATTACTGCAGGCTCCCCTTCTGCTAAAAGCTTCATTACAGCAGAAAAGCTGCATCTATTCAGGGGTCATCTCGGCTCCCTGCCCTGTCAAGATGGTGGCGGAGGAACCTCCCTTTTCAGTGCTACAATAAGAAATTTCCACTGTGAACAAAGCCCTCTTAAATACGATCATGGCTAGAACAATAATACTTGACTTCTCAGGAGCTGCGACCACAGAGAAGCGGTTAGGATCCAGTTTGGTAGGATTTCTCCCCACAGAAACCATATTTCACACCTTTTCCAGTACTCAAAGCTACCTTATTTTGCCTGGATGCTGTCTCCTGTAAACAAGGCTCCTCTTTGTGTCAGTTATTTTCCTAACATTTTTATAACAGTATTTCCATTCTCTTGTCTCTGGAGACTTCTGCTGCTTTAATAAAAATACATATATTTTATATTTGCATTTGTCACGGGCTAAAGAAGTGGTTCTTGGCCATTATCAACAAATACTGCATTTTCCCCTTCGTCAGCTTAACATGTTAAAAACGACATCTGTAACTCGTTATGAGTTGGAGTGGAAGGTTAAACTGGCTCAGGGTTAGTCACTGCCGTGCGTCCTAGACATGGAGAGCTCCAGAGCAAATGAGAGCACAGGAACAAATCCCTTTAGAGGCTGTGCAGAGCACAAGCAAGTGGAATGTTTCCATACAGCTTGAGCAGGATGGGATTTCAAGCTCCAAGGAAATTCAGGATACACCAGGCAAAGAGGGGATGTGCATGTGGGGGGAGCTCGCATTCACTCAGAAGTCACGGGAAGTACCAGTCGGGTTTTGGTTTTGTTTTGGAGTTTCCCCCCGCCCCCCAAAACTCTGAGATTTCCAAGATTTCACTCCTTTCTGCCGGGAGGACGCTAAGATTACAGGGAGTTTCTGCACGGAAGCAGTGTACCACTGCTGTAAAAAACCGATGGTACACAAGGGACAGAGTCCCGGGGCTTCTGGATCAAATCGTTCCAAGCTAACACTCCTTCGGGTACGTGACCACGTGCTCCTTTCTTGCTCCCAAGCTAGAGTGCAGAGTGGTAAATCCTGCCACATCTCCGAGTGTGATATTTCACATGGCGGGGGGAAGGAGTGGAGTAACATTTAAAATAAAAATCAGAGTGTTTAGTTGGCTGTATTAAGGAGCAACCCTTGGGTGAAACACGGCTCAAACGTCGTTTCTCAGTCTGCGGGAGTTAGGGGTTAGTTCTGGTCTCGGTTATCATGCAGAGGTCTGGGCGGGGTGAGTCCTGGTTTAGTGCTGGTTGTCACACCTCACAGGCAGGGGGTACCTGGATTGGTTTAGTTATCAGGCTGGATGTAGATCTGGCGCTGGGTCAACACTTGAGAAAGCTCCCTCTGCAACTGCTTATACTTTTGGTTGTCGGGGATAGCATCAATAGATCTACAGAGAGCAGTTTAGAAACGAGGGAAGTAAACAGGGAAAAGAACAGTCAGAAGAACTCAGTAACACAGAGCTGGTATTCTGGAAACCACCAGGAGCACGCTCAGGAAGAACGAGAGTAAATACAGAGCTTAGAAGAAACGGGAGAAAGGCCAGAGGGAAAGGCAAAGCCAGATGCTCCGAGCGTTACCAGTTCTGAGCCGTCACCTCACCGACGCACAAAGTGCCATGACTCAAACGGAGCAACGGGAAGACACAGGAAACAGATTCAATTACAAAAGCTTAAGGCAACGTTCACAAGGAAAAAGGCCCTATTACATATTTCCTTTTAACATTAATCAATGCTTCCTGGCTAAACCCCTGCACACCACAAAGTTAAACAGAGGCCTGTTATGAAAGCTGGGGTTTGGGGAAAAAAAACCCCAGAACAGCTGCTTTTGTCGACTCCCTCTGCCTGTGCCATTAAGGCAGCAGCACAACTATTTAATTAGCGCCATTATTCCATCCTCTTTCACATTTCAGCGTGTGAGAGAACAGCAGTACACTGATTTGCGCCATTTGTTTGTTCTACGTTATCTCCCTGCGCTAGGAGGCCTGTCTGCAGTTTAAAACAAAATCTAAATACTGCAAACCATTAATGCCGTGACTTAATTCTGGGACCAACTGACTGTTTATAAAAGTAGCAGAAAGAGAAGGCAGAATTCAAGTACAACTTTCAGGACTGTGAAGAATAAAACTCCTAATTAAATCTAATTCTGAAATACAAGTGTTGCTAATTGGGCTGTTTTCTTCCTGCTGAGAGAAGAAGGGATTAAAACATTGCTTCCAATTTCTATAGTTACAAGGTAGAAGCGTTCCCGAAACTCCACACAACAAATCCTGTTTCCAAAGCACGGTGAGGTGAACAGCTGGGGACGTGCAAAGACAAATCTCCTACACAAACGCAGGGAAGGGGAATTCTGGCAAACAAAAGCAGCTCAGCGCTGGGCTGGGGACAGTCCCACAGGCACTGCGGGGAACGCAGGGAAGCGAGGGGGGTCCGACAGCCAGCTGGAGAGCCCCTTACCTCAGCCCATTAACGATGTCCTTTGTTTTACCAAAATAGATCTCATTCAGTGTACTTCTGATTTTGTTTTCCATGTCCTAGAAAAAAAAAAGAACAGTATGAAAGCAGATTTTTAGTCACGTCAGCTGTTTCCAGGATCGCTGCGCTTAAACTCTTCCGCGCATCGTTACGTGTTCACCTTGGCGTACAACACTCGCCGTGGCATGGTTCCACCCAATGTGTTACTACTAGTTAAATCCTCACAGAAGGCTGTAGGACCCTCTCTCTGCTTTTATCAAAGGAATGAAGGCTTAGCTCTATTCCCGTCCTCTCCCCCCGATTAATGACCCTAGGCTGTATCTTTCCGGACCACAAGAGGGCAGTTTCTGCCCAGCTATCGGTTTTTCTGCATTCAGTTGCGGAAAAGGAAAATGCGTTTCACCCCAACCTTCCCGTGTCACTTCCCCGAGTGGCAAGTCAGTCACTTCGCATAACCAGCAGGTCAATCGCTTTGCGCTTACGGGCTACTTTGAATTTTTCAGCTGGCGATGTGTGACAAACAGTTTTGAGAAAGATCTTGTAAAGCAGCAGTGTTTTTCATTAGGTGGCTTTCACTCAAGCCAAAAACTTAGAAAAGGGAAGAAAAAAGAAGTACCTGCCTTCCTTTCATTTCCCAGTTCCTTTAAAAAATGCATTATAGTCTATAAACCACATCCCTAAGCGCCACATCCGCGCATCTTTTAAACACCCCCAGGGATGGGGACCCCGCCAGCTCCCTGGGCAGCCTGTTCCAGTGCTTGGCAGCCCTTTCGGTGAGGACATTTTTCCCAATATCCAACCTGAGCCTCCCCTGGTGCAACTTGGGGCCATTCCCTCTTGTCCTGTCGCTTGTTACTTGGGAGCAGAGCCCGACCCCACCTCGCTACCAGCTCCCGTCAGGCAGCTGCAGGGAGCGAGAAGGTCCCCCCGAGCCCCCTCCTCTCCAGGCTGAACCCCCTCAGCTCCCCATCAGGCTTGGCAGCGCCGGGTTAATGGTTGGACATGATGCTCTTAAAGGTCTTTTCCAACCTAAATGGTTCTGTGACTGTAGCTGAGAATTTCTTCCTCTCTTGTCAAAGCAGCTGCGAAGATCAAGGGAATCAAGAACACCATCATACAGGTGGGTGCCTGCACCAGAGCCCTCCGGAGCAGCCCACGCCATCACACCCTTCCCTCTGCGTGCTGAGCACACGTGGCTGACAACTGCTACGAAATCCAACACTAAACCCAATCCCAGCCGATTTAATAAGCACCTGATACACCCTGAACTTTCAGCTAAAGGGACGGTTCTGTATAACGCAACCTGACTTGACGTAATTCTGCCCAAAAGTGACTGTAGAAGCAAACACGGGGGTAAGAAATTGTTAATGAGTTCTGGGAAAGGACTGTTTAATTTACAGGAAGGTGACTGCTGTAACGAGCAGGAGACAAACTGCAGACTGGTGGGTTTTGTATCTACAAATGGTTGGCAGTCATGCCAGGAGGAGTACTGAGCCATCAACACTGAGCAACATTTACACAACTAGGCTCTATACAATATGAGTAACTTGTTCGTAAAGACAAAAGCAACAAAAGTCTTTGCTATGGGACCAAATATGGGCCAGAGAACCTGCAGCAGGCTCACACCGCGGTGGCTGCACAGCACTTACCTCTACCAAGCGTCCGATATTGGCTATGTGCGGAGAGGAGTCACTCACAGTCTCATCTTTCTCCATCTAGAAAGGAAAGACACGTGTCCCTTGATAACATGCAAATCTGACGGCAGACGCACGGCAGCTTTCCTTACTGAAGGAAGGATGGAAGCAGCGTGTCTCAAAATCCTCCCATAAATATTCCTTCAACGTGCAAACAGACCAGTAATGTACTGAGAAACTCCCAGAACGTGACAAAGGCTCACATGTTGATAACAGAGACGTAGTGTAATAAAAACCATGAATCAAAATAAAACCCTGCTGTAGATCGCTGGTGTAGACAGGCACTACAAACTTGTCGTTCCCTACCTACTACGGGGCTGCAGGAGATCTACGATAGCAAACATCTAACACAAGCAGCGCAGCATGTGGATATGAAAACAAGGTTGTTGTTGACAAGACGCACACAAGGATGGTGCTGTCAGCTGAACAGCTGTGAACTATCCCTGCAAAAACAGCTGGTTCTTTTAATCTTCGTCTCAAACGCTACTTCCGACCACACGTGGGGCGCGTTTTCCATTCTCAGGATCGCCTGTTAAATGACACCTTAGGCATTATTTACCTTCCAGTAGAGAGGGAAGGTGCAGACAATACAAAACCTGCAACTACCTGCAAGACTGGTGATGATCTGAACTACTGCAACAATACAGAAAGAGAAATTCAACAGTTTGTAGTTCTTTGTTCTTTTTAGACCAAAAAGCTGAACCAACATTTACCGAACTATCAGGGGGAAGGACGTACAAAGCCGTTAAGTATGGGGGGAAAGAAGCAGGCTGCCTTTTGCTGTAGAAATTGAGAGTTGGATCAACTTCAGTGTATAACGATACCACACTCTTAGTGTAGTACCTGAAGAGGAGGCAGGTACCCGAACCAGGTGAAATTTCCGATCACCAAGACCAAAAGCTGGGAGCTGGCACCGCAAGATGCACGACTCGCTTTATCCCATCTGACTCTGCCCCACAGAACGTCCACGCAGAGGCCGTTCATGGTCTGCGCCAGGGAAAAGACTATGTTCCCCAGTTCTCGAGATGAAAATTCTGGCTAGACACAGACAAGCTGTTGAACAATGAACATCAGTCCCTGGAACCTCAACTGATACAAGATGTGCTGAGATGGCATGAAAACAAAACTGGGAGAAAAATGTAGTGGGAAGAACAGTCTTCAAAGGGTTTTACTAATCCCACTGAATTCTCTTATCCATCTGTTCATATCCCTCCCTCAGGGTAGAGTTTAAAAATCTGGGCCAGCTACAGGTTTCTTCTAATAAGCCAAGTCTCTAACAGGCTTGGGAAAGCATGTAATTTAGTTGGAAGCCCGAAGGCGAAAGATAACCTAGAAGAGGGGGAGAAAGAGAACAAGGACATTAAATTTTTTCCTTTAGATTGCAGTCAGATTGTTTACATGTAATGGAGACGCGCTGCCTGGAGAACAGATCCAGTTGCAGTACAGGGAGAATATAAATCTGACCCACGCAAACACACATATACATGTTACTATCAGCAAATTGACCAAATCTGGGGCAGCCGGGGAGCTGGCAGCGGGTCATTTACTTCCACAATCTCCCTGCTGCGTCTCCTCCACACCTGGCCAGGCCCAGCTCATTGGTAAGCAGCAGAATCTGAAAATAGAATTATTTTTTTGCAAAACGTATATTATTACATCTCCATAAAAACCACTGCCAGAAGGAAAACATTTTTATGTGCTATAGAAGCCCAGATGTTACGAGAGGCTGTTTTAATGGAGTTCGGATTCAGTCAGCAGCCACGTTACACAAACAGCAGCGTTGTCGGGGTTTTTAAAAGGTTCCTTCCGGTGGCTGTTACGGCACGGACCTAAGCAGAAAGACTATAGCTGCTTAAATCAAGGGGTTAATTTGCTTTGAGGGGAAATTCCACTCTAAGTCGACGTTAACAAGCAGCTCATCTTCCCACTGTCACTCCCCATCTGCCGCCGAGCTCAGCCAAAAACCTAACGCTCTAGAAGGAGCCAAGTCCGACCTACATGGCTCAGTCGCTCCTCTCCCGTTCGAGAGATACGCTGCTTGGCTTCCTTGCCTCATTTCCCCAGCCATCTGCTGCGAGTCTGACTCAGAGGGAAACTCACTCTTTGGGGTATATTAAGCTCTTGATGGCTGGCTGGTCACTTCGGATGTTTCCTGCATGGAATAGAGCAGCTGTTTGGGCTTTCTGTAAACGTTAGAGGAAGAGTTAATACGAAGAGAGAAATTTAAGTTGGATAAACACTTGGGTTCATCATGAAAGCATCTAAAAATACTAGAAAGGTAAAAAGGAAGCTCATCCACCATTTTGCTCCGAAGAACTGACGACAACACCCCCAGCTGCTCTGGCCACGGAGCGACATGAAAATCTCTTTAATGAAACACAGACCAACGCGAGCCAAAGGCTCCCAAGCCACAGGCAGTGGGCAGGCTTAAGTCTCCAGGTGGAAAATATGCAGAATTATTTGGATATCAGTGAGGCAAAATTTGGCCTCTCTCTCTCCACAATGCTTATTCAAACTGTAACTAGATAAATGAAGGTTGTGAGCTCCACGGAGTTTGCAGCTTTGTAGAAATTGGCCGAGAACTTACCTCACCCTTTTATGGCCTTTGTATTTACTTTAACCAGCATAACCAAGGGCATCCCATATCCTTTACCAAACTGTACGTTCGAAACCAAGAGCAAACCTGGGGATGCTACATCAAGGCTACACGCCACTGGTCCTTACGGGCTCTACTCTTCTACTCTCTTTTTTTTCTAACACCAGCCATTACGTAACTGAACCACTGTAAAATCCGTATCTTCCTGTGAAGCAGAAATAATTGCCCGGACAATTAGCGTTCAGTACATCTCTGCTATCCTCTGCACCCTAAAATATGGCTCGGTTAGCAATTAAAGAGACAGCACCTCCAGGAAACGGGACGACTGCTGAGGGGGAGCTTGAGGATTGCCACCGCTACAACCTGAAGATCACTCCGGTGATAAAACACTCCCCAACGCCCCGCTTTACGTTCCAACATCTGGAAGTCGGTGGGATAGGCCTTCACATGAAAGCTCAACTTGATGGAAATATACGACTCTCCTAATTGCAGAGCACAAGCCTCGGAGGATTTACCTATTATGATAAATGGCAGAATGTCTCTGCTGGTGTTTTATTGAGCAGTAATATATCACAGGGCACATCTTCCTGAGCGCAGGGGGAGCTCAGTTTGCAACAGACCAGCCTTCATCCAGCTCTGCAAAACGTTCCACCTTTACTAGGGAGTATTTCAAGTATGAAAATCAACACCCATCTGTGCAGCTTTAATCTGAAATCCCAGGCTTCACTTCCCCTACAACTTTATATCCTCCCCTTCCCACACCTCCGTATGTAAATAAACTATAGGTTTTGAGCCAACTTCTTTTTCTGCAAACTTGCACTTCCTCACAATGTTCATCCTGGCTTAGGAAGCACACACAGGTTCTTTGTGCGCAACAAGATCTCAGAAAGGCACCTGTTAGTCTTGCTTTTAAGGAGGGGGCTCCAGAAATCTGTCCAACAAAGTGCAGTTCTGACTATTTGCCAGAAAACGGGAAGGCTACATCTAATTTGCATAAAATGAAACAGGATCATACAGCTGCTCTTACCTTAAATAAAAGTGCAGCCTAATGAAACCTCAAAATTCAGCCAAAGCAATACAGCACCGTGGCAAACGACACAAGTGATTCCAATGTACACAGAGAGGACAGGACCCTAATGTCTGTCAGAGAGAAAATCATCTGCCCAGCATCTGGCTCGAATCAGGAGGGGGGTGGGAGTTACCTGCAGTCACTGGAGAACGTGCATGGTAATTGAAAAGCTGCTGGCATTTTTCATTTCCCTGCAAGCATTGCCCCCTTTGTGGCAAATTGAAGGTAGCGTGTCCTGTCCTTTCCTCTTCAGCCTGCGCCCCCCCATCAAGGCAGACGGCACATAACACCCTGATCGCTCCTTCCCTGTCCGAATTCCAGCCTCAGAGCTTGTATCGACTGAAGCCTGCCAGCGTTGGATGTGAGCTGCGAGTTACCTCCTCCATCCTCTGGCCTGTGGCGCTTCAGCTCCCAGCTCTCGAGTTGCATCCAGGCTCGTCTCCAGAACAGCCTGTCTGGAAGAGCACCCTTGCTTAGGCAACTGTAAAACCAGAAGTTCTCTATCTGACATTGCACGCCTCTTGGGGGAGGATGATAGCAAGGCCGGGGGGGGGGTGGGGGGGGAGAAAAAACCACAGCTTTCTCCTTCCAGTTCCACCAAAAGTTCTTCTATAATGTCCTCTGGAGTCAAAACAGAGATGGCTACACACGCTGTGTCAGTGTTTACATATAACAACATATATTGCTGAAGATTAGAACAAAACCTTCACTAGGCCAGAAGGTGAGTGTTCTCCCACACAAAAGGACTGCCTCGACAATGATCTAATGAAGTGCCCAGTATGAAGATGTCATTTCAGCTTTAATACTCCCAAAATTTTCAGACCAGAATTATGATCTATGGATCCTACGTGCATGGAGCTGGCTAAGACTTTCTCCCATCCTCTCACGATAAAAGTGTATACATCCACATATAAAAATCAATTATGCATATGCATAAATTATGTAAGAAATATATATCACAATACATATGGTTTTGCGTTGCATACTTGTGTGTGTATATACACACGTTTCTCTGTTGGATCAGGACAGAATCTGAAATTCTACATTTGAAAAAAAAAAAAAAACACCCTGAAATCCAAAACTCTGTTCAGACCACATCACGTGACATTTTATTTTAATTAGTCTCTGACTCCAGTTCTTTTAAAGAAACTCCTGTAATTGAACCGATAAAGCAAAAGCCTGAAGTTCTCATTCTGAAAACCACCAGGTAAAGTAAATTAAAGCTACACAAAGGAGGTTTTCAGCTCGCAAAACAGGTCAAGTCCTTCATCTACCACATCTCTCCCTCTTTTTTCCTTATTCTGTCCACTTAAAAATATAAAATGCTCGTACAGTTACTTCCCCCTCGGAAACAAAGGCAGAGACAACTCCTGGTGTAGCACATAAAAAACTACATTGGGAAAACCACTGACAAGGAGCAGTTCAATGAATCGGAAGAGCTACGTCAATTCCCACTGCATGGCATCAAAGTCGACACAGGCTAGGGACATGCCTCTAAGTATCAGCTACCCTGAACCTCCCATCACACGGCCCCAAGCCAGGTGTAAGAACACCCAAATACACGGCGCCTTAGAAGGAAAAAGTTATTCTTAGAAAATTCAGCGCAACATTTAGGAACAGCCCAAGTGGGAGCCTTGTAGTAACAAGAGTCTGGGGATGTCCAAGAAATGCAAAGGCAAGTTTTTCCAAATAAGTCTTGACAAAGGCAACAGACCTCCTGACGTTTGTGTCTGATGCAGGGCAACAATATTTCACCAACAGGAAATGACAGCAGAGAACGGCTATTTCTAGATTACTTCGGGATCCAAGTTCAGTTCTACCATGCTGTCCAGTCACAGAAGAACAAACAGGATTGCTTGATTACTTGAGCGTAATCCACAGACATTAGGAAGGGGAATTACCGAACAAGTGTTTCCATATGAAGTTGCAAATGCTCCCCACAGCAATTCAATGCGAGACATGCCCAGCTCCTCACCGCTGCCAGAGGTGGTGAATTAGGAGGCATTACATTAGCTGTTCCTTTGCGCCTGCTCCTGGCCACCAAGTTAATCATTCCAGTCATCACTCGAAAAATACCTGATTTGCAGCTACAAGGCGAAACTGGTTTCAAAGTAATGGCTCTCAGCAGACTTCCCTTTCAAGGCACTGAAAGGTTCTCTCTGCCATCAGTTTATAAGCCAGGATATTACAAAGCTTGTGAACGCTTCAAAAGCTTCCAGTGAAACACAAGGACATCTGCTATTCACATTTTAGGATCAAAGGTGGTCAAGTAGCTTAAATGTTGAGTTGACCAAAGCCATGTACAATTTACCATGGACAAAATTATTTCAAAATTATGGTTAGGACATCAGATCACCGATATCATCGAGGTAAAACTGTAACCTACCATTCGAGAGACAGCTAAAACCTACTTTGGGTGCCTAAGTTTGCTGCAGACTGTATAAAAAGCCTACCAAAAAGTAAAAATAAAACCTGCTGTCCTGAGGTGATGTGGCAAACTGGATTGACAGCAAAGTAAAAGCCTTGCCCTCAAGAGTTTAGTCCAGCTACAGCTAAATAAATGGCTGAGGACAAACAGCTCCTCCTCACATGGCATACCTCAAGGCAGCATGAAGATTTTCATTTTCTGCCGTGGATTCTGACGAAGCCTGTCCCGTTAAGCCTACTATGGCATCTGCAAACAGAAAATCTCCAGCCCAAAGCTAAATTCTGAAACTCAAGTTTCCATTGTTTGTGCAGCAGCAGTGCATCATTACCCCAGTGGCTTTTTTTATGGTTACTTACATTGGAAGCAGGCCCCTGCTTTAATGCATCACATATGAATTAAATGATCTGCTGTTAAAATGATGACAGAAGCATGAATCTCCCCACTAAAGCTTAGAGAGTGAAAGTCAAACTAAACAAGGCCTAGCAGTTCAGGCCAAGGTGTACTGAGGACACCCATTCTCAACAGACTCTTGTTTTCCTTGGCACGGCTCTCGCGCGCCATAAGGCCATGGCCAGAGTCAAGCCCTTGGCCTCCACTTCTCAGCTATGATTTAAAGTATTAGCAAGGCCCGTGATTAAATATTTGTCCGGGTCACCATAACTCGGGTGTAATTACTGCAAACATTTTAAGAGTATGCAATGCTCAAAACTGTCTCCAGATGCCTTTCCCGCGCCCCCTCCGCTTTTCCATCAGCTTCTTCTGTAAATCGACAACGTGGAAAGAAAAATCACCTAGGTCTAGGGCAAGCTTCTGCGACTGCAATACTAACACCATTTCAGTTCCTCTCTGCAATCACAGATCCTTCTTTCCTTCGCCTGGCTCAAACCTGTACAAGAACACGAACTGTTTAACAGAGTCTGCATTGTCCTTTGTATCAAAAGCAACAGTCTGCCCTGGGAAGTCTCATAAAGGAGTTTTAGCTACTGCCAATCTCTCTAGTCACTCATGACCATACAATATGCCTCCTGTCCTCCAGAGTTTATTACTCTGCTCGAGTCACCGATTTCCACAGTCCAGATCTTAAGCAACCGCAATTCATCAGCAGCATGAAGCAGGGAGACAGCAACCTTTGGCAGGTGGCTGGGGCAAAAGCGCCTTCACCCCGTGAAGTCAAGGCCAGCAGATCCTGCCTGCCCACAGACTAAGACAGCAGCCCTGCCCAAACAGTCAGCAGTCTGACACATTCCTTGCAAAAAAAAGGCTCTCAAGAGGGAGTCAAGGTAATTAACACCAGCACAAAAATCCCAAAAGTTCAGAAGATTTTTTTTTTTTTTTTTTTTTTGGTAAGAGATTTCTTAAATTAGTGTTTTGGTACTGCAGGAGGAAAATACTAAAGAAGAATACTAAAAGATAACTGACGTCTTCAAGAACAGAAGAACCCTATAGTCAATGCAGAACAGAGGTTTGTTCACGGTGGCCTAGCTGGCTTTTAAAAGAGAGACGTAACAAAAGAGGTCACCTTGTATTTTTGGAATCCTACTGGAATCTTCCAGTAAGAAAGTGGGCAAATCTTACAGATAAAAATATTTGGGTTAACACATACAGAAGCATGAAAATTTAGGAATACCAAAAGACAAACCAAGACTTAAAAGCAAGTCTGAACTCCTACTGAATGTTTTATATTTTTAATTGAAAGTTATACTGCCACCAAGCCAAGTTCAAGGGGCTTCCTGGCAATTACACACTTACGCATTAACTGTTTCACTGGGCTGCATACGCAGCAGGAGAATAGATGTTTATTCAACACCTCACAAAATCAACTTTTTGTGCCTGACTGGGGCTACTGGGTATATAAATAAGGAAAGGCATGCCTCGGGTCTGCAGCATACACTCGTGGCAATATACAGACATACCTGTCTGGTAAGGCTCCCTCCAAGGTTCATGGTACCAGAACCAGTTTTATTAGTCTGCAGCCACAGCATCACTGTGGAGGTCAGCTTGTAATGAGCAGTACGACCACTGGATTTCTCCTAGACGTGGAAGGATAACAAAAAGGGATAGAGAGAAAAGGTTAAAATCCCACCAAAACCCAAATGGTGGCTGGCCCAGAAGACTCCACAAACAGGACAGATACATATAACTTCACTCACATGGCACAGCCTGTTTCTTAAAAGCAATTTCAAGTGTGCTCACTCCCCTAATTTTCCAAAGCAAATCTAGTTAGAGCAATTTAACCTCCTATTACCTTGTTTTTATTACCTAATTAGTGATATTTATCTGTAAACCTTTACGTTAAAAAAAAATAATCTCAGGATCACATGCACAGAAAGCAACATACTTTCAATTCTTCTGGGATTCTTTTTGATTACAGCCCTGACTTATCTCTATCCAAATTGCTTCAGGGAATTTTCAAAAATTAACAGGGGAAAGAAGTTTACAGCCCCTAACACAATATTGCATTGTTCAGTGGAACACCTGTGCTCGTTAATTGTCTGGAATTAACTGGGTTTTGTTTTCACTTAGGTATATCAGCTGCCCCAGAGGCTGTACCTGAACCTCCACCACGTGGATGGAATCCCAGCATCCCTTAATCTTCTTTGATCCATCTCCAGCTTTCTTAATGAGGATCACCCCGGCAAAACCATGATCCAGATCCCAGAGGTAGACAGAGGAGACTCCACCTTCAAAATACCTGCAGGACGCAATCCAATATGCATGTTAAAAGTAAGCAGGATCCAAGCCAGAGTCAGATATCAACAATAATCTTAAATAAGCAGAATCTCCATATCCAAGCAAAGATTTTTTTTTTTTTTTTTCTTTTAAGGCGGCACACTCTTACCAGTTACATACCTAGAAACACAGCAGTTTAAATCACTTTACAATACAGAGATTTTAATTACAAAAAATTGTACATTTCTCTAAAGGAGAATAAAAGTCTAGTGAGAAACAGAGCTAGTTACAGATTCCTACAGTACTTGAGCAAACAATTCCTCTGATTCCAATTAACTGTAACAGCTGGTAAAAGCACAAGCTACAAAGCAGGCCGAGAGTAAGGCTTTATTTTACAGTTTGCACCCCCCTTCTTTTGCTATTGGGAAAGTCTGGAAGTTCTTTACAACAAAGTCCGCTAATTAAGACAAAAGGGAGCAAGTAGCTTTACGCCGCTGTCTCAAAAGTTTGCGTGAAGCTTATTGATTTATTGCAAATAGAGCTGAACGGAAACCAAGGTTCTTAGAAATGAAGGGATGCTGTTGAGGTTTATGTGTTATTCCAGCCTCAGATATGGTATACAATAGAAAGTAAGCTAGACCACCTATATCTCAGGTTGCTGGTAGCAAAAAGCACTCGCTTAGAAAAACTAACAAAGCAATGACATCTGCAGAACCCCACTCGTTCTTTGTAACACCAGGGCCAGGCTCCTTGTGTGCCAGATGGAAGACACATTTTAAAATAATGGTAAGCAACCCAACAGTGTAGGAAGAAAGATGCACACGACGCAATTTTGGCTTCTAGAACACCAAAACTGTAACCCCATGGCTTTTCACCAATTCTTTCCATTCTTAAGTTACCAAACCACCATTAGGAGTACTGAGCTAAAGGGAATACTCTTTCATGGTGCAGAACTCTTAGATCTCAGCAATGAACTCACACCGCACAGAATCACCATCTCCTGCAAAGAGCAAAGGAAACGAGAGGCAAGTTCAGCTGACCCAAAGATCAATGACACAAAATGTTAGTCGTTGGACATTTTTCTTCCTGTTCAGAGCATGTACTGCTGCTCTGCAAGTACATAAAGCAGACAAAACGACTGAGAATTCATCGTCCGGAGCAGAGCGAAAGCTCATCACCCAAAGACAGGAGGAGCTGCTGCGCCTGACAGTTCCCAGCAGCTAAGGTGAGGAGTCACACAGGTTAAACCGTTCTATGTTCCTGCCTTTTACTGTCACGACTGAGACGATACATCGATCTGCAAATGACTGCATGTTTCTCCTCTTCTGCAAGAAAGGAAAGTCTCACTCATCACCAACATGAAAAGCTTGTTGAACCCTCCCACCTTCACGCTCCCCTCCTCTCTAAACCACGAGCCTAGCAGTTGTTAATGGCACGTAAGATTTGATTTACTGTGCATTTTGGACTTTATGAACTAGCGTGAAGTACTGTGGATTCAAGAACTCTAACCCATCCTATTTACAAGTCAGAGAAAAGATATTGGGAAGTTAAAGTAAATAACATAGGTAACTTTCAACATATTCTCTGCACTTACAGATCAGTCCATTATGTTGTTTCAGGAAGGCAGGGTCACCAAAACAGCCCTAATTCTTTTTAATCGCATGCATCCAAGTCTGTATTAAAAACAATGCTGACCCCAGGAGGGGTATACAACTTCATATTAACTCACCACATAATCTTATTTTTAATGGGTGACTACTGCTACTCATCACCAAGCTTAGTCTGGGCATTTATGTAACGAACGTACACACCACTGTCCTATGACATTTGTCAAACCACTGATACTATACCATTAAAAAAGGAAAGCCCTTTGCTCCACAGGCATGTTAAAGCCAGACTTCCAGCAGGCAATTTAAACCTAACAAACCAACAAACACCTTTTTTATATCCCCTGGAGAATTCACAAATGGATTTTGGTTAACGCAGTTAATGGGAATTTCAGTCCCGCAGCGAAGCTTGGTTCCAGTCTAAGTGACCTTTCCTCTGACAAAACGGCAGCGTGAATCAAAGACCAGAGAGCAGAAGCTATTGTCCATTTCCAGACCAAGTTTGCTTAAAAAAATATTCATATATAGAATAAGTGAATTCACTCAAAATGAACTGGCAGCCACTGAGAATATTACAGTGTGTACAGACAGTTTCCCCATTACCCACTTTATGAGCTTGCTATGAGCATGAAACATTAATTAAGAGAGGGACCGAAACAAGGTTTTTGGAAATTTATTCTTACCTACTGTACTTTGATCCTAATGACATGAAACAGGAAAAAAATAATTTTTATGTGGTTCACCTTTATGAGATTTTACATAAAGGCTTTTGTGGGTATTTTAAGAATGTGCTAAAATGTTGTCTGAAACCACATAAAACCATCTGAAGAACCTCCCGCCAGAACTAACAGTGCACACATGGAAACGCTTTAACTTGCCTTTGTATATTTAATGAATCAAATATAGTATTAATATTGTTTTAAATACCAACATGCTATTTCAATAAAGTTGCTTTGCCATAGCCAGATCCAGTATCTTGAGACTCAAACAACAATGCCAGCAACTGAACCATTATGATTCCAAGGCACGCCGGGATATATATTAGCCAAAGCCTCCTCTGTGCTTCGGCAATATATAATCGCTTCAAAAATCCACTCCTCCTTCATGGGGAGAAAATATATATAATTGATTACTACATTAGATTTCACCTTTCCTCACGCGGCAACTAAAATGCACCGAAGTGGGATTTCTGAAGACTGGCTAACCCCAAGAAAGTCGTGTTTGGAGAGGGGAGCATTCCTTGAAAGCTGTTTTCTTCAAGAAAAATAAAGAAGTGCTACAGGTTAATTGGCTGCTACATAATAGAAAACCGGATGACAGACAGATTGGTAGGAATTTAAATCTTACATTCATGAACTTGGATTTGCTGCAAGAAAGCTGGACTACCTCCAAGAAACCCCTTCGCCACAGATTAAAAAGCAGCACTTATTAAAATCCAAGCAGGAGAGGTAACCAGCTTGAAGAAGGTTCCTGGAAAGCATCAGCTGGTATCTTCGCTGTTAAAGAAACGGACGGGCAAAGCAGAGCACAGGCCCATCAGTCACACACTGCAGTTGCAGCGGAACACTTTGAAAGCACTACACAGCTCCTGGATCAAACGTAATTTTCTTTGACCGCCTGTTCTGGATACCCCTGCTTGTGGTACGTTATCCTCCCGCACAGAAGCGGTCGTACAAGGCAATCCATCTTCTTTAGAAGCTCGAGTCCTCTCCCAAAGCATCCAAGGCCCAGCACAAAGCAATCTGCAGATGCTTCTGACACGTACAAGAGGTCTGAAGCAGGAGGAAAAGTCCAATTCCTACTGGGGTACCGCAAAAACGTCCCCAAAGGATAAACCATTTTCAAAGGACAGCAATTCAAAGCGAAACAATCTCTCCTCTTCTGCTCAAGGACGCGCATCTCCCCAGGATGCACTCTGGGTTTACCTACAGACAAGTTTCTTATAGAAAAATGAAAAAAAACCCCAGTCTTATGGTTGTCATGTCCCTTTATTAACAACCAAAACGCTGCCAAATGGTATCACAGCGGCACAGAATAGTTTGGGTTGGAAGGGACCTTCAAAGATCATGTGGTCCAAACGATACCCCTGTCCTCTCCAAGGACTGCCAGTGTTCTTCCATCTCTCGTAAAATCGCTTTTTATGAAGTTGCCCAGGAAAGTGACTAAAAGGCGTAAGGCCCAACATAATCATTCATTCTCTTTACAAAATTCAGAATAGCATTTCACTCAAAATCAATTACAGTTCTAATGTCATGATCAAACACTTAAGTTTTATATCCGTTACTCATCAACCACAGAACTCCTGGAAAAAGCTGTTTTATACAAAAAATGTCACACTTAAGACTGACCTACTTCGCGAATGTAAGAATAAAAGAAAATATTTAAGCTAAGAGTGATCCAAAGCTTTATGAAGTGTTTGAAGTCTAAGCGGGTGGAGACACAGGATGGAAACTTGTTTAAGGAACTCGAGCTGTATCCATGAAATAGAGACACTGTGGCCAGAACAAAGCCATAACTTCAAGAGGGATGTGATAGGGGAGGAAATCCCCCAGCTTCCAGCATAGACCTCAGGAAAGGAGGACAGATTAATCACTTTGTTTTACCACTAAAGGGCAGATCAGAAAAGGACCAGTAACTTTCCTGATAGCATTCTACTTCTTACAAGCCTTGCAAATGAATGCTGGACCCTACACGGAGAAAATGAGTTTCCACCACACTGCAACACAAACAAACCATGACTTTCAATTACACTTCAGAAACAAATCACTCATCCATAAAAACACTTGTGTATTTTCCAGTAAGTAACCGAGAGCCAGAAACAAAAACCCACCCAGTGTCTCTGGCTTATGGCTCTTGCAGCACTAAGCCACAAAACCCTTGTGCCAAACTACCAGTACCTGGAACCCCAGACTGGCTATGCAAACCTTCAAAAGAGTTGTGCAGTATTTTGAACTGGCTCATTTAAAGCAGCAAAATATATTTTCTTCCCCCTCCCAGGTTTCATAGCCATTTCTTCCAGCTACAGAAGTTCAGCATAGGAAGGGAAATGTCTCCATCTATTTAGATCAACAGACTTTCAAGAAACCTGTCATCTAAAAAACTTACCCCAAAGGAAAATATTGAGCGTTCAGCCACCAATGTTTTTACAAGAGTGACAATGGCTAAAGTCACAGTCTGAGAAGCCAGTGTCTAACAGCAACCCAAAAACATTACCTAAAAGACCAGGTGAGGAAGCAGACATTTCAACTATTATTAAAACAGATGACTAATGGGAAGCGACCTGGCACAATTTTCACTGAGTCCTTCCCCTATGACTGCACCCCATCACCTCAAAGCAGCACATAAACAGCAACAGAAATATGAAGGAAGTGGCAAGTTTCAGCAACCCACCCTCTGCCAAACACAAAACCTTGCTAAGGTGTTCATTCAAATCATCTGCAATCTGATAGCTCAAGTGAGAGGGGGGAAAGTCTTCAGGACAACATCAAGGGATCTGAATTGTCACTAAATTTTGTTGCTTGCATCCTCCATCCAGCTTTCTAGTAACGAGGCTCACAAGCCTGTTCTCTAATAAAAAGGGCAGGCTGGTACCAGGAACTAACCAGGATATAACACTTCTCCCACTGGCCTGAGTACAGATGATTTACAACTCCTCTCTCCCTCCTTCTTTGGTCCCAAGAAGGCAACCGTATAACACTTTCACAATGTTACCTAAATACTTAAAATGAAGAAGTTAAAATGTTTGTGTATACAGACCAGCTGTTTTTCACCACAGTTTATGAATGCAGCCCAAAGTATGCTTGTGGACTCTGTACAGGTATTTTACAGAAATTCTTTCCAGCATACACAGGTGCAAAAATCCCTCGAGCAAACATACCAATCTAGTTAGGTATGTGTAACTTCAATGCCAGTTGTACTTAAAAGCACACATCTGGACCATGGTGGGATGACTCAAACTGCAGAGCAGAGCTGTGAAGTACAAGAACTCTGTAAGGAATGAAAACAGTATCCAAACAATGGGATCCTGAAGGCTAAAAAAACCTCCCAGAGCCTCCCATTTTGTGCCTTCTACTACTTGATTTAAAATAAATAAATAAAACCACCACAAAACATGTATTGCTCACATTTTCCTTACCATCCAATTGCTCTTGGCAGATGGAAACTAATGACCAAATCCCTTTTGAGAAGTCACCTGGAAACAGTTCCATTAGCCACCTAATAAGCAAGACAATGGGTCACTTTGTAACATGTCCAAACCCCGTAACCGGTTCATTAACTACCAGGAAGCGCCGACTGCTTACAAATCTTTCACCCGTACCCATCCGTTGGACCAGCGTGCTCTGCAGAGACAGCCCACTGCTTCAGCCACCGACAGTCTGACACATTTTAGACTCTGCCAGCTATAATTCAAATATGGGTAGGAGGGGAGAAGCCAGCAGCAGAAGTCTTCTGTGTCAGGGATTAAGTTTGCCAAAGTCTGTGCAGACTACAGATTTCACGTGACGTACTTCTTCAAACAGGCATATATCTGATATGCTACAAGATGGCTATTACTTAAGTTACTCTGTCTTCAATTTTCCATCATTAAAACACCACACATTTGTGAGAGCATGAGGTAAATCTCTGTAAGTGCAAGCACAGCCATGTACTGTTAGAGATAATCAGTTCAAAAATTCCAGATTACAATAAACTGGCATTTTAAAATCTAGTCTCACTCCATTTTTGAAAGCATGTAATTTTTTACTAGGGATTTAAAACCTTCAGAGAGTGGTGTTTGAGGACAGTGCTGCATCATCAGTGCTGACCTCCTAATACAAGCCTTCCCTCTCCAGTGTTCACTTTTATGTAATCACAGAGAACCGTGGGAACCCAAGGGAAAAACTCCTCCTCCACCAAATATCTCAGATTCAGAAGATAAAAATGTAGTCCGCACAGAACTGCTCCAAAATGAAGCACCCAAAGAAGAAAAAAAAAAAAAAAAAAATCAGATGAAAAGCAACTAATTTAGTTTTCACAGCATGACAGTGTGCGTAATTTTTTTCTCTAAATTTGCTCTAATCTGTGTATTATATATATCAACAACTTCAATATTGATTCTGGTTTGAGTTTTGAGCTGCCCATGGAGACCCCAACACTGCTCTGTTTACTCCTACATCTAAACAATTTCCTTGGGAAAACATCATGGTTGTAATTTTAAAAGCACACGAACATTAAAGCAGCGAGCATCTTGGCAGTTTAGGTTTGCCTTATGAGACTTCATCTTGTACTTATCAGTCTAACCCGGAGGCAAGAATCTCACAGATGACATAATCCTGATGTCACACCCTATTGTGCAAAACCCTAGCCAGCAGTGAGATGGAAAGTCAGGTTTCCTTAGTGCTAGGATGCATAACAAATGCATCTGGATTCAATCTGCAGGGCCCTTGCTGTGAAAACCACAGTAACTATCATGCCCAAGAGAAAGCCATCACAAAGGGCTAGTAACCATTAATGAGGAACAGTGAGCTAATGGCAATAAAGTCACTTCAAAGCTTTCCATGGGTTTTTAGTTTAGGCAAACTAGGTTTACATCTAAACATAGACAGAATGCTTATATAAAGAGCTCACAGCTGCCTAATCACTTTGTGAGTTGAAAGTGGCACTGCAGGCTGCAGGAATCGAAGCTCAGCGCCTGCTCCCCCATGCACACCTACGGGCACGAGCACCGGCAGGCTGTGCTAAAACCAAAACCACTCATTATGCCTCTTACATCTGGTGCTCTCCTTTTATTTACTTGGTGGAATCGCCGCTGTTCCACGCACAAAATAAATCAAATTTGGTCAAGCAGATAAATAGAGCAATTGCTACAAGCCTTGCGAGAAGTGCAAAGTATTTTCAAAATCAGAGAGAAATGAACTCTGCTGAGAGGATCTCGTGGTCTATCAGACCAGGTAAAGGGACATACAAAGGCAGGGAAGAAGAAATTAGATTACAATCTACAGCAGCACTCTGAAAGAATTAAAGTCTAAGGTCAGCACTAATAGAGGGTTGCCATTTTTTCTTATCAAGCCAAGTGGACAAAGGCTAGTATCAGAGGCGATTCACGCACACAATCCAAAATAAACTAAGAAAAACAGTAAAAACAGGTAACAAGGGGAAAGCTATCCAGCAGCTTACAGGATATTTGAACATACTTCGTAGCAGAGTTTAATGCCAACAAGCCACAGAGTCAAAACGAGACAACCCTCAAGTTCAGTAAATCCAGGCTCTTCAATAAGGTTAAACACACTAATAACCAAAAAAAAAAAAAAAAAAGAAAAGTCAGCCCCGAGCACTCTAAAAACTGAAAGGTAAGCTTGTCTGTCACTGAGACACCGATGCTGTCCCTGACCAGCAGTCCCTTCAAGCTCTCTAGCAAAAGGCTCCTGAATCTGCATATTCCTGAAGGGCCACGTGTACAGGCAACCTGTAGCCTTTCGTCCTCAAGCTGAAAAGAGCAAGGTGATGGATGTTCAGTTTTGGTACTTTCTACGTCGCAAAAAGCACTACATACGCTTGGGCTGGCAGGGGTGCCATCCTCAGCACTGCTAACACCATCAAACATTTGAGTGACTAACTCCATTTTGGACCGGATTCCAATACAAAATTCAATAATAAAAGGATTACACACAACAAAGACATTTTAGAGGTCAATCCTCTCCCAGACCTCCTTTCGTTCCTGCTAAATTCCTTGTCCACAGCACTAATACAACAAATTGAAAATGGATCAACATCAAAACACAGATAGAAGCAGAAGTTCAAAAGGCTTCATTGCTTACTCTGTTGAGGGAACTCAAAACCTTAATCAACAGAAACATTTTCAGGAGCAGAATGATTAAGATGAGCATTTTTTTCTTTTCTTTTGAAGTTGTTAAAAATCAAAAGCACCAATAAATCCAACCTAACCCAAGAAACAAAGAAGCAAGGAATAGCTTTCTTAATGTATGTCAGCTTACTAAACCAGTCCAAAGTTGCCAAAACTCATCTTGTTTGTTAGAAATATTCAGATCAGCAGCATCATTCCCCAGGGAGGTCTATTTAATCACTTCAGAAATTATTTCTTCCAGACAACAAAGCGCAATTAGATTACTTACTTAAAGCACTGATTATCTCCAACGCAAAACAACAGAACACAGCATCTAAAATAGATAGATTTAACCAGATGCCCTGCTCCTCATTATGCTTTGATTTCAATCAATCGCACACACACGTCAAGCAAAGGGCAATAAATTACAACCATGTGTTTGAAGAAATTATCTTCACGATATTGGAAGCGGAGAGCCAAGGCTCTAACTGAATGGTGTAAGATATTAGACTTCCATCTGGGAATAATAACCTACTGAACAAAAACATACCAGGGCATTAGCTTCAGGCAGTGTCTGAGTTAAACCTGGCAGCAGGAGATCAAAATGAAACAGTTGTTTTTTGGGAAAGTGACATGCATTTTGGTAAAACAGATAACCAAGAAATATGCTTGTTGTTCAACTCATATAATAGAGAGGGACTTAAAACCTGGTACAATTCCTCTTTAACGCAAAAATATGTGAACATGCCTCCAGAAGTAAAAGGTGGGCAACTCTAATGATACTTAAAGGTAGTCTGCATTAGAACTGACACTGGCAGGGAACAACTCAGCACTGGTTAGGAGGCACTGAGGATCCAGCAAAGTTGTTGTTCTCGAGCTTTCATGATTTGAAACAACTCCATGCAATATTCCAAGACTTCTCCAAGCTTGTCTGCATGCTACTGTTGCTCAGTGTGCTGGCCAATAAGCTTTCTGGAACAAAACTAAAATTTAAGACTAGTCACCAGTGAGCAAATCCAAATGGATTATTTCACACAAATTGTTAACAAATGCCTAACAGGCTGCTGCTATCAAAACACCCACGATAGCAGGTGCCAACCCCTTGGGAAACAGCAAATACGTGCCAATGACTCACTAGATGTAGGTGGATACTTACCACACCTGATTAAAACAGAAATCTAAAAAGGAATGGTATGTGGGCCAAATGGGACTGCCACAAGGAAAAACTGAAACTATCTGAAGTCTTGGGAGACGCCCGAGATGAACCCTGTGAGTATTATCACTTACTGTGCATAAAGGTAAAATGGGAGATCATCCAGAGGAAGCTGGGACCATATGCTGAGAGCAGAGTGGGAATAGCACATACTTTCAAAAGTACTTCTTTTTCTATAGGAGGGAAACATCTTCCTCTTCCACACCCCACCAGAACGATCAGTTTAAGATGTATTTTAAAGCTGGGGAATGAAGCAAGCACTGCACAGAGCAACATCTCAGAGACAGTGTTTGCAAGGTATTAAGATAACACATCTTTCTGCCATGGGCAGTCCACACTGGCTAGATGACTGTGAGCACAAGATCCAGCAGTTTAGCCCAGCAAGGCTGGAAACAAAGCCACAAACTGCTTTGAAAAACCTAGCAGAAACCCTCATTATAGGACTAAAATGTCTAACAGCCCAGGAAATTCAAGCACACTGGGGCCCGGTGTTCTCTGTGAATGACTGCTTACATAAGATTATTTTTGTATTAACTGTTACCTCTCTACCACAAAACACAGCATAGCTGTGGTTAAGAGGTGTAGTTCAAAAACATTCTCTACCCCGTAGAGAGAGGGACAGAACAGCCGCTTAAGGGACTGCTGTATGAGAACCTGTTGGGTCAGATCTGAGGTTTCTCTCTCAGCATCGTTTTCATCCTCTTAATCTGCAATTCTGCAACGCAAGCTGAAAGCCTAACAGCGCAACAGCTACTGCACTTAAACTTGCAATTTTTTAAGAAAAAGAGTTTGTAACGTGAAGTATCAATTAGCTTGGCGTCACCCAGGAACGGGCTGCTTGGACAGACGAGCCCATAAGAGTGAACAGAGATGACAGAAGTCTCTGCAGATCAATTCAAAAAAGTTTTTTGGCTACTGCCTACAAAAGGAACATCATTACTGGAAGGTGGACCTGTCATAAATCTTCCCATATAAGAGAAATCCTAATTTCCACAAAAGATACAGTACTGAAGATGCCAGCACACTACTTTCTTGATTAATAGAGCAACGCTTTCAAATGAGCCTGAAATATTTCACAGCGCTGGAAAAACTCTGTTGTCACTGGCTCTGGGATTTGAAACGCCACTGATAACTTTGTCCTGGAACCAATGCATCATGAACTCCTTTCCCAGTGCTGCAAACTGCCAAACCAGAAGGCCACTGACACCTTTAATTGCCATCACATGGCTCGGTCCTACTTCTGGCTTTACAGTGGGTACACAGTATTAGTTTCCAGCTCTAGCAGACCATGGAAATTACATCATTGCAATTGCCATCTTGTTCCCACTACAACCTTCCCCACACTTCAGACTCCCACATGGCTTCAGCAGCTGCTCTGCGGGTAATTGTTACAGCCATTCCCAACCTGATATGTTGGCAAGACCAGCAAGCAGCAGTGCAAAAAGTTGACGCTTGTTACCCGCACCTCATTTCCCCCTGCGGCTCCAATCTCCAAGTAAAAATTAAGCTTCTGATGTCAAAATACAAAATCCAATTGTCTTATTAAGGAAACTGCAGAGTCCAACTACTAGAACAAAAGCATGTTTCTATCCAATCCTCTGTTGTAGGTAAAATACAAATAATTTCCAATTTCAAGCATGAGAAACCTTTCAAATGGTCTGGTTAAGTTTCCCTAACTTTGCAAATTCTTTCCAAAAATGCCACGATTTTGTTACACCACTCAGCAAAACATAAGCCACCCTTCTCCTTTTTTTCTGACACATTTCTGAGATCATAACACGCATCAAAGCATACTGTGCTGACAGATGCGCTTATCTAGTCTGACTACACTGCGAGTCATAATGCCTCTGTCATTTCTGGCTGATGACACGAGAATGAAGTCTTTGTGAGAAATCCCTCCTGTATCCCCTCTAACAATGTATCGCCTATAAAACTTGGACTGACGAACTGAAAGATGAAATTTTATACAATCTCGCCTTTTACTTCCATACAATGTATTAAGACTACTGTTGTACCACACGCTGAACAGGGTTCAGCAGATTCACCTAAGTCTGAGTAATCTGTACTGTGCCTTCCTTCCAGCCAACAAAACGTTTCTGAAGAAGTTACTGTATCCAGCGATGAGTTCACGGTCACTTGATCAGAAAGAGATTTAAAAGACAACCTTGGTTCCATAAACCTACTCATTTTCATGTTACTGTATTAAAAAACCTATTGGTCCCAGTCTGTTCTGCACCTGGAGAGTAACTGCAAACCTCTCTCTGCTGCAAATGCAAAGTTCCTTTCTTCCAGTAAGTTCAGATACCAACTGCTCCTTACAAGACAAACTGGGTATCTATGAAAATAATGCATGAAAATAAGTGAAAATTTGATACCTGTAACAAAAATGTGACGATTACACCTTTGGACAGGCTACATTTACATCAACCCACATCTTAAAATGAGTAGCAAATCAAGCAAGAAAAGTACCTTTTAACCTGCTTTTGTTAGCATTGTAGTAGCACAGTGATGCATGATGAACTACATCTAAGGATGTGTTTTATCTCCATTTTTGAGCAACATGAAGAAGCAATGAAGTTTGTTCACCTTCTTCATGGCCATTAGGCACCTCCAGTAAGAGAGCATCCCGTAACTGGAGAAAGCAGTAAATTCCTTTTGCTTTTGCAACCCACACTTGCTTTTTACATTTAGCATTACTATTTCAATCACATCACTGCTTAGGAGACCACTACCTATAAAGACAACAGCTAAATCCCATCACATCTCAAGCCCTTGGATGCGACTGCAATGCAAGACCAGGGCAGTCCCACCTTTTAGAAAAACTGTTCAGCTGACAAGTCACCCAGCCAGTTTCCTATTGCTGCTTTAAAAAAGACACTGCCTCATCTACATTTATCTGACACATGCTCTATTAATTCCTTTGCTTTACACTTCTTTAACAAGACAGGGCCTAAAACAAGCATCAGAGCATGGCCCTGGCAGCAGAAGTACATTAATCCCCATACAGCTGCTGCATTTCAGTATACTAGGCGCCTGTCATTTTACTGGAAGATGTGAAAGTTGGTGAGATATATATATACACACACACACACAGAGATATTCTGAGAGCTACAGGCTTGAGGGAATGGAAAAAGCAGATGGTTTAAGACTGAACTTAGTCAAGATCAAAGAGAACACAGGTCATTTCAGGACAAAGACACCATTAATCTGTTAAAGGGGGGAGGGAGGCAGGAAAGCACCTCAGCATCTGCCTCTAGCATCAGCTGACAAATTTGATCATGTTTTCATATCGTGAAATCACAGCAGATATGCTTCCCAACAGCAGATCAGCGGCTGCCTACCCGTCTTCCTCTGCTATACATTGGTATGCCACTCTCAGAGGCAGCTAGCGACCACATTTTAGACTCATTGTGTGTACTGCATGCCTGCTGAAGGAAACAAAGAAAGCAGAGGGCTCTGTACGGTAGAACTGACATACAAGTCTCTGTACTGGTCAAAGGCATTGTTGGCTTCCACCTCCAGCTTGCGCAGGCGAGCAGATGGCATGGCACCGTCTTCCAGGGGAGGATCGTATTTGTTACTCCATGGTGATCTGCCAAAGAGACAAGAAAAACAGAGACGGTTAGACAACCGAGACAGACTCTGAAAGGTTTGAGATCGGTGAGTCTGACCTGATCTGCAGATGCCCAACTTCCAGAAAACCAAAAGGTACCCGAGAGCAACCTGTGAGAATTTCACCCTCAACAGCCATTTCAAACACTGACAAAAAGGGGACATCAACTCCTCAATTTCGTGCACCTGGGGAACACTTCCCATCTTCAGGTCTCTACTATATCCTTCTTAAATATTCAAAAATGAGGTCTCGGCACATTAGCTATTTAAAACTATTTTCATGCAAACACAAATAGATTGTGTAGTTTATTTGGGACGTGACAGTATTTGAGTCAAACACTGCTGTCTACAATTAAGGTCCAAATTCTCCTCCACTATTTTGCTTTGAAATAAACTCTACTTTTAGCATAATATCAGGAAAACACTTGAACAGTTTGAAGGATTTAACAGGGTTCGTAAAGCTGTAGGTTTTACTATGGTTTCTGCAGGTGTGGAAGAGATTTTGTGCTCTTAATGAAAGATTCGGTATTAAAAGATTAATGGAACCTTTTGCCCATCTGCTTGGGACTTTTATAATTCCCATTCCGTAAACCTGCATTCTCCTTTTCATTTCCCCTTGGAATAACCAACCTACATATATCACTGCTAGTTTAAAGAAAGGTACCTCTACCCTTTACCTACTCACTTCTCAAAATGTTCCAGCCTACTAGTACCAGGTCTTAATGCAGTCCATACGTAAGGACTTTTACCTCAGCAGCCATTTGTTATTCATTTCTCAGAAAGGCATCTAGTTTTGACATCTGTTTAGTGCAAAGCACAAAGAACAGGCTCTGCTTCGCTCTGGCTTTCACAACACTTCACTCCTCTCTACCACATCTGATTCAAAAGGCGAGACACCAGGAAAAGCTACATCATTATGTCACGTCCACCAGAGCAATGTTTTTCAGGTGGTGGTTCTCACTTTAAAACTTTGGAGAAGAGTCAACAGCTACAGTAGTGCCCCTTTACCTAACAGCTCTCTGAAATCTGGAAGATACACAAAAATCACCACCAGTGCTTCCTGTGGGATTCCCAAATGGCACACCTACACCCATCAGGCAGTACACATAAAACCAGACGACACCAAAGTAGTTATGGCAGTCACAGCATTGACCTTGCTACCATGAAGTCTGCAAAAGCAAAGCCAGGGCTCGTATGCCAGGCAATGCAGAAGCGCACTGCTACCTCATCAGCAGCGTTCGTTAGGATGCGCTTGCTTTTTCTTTCTCTAAATTTTAAAAGGCTGATTCAAAAAACGTTCTGTTTTCTGTAAATTCAGAACACTATGCTTCTCCATCATGGACGAGGAAATCGGCAAGCAGAGAACTCATACAGAAGCCACGGTGAAGATACTTTAACTGTAAACTTTAGATCTCTTCTGCAGGCTGCAGGAATGGGATTTAAGGGAAGCCTACTAACACAGATTCTTCTAGCTAAGAGACTGTGGCATTTTCAACCCATTACAGTCAAAGCCAGCAGCAACTTCACCTAAATAAACCAACAAAAACCCTCATTAACACAACCCCATATTTTTCTTTTTGTAGAAGAGTACTCACAACCCATTTAAAAAAACTTAAATGGGGGCTATTTGAAGAAAGACAGACAGACAAGCACTTAAATTTCAAAAGTCAGACCTCTAATTTCCCTAAAAGAGAATGCTTTTTGTTTCAGCTAACAGGTTTCAGTGTTGTTGGCACCAAATTCCCCATAAGGATTCCATTTAATGAAGTGATCAAACACACTTAGAGTGGAAATGTATGGACAAAGTCGGGACCTTGAAGTCATATTAAAAAAAAAAAAATTAATAAAAGTTCTGCCTTCACAATGTGGATTCCATGGCTGTTTGATATCCTCCACAAACCTTCATTATTACAGGAGCACTCGCAGAAGTGCCTATGAAACTATGCGCACGAAAGGCTGCTCCCACAAGCAGCAGTGTTATAATATGAAGAAAATTAAAATTATCAATTTATAAAGATCCAAGAGAGAGACTCCAAAAATCTACCTTCTGGTCTGATCCATGTTCAACACAGAGAAAATCAAGTCTGTCTAAATATGAGGAAGGAGTAAACTGTGATGGGCTAAGCATTAGGATATTCATTTCCCTGTGTGCTGTTCCATGAAACTGGTGGAGTTATCACCTGAATGGCCAAACATCCTGCAGCAGCTTTTTTTTTCAAAGCTAATTCCCAGTCAAACTGTAAAGTCATTCAAAAAAAACCTATAAAACTTGATTCCCAGTGAGAATGTCTGACTACCTAGCTCTACCTTTTCTGCCAAAGTAGCATGAGGCTCAGTTGTCCACAGAATGCTTTGAAATCCTTGGATTAGTATTAAAAGAAACGCAATTAGCAGCCTCTCCAATAAGCAAAAAACCTGGTGTTTAGTTTGAAGTGTGCAGTAATTAGGGATGTAGCATGTTGCAGGCAGGGAATAGTATTTCTTGGGACTTCTAATCGAGCGTGTGGTTCTGAAAAATCTTTGTGGAAATATCAAAAGCTTTTAAAAGCACAGTAAGCTCCTCCTAGATTTTGGCCTAATTGATTAAATTAGTGTAAGAGCCACTTCCCAGTAACAACTTCAGATTTTATGAGGTATGAATAACAGTGTCTGAACACAGGCACAGAATGGGATTAACACATGCACACGTTAGCATTGCCTGGTTTTCAAAGGCTTTTGCTTTGTGATGAAGGAAAGAATTTACTTCACAAAACAGAGCTGAGACCAATCAATTCCAGGAGGAAGAATCACTTCAATCCAGAACACTTGAATCAAAAGCCTTAAAGAACAGCATTCTTTAATGCCAGCAATTAATACATTATGCCTGTTCTTTATGAACAAATGAAACAGCTTTTCTGAAACTCCATTACTTAGTAAGTCCTGAAAATTTCCAAGTGATTTAAAAAACGTAAGACCTCCTGCTTCTTAACTACTTAAATATTGTCTCAGAAGGAAAATTTGAAAGGCAAGCACGAAAATAACCTTAAAGAAAGGGCTGCCACGTGCACTAATTAAACACGTAGGGGCAGGGGCGGGTGCAAGCGTTTTAAGTTATTTCAGCATGTCACAATACTGTTTAACAAGTGCCTTTTCAAGTTTCCTGTGTCTCTGGTGATAGATGCTCATGTCAACAGCCTAAACAGGATCCAAGGGGACCGCAAGGAACACATCACAACTTCAGTGAGAAAGCATCTCTTGAATGACCCACGAGAAATACAGGATCTAATCCCTTTTCTTGCATCTGCCAGACAGGATACAGCTGCATGAGTACATCTTGTGGAGGGCAGTAGCTATAAAATGCTATTCTAGCTACTAATTTAGAACTGATTAAATGCCTGTAGCTGCTAATGCAGATCTGAACAACTTGGACCTACGAGCTTAATGCACAAAGGCTTTTCAAAGGCACCAGGCTCTTTTGTAGAAGGTTGAACAAACTTTCAATGTTAAACTAGAACATGAGTGAACACTTCACCTTAGAGACCGTCTTTCTTCTTGGCCCACTGCAATAGGTTCTATTTTTTAAAAAAAAAACTCATTAAGATTGACACTTAGCCATGATCCAGATGCACTGTCAAACTCTGCATCCATTATCATTCTCCTCCTCCTATTTCTAGGAAAAAATGAATCTCAGCATGTTCCCTGTGTAAATCACTTGCAGACAGATATGCTTTCAGTTTAGAGAAGTACATTTCCTGCAACTCAAAGCAATTGAATCCAATTAATCTAGAATCCTTTATAAGTTTACCTGCTTCTGCTTTGAATCCAATTAATCTAGAATCCTTTATAAGTTTACCTGCTTCTGCAATGATGGCCTGAGCCAAAGAAAAAAAAAAATATTGTTAAAATATTTTCTGGAATTCCACCTTGAAATAGAATTCTTGAAACATTCTGGGCAGATGAATGTAAAACACTACTACAAATCTACACAAAGCAAAGCTAGATTATCCAATTGTTAGCACTAAAAACTTAAGCTATTACACTGAAGCTGCAAGGAGAGTCAGAGATGTAACCCCTAGAATCATAACCAGAAGCAGCAGAATGGCTGAGCACTTAGCTCAGGACAGAAGATGAATGGTGGTCATTAGTTCACAGCCTAGCACTGTTCATTAAGGGAAAAGAATAAAAGCTAGGTGATACAATATTCACAAAGGTTTCTGGACTATAAACTTTGTGATTGTCAATGAAATATTTGGAACTATGACACCGTCACCAGAGCCGTTAAGAAAAGTCAGTCAGTGCAGAAAAGGGGGTGGGTAAAAAAAAATAATTTAAAAAAATTCGTTCAACAAATACTTCAACAATTACAGTCGCTCAACTGTAATCATCCTAACGGCAAGGTATACAATAAAAACATTAAGAGAGACTGCATTCAAAGTCGCAGCCAAAATACTGAAAACTCATTGTACCATCCCAATACTACAGCTCCCTCTACTTCAAAATTCATTATAAGTTAATTACATATAGTTTATATTGTTCAAGTATTTTCAGTGGTTTTGTCTACAGTCCTCAGAATAAATTGGCTATTTCAGTAGAGAGCGATTCCTCTTGTTTGCTAAAAACTTGGGCCAAGATTTTCATACAAAACTAACGACATTGCATGCCCAGTATCAGGCGCCATCCCTTGCAAAATGTGAGTGAAATCACCTTTCCAGCTGGCAAGTCCACCCTGTTTTGCACAAGCAAAAGATGAATTTGTTTAAACCGACTGCTTGCATCACCTCTTTTCTGTTGTTATCCATCCCAACGATTTTACAACCCTGCAACAATAGATGGTTTACTTTTGTATCAAGGCCATCACAGTCATTTCTTCTAGAGATCCGACTGATTTTAATCCTCTAAGATATAACCACACTACATAAAGCCTAAGATAAATATGTTAGTCACCCCTTTAAACAAGGGGTGGCTTCTGTGAGAAGCTGCTAGAAGCCTCCCCCATGTCCAACAGAGCCAACGCCAGCTGGCTGCAAGACAGACCCACCCCTGGCCAAGGCTGAGCCCATCAGCAACAGTGGCAGCACCTCTGGGGTAACATATCTAAGAAGGGGGTAAAAAACTGCACAACCACAACTGCAGCTGGAGAGAGGAGTGAGAATATGTGAGAGAAACAACCCTGCAGACACGCAGGTCAGTGCAGAAGGAGGCAGGAGGTGCTCCGGGCACTGGAGCAGAGGTCCCCCGGCAGCCCATGGTGAAGCCCATGGTGAAGCAGGCTGTCCCCCTTAGCCCATGGAGGTCCATGGTGGAGCAGATATCCACCCGCAGCCCGTGGGAGACCCCATGTCTTACTAAAGAGAAGAGGATGTGAAACAGTCCCCATTTCATCGCCGAGAAGAGTTCAGTATCATTAAATTTCTTTTTTTGGCTAAAAATAAGAGGGAGAAGGGACTGCAATACTTGCACATAGCTCTCATTTACGAAGCAAACCAGTTAGCTCCTTGCTTTGGATATGAACTCACCTATACGAGTCTCCATCTCTGTTGTAGTCACACAATAGATAGTCTTTTCCTACCACCTTATCTCGTGCAATCTTCAATGGCTGATCAACAGAGGAGAGGAGATCTTCACAGAGGCTTGGGACCTGATGGTTTGGAGAAAAACAACAGGGAGGGAAAAGAGGGTAATACATTAAGGTTAAAAGAGACTGGCATCCCTAAGAACAGATTTTGTTATTAACAGCCCGCGTCTGTCCCAAAGCCAGAAACCCTTTAAAAAAAAAAAAAAAAAAGCAATCTGCACATCAGTTACAACACAATGCTATGCTCCCACTTCCAATAATTTCAGGTTTAATTACCTAACCACTAGTGTGGTCCAGTACACTTCAATATATACATTCTCGATGTTAGCTTCTTGCCAAAGACGGCTAGTAAAGTGATTGTCGAGGACTGATGAATAAAGGTAAATATTTATAATGGAGTAGAAACAAGGGAGCTGCTAAAAGAATACGCCATCCATACGCTAGAGTGTATTTTTCACAAGCTCCCACTCCAGAGTTTAGAACAGTTTCCAGGCAGCTGGCCAAACATTACCATGTTGGCTAATAAAAACACACGTGCGTCTGTGTGCGTGCACATATAAAACCAAATACATCTCCTACACAGGTAGCTTTTGAGGGACTCATAACCCCTGCTGTCTCCCTGCACTTCATGTGGAGAAAGACTACGAGATCTGCTTTTAACGTGGCAGAGAAGCTTTGATGTACTGCAAAGAGATGAGATGACATTTTGCAGCCTGAAGCTAGCGTGAACGCAAGCACAAGCAAATCAAGCAAGTTCCACCCTGTGGCCTCTTACTCTGGAGCTGATGGCAGCCCCGTTATCAATACCAGTATCCCTACATTGCAGGCTTTGGCCATGCCAGCAGCTTCCTCCAGGAACTCCATCTCCCCTGGACATACTTGAGGGCACGTGCAGCTGCATGCCCCAATTCATCTGAAGGACCATCAATAAATCATTCTTGGAGTTATTACTAAACAATTAGTGTATTGTGTGTTTCCCTTGGGAAAAGCATTCCAGATTTCGTTGCAAGGGAAAGGGACTAAAGTAAAACGCTCTTTCCCAACAGGAAGTTGGGAATGCACCAGGATATGGGACAACCGGTAAGTTCTTGAATACATGGTGACAACACGTTAATACAGAAGATAAAAGAAATGACCAATGTGGAATCTCTTCTACATTTCATTCTACATCGTAGAGATGAAAACCTGATTGAGAATGTGAAGACAAAAGGTAATCAAGGGTAAAATTAATCATGAAGCGATGAATTCACAACTCATGAGAAATGAAAAGGGAAGGGAGGAAGGAATAAAGAAAATCTGGAAGTGTGCTTTCTTCTCTTCAAGCCATTGATGCAGTGAACTGGTGAGTATAATTTCAAAGGAAAGAAGCCTAGAGGATAAAAACCAGCTTAGGGGTGCAGCTCCTGAAAGCATAAACGCAAACTATTTTTTTATGTACTCATGGCACTAGATGTGACATGAGAGATCAAACTGCCCAAAACAAAAACATTTCTAATTCTGAGTAGAAGGCAATAACATACAGAGGATATTAGTCAAAGTAAGCAGGAAGAAAGACTGAAAAAGACCAAAAAAACACCCAGAAAGACCAAAGGGCGAAACATGTGCCTAGCATGAGATGCAACACCTAACCCACACAATCACCCTGCAAACACACAAAAAATAAGAGGAAAACCAAGAAATGGTTAGTAAAGTTACCAACAGTGCTGCAAAAGCTGAAATACAAATCTGAGGTTTTTCACTTTGGCCTATATACACTGTAATGTGGTCATGAGTGATAACTGAAGAGCCCAGATTAAAGAGCAGGGCAGTTAAGTATTTATATAAAGCTAAATGTTTCTCATAAGAGTTCATCGTCTGATACTTGGGAGACCTGGCTGAAGCAACCTCAAAACCATTACACATCCACTGAGTAAATAAAAGCGGACAGGAAGCAAGCAGCTTTTAGGAAAATCTTTACTTTTTCTGAAAACAGACAACCTTAATACTCCACAGAGCTGATACAAATCAGCAGTGTCGTGGCACAAGTTAAGTGCAATGATGTATCTGTGTTCATGAGCCCATCTGGTTCCACTTTGTCTCTTCCTTCGCTTCTCCATTAACTATTAATTTTAGGCTGACTCTTCAGGCAAAGAGCAACCTGAGATGACTGCTTCAATTTCAGATGCGCACACAACAAGACCCAAAGCACCTCATCATTAAGAGCTGTGCTCCATGCTGTTTCTAAGAGTGACCAGCTGAATATATTCTTCCTCCTTGGCTGCAACTTGGCCAGCTGCCCATCAGCAGAGAGATAAGCGCCTAGGAACAGACTCCTCACTCTGACATGCGTTTAGAATGAGTAATAGTGATGGAAACACAATTTGGAGAAAAGTGGCGTTCTTCCCAGACTCTGTTTCTATTTCTTTTCTTTGGGAAAAGCCCTATGCTACATGTGGAGGAAAGGAGCACAAGAGGTCTTGCTGTATAATTCTTCAAACTCAAATATACATACAAAGCACTTCCAAAAGAAACCCCAAACTCAAGACAGAATCAATTCCCCTGCAGAAAAGCTCCTAATAACCATCAGAATTTACAACCCTTACAAAAAGCCACACAAAAAACTTTTAGAGTTAACTTTCTTTTAAAAATAGCACATGCCTAGTATGGTGTTTCTGTACCGCTCAGTGGGAGAGCAAAATCTTTTATTGACTAGAAGGAACTCTTAACACGTTGTTTTTGAGATGCAATCTATTTAATTTCCACACAGTAATGGTGACCTAAGCTTATCTCTGGATGATTTGGTAACAGAGTTATTCATGAGCATGGTCACTTTTCCAAGTTCTAAGAGCTGTGGCTAGTCTTACAGCCGTAACAGTGAATGCATTATGCCATATCCTTACTAAAATATAATACTACATTATATTATAATACTCCATTGTAACAGCATGCGATACATCCATTGTCTCTTTGGTACAGACACTCGAGAGGACTTCAGGCAATATATTCTCCTTCTTTCAGAACAAAAGAGAAGAAAACACACTCATCTACTTTGAAAGCATTTGAAAATTGCAACAGTGTTTATAAACAGAACAGATATTCCAGCTGATGGAACTACTAATGTAATTCTAATTATCAGAAAAAACATCCAAGTGTGGCACAGTTATCCCACAAGAATAATTTCTCTATCATTTATTACATCTCAACAGCTGCTGTATTTCCTTTCTAAGAATGAACTTACAAGATTTATGCATACTGGTCTTCCTCTTCTACTCTAGGAAGCTGCCTACAAGGCAAATGCAGTGATTTGCAGCTTTAAACACTTCAGCTACGTGTTCACGAGACCATTTGATTCCTTCTGAACTTAGGTCCTTTGCATTTTAGAACATGCAATGATGAGGTATTTGGCAGAGCCAGGCTAAGCTAGCTGCTGCGACATGAGCACTGGGCAATTATTTCACACTACACATATAACTTTCCTTAAATTCTTCGCCATATCAAGTATTGAACCTTCCCAAAACATTTAAATTACTTTCATGCACATTCAGACTTTTGCAGAATTCAGTTGACATTTAGCAAGAAAACATCCAAATCTTCTGATCCCAGCAAAGACAATTCTGCTTAGAACAACCACCGATCTTCTGAGTTTTCAGTCAGAAACACTGGATTTGCATCATTAACTTCTCCTATTCGCTTGTTCTGTGTTGACTGAAAAGCCAAGAAGCACTTAGGTGCCTGAGTGCAAGTCTCCAACAGTCACTATATAAGGAACTTTGACTTAAATTTAGAAAGGCAAGAATTAACCCACTCCCATAATACTGAAATGCCAAAGCAGTGATTTTGTTCAGTTCATCACTACACTATAAACAAGTGTCTCTGCGATGAAAACACTGAAGCGATGAGGATATTTTTTTTTTTATAAGCAAAGACTGGGCTCCCACCTTATTTTGACAGAAGTTTTTCTCACTGTAAGCAGCGGAAGGTCAAAAATAGAATACAATCTTAACCTTCTATCTTTAGCTAAAGGCCATCATTAATTTAATTTGGTCCACAGCGAACTCTGGACCGTAATGCACCCATGTTTCCACAAATAAGCACTCAATCATCTATTATGGTGGTTGTATGTATAGTCATGGAGCGAGACCACCCTCAATGTAAATTAGAAAAGAAAAAAAAAGAAGAATCTCTGGGGGTCCAGACTCAGCTGTTCCGCCTGGAACTGAACAGCAGCAGCATTCAGAAGCACATACCGTGCAACAAGGCACTGTGTTTGTGGGATTATTTTTTTTCCAGGGAGAGATACAATGAATGTGTAGTACAGAGGAAAGAAAAACTGAATGAAAAGTGAGTTAAGTATACTCTCTTGCATGTTGAACAAGGATTCTGTTGTCTTGTGTAACACTATTCTCCATCACAGCAAGCCAGGTATGTGGACAGTGTTTTAATTAAGTCAACTGCTCTGCTATCAAGACAAATAATCACTTGTGCCAAAGTCGAAACCGTATACTTTTTGGAGTAGCTAACCTAATAATCATACCTTCTTGACTCCATTTTTGGTTAAAGGAACTTATTATTAACTAAACAATTGTTTCTGATTTTTTTTTTTTTTAAATATGATTAAAGAAGCATCTAAGAAAGTTTAGACAAAAAGAACAGTACTTCAGCTCTCCACATCTTCCAGGCACTCCCCATCCTCACTTTGATCATGCTGGTTGAATTGCATCAAGTTCTGCACCTTACACATTCAGGAGAAGTTAATATTTTGGCTTACTAGCCACTCAACTTGAGTACACTAAGGTGGTGGTTTTATTGTACAGCCTTGTCTGAAAAGAATCATGTTTACAGTTGAAACAGCAAATCACTAGTGCAAGGTTCTGTCCTTGGAAATGGTCTTTTTCCATGTTTATTCAGAGGTCAGCGTGTACTGACCTCCACAGGAACCTCACACACTGGAATACTATGTTAAAATACAGCAAAATTAAAGATTAAACACATTTTTTCCTTAAAGAACCAGAAGGAAGACGAAGTGAACTTCAAAAGATTAGCAAAGGCAGCGTTCAGATCCACTTAACTTTTAAATTTACATCTGTAACATGCAGGTATCTGAACACACGTGTGACTAGAGCAGTTTTTAATTAAAAGCCACATCCAAACAGGAAAGTGAGTATTTTAATTGCACATGAACCTGATTTTTCTTCTTTAAGATGGCTTACATCATTACAGAAGTGGACAAAACCACTGCTCGCATCACTTGGGGAAATCGCAAAGAAGAGCACTTGCAAGTTACCAGGCTCCCTTGCAAAATAACCATTTTGGCACACAAACCCCCTTCAGCTCAGATTCTTCCCCTCTGGGCCAGCATCTAATAAAATATTATTATAATTTTTCTGAGTCATTCCATAGCCTCAGAATTTCCTGTTCCTGCAGAACACAGGCACAGCCTAACGGATGTTGTGGAAACTCAAGAAGGAAGCCTGGCTCCACTCATCTTGGGCCTAAAACCACTAGTAAAGTCACTCCCACAAATCCACACATTGCTAAACGTTAATTTGATCCATCAGATGTCCAAGGGCCACACATTCTTCAAGCTTTGTTTATTAAATGACACTTAAATGGACTTTTGTGTTCAAGACCAAAGGTAATTGATATTGGAAACAGCTCAGCTTTATTCAAGTATTTGTACTGAATTCCAGCACTGCAAGAAATCACAAAAACAAAATTAAAGCCAATCAGCTTTTCTGGAAAAAGGCAAAAGCAAACAAGATTGCAGATCCAAGTTTGTCTCATTAGCGATGTCACAGCAGAAACATGACATTAATTAGAGAATTTTTCAATTCAGCTCAAGGAACTATGTTTTAAAAGGTGACTACTGTTCATAAAACAGAGTCCTTGGCATTCTTCCTGCGATTTGCTGGATAAAACAGGGCTTCTGCTAGATTCACCATTCTGAGGCTTACTGAGAAACAAAAGGTAGCCATCTGGCAGGCACAACCAGAGTGCCCTAGACTTTGACTAGTGACCTGCAGGTGAAGGCTTCTGTATCTCATTACCAGTCACAAGTCCCATGAGCCATCACAGTGTATCAGTATCTTGGGAAGCCTTGACTATTTCTGTCAAGAGTCCAGCTGGTGTTGGAGATATCCAGCAACAATTAAGGGATATGCAGAGGCATACTCTCTCCAGCGATGTTTCTATATCCTCGCTTCCCCCTGCCCCCATATTTAAAAGAGGTTAGATAGGTTTCTAATTAGGATTCAAGCTCACCAAGTGATACACACACACACTCCTCCAGAAAGATACTTAAACAGACATTCTAAGGGTCTCTAACACCAGCAATGCTGTGGCAGGAGCCCAGAAGCAAAAAAGGCAGAGTTTAGGCTTAAAAAGAAAGAGAGTAAGTGAATATGAAGCCAGAAGTGAAATTCACTTTTACAATCTCTTGCAAGTTAAGTGGGGTTGCTACCTCTAAGCCAAGCACCACATTAACAATTTACATATATTAATTGCTATCTCCAATTACCGTCAAGATATCCAGAGGTAATTTTTTTAGCTGGAAAAGCTCCTGCTTACAGCCACTCACCAAATGGAAAACTGGCTCTCAACAACCATAAATTTATTCAGAGTGCCAGAGCCCCTTTCTTTAGCCAATAATCCTTGCATTAGAAACTCAACTGGCAGCTGGTGGCTTAGAGCATATCACACAAGTCAGCAAGTCCAAGAAGAATAGCAGGTCAAAAACTCAGCTTTCAGACCATGAGGCTGTCAATGCACTTCTGCTTCCACTATTTTAAGTTTTCACTAGGTCTGATTTTTTTTTTTTTTTTTTTTAAGATATCTTCCACCCTCACTAGATGTTCAGCTGGCCATCTGCATTCAATTACTTTATCTTTCTTCTCGATACTGCATAGTGTTTAGGCTCTTGGACTCAAAATACAAAAAAGCTGCAGTCACATTCTCATGTTCTTTATGGTCTGTGCAGACCAAGCAATGCAGTTTGCCTGGGGATAAATTCTCTAGCTTCATATATCTTCAGTTACTTAAGGCATGCAAGCAGATTTGAGACTTGCCTGGAGGCACATTAGCTACATGAAGCAAGGTCCTGAATATTGTTCAAATATTTCAAAATCTTGAGTTTACACATTTTTAAATTCATCACTCTGGGACTTTCGAAAAAGTAACACATTCTACTAAAAATACTTAAGCATTCTCCTGTGATGAGAAAGCAAAGATGATCACCTCCCAGATCCTTAATTGCAAACAGAGCTTTGAGAAATAACCAGTAAAGTTACTGACTGCTATATCTATAAAGAACTGCAGCTTTAATTCTTCCATGGCAGCATAACTTGATTCTGTACTTCAAGAAAGTTTTAACTTTTGGGAATAAATTGACTATTATTTGAGTATCAGTCTTACTGGGAAAAGAGAGGAAGAAGTTTGTGGCTGTGAGCAAACCCCACTCTCTGGCAAGCCTGCTTGTCCATTTCGTGAGCCAGTTTTGTAAGGACGATTCTCCGTCCCCACTTTATACCAGCCACCTGATTCTTCTGATTCAGCTAGATTTTTTCATCTAATTTATATTATATACACACAGGCAAACATCCAAATTAAACACCCAGCAGGAAACTCGTACTTGCAAAAGGATCCTGCTTAACTTTTACCAAGATTGAGAGCACATCAACTTCCACGCTTGTCTCAAAGCCATCAAGGCACAGACCCCTTACTTGCTGCACGTGGCCCACAAGCACAACAAATCCAACTTCCATCTTCCACCTCTCCCAGAGAAGCACCCCCCTAAGACACGTCAGTGAAGCTGTCTTGCAAAAAAACCACCCCAAAACCAAAAACCAAAAGATTCTGGAGGCTGTGACCACAGCTGTCACTCGTCTACCCTGTGACATGTGCTGTATCCTAAGAAGAGATCCTCCACAGCAGCACTATCTGAAAGTCGATGCCTTCTTTGGGGTTTCTCTTGGGAAGAACACAGCTAAAAGTACACCAGGACTGACTTAATGTACAACTTAGCTTAAGAGAAAGGAAGCAGGAGGACAATTCTGATTGTTCTGATCTTTCAATATAAACCATTAAGTCGCTCACAAGTGGGCTCTACCAGCTTCCTTACTTCATGCCACTCACTGTGATTTCCATGAGCCAAAACAAGATCTCACTCTTAACTGATACCAAGAAACATTTCCATCCAAAAAATATCCTTAATATCCCCCTTCCAGGAAGCGATGAGAACAGATGGGATTCACAACTGACTTCTATGAGAAGCACAGCGTATCAACAGCAGCAACTTCTGGACGATGCGAGGCAATAAGGAGGTGAGGCAGTATTTATGCTACACAGTTAATATCTGTATTAATGCTACAAGTGCTATCGCTTGGCACAGCCTCATAACCAATCCATTTAAGAGCAGGGCAATCACCTTTAGCGCTCCTCTTATGGGAGCTGCTTTATAGTTCAGACTTGGCTGCCAGGTAGATTCTCCAACGCTTCAGTTACTACAGTTTCCAGAGGAGCTCCATGGAAAATTATTCCAGTTTTACTTAGTTGTCCTTAAAAAGGTATGTGCCTCTGCTTAACTCTTTTCGTAGAGATTTAGAAGTCCTCTTGCATATTTTGACAGCCTCCAAGTAGTCTATTTACAAATAATGACTAACTGAATTCCAACCAGAGCATTCCACGCCAAGGCACATTACCAGCACCACGCACAGCTTCTTTCAGGCAGGACTTCTGGAGTCCTATGATTGACAAGGCCTCTGATGAACTCTAATTGAAGACTCAGCAGTCTGGAAAATGCAACAACAGATGTGGGAAAAGGGCAAACCACAAACTGTTTTTGCTAATGAATGAAAAGTGTCTGGTCTGATGAGGGCCAGTGACCCAAAAATTCTCTTCTTCCACCCACTCTTTTACTTCACGTTCAAGTTTGGACCCTTTCCCTTGCCAGCCCAACACTTGGGGGCAGTAAGGTACAGTTGAACATATTCCATATAGTCACATTGACACCAAGATGCTCTTTAATTAAAAACTAGCAGCAGAGCATGGCTTTGATAGAGCAAGAGGGACCTCAGGGAAGAAACTTAGCACTGTTATCCACCCCAGCAGGAATACCAGCCTAGGAAGTAGATGTCAGTTTCTCACTATATTAGTCTTGGGAAAGTTTTTACATACAAAAACATTTCTAAGTCATCTTCATCTCCTTTCAGTGGATCTTAAGCACACATCAAAACAGTAGCTACACTCATCCATCTGGAGATCAATCCCTACAAAGTGACCATGGCAAGCTGAGCTGCAAGTGGACTTCAAGTAATAACCTGCGCTTCACACACAAAAAAATGACGCAGGCCTCTGCTTCACGTCTGCTCCAGCACAGCAGTGTAATGAAGCAAGTAAACCAAGAACAAAGGAAGCAGATGTCAGGGTGCCATCTTTTATAATTCTATCACAAATTTAATGAACCTGCTCATGCTCGTCATTCATTTGGAGTTTGACCTTTTACTTTAAGGAGGCTATTGTCTGGTAATGGTACAGGAAACAGAGTAAAAACATCATCTGTAAAGGTTTGGATGAAACTTGCCAAAAAAGGTCAAAAAAACTATTTGCTTGAGTCTGGCTTATGATGTTTTTGGAACTATTACAGGTGGCAGTGCATACACTGCTCTTGTTTAACTAGAGCATAGACTTCAGTCTTGCAGAGGTCAGGCTGAGTGGCTGCAGAACAGGTCTACAGATGTCTCAACAATAAAGAAATCATACTGGATTTAACAAATTATTTCATCTCTGCCCCAGAGAAGGGACTACAACGACTAGTGTGGGAATCACACAGACCCTCCTTCTAACAAGCGTTATTCAAACTGGTCTGTTTCATGTTACACTTTCAATATGAAAAGAAGCCCAGCGAGCGTGTTGCTGATGGAAAGCATGTAGAGCACTAATGAGCACCATCCAAAAGCAATTCCAACATTTAGAGGTAACCAGCAATTTTCTGAGTCATTAAAAAAAAAACTCATACCAATTACACAGTCAAGCTTACCATAGCTCCCCAAACAACTCATTGTTTTGAATAGTCCTTGGAGCTGCTCAAACCCCAATATTCATCCAGTCCTCCAAATTTCATCAGAAAACCAACCACGTCACACCAGATCATATCAATGATTTAGTTACTCTGTGTCCTACCTCCAGCAACAGCCACAAAAATGATGCTTTAGGTTGCCAAGAGTTTTGGTGGCACAGATGTAGCCAATTACTAAATGGTTTCAAGAAAGAGAAATAATCCCTTCCTGCAGGGAATAATTTCTTTCCTGACCCACAGAGCTTTCTTACCTGTACCTTGGCTTATGTAACTAAAAGCAGTATTTAAAGAGTTTGATAAATTTAAGGCAGCCACAACTTTTTGACCATGGGACTCCTCCCAAGCTCACCAGCACCAGCTTCAGCACTACTTAGGAAGAGATCTCCTCAACTAAACTTTTACCTGGTAAGCAGCTGCTCTTCTGCACACAAAGATGATTAACGGCTCGGACACAATTTAATTAAGAGGCACTAGAATAGCTGCTATGTGCAGAACCATCAGATTTTTAGGGTCTCTTGGACAAGGTTGTCTGCATCATGCATAAAATTCAGATCTTCCCTAGAAAAGAGATGCAGCTCTCACTACAGATAAGACAAAAGGCTGAATTCAAAGGTCTAACAGTCCTATTCCAACTTCAGCATCCTCTGTCCGCAAAAATTCAGCAGCTTAGGTCACAAATAAGCCATATATTTACACTGGACAATAGAAACAAGTTTTCCCAGCTACCCTTATAGTAAGTTCTGGATAGATCAAATCCATATTTCAGTAATACTTTAAGTTACTCCAGAGGCAACTGTGCCCACACACTGTTTTAAGGGACAGTTGACACTAGCCAGCCTACTATAGCCCAACTGTGCATCACAGGATGTGCAACTAGATCCTTTGCAATTAGTAATAAAGCATACACATCCTTCTTAAGTTAGTTTTCTTCACTAGCAGTTCATAGAAAGAAAACAAATGTTTCAGGGGCAAGCAGAAAACGGGTATCAGGCACAAGACAGTGGGCCAGGTTGGTTTTTTTTGGATACTCACTGGACTGCAGAATACCTGATATGGCATAAATTAGAAATAGATTTGGGTGTTCTCCAGAACCCCAGTGTTCTGACACATTCTGTCTCGGTAACATCTTTGAAGCATGTGATATAGCACATCCACTGCACCTACCGCACAAATCCTGCGTCAAACTACAAACAGGCAGGTAGTTTACCAGGAGAAAACACACACGTACAAGGGCATGCATCAGCCTTGTATCAACAATTCCAAATTACTTCTACTAAACAACAGGTTCCAAACTGGTGATGACTTCATCAAGAAAACTGCTAATGACCCTTCACCTGAAAGTGTGTCCATGCATACACAGTAGTACCTGTTGGCTTGCCTAAAATAAACATATAGATTCCTGACATTGTTTGGGCAATTGCTGTATTCTTCAACCTTGCCAAAAGACAAGGAGAGAAACAAATCACCACACCTACGAGATGCGTCAGAAAATGTTCTTACATACCAGATCTTCATTACGCCCAGGACTCTGCTATTACTTGGCCAGAGCATCCAATACTCACCAAGTCAATGAGGTCACTGAGATTCTTCTCTATCTGCTGTGGAGGCAGACGCCTCATCAAATCCAAGGCACAATCCAGCTGCTGGTCACTCTGCAGAAACAAGAACATCCCTCGATTACAATGTGTACAGGTAATACATCACATACACACACAGAACTGCAGTGCTTGCTGGCTCCTGATACAAGAGATACAGTTCCTAGTTCTAAGCAACAACATGTTTTGTATTAATACAAACAACAGATTTCAGTAAAGTTCAGTACCATTTGATCACAGATTATTGACTTTGTATTGCAAAAAGCATTCTAAACTCCGATTTAAAAGCACAGCTTTAACTAGCGTCACACCACCAATTTAACATCGTGCTGTTGATGGAAAGGAGTCCAGTCCTTACCTCACCAAAAACTTCTTCCAATGTTCGTGCAAATGTTTAACGCATTGTTTTTCCACCCTATCTCAATAATAATCTGGGTTAGGGAACTGAAAGTTCCTTCTCCTGAAGCAGTTTTAACACTTCCTCATTGGTATTACGCCATTCAGCTTGAGATAACTAGTATCCAAGACAAATTCTGTTCCAAAACAGAGCTGGCTCTCCCTCCTTCAGCTTTATCAAAAAAAATGAAACATGCACACAAAGTATGATGCATTATTTTATTCTTGCTACAAAACACACACCAAAAGCTGCCTGCATCTGAGAAATCAGGGACTTCAGTTATTTTGAGAAATCGCAACAACATATTCCAAAGGACTTACTGCAGCTGGTCTCACATCCAATTCTGACAAAAAAACCCCCACCACCCTTAAAACTTCTCTTCAGAGGCAGAAAATGTGCAAGAGACATTACCACAGACACTTGATGAGCTGAACCATGTTCTTGACATAACCTTTAGCTCTCCTCCTCGCCAACAGATATAAACAGACACTTTCCTGCAGGCCTAACAGTACCCAAAATCTGCACGAGTTACTTTGATCAGCAGATCACTAGGCACTGAAGCATAGCCAGTTTGTTTTCTCTCCTTCTTCCCCTCCCTTTTTCTTTGCGACTTCTAGCCACCCATACACAAGGAGCTTAGCTTTAATTTCTCCCCCCTGTGTTCTGCCAAGATCCCAAACTTTTATTTAAGAAAGGCTTCAAAACTAAAGTAGCTACATTATCACATCATTCAAGTAGCAGCCCCCAGGTCAGGGAGAAACAAGAAGAAAAGTTTCCTGCAATTAAGCTATACCCTAGCAATGGGGAAAGGAGGGAGCTCTCTGTTCAGCAGATATCAATTATGAAAGCTGTTCTTAAAAGGTACTACCTATTCACTGCCTATGGATAAATATTTTACAGCCAGCAAGTCAGACAGCCTGATCTGGAGAGATTATATATTTACTCCTCATCCAGGTCAGGTTATAGGACATGATCTTCGCAAAATCTTCCAGCTCTACAGCCAGTCAGGCATCAGCTCCCATACACCTGCAATAATCTCCTGAAGATCTGAGCCTTCAGCCCACAAAGAAGGGTGCACGGATGCCACGAACAGAAGTTTACACCAGTCACCTCTTGTCACTGGAGGAGGATGCCTTCAAGCAATGTACATTAACCCCCCTACACCCTTTAAATACTTGGATAACGTGACAAGCAAATCCTTGGCTGAAATTAGTCTGGAGGGATGTTATTTACCTTGGAAGGCAACCCCAAACTGATCACTGAACTATCACCATATTCATGCATAAAAGTGATGGCCAAGATTTTAAAAACTTTTTACTTATCTTCATTAAATGTCCAGGGAAGGGAGAACTCACTTTTTGCTAGTAACCTTTCCATCCCCAGAGAAAGATACTGTGTAGATGGCCTAGGCCTGTCCAGCTCCAGCAGCCAAGCTCAGGCAGGGGACCTTTCTTACAAAGTGTTGTCTTTACCTCCTGCTATCTCTTACATCCAGAAAGGAAAGCTGGCACATGGTCCTAGGTCATGCTCCTCACTTTCAGATCGTGGGAACACTTATGGAAGTGCTCCGTCCTCCTCTGCCAGCTGGAATTGTTTAATAGACAAAAAAGTCTAGGGAAAGATGATGTTAAAAACCACTGCTAAAGCTGCAACCCCAGAGTAAGTGTTTCACAGCGCAACAATTTCAAAATAAACTACACTGAATGAAGGAGTATCTATATCTGCAGCATTTTATGGATTAACCAAAACAACTTGACTGACCATTTTTATAAGAATATATTCAATAACAGCTGTAAAAAGACACAAGCAAAACTGTTTAAGGCAGAGATTCTTAAAAGGGTTCAGACATGGCTGGCATGCATGGATGTGCACAATGGAAAAACAAAAATATCCAAGCACATACTAACAGTATGTTTTTCTGCTATCAAAGAGGTAAAAGCAAGGCTGAGCAGCAGGACTCTTCAGTTTTCTTGCAGAGCATTTAAATAATGAAACAGCTTGCCAGCAGATCTCTTAAAGCACCAAAATAAAGGCAAGTTCTGCTGCGTTACTGTCCCTAAAGCTGTGGTTATACGGTCGCTTCAATCCAGCACAAATCCATGTTGGCACAGTCAAAAAGGCCATACAAAGCATCCAGATTACAGAGCAAAGTGGTACCTTGTGGTATTAGATACATCTGGTATGTGCCATTTCAGAACTGAAAGGGTAATACTACCAGTATCTTTTGCTTCTGGTTCTTTCTAGGTGAAGTGAGGTTTTAAAAACCAAGTCTGTGGTCAAATACATCCTTTGGTTCCAGACCTCCACCCCAGCCGGAGCACACAGAGTAGCTGTAGGGACTTACATACAAAGAGATGGGAACCACATCTGAGGTGCCAAAAGCAGCAGCACACGGTTCCCTGGTTTATAGAAGGGTGATACTACTCTTACAGAAGGCATGTACCACCACAGTTTTGAGAGTGGCACGTTATTAGTGGCACTTAATCCCACAAAGCCTTCACATAACTTGTGTAAGAGGAAGGTGCTCTTTGGGAACTCAAGGTATACCTCAACCTACCTCACTGCAGTTGATCCAACCTACTTTTCTTAACTTCCCCTGCACTGGATTTCCACTTGCTTAATTCTCTTGTAAAATTCCATACTGAAGACATGGTTTCCAAAAAGACCTCCAGACAAACCATTTCTACAGAATTCTTGCCTTCAGACACAGAGAGGCTTATAAAGCTCTGCTCACTGAGAAGGTGATTAGACAGGCTGTCTCCCAGCCTCGGCTGCTCTCAAAGACAAGTTCTTTGAGGTTGCAGGACTTAATGAGCTTAGTGTTTACTTGATATGAGGCTGTTTTCCACCATTCCCCTGTTTCATCCAGCATAGAGCTCCCGTGGAGGAGTAGGGAGTTCAGACAGAAATTCTAAATGAAGTTTTATTACAGCTCAAGTCACTGAAGGATTTAGAGATCATAAGAATCTCAAAGACTGAAAATATTAGCTTAGATGAAAGCTCCTTCGTAAGTTTCCTCAAAAGATGTTTGGCTATCTAGAATCTCCACTTAAGCATCTGCTATAGCATTCCCATGGTACTACCAACAGGGAAAAGTGTTATGAATATGTCTATAGGAGTAGTTATGTTTGTTTAGGTTCCTTTGCCTGCACCTGCTCTTCTCTTCAGTCTCCCTGCTGTACTTGGCCTATTTGCAAAAGAGAAACCCTCTCAAAACAGCCACAGGTCTCTGGTCAACTAGGCACTCTGTGCTGAGGCTCAAATAAAAACAAAGTGCTGGAAAAACAAAAAAAAGTTGTATAAATGTGTAGCTGCACAGAAGCACTGCTGTATACTTTAATTGCATTCATAATGTAAGCAATATTGTTTAAAGGTCAAGTATGGGTGGACATCATTTAATGCAGAACACTAATAAACCAGGAAGTCACTATAGGTATGCAAATTGCAAAAATTACAGCAGGCAAAACGCTGAACTTCCTTCTGACCCCCACTTGTCATGTCCCTGAAACCACACAGCTCCTTAAGATGAGGGGGACAGTGCCCAGGAATAGCTGGCATTCGTTAATGGTCCCTGGCCAGGCTCATGTATGCTGATAACATCAGGCAACAGGGACGGACCCAAAATTAGGCAAACCTGCAAGCAAGTAAACTACTTCTCACGCAGCTGTTCCAGTTCATGGCACACAAATACTCTCCGCCAGACCGAAATAATAAACCATACCACATTTGCATTGCAATTTGCACAGAATTGTCACCTGATAAATGAGGTTGTTATAAGCAAAGATACACACCTAAAGCCTTTCAAACACCAGCGTCACTGGCAGAACCAGTAACACTTCACAGAAGCTATACTTGTTTTCTCTTTTCAATAGGCACTAGCAATCTGATGAGTTACTACCTAAAAGTATTTCGCACTTCTTTTTAAATATCTTTACACATACGTTTCACTATATACCCTTACCGAAATTCACAAGCTTTATTCCTAAATTTTGACAACTCTCCGTTGCTAGTTACAAGAGACTTAACTTATACTCCGGGTTTTAAGAAGGTTTACACAAACCTGCAGCTCTACCCATTTCAAAGGCTGAGCCATTTCACTTGAAAGGAGGTAAAAGATTTCATTTAAAGCTCCCAGCCTTACAGTCAGCAGGAATTTGCTTCTATTTATCACAAAGAACCGCAGATTTAATTCCCTAGTCTTCGCAGCTTTGTTCTGATAGCTCCCGCTCATTTGACTATGCTATTGCTGAGCATAAACAGAGTTGGGCAGTTTCTTCAAAAAGAAAACCAGAGTTGTTTCACTTCTGTATTGCATTTCTGTATTAACACTACTCTAAGCTCACCCCTGAGCCAAGAGAAACCAGCTGAAGTAGTTCAGTGCTACTGCAGTGGTAGCTTCTCCCTATTCTAGCCCTTTGTGGGAAATAAGCCACTTGGGCCACCAAATCTTTCCTGCCAGCAAACCAAATCCAACACTTCTACTCAAGGCATGATGGTGCTACCTACTCCTTCCCATCTGTGATGCCAGTTGAGAACTGGGTAACCCCAAAATTACTGCAAATATTAGAATTAAGGTAAAAAAGCCACACGCATGTAGTAAGAGCATTCATTATTTGGCCTGTGATGCTCATGTTTGGTCCTGAGACGCCACGGTTGTCAGGACACTGCAGCTGGGTTATTAACAGATAAAACAAAGGTCTTCTAACTGCTTCATGCTTAAGTTTTGCTCAAGAGCAGCATCTGAAAAGTTATCCAAATTTAAAGTATAATCTGGCATCTCAGTTTTCAGGGAACAGAAATGTAAGATAAAAACTTGAAGGGACACCAAAACCAGAACATTTGTTCAACTTACGCAATTTGAAGCAATCACACATCAGATTGCTTTGGTCACTGGTCAGTTTACAAACAAAGTATCTTTGTAAATTAACGCAGGGCCAGGAGTACCCAATCAGCAAATTACTTTCTTCCTTCCTTTTGTGCTGCAGACATACCCCAGATTATAAATCATATTATTTCCTGTCAGTTCTCCCAACAGGAATGTCTGAGTAATGTTTCAGCTTTGTGGTACTAAAACACTAATTTTTTCTAATTGAAACAGATACACAGCTTCCCCTCCTGCTTGTCATTTTAATCCTTGCCAACTTCCAGAGCTCAAAAGGCAGAAGACTCCCTTTTCAAATTACACAGTAAGATAGTATTACTGCTAGAAACTTTAGCAAAGGGCTGAATTATTGTAACCCCTGTGTAATAAAAAGTACAGTAGTACGTTAAGTTGCAGGATTCCCTTCTCAGCTGTCAGCATTCACTTTTTAGGATATTAGATGGTAGGAGCTATGAATCTCAGACACGTTCTGCACTCATGACGTTTCCATCAGCTGCACATATTCCTTGCAATCTGTTTTTCTACATTATTTTTCCCTTGACTATTAACCCTCTTCTGGCAGATCCTATCTAAAACCATTTGTAATGCACTTATAAATCATGGCTTCCCGACAGCAGGCTGTACTCATGGGAGAAACAGCAATAGCATATTTAAGAAACAAACATGATAAAACCTGGAGATACACCACGCTGTGGACAGTCATAAAAGAATAGGTTGATGATTATTAAAAGAACATGACACTGACATAGACTACATTCTCCTTCTCTTAAACTACTTCTAGCTTTGTCTTCTCTGGTTAGGATGTGATCCCATGGCTTTTGTTATCTCAGACACTTACGACCACGTTGTAAGTTTAGTAACGTGTTTAGCTCAATTTGCTGTGGTCACATTACCGCTGTGGTCAAAACCAAACAGACAGACCAACTGTTGAGAGCGCTTATTCCACAAATTACAAGTGAGAAGAATTAAAAATTAAAATAAAAGCATGAAGTGATGGATTGGAAGAATTCAGTAGAAGCTGCTGTACCCGGTCTCCCACAGCTCTCCTGTAACCAGTGTTTACTTACACAGCAACTGTGCAAGTCACACCACAGCTTTTGAGTCAGCGAATACTTCTCAGATGTTCTCCTGCAGAACATTATTTCTTTTATTCTACGCTGCTTTAACTTTCAAAACAATTGAGCATGCTATAGAAAAACAGTACTAGCCCCAATTAATGACTGAAAGCACTTTCATGGCTTGCTTTCTAAACTCAAGTCTAGGTGCTGTACACACCGACAAACGCACCTGCATGCTTGCCAAAAAATGAGAGGTCCACTCTAAACCTCAGAAACGTCGACCAGCTTTTGTTCTACATTGGTCCAGAAGTTTAATACGCATTAACTCCAGAAAGACAAGTGCTCACGAGGGATCTCTTCTTTACAGAGGTTCTACAGGAAAAAGTAACTTGCACATCTGCTCCAAAGACTCACGCCGGGGAACTAAAATAATCTAAGGGAAGGGAAGCAAATGAGGCAGCTTAAGTTTCATTGCCACCAGCATGCTGATGACATTGGATACTTCTCACCATTTCAGGCCTAGACAGATTTAAGGAGTGGCAACAGCCTTCTAGGAGCAACTACCGAAGAGATCTCCTCCCGCATTGAAGCTCAATGAGCATCTCAAAGCTTGCAATCAGAGTTCTGCCAAATCCTTCTTCATTGCTTTACCTTTAGACGGCTGCTTTCCAGCATCCTTTCAATCATACACTGTATTTGACTTGGCTTCATCATCCTTACCTCCCAATCAGGTAAGCGCTGTTCACGGGACATTACCCAACATCCTAGCTCAACTCTAGAAACAATTACCAAGTGAATTATAATACTCTGAAGGCACTTCCATCCATTAGTTTCTAACTAAACCAGAGCTACTTGCATTACTTTAATACGCAGCTGGGTCTCATGGAACAACTATTTCCCAAAATGCTTTACACTTATTGAGAAAAAACTGACAATCCCTGATAGTCTGACGCAGGCCATTTGACTGTAATTTACTGCTTGCTTTGGAAGTAAGAATTCAGCATCTCCTTGAGTATGTTCCACGGCTAGTTTGCGCTCCCTCTAGCTGTTTTTCGACTGGATGCATTTCAGTTCCTGTTAGCACACCTGCAAAGGTGTACAGCACACAATGAAAACAGTTAACATTTGCCTGGCACCTCCTACCCAGCAAGGATGTATTTTGAGATGGTAGAGACTTGCACCTACTTTCAAAACCAATTTAAGATCGATTGCATCAGTTTATTTGAAGTCCAGTGCAAGCCTCTGTCAGCTGCCCAATGAAATGAGCCACCATGTACAAACAGAAGAGCACGATGAACCAGCAACAAGGATTTCTGGGAACAGGCTATTCATCTTGACCTTTTGCCACGATCACTAATGATTTCTGCACCAGCATTTGTCTTCTGGGTAACAGAAACAATGTTTTATTTATTAAACTTGTCATTGAACATGACAATGTAATTTACTAGCTTTTATCCGGTGCCAAGAATTCCTGTGAAGCATAAAGTTTGCAAAAAGTCATTTCCCAATAAATCATGGCATCGAGTGAATATGCAATCTATTAGCCCCACATGAAAGAGTAAAACATGGACAGCGGAGCTACATAGAAAACTTGCACAGATTGCAAAAAAGCATCGCTAACTTTTAATAAATGGGATTAAAGACACTGAAGTTGACTGCAGAGCTGACCACCTTTGCCAAATAACATTAAGAGATTTAATTAGACTAATGTTACTGCACAACAGGGTTCTTCCCCCCCCCCCCCCATTTCAAGTCTGGATTTAACACAAAATAACATTTTCTTTGTTAGATATAACTACAGATAGGAAATCTTAGCTAAACAAAATGAAAGCAACCTGTTACAGCACAGCACAGCGATATGAGAACTTGTCCTGATTTTGCAAACACTGCATAAGGAAGCCTGTAATGCCCACCTGATAGCTGCGCTACCAGAACAGATGTTGGCTTGAGCACAGGCGCGCACGTACCCCTAAAAGACAGACATCCAGACACAGACAGCTTTACTGACAGGGGAACCATTCAGTATTACTTAATGCATCAAGTAACTTCAGGTGCCTCTCGATATTTCCTTGTGACTCAATTCAACGCTACGCTTCAGTCATTTTTTGTAGCTTCGCAAATACTTTGACGTATAGTAAGGTGGTGTGCAGTCAAGTCAGTCTTGCTTTCTGAAAACTGTGAAGCTACCTCCTAACCAGCCTCCTTCCCCCATCGGCTCGCTCACACTGACTCACACCAAAGAGAAGATTACTGCCCATGCAACAGGAAATCGTTCACAGCATCTTCTTCCTGACCTTGTCAACCCTTCTGTAAAAACTGCCGTAACCTACCTCTGCAAGATCCTTTTGTACACCTCTTAGCTTCAACCCTGCAAATGTGTGCCAAATTATTGATTAATACTCTCTTATCCCCATCCTCCAACTTCATTACTTCATTCTTTCTCTGTAAATCTACTACTAACCAGCTAACTGGGTTAGTTCAGTCTTTGAAATAAGCTAATACAGTAGGTCTGCATTGGTTCATAAATCTGATGACCTGCTTTTCATAGTCACATCGTCTTCTTGCCTTCCATTCAAATATTATGGAGAAAGTGCCCAAATCAGTCTCTAGAGGAGGACTGCTTAATTTTTACAGAGATCAATTTTTTTTTAATTGAAACCATAATTACTACAAATACAAACCAGCTCTTGAGATTTAGCACTATTTGTCATCCTGAACATCCGCAAACGTATTGTCTGTAATGCTTTCTTTTAATCCTGTTAATGCTCGATGATCTTTTCAAAATGTTTTCTTTATTCTATGTACTGCTCGTTTCATGTTCGAATCAGCCTGGTCATAAAAGCATCAGCAGAGGAACTGCTCAGTTGAAATGGAGAATTTTTTTCTTGCAGAAGACTGTGAAGTTTGGCAAGTTGGTCCTGGCCTGACAGATCTAGGTTCTCCTTCCAGTCAACTACAACCTAAATTTTTTTATGAGAAGTTACTTCCATCAAAAACATTTGAGAAAATGCACATTATTATAGCGGCAGGGAGGCATATACATTCGATGACCAATACTGACATGCTTACTGAAAGCATAACTCACAAACATTCGATTTACAAATTCAGTATAATGCTTTACGCCAGCCTGTTTGTAGAGCCCCCGTCACCCCCGGTAAGCTGCCGCCACGCCGACAGCTGCCCAGTTTAATATTCAAACTCAGCACTTTCCAGCGTCCTGAAGTCTAGCAGTCAGGGTTGTAAATTCACAAGATAACTCTGGCAAGTAATCGGATGCCTGGCAAGGCAGAGCGAAGAGACAGAGAGGTTATCTAATTAGCCCTCATCCCTGAATGTTCTCCGATTGCCTAAAAGGTCAAAAAAGTAGGTTAATATGCCTTTCGCTTGTGTCTAGCACAACGTACCTTGCTGACTACACTGCAAAGCTTGCAAGACAATTCAGTTTCATTCAAGGGATTCAGTGCTAAGGATTTCAAGTTTTAAACTAGGAAGCTAATGGTTTTGCAGATATATAGGCCATAAGAATATCACATCTCCACCTAACAAGATGTTCATGCTCTCCGGAATTCCTTCCCTTGCCGTAATTTTCCCAGACTTGCCTATTCTTTCAGTCTTTTTATGTTTTCCTTGCTGCTTCTGAACATGTCTGACTTACCCTCAAGTCAAAACTGCAGACAGACAGCGTGTGATCCAAGACATGTAAGTTCTGCAAAACTTCTAATAAATTTAAGTAGTAGAGACAGTTTATGGAGGAGCAGTGCTACACAACACGCACGTGCCAGTTTCAATCCATGTCGGATTTCTCCTTCAATTTAATATGAAGTTAATACTTATTCGTTTGGCCAGTTTTCACCTGAAATAGCTCCGCCTGTACTAATGGCTACGTGGAAGCTGTATTTGACCATCCAGTGAAGCACTGTCCATACTGAGCCAAGATGTCGCCTCTCAGCATTACATCCAAAACTCTCCGCGATGACCCTTAAATTTGCACAGCAACAGGGCTCAGTGGATAAATACAGCTATAAACTGCTGCGGTCAGCATAATGCAGCTGATATTTTACCTCATTCCTCCATTTCATGGCTCTCTCCTCCTTTGAATTAACTCACCAAAAGACGCATCTCTTGTTTCCTCAGCCAGTCTCAAATTGCAGGCGCAGGCTATCGGGCAGGCACCTTTGCTAGCAGCAAGCTTTTTTTAAATCCTGGTATTTACCAAAGCAAAAATAACTGGGGAAGGCAGGTAACAGGACATCGCTTTCTAACTCAGCAGTTTGTCTAATGGAAAAGATAGAAAGTATCACCTGAAGAAATGCAAACAAAATGCCCCGAGAGAATAAAGAGCATTTTATTTATGATGTCTTTGATTGGTGGCTTAAGGCAACCACTAAGCTTATGTCTTCAATGCAGTCTCAACCCTTTTTCCTTCCGCACAAAATCCTCTTACTTAAGCGCTGTTTTCAGTCGTTTCAGCTGATGCTGCTAAAATTGTTAGATCCTGGGTTCTGCTTTCACCCAGGCTGGTAACCCTCCCACTTTGCAACAAGGACATAATTGAAATTCCAAGTCAATGCACCAGGAAAGAACCCAGCTCCACTTCTGTAACAAAAACACGTGGAGGACATCCTCTTCATACTCAGGGAAACAGCATCAGCAAGGACATGCTCTGCAGCACGGCTGCAAACACTTTCAGTAATGTCTCGTGGGTTTAAACCAAGAGTCAGGACTCCTAAACCAACCCCAGGCTGAAAAAAACACAGGCTATGCTGATGAAATGTAAACTATTAAGGTTTCATTTGCATGTTGCAGGAATAAAGTAGGCAATTATGAGAAGGGCAGCCAGGTAAGTCAAGTGTGTGCAAATCCATTCTGTAATTCTTCGGCCCAACTTGGAAGCTGTGGCACAAAGAACACGAGCTCAAAGCACACTGCACATTTTCCTTCTAAACCCTAGCAGAGGAAGGTAGGGCAAAAGAACAGCACTAGATAACACAAGAAAATTAATCTTATTGGTTGATGCCAAGGCTCAGGCCACCACTCTAGGAAACAGAGCACAAGATATTATCTAATGCAACGAAAGGAATTCTAAATAGAAGCCTATTTTGGCCACAAGTAAGAAATAGATCCTGTTTTCAATTCCTCACTCAAAACCCTTTGTATCTAAAAACTCAGAAAAGGGCAGGACTGCAACTGCATTTGGCATTACCGAGACAGCACCTATTGTGGAAAATTACATTTTAATTAGGAAACAAGCAAAACACCTTCCTCAAGTACGCTGCATTTTCTTCCCAGCATAAAACCTTTCAGCTCAACTGACAGGGAAATGTCTTTAAAAAGTTGCTCGACCAGCATTCACTCTCGTGCCCCGTGAAGGAAGTTTCAAAAGCAAACACCTCATCTACCAGACAGACAAGAGCTCAAAATTCCCAAGACAACCCATCTGGAAGCATCTGTTCCCATCCTGCTTTAGGACACAAGACCACAAGTGAATTTTGGCATCTTGATCAGGTCCAGGTAACAGGAACCCCATATTATTCAGCTCAAGTAAGCCACAACAGCTTAATACTCTCCAAATGCACTCCAAGTTTCAGATAAAGTCCTCAGTCAGGTATCCACTCCTAGTATTTGGTCAATTCTCACATTACTGTCAACATGAACACCTCCTTCATGGACTATTAAGTATTTCAGAAGGCATTACACTAAAGTTGAAGAAAAAAATCAGTTTATACTCCAGCTTAAAGTGGGCATGCTTCCACTGCACTGGCCTGAATTCTTGATCTTTATATCCAAGTTAGAGACGTTTCTTAATTAACACAACCTATCCACAAACAAACTTTGGGCTAAAGCCCAGCCAGAGAGAGCAGGAACTTTGGGGAAGGCTTTCACTGCTCAGATATATTAACTGCTCCTTCACACTACACAGGTTTCACCCACAAAAGAAATTCAAATTTGAAGTCCCCTGGTTTTAAGTAAGGGGTGGGGTTTTTTTGCCCTTCTTCCTGGAATTGCCAAAGCATTAGGAAGAACTGAAGCATGAACATGTCTTGGACCTTGTGCATTAAAGGAGAGACACAAAGATTTGGTCAAAGCTTTTTAAACTCTTCAGGACTCCTAGCATAAATCAATGGGAAAGTGGGAAATTATAATGCACAGTGATTGAATAAAAATATGAATAAAACCAGAAGATCAACATCATTTTGATTATCTTATACTCCTGCAATCATGTCCTTTGCCTGGGAAAAAAAAAAAGTCCTTAAACATCACATTGGATTAAAGCAGGGTAAAAAAATGGGGCTTAGCATGGACCTGAACTCCAGCTTACATTGCCTGTACAGGCACCTTTCAGAATTTCACGCTTCTCCAGTAAAGCTGTTCTCTCTCGAGCAGACACTGAAACACATTCAGTTTTATTTCAACTCGAGGTGGCACTACTACAACGTGTGGCAGCAAAAGGGCGGGGGGGGCGGGGGCAGAAATCCAACAAAACAAAACACTTCTCTACAGGCTTACTTAGCAGAGTAAGGAGCCATTCGGACTTGAGCAAACATCCCTCCAAAGGACAGGCAGGAGAATAAACATTGGCACTCCCCAGCCAAGTCTTCGTTTGGCTACCCAAACCCAAACTGGATGAGTACGCAGCACTGGGGAGTGCTGCACAAGCATGCACAACCTCCGAGTTCATCAGCTATCCTTTGCACATGAAAGTCAACCGACAACTGTAGAAGGGGAAATTCAATAGGGCAGCAATGTCTCTCTCCCAAAGAGAGTAACTTCTCCACTCAACTACAGTAATAAGGACTAAAAATAGTAATTCAGAGGAGTTGAACTGCACTTTCATTTTGTTTTACTCCCAGATGTCAAGTAGTAAGATATCACCATATATATTTACCATATGAGGAAATCCTGTTTGAACAGCTTCAGCTTGCGAATGTTTTTCCTTTGCTAATAAACCACAAGATTAAGCATCACTGCAATGGCAGTATTCCCTCTCCCAGTGATATCCTCTAACTTGATTATTTTGGGAATTTGCCTTTTAAGATAACATTTAGCTAAGCTCATATACTCGGCTTGCCTAATAAAACATGGACTCTACAAAACAGCTTAAGTCAGTATTTCTCCAAAGGCACAAGGTGCAAAGTCTTGCTGTGGACACTTGAAAACCTACCGTGAGCTCCCGCGCTATACGGTAAGGTTTCAAAAGCAGCACAATCAGTTTAGAAGGGAGATGGGCTCGGTGTTCAAGGAGCTGGCAAAGTGCTGCCCTTAGCTGCTCGGTTTCACAGATCATTTAATACGCTTTTGGTAGCGGTTGCACAAAACCAAGTTATTTATCAAGCAGCAATGTGCTTGCTGAAGACAAACAGCCCCTACCCTGAAAATATTAGTTACTCTGAATAGCACACAAGGTTTATGCTTCGAGTGTGTTGGTGTCGCATCACGCATCCTTGGCTGTGCTTCAGCACTTTTTAGCTGCCTCACAAATTCTAAATGGATGATGTGCAGCCAGCACTACACTAGACAGTCTGAATTTATGGTTGATCAAGTTAAAAATTTTGCTAAAATTGTCCACCTTTTCTTGAAGAGTTGCAGAGAAGAAATACTTGCTAACGTGATCAGGACAGTTTACATAACCTGGAAAGGAAGATTTTTGTTTTTACAAAGAGTAACTGGATTCCATCCACTCATAACCCACAGTTCCAGAAATCTCAGCAGATCCACCCTCCCCAGTCCTGCTTTGACCTGAACAGCGCATTCAGTTTATTTTTAGCAGAAGAGACAGCATCCATCCAAGCAGTTTTCAAGCCTCATGTGTTGCCCTGCCCTGTTTCACCAAGCACCTGACTGAAATGCGGACACACTTCTGAATCCTCACTCAGGAGCAATTCAGAGTAGAGGCGGTGCAGAGGATGGATGGGAACCATGGTAACCCTATGGAACCAAGAAGGTGTTTGACCTAATATCCTGTACCATACCAGCTTCTCCCAGCTGTTGTGGGAGAACTCGCTGTTGCCTTCAATGAAAGGGCCATCTCAGCATTTCAATGCTCCATTTTCAGGATTGTGTTTTCATTCGCACTAAAATAAAAGATCCTGAAGTACTCTAAACACAGAGTTTGCACTTAAGTTGAAACTGGATGCTGCAATCGCGCTATCTGTGTAATGTTAAGATAATTGTAAGAGTCAGGAAGGTTTTAAAACATCACCACAGATTGCTTGTCTTCTGCAAACAAGAGCAGTGATTCATCTTTTGCCCTCCTACTACTGGACCTAGATGAGCCACGTTTAAGTTGCCACGTTCCTTGAGCCTTCAGATGTGTATGCAGCCACCTCGACATACGAGTAACAGAGTGACTGCCGCAGGTTCATCCCTGAAGTCCACTCAACTTCAGAGACCAGCACAGAGTGCTGGATGTTCTGATCAAACTTCTCCTAGGCCCAGTGGTCTCCATGACTAAACACGAAAAAAATCAGAAGACAACATAAGCTTATAACACTCAGGAAATTTCTAAAGGATCTGTGCTCTACCTCCTCCAAAAGACTGATACAGTTACACTTAAAACCTGACCACATTCTTCTTATAGCATGCTTCCATATCCCCTTAAAAGAAACCAGTATCACTGTTATTTTACATGAAGCCTGCTCATTTTTCTCAAATTCTTCTCCTGTGAGGATTTTTGCCACAGCAGAAGTTAGGTTTGTTTGTTGGAATCCTGATTTCAAATTCTACTGTCAGGTCTCACACATACAGATTTCAGTATCTTGAAATAAGAAGCTCCATCCTGTCACCCCACATATTCAGAAGTCAGGTACAGCATCTCTTTTGTCCAAACAAGAGCAGAGGAGCAGAACCTTGATCTTAACCGTTTTTCACCAGAAAGATCTTTATCCTGCATAATAGAGGTGGCAGGACCACCATGATCTTCAGCTGTGAAGAAAAAAACATAAGGTATTGCCTCTGAAATTCCTGTGGTTGAGGTAAGAAGGATTACACTTGCTTGCTTGCTTAACCAGCCCTTATATTGTTATACAGCCAGGCACTAGGTTGTTCTTTTTTAAAAGAGGGTAGATTGAGACTAGATCTTAGGAAGAACTGGTTCCCGGTGAGGGCAGCGAGGCGCTGGCACAGGCTGCCCAGAGCAGCTGTGGGTGCCCCATCCCTGGCAGTGCCCAAGCCCAGGCTGGACGGGGCTGGGAACAGCGGGGGCTGGTGGGAGGGGTCCCTGCCCACGGCAGGGGCTGCAGCTGGATGCTCTTTACAGTCCCTTCCCACCCAAACCGCTCTATGAAATCTAAATACATTTGAACATTCTTAAATTGTTGTGTTGGAAAACCTGAATCACAAATTCCCAAGCAGTATAAAGTATCTCAGTAATTCCAGACAAGTGATTACATCCACAGGGGTTACACTGCCTTAAACAGGTTCTGCAAACGCACACGTCCGTCCTGGCAGAGCTGGGAGCAGACCAGGGCCTGGGCCAGTTCCCGTTCTTATTGTTGCGTTTGTTCAGAGCTGACGAAATCTGCCCCCTTTACACAAGGAAACGGAAAGATTCTGTGACCTGGGCAAAGCCATTCAGCAAACACACAGCAAGATGGAGATTATTTTACATGGCTGAAGAAACCTGAGGTTCTCCTCTGAAAAACGGAAAGTTCTCATCCACGTAGAAAAGTAGCACCCACCGCTGCAACATTACCTGACTGTGCTTGGTTTTCCTGTATTTTGCAGGTTCCATGAGCTCTTAACGCACCTTAACATGCAAGTCCTGCTTCCAGAGAAAATGCAAGACCGCGGGTGACAATTCGGGGGTTATGAACAGCAGCGATAGCAGATGGGGCCCCCATCGCTCTCAAACGCTGCTGCAGCCGCCGCATTCGTTCACTGGCTCCGTTTACAAGTACATCAAGCGGTAACATTCGCCATGCAAAGCGGAAGCATTCCCTCTGTAAACACCACCCCAGCTATCAGGCCCCCAAACCTGGAAGTAACCGGGCAGCAGAGCAGCCAGACGGGCCCAGACGCCCGGCGCCCCCGGGCCCTGCGGAGCCCCGGGCAGAGCCCCCAGCCG
>JAVJGI010000040.1:109790134-109816247 GCA_035590275.1 Ibycter americanus
GGGGGGAGCCGGGCGGCCCCGGCCCTGGCGAGGTGACCTTGGCTGCCAGCATGGACCCCCGCTGGGCCCGCCGCGGGCCCTTCTGCCCGGCCTGGCCCCGTCTTACCCGCGATCCGGTAGCGGAGGGGCCTTCGTGACTTCTGGTTCCTCCCTGGGTTGAATACGAGAGGTTTCCGTGGGAAATCTCCCGCCCGCGGGCCGCCCCCTGCCCTGACTGAATGGGCCCGGGTGGGCACAGCCCGGGCAGGCACAGCCCGGGCCGTCGGTGCCACCGCCTTGCCCGCCTTGAGTTTCGCTATGACGACGGCATGGTTCTCGAAATCCGTTTCTGCAGAGCTGTCCACATCGCTCAGTGTACGAGGTGGGGTGTGTTTATTAAAAGCAATACGCAGCATGACACGCTGATAGCTTTGGCATGTGTTACTTCATACAGCGTTGCGCGGTTTGACGTTGAGAAGCTTTCCGTCTGCTCTCCCAACCCTGCAGATGCTTGTGCCTTTAAGTTGGGGAGCAGTTCTGTTGATTTTTCTTCCATGTTTCTTTGTCCTTAAAGTTGGGACCCTGCACGTGCCTGCAGTGCTTCAGGTCTGCAACAAACCATTCATAACGTTGCAGTTAGAACTGTGAGTTTTGTGAGTGATCGTAACTGAAGTACGGGCAGTTCGGTGCTCTTCATGTGACAGGCTGGAAAATCGACCAGACAAGAGGTTGTGGTTTTACAAAATGTGTGTACAAAACCAAATCTTTAAATGCAATGCATGGACCCAGAAGTGAAGTATCTGACACAAAAGGTATGTGTTCCTTGTTGGTGCCGACGTCTCTTTTAGAGCCATAAATACTGTCTGAGAAATGTGAATGTTTATTTCTTGTTGCTGTAGTGGCCTTATGCTTGAAAGCTGATGAGGAACTCAGGGTTTTAGTTGCCTAATACTTTTCCATTAGAAAAGATGTTTAGTAATTTTAAGTAAACTGAAACTTCCATTGTTTATAGCAGGCCTTTGAAAAGTGTCAAGTGCTCCAGAGAAATGTTTTGCCTTATGAAATTCTATTCAGGTTTGTCTGACAAACATATCCAGATATGTTTATGTTTCCATAGCATTGGTTGCTTTATCATAAAATATTAAGTACACCAAGTTATAAACAAGAACTTGTTCCATGCTGCAGCTGTACATGTAGGAATCTTGTACATGGAAAGCCTCTCCAGGAGGCTGAAAGAAGCAGATACAGGGCTGATTTTGCTGCAGCATGTCACTTCAGCAGGCCTTCTGTTTTAATTTGGTGTTTTCTTCCATCCTAATGTGGCAACAGAAGAAAAAAAAATATGCTTGGACTTTCTGCACTAGTGCTCTAGGCCAAGGATTCCCAGTGTTAGCGTCATGATGGCATTGAGTAGAGGTCTCAGTAAAATTTATGCTTTTCATTAGATTGCCCAAAAAGGGCACATGGGCTGCAGCGCTCTAATTTTATCCTCGGCACTAAATCCAGTGTGATGGTCTCCGACACGTTTCTCTTCAGGCGTGATGGCATTTTTCTGTTTTGTGTGCTTTTACAATTGATCCAGTAACTGAAGCATCTGTGCTGGCAATCTCCTCCATGGTATTAACAACAAATGGCTCAGTATGAACTTTGGAAGTTGGAACAACCCAGAAGTTCTTCATACTCCAGTAGTTTGTGACTGAAGATGATGATGGCCTTTAAATGCGAAGTGAGTCTGTAGCCTAGCTATGCAAACAGTTAACTGCGTGCTGACAACACAAACTTTCTCAGTGGAAATGATTTTTTTCCTTTCTGCAGGGACTTCAAAAACATGTGTGGTTGTGGTGATTGTTTTTGTAATATTACTGCAAAGTCTGCTGGAGTTGCCAATAAACTATCAAGGGTGGTTGTTATACTGGAAAGAAGGAAAGAAAATAAACTTTTTTACTTGAGAATTTTATTGCTTGTTATGTGGGATATAGAAGTTTACCAAATCCTCGCTTCTTTGTCGGACTTTTCCTTTTGGTGGCCACAGTTTCCTTCCTGTATGTTCCTTTACATCCTTCCCGAGCGCTATTGCAAGAGAGGCCTTTCCAGCCAATAGCTGGGGAAAACCAAACATTGTGATTAGTGCTGTGTTTTCCCATTCCAGACCCTGTAAATATAGGAAAGCACTGAATTTCTGAAGCCTTGCATACCGGACAGTTTTCCAGTGTCTGTGAGAACTGTAGAGACTAATAACTCCTGTGGATTAATTGAGGGCTGGAAGGACATGGGAAACAAGAGAGTGAGAAGGGGAAGTAGCAGCCATCGGGGTGACTTTATTAGTAATAGTATATTTTTAAATAATAGCTGGGGGCTCTGCAGCCTGTTCTGTCTTGTAGTAGTGTGTCAGGCTTTTCACTGCAGTTGCGTAAGCCAGTGTGTTTGTAGTTGGCTGTGGTGTTTGTAGTTGTACTGTAGTGTTTTAGTTGGAGATCAAGCTCCTGGAAGAAACTTGATCTCCTGCCACTAAAATGTCCAAAATATGTATTTATCTTATGTTACATCATTTGAAATGCTGTATTATATTTTTGACCTCTTGGTCACTACCTGTGTGCATCTTGTAATTTAGTATTAAAACTCCTTCCTGTTAGTTCAAAACAAAATACATTGTCAGGCATTGTTAAGACAGTATTTCACTTCAAAGAGTTAAGTACCGTAAACCTCTGTTTGCCTCGAAACATTAAGTGGAGTTTATGCGCTCACCTCCTTATTAGGACTGACATTTATTTGTTTCGCTGCTGAGGAGGGTGGATCTAGGTATTTTTGTTCCCTTTCTAAATCTAGCTGTAACCACAGTGCTTTGTATAGTGGGCTGGGTTGTGCTTTCTTGGCTGACCAGACGGTTTCTCTGATGGGCGATCCAGATCATCCTGGCTCTGGCTCCACACCATCCTTAAGACTTTTCACCCCTGCAATCATTTAAATAAATTCTGTTCTATCTTTCTTACTGATACTGATTTTTCTTACCCATCAGAAAAGCTGCTTCTTTTGCGTGGGGAAAGAGAGTCAAACTACAGTGGCTTTCTTTTTCTTCTCAACTTGCAAAGTTTTATGAACTCCTGTGTCCTCTCCAGCCTTCACAACCTTTTCTTCCTTTTTAATCAGTAGAGCTCTGCAGAGAAAGGACAGGGAGGTAACTAGTATTGTGGTCTTCTTCCATCCTACCAGCTTCAAACCCTGTGTAAAGAGTTTGTTTGTTTGTTTAACTAATTGATAGTTCATGCCTCTTTATTTGGAAAGACAATTACTCATGAAGGACAGACAGAATTGTTTTTTTCTCTGCAAAGCTATAATTTTGGATGAATTATTGTTATATGCCGTTTCCAGGAAACAGGGAGACAATGAAGAGTATATGCGTAACGGGAGGGAGATTTGTGTGCTGGTGTGTCTTGGTTTGTTTTGAAACTCGTAGTTTTAAATGAGTCAAACGCTGTAATTCACCTGTTATTGAAAGGTAGTCCTAGGAAAGCTGTTTGCTTCTTGACTTTTGTGTTAAGTTGCTGTGCTGAAGTTCATTATTTTTGCATGAGATAAACGTTTTGACATACGTCTGTGGTTGACCAAAATTCAGCCTGGAAGCTTGTAAATAACCTAGTGTAGTGATCTTCATTTTCCTCTAATCCTCTGTTTTGACATCTGAAAATAAAAACCACTCCCAATTTCCATTTAATAGGAATTTTTAAAGAGAAAAGGGCACTTCCAATTTTCCTGCAACTGTTAATGTGATTTCTTCTGGCTTGCATCATCTGGCCTGCTTGAATAGCTGTTTCTGTTAATGGCAAGGGTGAAATTGTATTGTTTGTGTCGCTCTACAGATTGAATCTTTCAGAAAGAATCATTGTATGGATTGCAATGTCAGTATTTTTAAATAATCCTTCATATGGTTATGAATAGGATAAAGTCAGTCTATATAATAACAAAGCTTGATTATACTTTCTGAAAACTGGATTAGACTTTCTCTAAATATACAAAAATCCTGAAATTCCTGTTTTAAAGTGTTTTTTTGCTTGGCAATTATAATGTAGCCATCCAATCTTAGCTACCAGGTCAAAAGACTTGTTCTTCGTTTGGGATTTTGTTCTTAATACTGGAGAACACAAATATTATGCAATTACACAACTGTGTTGTTATGTGAGCTTTGTTTGTAACCCCAAGTTATCTTCCTTTGTCATACAGGAGAAGATCCAATTCTACTAGTTGTATCTTGTAGCAGACCAAGTAGCATAAATATTAACTGCTTATGGGTTAGACTGTGCAGGATGACAGTACAGCTAATGAAAACATGTTTTATTTGGAAGAGATAGCATTTGTCCAACGGCAATATTTAGTTACATTGTTAACAGAGTTCTGATTAAGGGGCTGTTATCTTCCGTTGGAAGAAAAAGACAGGAAAATCTTTAGGAATCCAGGTGTTTCTTCTCCTAACCACATTGTGTCCTGCCGTTCCTCTTGGCTGGCCATCCAACTGGGTCAGGAAACTCTGCCGTGCCTGGGTGCGCCCGATCAGCTCGCTAGCTGAAGCTGTGAGCGATGCTGGGGGAAGCCCTGCTTGACCCTTGTTCCCGCCGGTTCTTGGCAATACTTCTGGTGTGCAAGAAAACCTGAAAGAACAACTGTGACATCCATCTGATAGTGCAGCCATTTAAAACCCCAGACTACATAAGATCTCCTCTGCTGGAAATTAATCCAAAGCGTGCTGACTTCTTCTTCTCTGCATTAGTGCATTGATAAGATGCCAGCTGTGCCTTTTCTGGGAGGTGGCACGCAGTGACACTGTCTAGGGGAAGGGAACTCTAGCCAAGTGATATCCTAAACCACTTGTTTGGTCCTGAAGATGTTACAGCAGTAGATGGGAACAGCTCTTTATTCTTTGTTATATCAGATACAGTTCCCAGAGAAAATCCTTTCTGGCACATCCTTGATGATAATAAATTAGTAGTGAGAGATTTGAGAACGGTCAGGCTTCTTTCCTTAGCATTCCTGCTGACGAGATGCCACCATAACACTTCTTGCTCTAAGTTGCCTCTATTTCTTAGCTGGGCCAGTAGACGTCAGTAATGGTCAACCTACATTGAATGGGTGTGAAGAAGCATGAGTGCCAACCCTCGTAGTTAGGATTGAAAAAGCTCTAAATGTGGATGCGTTTACTCCAGCTAAACTTTTCTTTTAAGCAGTGCTATTGTTTTTGTTAGTGGAATGTTTTATTGCAGTAAGACAAGGTAGAGTTTTCAGTCAGAGGTGTGTGTTTCGTATTAAGAGTATCTTGCTGATTTCTTGTATATGTGCTTCTAAAGGGAGTGCAAACCTGATTTTGTCTAAAGGCTTGATTGATGAGATTCTTAGTTGCGCTGTCTGTTCAAAGAGCAGCTTCCACTCTTCTCCCCCTTTTAAAAGAGGGAGGAAATGCATGTGCCCTCTCACCAGCTCAGTCATGGGTGTGAGGATGAAAAGTTTCAGGTCTACTATGAGACTATTGCTGTGATTGCTTGGGAGATCATGGGCTAAGGCGATACTTCCTGCTGCTGCGTGTCCATCTGCAAAAGCACTGATGTTTATCTAAGGTTAGCCTTCAGGCAGTGGTTGACCTGCAGGAGTGCTCAAGGGTGAAAGCAGCCCTTGAAAGCATGTTGAGATTTTTGTATTATAATGGTCTTTGGATATTTATATTCTGTCGTTCCAAGTATTCTGTGTTAATACAGTCAAATGCTAGAAGAAAAAAAAAAAACTTTCCCCCCCTGCTTCTTCCTCGAGTACTTGGTATATAGTTTCATGATGTTTTCTTCTAGCGTCCTTGCTCATTTTTCTGTCTGCTATGTAAACAATCCGCACAACAGGGGAGATGAGAATGAAAGCTTCAAAGTTCGTGTTTGAAGAAAACCTGATTCCTGCCACAAAAAGACCTTGCTAAGAGTCTGCTTAAAATTAATTCTGTCTGTAAAGAAGTGATTTCATGGTCTCGGATTTCTAACTGGTGATAAGTACTACCCTGTAAAGGCCCTGGTATATGAAGAAGGCTCTCCTCCCCATTTTTGCAAAACAATTATCTGTGTATCTTGCCGAAGCAGGGTTGGAGGGAGGCAGGATGGGACACCCTACAACAGGAGGGTGAATACAGTTTGGAGAGTTGCTTGCCTTTTTTGTTCTTTTTGAGGATCTTGAGTTTTCTTGGGTATTTCCTTACCTAAAGCAAGCTTTAGTGCTGGCCTGAGCTGATGCTCATTTGAAACTTCCAGCGCATCAGGCCCGTGGACGAGATCTGCTGTTGGACCTTGAAGCTGTTGCTGTCCTCAGAGAGAAACTAACGAAGCCTAATCGATTTTCTTGATCCTAATGGAAGCTCTCTTTCTATTTGGGAAGAAATCTTCTCTGGTGGGACAAGCCTGTGACCTATTTTAGAGAGTCTTGTCTGTATAGAGTGGTCACTATTTTCTTAGAGCAAGAAGCCATCTTCCAGGAGATGAAGATTCCTTCTTAATTTTATTTCATTCATTTCATTCTTTTTAATTGTAAAATAACAGAATCTGAAGGACAGGAGGCTGAAGCTCTCTATTTTGTATTTGTATATAAGGAAGAGCAGAGGAAAATAATAGTTTTCTTTTTGTCATCATATAAAGTAATCGAAGAACTTGCAGCTGCTATAGTAACAGCAACACATTGGCCAAGTGTCAGTGAGCATATGTATTTTAATCCTGTTTTAAGTTTCAAGCTATTGAAGAAAAGTGTATCTAGGTGTGGCAAGTCTTAATAGCTGCTTCAGCCCATAGCTACTTGGGTAGCCTATGAAAGAACCATGTAGTACCGCTGTTGGAGGGACTGTTGATTAAATTTATAGAAGAAACTTTTCCCAGATGTTCTTACGGGGCAGGAGCCCATCCTGAAGATTTGTGTTTCTCTCCAAGACACTTTTATGATGTCCTGTTGGGTATACGGCGCGTGCTCTTCTGTGTGTTAGATTGATTTGAGGTACTGTGACATTTTTCTTGGAAGGTGTATGAGCCGAAAAAGTAGAATGAAAAAGTTTTGGAGACTTGGCTTTCTGCCTAATACCAATTCCGTGTGGCTGTGCTGGTCCCTATGGCCGGGAGCAGGAGTAAGATGTCCGCAGAACTGTCCTGTCCCCTGTTGACACTTGACTGTAAATGAGTTTAAGCTGAAGTGATAGATGTAGGGTGGAAGAGACTGTTTTTCTAGTTAAACATTTTAAACTGTCAGAGGAGGTGAAAAATGGGTTATACTCTTTCCTGTGGCCTTTTCCTCCAAAGAGTGTCATGCAAGAAAGGGAGGGGAAAATGTGCCCGGCATGGATCAAGCCCTTAGCTTTTCCATGTTCGTTTGTTTTTATTGTAAGATAAACCTTTCATGTTTTATTGTTATGAAGTTAAAGCCTGGCCTAGAGGTGCTGATCTTTAGTAGAAACAGCTGCAGACTGAGTGTCCCCTGGTCAGGTGGGAGGCTCTTTGAAGCAACATGTTGCCTCTTTAAAAGGAAATTGAGCATGTGAGAACTTAAACCTGTAAAACTCATCAACAGCTCTGCCATTGTTTATCTCTGGTGTAACTCTATACAGAATTAAAGTGAAACGCATTACTTTGCTGGTAAGATGGTTTAGCTCCCTCTTGGTCCTGGGGACGCAGGAAATGACCACATAACCACAAATATGTTCTAGTGGAATGAAGATGAGTGACAAACTATCCACAGAAATAGGTTCTTAACCAGATGGGCTAAGAAATTAAATGTAGCCGATGCTTCTGGTTTTAAGTTAAAACCTATGCTTAAACATGAAAACCAAGTAGAAAGGAGCAAATTCTGTGTGTGCACTGGCTGATGTGAGGGGGCAGATCTGAGCATTTCTTGTTGATTGGGTGTTATCAGCAATGGTTTTCAGCACAGATTGTAGTCTTTTCCTCAGTAAGGAGTGAACCTAGCTGCCTTTGGGATGAGGGAAGCTAAGGTACCACTTTGGCTTTGTTTCTCAAGTTCCTTTCTTGTACAGAAAACAAAAAATCCTTAGCTGTCAGATCTCCTTTACTTCTCTGTAGCATTTTCATAACTTAAAGCAAGGCACTAGGTATCTTACCATCATCTTTTTAAACTGACCAGCCACTGTACTCACCTTCCTGCTGGAGCAGGCTGCAGTGATAGCCTCTAAAATTGCATTAAAATTGCATTTTCGTGAAAAAGAAGAATCCCTTGAGATTCACTGCTTTAGAAAGAAGCTTTTTAAGGAAAGACAGAATGGTCTTTCCTAAGTCAGTCACGGTGGACCACATCTGCTTAACAGTGTTGTTGGGTATTAGCATGGGGAAAGACCTAGGTTTTGTTTTAGGCTTAGGTTGAATTGCAGATGGCAGAAATAATAAATTTTTCACCTTTTAAGTGTATCCTGTAGCTTCCCCCATTGCCAGCAGGAAGCAGCATTGATGACACCTGTATGGAGCCCTTACAAGCGGGGCTGTCATGTGAGAGAGCATCTGAAGGAGGTGAAGAGAATACAAGACAATGACGATTTCTGGAAGTAGATGGAAAGAAACTGTATTAAGGATAGCTGCTTTCTTAGTGCAGACTTTTTGTAAGAAAGTAAGCAGTTTACCACCACTCTGGTAAGAAGAATGTGGGCTTGACTGGTAACGTGGAAAATGTGGTGACATTAGAAACTGCCCGGGCTCTGCATTGAGATGATGCAGAATTTGTCATCGTGTAAATAATTTCTCATTGATTAGCTAAACTGTTTGGATTGGCAGAGGGGATCTTTTCTTGGACAGGAAGCGTAGGACCAGTATCACTCACTGCATGACAGGCCTTCTGAACTGGACAGTTCAAACAACGCCTACTGCTGTCTGAACGGAAAGTAATTACCTCCAGAAAGTCATTTTCAGACCTACAGTACAACAGCCCAAAACAAAAAGGCAGCATAACTGCATATTACAGGAGAAGACTGGCAGAGGGAGTCAGGTCAGAGGGCCGAACAGTTGTCCATTGGATGAATTCTTGAAGATAGTGATTATCCTTAATAGCATAAACATTCTGGGAGAGCCAACACCAGCTGTATTATAACAAAGGTACAGAAGGAAGGCCCTACTTGGGGAGAGGGAGTGGAGGAATTAGCACGGATGAACCGCTGCACTTAGTAATGCATGATGTCTCTTCCAGTCTGCATATAAATGCCGGTCAGTGACGTGGTATGAGTAGTTGGCTGTCTGTATGAGATGCTCCAAGTAGTGTATCTCTTGCTGTCTGAAATGCAGAAAAAACCTGAAACTCTGACCAGACATCTGAGGGACTGAGACTTTCCCTTAGCTGTGCAAATGATTAGAGTGAAAACCTGACCTTCTGCAAAATGTTCGGTTTCTAAAATGTCTGGGGGAGTTATGTCAGGACCACTTGGCAGGCGGTCAAAGTTCTTCCCTGCAGTTGCATGTTTTGTAAGCCTACTCCAAAGTTGTAGTGACCTGGTAAAGTAGTTACCTCTGTCACAATTGAAAATCCGTAGTAGAATGAAAAGAGTTTTCAAAAGCAACTCTGATTTCCAGCTCTCAGTAAATATGGATTGTAAAGTCCTAACAGGAGAGTAAATGTAAGGGGGTTTGCTCAGATCATTTGTTTGGTCATCTCTGTTCTAATATTCAAGATTTTATGATCAATGAAGAATGTGGGGTGCTTAGTTAACTTACCTAGGTAGTGCAGTAAGTATTGTTTAAATACCTGAGCCTCAATAGAATCTACCATTAGCATAATTTTTGCATGGAAAAAGGTTTAAAAAGCAGAAGGAAACTAAAAAAAAAACACAAACAACAAAAACAAAAAAAAAACCCAACAAAAAACCCCCAACTTACTCCTATATGGCAAGAGGGTCTATGATTCTTTGGTATTGTTCTGGACTTAACCCAGTTAGTAATGTGTTCAGCAGGAGCTTAAATAAGGATCATATGGTCTTAGGAATATTTAAAAAATAAGGTATGTCTTTTAATTAATAAAACTCACTATACTTAAGTTAGATTTCTTATATTGAAAGGAGATAATTGAAACCCATAACAGGATATGTTTGCTGCAAAATAAACCTGAAACTATTAGATTATTTTTTTTTAATGAGCATATGCATGACTGATTTTAGGTTTTCCTTTTTTAAACTTTTGTATTTCTGCGTCTTATCTAAAATTCTTGTCTTCAGCGGATAGAATTAAAGGTAGAATTTGCCCACTGAGCTCCAAGTTTTCACTGTTACATTTATTGGGTCATGAGAGGAGTTTTGCAGACTTGCCTGACTTCTTGCAAAAAATCATAAGCATGCGTTCCAAGGAAAGCAAAAATTATTTTTAAATGTGCCAGCCGAGTTTTTTTAATGGTGCTGGATAAATTTTTTTCAACTGCAGTTATTTCTATATATAGTATGAGGATGTGAAAAGTCTTTCATTTGTAATGTGTTTAAATATGCTCCATAATGAATGTTGTGGATGTGGAAGATAAGCAGCCTGGAGCTTTCTTTTGCAAGGTATAGGGTAACACAAAGCATCAAAGTTTTGCTGCCCTCAGGACACACATTGAAGTAGTTAAAGTAGTGAGATAAACGAAATACAATAAGATATTCATCTGCAAAATCTAAAGCTCAAGGACACAAGAAGTTTTCATTTAAGTGTTTCTCATTTGCTGACAATGAGCCAAATAAATCTTAATTCCACATTGTAGATGGTGACAGAAATTCAGTAACTTTCCCTGGGATGAGAGTCTGGTTTGTTTCTCAAATCTTTCTGATAATCTACTTATATATGTTGGGATTTGAATCTGAAGTAGCGTATTAAAAATTTTTAAGAAAACAAGAATTATTTTTTTCAGAATTGCTATTTCAGAACATTTTTGTTTGGTGTGATGAAGTAACGTGTAGCCTGATAGTTCTGGGTTGGAACAAGAATTGCTGTAAAGAATGAAATCACGTCCCATTACTTTGCATTATCTTAGTCCTCACTCACTCCATTTCTTCTTACAGGTGCTGGATTTGGATTAGGAATTGTTTTCTCAGTTATCTTCTTCAAAAGTAAGTACACTGCAGTAATCTTGGCTGCCTGGTTTTCTTATTTCTGTCTATTATAGGTGCGGTTTAAAACCAAGAAATCTTTGAGGCATGTAAAACTTAATCGGCATGTTAGACCAATTCTTTCATTATTGGTCATCTCTTTTCAGTTGAGATGGAGTTACCTAAACTTCTAGCTGTTGTGTAACAAGGTTGTTACACGCAGCATCATTCTAAGCTCCTACTGTGCTCAGCTCAAATTCTGGAATTGCAGGAAACTCTGAGACAAATTACTGCAGCCATGTGTCTAGACATCAGTTTATGCCAGTCTTGCCAGGGTTTTAAAAATGATCTAAAATCATTTTTAGTTATGCTTTGGTAACAGAATAATTTTCAGTAATATCTTGAATTCAGAGATTGCTCTCCATTAAATTCTAAATATGATGTCTTACTCACTGTTACTCTTGTTGTTCTGAAGTGGTCTGGTTTTTAGACTATTTTAGGGCTCGTAGAACTTGAAAATGCCTAATATGTGTCTTCCAGTAATTTATTCTTTCTTGGTGCTTGTTTAACAATGCTTTCACTGTCACGTGAAATGAACAGCTTTTCTTGACTTTAACTTTTCCTCTCTGCTTGCTTTCCCCCACAGGAAAGACATGGCCTATTGCTTTTGGGTCAGGGATGGGGTTAGGAATGGCTTATTCCAATTGTCAACATGACTTCCAGTCTCCATATCTTCTCCATGGTAAATTTGTAAAAGTAAGTATTGGTGCTAGTTACTATTAATTGGTAACTTTATAAGTGAGCATTAAATGGTACATCTAGACATCATTTAAATGGATATTCCTCTGCCTTTCCCAAAAGAGTACTAGTAAGAAACTTGTGTTGCCGAAGCGGGGGTGGTTCCCCTGCTCTTCAGAAAATTTTGATATCTGGTGTATTTAGCAGTAAACTTAGTAGAGTGAATACACAGACTTAGTAACAGATTCTGCAGGTAGGTTTTCCCAAAACCTGAAAACAAGTATAATAAAAATACATGTTAGAAAAGCTGAAAAACTTAAACTAACAGTAAGGTGTTGTTTTCAGACTTTGAAATAGATGAGCTAGGAAGAAACTGCAAGTCATGTCAGGTAGATCTGCCTGTGGAAATGTATTGCTGATTTTCTGTGGGCTTGTTTGTTTTTTTTATTGTCAGGGTTTTTTTCTTTTCAACATGGAAACACTAGTAAGTTTTGTGGCTTGTTTGGCTGGATAGTAATGTAATAATTAGTCTGGAGAAATTTTACAATTTAAGTAGTTTTGAAGAGAATAATTTACATGAATTCAGTATTATCACTGACCATGCTGAGATAAAACAGTTAAAAATACATTAATTAGCGGGAACTATTTGTGTGCTCACAAACTGCCTGCAGTGCATGAAGTCCACAAACTGTCTACATTAATATTTCTTTTCTTTCTTCACATGTAAAAGTTGGGGCTTTTCTTATGGTAGTTTATCCTTGTGGCACCTGGGAAAAAAAGGGATATGCGTGCATATTTTGGATCCCCAAAGCCATATACTGCTAAAAGCATTTCCCTAATACCAGTGGAGAGGTATCCACCAGGACATATTTACAGTTATTTTAGCACTTCAGAAAGTACTGAGATCAAATGTTCTGCCAGGAACTTTTCGTGGCAAGTACACCGAATGCAAAAATTGCTCCTGTATCGCTCGTCTGCCTGATGGAGGAGGCCTGAAAGTGTTTTGGGGCTTTTTTTCTGATGCATCTAGAGCTGTAAGTTGAGTCCAGTCCTCCTGAGATTTATGGGCAGATGACCTGTTGCCAGCCTTCTGCAGCCCTAGCAGGCATACCTGTTTATAAATAAGTTCTTCAGCTGCCTGATAAGAAAGGAGAAACAATAACAAGGTTCTTGAACAACTTCTTCAGAATAAAATATTTTGGATAGCAACATAGAGAAACTGACTTAGATGCAGCTGATACAACATTGCAAGCTACGGCCCAGAATCAAAAGTCTGTGCTTGACTCTTCTGGCTGGATTTGTTAACATTAAAATGTGTTAGCTTTCCACACCATCCTGAGGGTATTCCTCCAATTTATGTCTCCAAAAAGAATTTGGAATGACATGTCTGTGGCTTCAGGTGAGTGGTAAATGCCCTGTTCGCATGGTCTAAGAAAGCATTATTCATTCAAGGATGCTTGTTACTAGGGATGTTGGGCAACAGAAAACTGACTTTCAGGTCATCCTAGTAAGGGATTTTGTTTGGATTAAGGACTAATCTGTGTTCTGGAGCAAGGGTGGTCCTTCAAAGCATGAGGTAATTGAAAGGACACTTCACAGAAGAACCACAGCTGCCTGCATGGCACAAGACTAGACAAATAGTTTCCAGTGCACTGTCTCCGCTAGCTTTCTCTGGCACAAAGAAGCTGAACATGTGGAGAGAGGGAACACACGGATGAAGCCATCTAATGGTTAATGTCATTAATTCTCTCCAAAATGTCATGTCATGGCTAATGGCTCCAGGGTTATTACAACAAAATTATTTCATTTCTGTTGGTTAGGAACATGGAAAATATTGTTGCATTATCGCTCATCTGTTTTTTTCCTAGAAAATACTGTTGTAGCTAAACTCTATAGGACTTCCTTTACAAAACTGAGTTCTGTTCAAATGCTAACTTGTCAAAATGTGAGATTCTGCAAGAAAATCAGCTTTATTAAGAGAGAGAGAAATGTAACACGGATTAACCTGAATGAAATTCTTTCTAGTTTTCTGAACCTGTCAAGTTCATAGGATCACAGGATAACTCAAGTTGGAAAGGACTTCAAGGAGGTCATCTAATCTGACCTCAGACCGGGGTCAGCTGTGAGGTCAGAACAGGTTGCTCAGGGCTTTATCCAGTCTGGATTCTTGATTCTTCAGGATCAAGTTCTTAATTCTGAATCCTAAGTGAGAATGAGAGAGGACAGAGGACATTCACGATACTAAATAATCAGGAGACCACAAAGTGACTTTACAGCTGTTCTAACTGTAACTTGGATCATCACACTGCCCATTCTTTGGGTTAGTGATTTGATCATGAAACACACCAATGCAAGAGCCATTCATCTAGACCAAGAAACTCCTTAAAATGCAGAAAAGTTCTAATTTGTGGTCATAAGATTCTGAGGGCTTTTTTAAAGTAATTTGATCAAGTGGATTTCACTGTGACTTCAGCTGAATTTCAAATCAACCTCTAGTATCTAGCAATTCAAGGCTTAAAATGGTATGACTGAGAGTTACATGGCGTAGGTTTCCTTGCAAAATGGAAAGTATCATATTTTTCAGGTTATTTAGTCTGTATTGTTTATCACCCCAAAACCCACACCCCTGTACTTTGATAGCAATGTGGATTATATTGATGTGCAAGAATACAATAAGTCTGGCAACTGGAGCCTTTCCTCCTGCCCTTTGTGGCTTTGATTTCTGTCTGATTTTCTATTCAGTCTGTGAATAGTTAGCTTGAAGAAGAATGTTGGGTTTTTTTTGAAGTACCCATTTTATCAGAATGGAGGGTTATATGCATGAAAACGTGGCATACTTCTGGTAGGAAAATAGCTGCTTAACTTCTCCGTGCTCAACTTGTCAGTCTAGCGAAGGATGAAAATGTTAGCCTACCTTCTGGAAATGTCACAAAGCTAAGCGGCTTGCTTTACATCGTGCAGCACCTTCCATGTAAGGAACCCAAATGGCTTTTTAATAATATAAGCCTTCTTACTTTACAGGAACAGTGACTAATGACTAAGACTATCCCAGTGGGAAGGAAGGAGAAATCAATGATTATTCCTCAGGAATACTGAAGTGCCCCTGGAATAAGCCAACATTCTTCAGTAACGATCACCAGTAACTCTTTATACTCCAACAAACTGTTTCTGTACATGAAACAAAGTTCTGTTGCTTGTTTTGTATCATGTCTGGAAAGTGCAAGGAAGAGCTCTTCTGGGAAATAAATAAAAGAAAAATGGCCTTCTCTGGTGTGTTGACTTTGTATGTGAGTGAGAGAGAGAGAGAATGGAAGCAGGGAACTTCATTATGAGTACCTAGCAGCTGTGACCACCTGGGTCAAAGCCATTGTGAGAGCTCTTCAGAAAAGACAGCCGTCGTATGTTCCTCTCCACTCCTGAAAGGCAACCCCCATCTAACATACAGTTCAAAGAAGCATTCCCACCTCATAAATCACCCACTAGACCCCTGGTGCTTTTGCTGGTGTTTGGAGAGGAATATAAATACTCCTATGTCCTGTTTGTACAGTTGCCTTTAAAACTGGAATGTTGTCCTCTCCAAAGAGGCAGAATCCAAAAGGGCAGATCCTAACTGTGTGACTGATGCAGCTAGCCAGTGCTGTCTCTTGTAGCTTTGAGTCATGGAATGACCCAAGTTTGAAACTTCCCGGGATAGTGGGTGAATGAAATGTCTGGCTCTGGGCTTACTTTTTAGGTTGATTGTTTTTTCATCCCTCTTCTGTGGGAGAACATACAGGTTTCGGTGTCTGGGAACGTGTCACAAATACTTAAAGCTCTTTATTTCCTTAGCAAGTCACTGGTCCAAGTACTCCTTTCTGCTTTACATGTACCCCAGTCCTTGTAATTACTTGTTGCCATGTTGTCTACTGCTCTTCTCCTGACTCAGGAGGTTGTCTTCATTGCTTCTTTACTCAGCGCAATTTTCTAGCTATTGAGATGGCTCTCGAGGACCTCTTTTCTTTGTCCCGTGCCTGTTGCATAGTGTCTGCGTAGCACAAGATGTAAATGCTTGTCTCGCGAGATAGAAAAGGAATGGTATAGATTGATACGGAACTTTCCTTTATTGAAAGCCTGTTCTGCTGCATGGTGAGTGCTGGCAGATGGAAGAGTGACAAAAAAATTCCTCTCCAGAAAGGAAAACATAATGGAAAACAAGTTGCGCAATATTTGTTTTTTAAACCATGCCAGAAAAGGAAGGGGATGATCTGGGGGGCAGTCTTCTGAGCTGGGAGAGCTTGAGAAGCTCCTTATCTCACCGAGCAATGGGACTGAGATTTGGTCTGGGTGCTATGGCAGTCCTGCACCCCCACATCCCCCTGGGCGCTTGTGTGTGGATGTTGCAGGCTGAAGAAACATGTTGAGCTGTGCCCAGAGTCAACAGAAGCTGAAGAGCTTGCCTAGAGCAATGGACTTGTGAAATAAAATAGCTTTAATGCCAGAGCGGCATTAAAGACTGTCAAAGCATGATACCATCCAGGACCATTGCTCGAGCATGTCCTTGTTTTTCCACCTCCTCCCTTGCCGGACTGCATTCATCAGTCAGGTCAAAACAGCTTATTGGAAACAGGATCTCTTTCTTTCTTCCCAATTTTGAATCATTTTATCTGGCCCCAATTCTTAATTTGAACTATGTATTTTGGAGCCATAGCTCCTCTGTGGTTTGGAAAGTGTTTTTATTGAGTTCTGTGCGTGTGTGCTGCAATGCTAGCAGTCTGGTAAGCCAGCGTGTTCTGCTGGAGGGAAGAGCATCAACCTGGGTAAGAAGCAGGAGAACCAAAAGCGGTAGCAGTGCTCTTCAGTGTAATGGCTGTCGACATGCAGAAAAAAACCTTAGCTAGCACTGTATCATTTGGGCCATGATGATGGGTTCCACTTTTATTTATTGTCGCTGGTGACGAGTTGTCCTGCCCTAGTATGCTCTGCTTTAGTTCAAGTACAACTTCCCGGAGTTCATTCTTATTTTGATCTACTGTGGCCTGTGATCAAGTGGTTCTACTGGCTGTGGAACTCAGAGGGTGCCAGTTGTAGATATCAATTCACAATGTGTCCTTTATTGCTGGAGTGAGAATAATCAGAACAAATGTTCTTGCTCATTAACATGAAATCTACTAGGGTGAGTGTGGAAAAATAGCACAATTTAAAAAGTGGAATTTAAGATTTGTCATTTAAATGGGGTAAGGACTTATTTTTTTTGTTTTTCACAGCTGCCTTGCTTGTTTTTTGCGTTGAGATATGTATATGCATAGATAACTAGCACATAATGGGGCTGTATTTGTTTTGGTTTGATTAAAGTTGTATTATTCAAAACCTGGTTTTGAACCTGTCCATGTAAGCTGTGCAAAATATCTCCTGGTGAGGACAAGTCTTCTGTTTCCCTCTATGGGAATGAGACCATACTGTTCCCAGCTGAGGTTGGAATAGGAATGGTTTCCTGCTGCTTGATTTCTAATTACATAAATGGAAGGGGGAAAAGTGGAAATTCTAAGTACCAAAAGGCATGTTAAATTTAGTATAATACACTCATCTGGAAACCATCACATTTTTCCTTCTTTCTTAAGCCTGCTGAAATCATTGCTTCGTCTTAACTGTAGCGTGATTTGGATCAGTACCAAAAAGTGCAAAGAAGATAGGCCTAAAAAAGTCAGGTGTCCCTACCCAAAACATGATGAGACCTTTTAGTGGAGAAGTTACTGTATCACCCCGTTGCAATTGTAATAGGAGATTGGTGAGTATACAGTGAGTAAAGAAACCATACTGCTATCTAAGAGAAGGGGAAAGCAAAAAAAAAAAAACCCACACCAAACCCAAAAAAGAAGAAGCTGTGTGCTGAATAGAACTGGTTTTGAATGTTTAACAACTCCCTAAGTGCTTGACTGGCCACAAATCTGACTCTTTAACAGCTTGATTAGATGTCTGGTGAGGCTTTGAGATGAATAAACAAGTCACGGAAAAGCAGAGATTGCAGGAAAAAAAATATCAAGCTGCTTTTCTATTGTTTATCTGAATTCTTCATGTTTGATCAAGATACCGTCATTTCTTTGTATTTCAATCATGCGTAGGAGCCTTAGCCAAGATCAGGACCTTGCTGTATGTGGTGCTGTACACACAAATAAAAACCAGTCTCTGCCCTGGAGAATTTACAAACTAAACAGATGGATTTAAGGGAGGTAGAAAGGCTTATAATTCCATTTTAAAGATGGGAGAAGCTGTAGGCAAGGTCAGTGATAAGTCTTGGAGGGAATATGGCATGGAGCTGGGACTCTGATTTGAGTCTTGAGCTATTGACTCAATCAGCCGTCCTTTCTGTTTTTTCACTTGGCAGGTCATGGAGTCTCAGGGGAAGGCTGCCTGCTTCATAGGCTGGGAGACTCCAGAAGGGTATGTTCTGCAACCATTTGCTATCCTCCAATCGCCCCAAATTCTTAATGGCAAATCTCTGATAAGTTAGGAGTTCTGTTTTATTGTCCACGGGGTGATTGCTTATCGAATCACTAATAGGTATAAAACACCGAGATCCTCAGTAATGACTTTGGTGTAAAACTGAATCTGACAAAGAGAAAAAATCGAAATGTATTACCAGTTCTTTGCATCTCGTGGAATAGGACACCACTGTGTTAGGCATAGCGTAAGCGTAAGCATAATACCAGAATAAGTCACTGCTTTAGTAGATCTACCTTAAACACAAGCTGAAGTAACAGATCGAGATAGACGGAGGATATCAAGGAGACAGTATCATTCCAGTGGTGGAAACACAGCAGCGATGGAATAACTTGGCTTTTCCAAAGGGTTCACATGGATGGTTCTCTAAAGGAGAAGGAATTGGGTTTCTATATATTTTTATTGGATTCCCTCTGAGGTTTTGGAGCAATGCAAAAGAAATCACAAAGGTGCTTGTTTGCACATGCAAGCAGTGGGTGCGTGAGTGGACTAGAGGAGAGTGTGGTTGTGGGGGTAGTGATCTACCATGAGGTATAGCTCTTGTGCTTCAGCTGGAAGGGAGAGGCTGGTGGCAGAGCTGGGGAGCACGTGATCAGTGACCTGCTGGGAAAACCACATTTTTCAACAGTGTTCTGCATCGGTGAGGCATTGCTGACCCTTCCTTTTGCTCTGAGTTGGCTGGGGTTTGTTGCTTTCCCCTCTACCACACCTGGTAGTGTTTATTGTGAAATAAACTTTCTCCTCCTCTCCCGCCCCGCTCCTGCCTTTGTAAATGGGACTGGTGCAGATTTTGGCATGCCGGTTCCAGTAGGCAGCTGTGTGCAATGCGTACTGTGTCTTAACTGCTCGGAGAGTCCAGCTTGGAGCCCACCCACAGTGAAGTGCTTAACCGAGATTGAAACTAAATGGGAACATAGTTTATGGAAATTCAGCTGTGGATCGCTGTTCTCTTGTGACTTCTGGCTGTCAGCACTTAGCTGTACGGCATTGCTAGCTATTTAGAGCTGGATGTTCCTCGTGGTGGTGGATACCCACCTCCTGTAGCTTATAAAGATGCTGAGACAGTTGTTGGTGACTAATAAATCGCTCTTCATCTATAGTCTTTATTAGTAGTGCTTGTAAAGACTCCAGCTCTGGGCTAGGAGCGTATGCCCCTTCCTAGAAAAGGTCATGCCCTTATCAGTTAAAATTCAGTTCATAAATCTCCTGTTGTATGAAGGAGCATGTTTCTTTTTAGAAGTTTTAGAGGGTATTCTTCCTCCCCCTCGGTGCTGCACTTGAAGTTGTTAGTAGTGACTAACAGCGCAACCCAAAACCATTACTAATCCCATGAGCCATGCATTCCCTGAGGGTTTAGGAGTCCAGTTGTGATAGCACCTTGGTTTTCTCCCCTGCAAAATGGAAATGGTGATACTTGTCCCACCTGGTTGTGGCTTTAAGACCTAACTTCATTCCTGGGTAAAATTCAGCTCTGGTAGCCAGCTAGCGTATATTGTGGGACACCACAGCTCACTGCCTGTCTGCGCTGGATGAAATCGCACCCCACAGTTCACAAAATACACAAAAGCTCCTTGAAGATGCTGGAATAACAAGGTGAAGTTGTGCTGTGGAAAAAGGAATACTTCTGCACTTTCTTATGCACCCTTTCATTTCTTCCAGTCACCTGCTTCTCTGTCGCCAAACTCCTGCACCTTCTCTCCAGGACAATGTGCTGTAGCACAGAGCAAGAAGGGAGAAAGGGCTGTAGTTATCGATGGAGTAAGGAGAAAAGAGGCTCAGGCTGAAGGCAACTGTCGTGGGTGGTGCCATCTCTCTCTTTAGCAGCCGCTTTCTAGGTCAAAGATTGACTGAGGCCACAGGAAAAGAAAATATCTCGTGTCCTGATGGCCCCATGTCTGATTTGCAACACAGTGGTGCTCTGGGGTCTGTGGATGCCGTGTCTCCCTCAGGAGTCAGTATAATGCTTTGTATTGTCTGTAATTTTCCTTAATTATCTAGAAGTAAATGTAAAAATGGTGGCAGATGAATAATTACTATTTGATGGGATGCTATGTAAATGAAAGTGCAGCGACGTAGATTTTGATATAATCGAATGTGAAGTTTGACGTCCAGACGCAACAAATGCTGATCATAGCTAGAGATCACAAGGATTTAGGGGTTATGAAAACCCAGGAACTGAAGGGTTTGGCTGCTGACAGGGAGAGGTGTAATGAGGAGCAATGGCTGGAGGCTGAAGCTTGACCCAAGCAGACGAGCAGTGAGGGACTGAATTACAAGCAGAGAGACTGGGATAAGCTGGTAGCGGAATGGGTGGATTCTTCAACCCTTGATGTCTTAAATGCAAGTTACTGTGCTCCACCTGGGAGTGCCTGGGTGAAGTCAAATGACCTGTAACACACATGGATTCATATCAGATGATCTAACTTCTCTTGTTGGCCATATATTCCCTTAAACTTCTAAGGTCATAAAGGCTGATTGCAGTGCTCCTGGTCTCTGTCCATGGCTTAATCTGGTATGAACTAAACACAGAATTTTCTTAGCTGAGGGACCCGGTTTGTTAGACACTCCCTGAAGACGTCCCTGGCGTGGTTCTGGGATGTAAGACAATGTGTTTCTATGCCGATCATTGCTGCTTTGTTCTTCCAGCTCCTCCCTTTTGCACTGTTTTCCTTGGGTTTGTTTGAGGGCATGGCTGATGGTGTGTGCTTCCCCTGCTCCTTTTTCCAGGCATGGGGCCCGTTTTTTGTTTAATTCTCTCTGAAGTTTGCATGGTTTCACAGAAAATCTGTCGAGAGTCGGGGTATTTCGATAAATGCACCTTTGAATGAAGGATGGAAGCCTGGGGCTGGAACTGCAGGAGTGTTTGTGGGCTGGAGGTGCACTGGAGGGATTGCATGGGAAAGTCCACATAGTCCTGCTGTGTGCACCGCATCAGCCAGAACAGAGAAAGTGAGTTTACTGCGTTCTATTAAGGCCTGAGAAATAATTGCCTTAATCTTTGGGAGCATCCTAGTATAGTGGCAGCATGCTTGTGGGAGGCTCTAGTTTACTATCGGCTAAGTTGTGGATTTTATATCCATATTAGGTATAAATAGAGGTAGGCTGGCAGATAGAGAGAAGGTCATTGTGACTCCTCGGAGCACAGGATGAGCTGTGTAATTATTTAGCTGAGGCTTCAATGTTAACTCTTGTCATACACCGGAGCAGCCACTGAGGCAGTCCCTGTTACCAAAATTAAAACCAGAATGACGAAAAATTGGTGCGGTGCTAGCACGGATGTCTCAGAGTGTTCATGAAAGCAGTGATCAGCTATAACTCCTGGCCAGTTTCATTCAGTTCCTCATCAGCTGCTTCAGTATTATCGGCTTCACAAACTCAAAAATCACGATCCTGCTTCAGGGCAGGAGGAGAGGGAGGCAATGAACACAGGTTTCTGAGGGTCCCACGTTTCTGAACCACACCCTCCTAAAATATGAAAATCTCGTTATCGCTTTAAGAATTACGTTTGCATTTGTCTTCTGTAAGGTGGGGGGACTGGGAGCAGAGGAGTTTAATCTGTTAGCACATACATGCATACATACATACGTTCTTTTTGTTCTGTTACCCTAATTTAAAAAAATGCTGACTCTCTTTTGCAGCAGCAGGACTTCAGAAACTGGCACTTCGAGACTTCTGATCTTGGGTGTTTTTCTTAAAGGCCAGAGAGTTTGTGCAGGAGCCTCTTCCCATGCAACAGCAGTGCAATATTGCTCTGGGCTGAGTCACCCCGTTTCAGGCGGGTGCCGGTTTCCTTTCGGTAATGTGCAAAATGTTCCCTGCACACATGTGTATGTTCTAAGTTTGTACTGCTGGTTGACAGTTTGTAGACGCTTCGGTGCCAGAACTTTCTCTAAACACATACAAGCACCTATTGTGACGAGGCCCTGAGCTTGGCTGGAGCCTTCAGGCAGTGCTGCAAGAAAAAATAATTAATATAATAAGAGGATCTGAGCGATTGCAGCAGGGGGAAGTTGTGCAGCAGCAAATAAGATGGTTATCAGAGAGGACTGAGCCAGTTGTAATGGAGTTAGAGGAAACCGGTATTTTTGAAGTAGAAAGAAAAAAATTGTTTGAACTTGTAGGGAAGAGGGCATCTGCAAATGAAGCCAAACAGCTTCTTCCCAGCCCTCCCTGATAGAAGCTGCCCCTGCAGACATGAACTGAATAGGAGAAGGATTTTGCATGACCGGAGTTGCTGGGGAAGCAAGAGAGGGAGGGACGAAGGGGCCTAGAGCGCCTGGGAGCAGGGGGCAAGGTGAAAAATAAAGCGATTAAACACACTTGGACTTGCTCAGAGATGGGAGGGGTACATTTTTTTTACTGCTGCCCCAGGGCCCCAAAATGCATTGGCACGGCACTACAGAGAAACCACTAATCCCAGTCACCAAAGGGAGGGAACGGGACTTTCTCGTTCTCTCCTGCTCACCGAGCGTTTGGACCCCTGTCGAAGGAAAGGCTGATGGGATTAGAGGAAACAGCTGGCTCGAGTCTTACCCTGCGGGAGCTCGCATTCTCGGGACTGAGGAAGAGAGGAGTGCCCCACTGCCGAGTTGCATTCCAGGTCATTTGCTGAGCCCAGATGTTTTCTAATGAGCTCTATGATAAATCCTTTTCTTTTACTACTGAGCGCAGTCCCTGCCAGCCAGGTCCGTCCCGAGCTCTCTGTTTCTACACATGGCCAGCCAAGTTAGACTTTGCAGTTCAAGCCAGCTAGCCAGATTACCACTAGGATTCATGCCCTTCCGCTTTGCCTACGTAAAGGGATTCAGCACAGAGCTCAAATCCCGTATCCTACAGCTGCGGTCTGATGGAGTTTGCCGGGCCAAATTCCTCCCGTGGCTGAACCTTCCCCTCTAGCCTCTCTTTACCTCTGCTGTGTGTGTTACTAAGCCAGATGCAGTGCTCGGGGTGGATTGACCTGGTGGGCTGAATGAGCGGTGAAGTGCTACTGTATGCATGTGCTTTGGGTGAATCTAAAAAAGCAAGAATGGTATTTGTAAGGACTGCTCCATCCTTGCCCGTGCGTGCTGGAACTGCACACGTGAGAATCGCACGCTAGCAGCGATGGGAGGATGCGCTTCTCACGCCCTACCTGCCACTACTCTACCCGAGATGGTGATGGGAAATCAGCCCCAGCTTTTTCCGTGGTAAAATCTTTGCCTCTGTCTCCTGGCATGAGGACTGCTCCCTTCACCTCCAACATGTATGCCTTTACACACAGCAGTTTGCAGTCCTGAGCTGATATCTTGGAGATGTCTCAGGGCTTATTTAGGAGCCAAGAAGTAGGTGATGGTCTGGTGAGAGAAGGGAACTGATAACAAGCCGTCTTCATTCCAGGGAGCTGCAGTGCAATTTTGTACCATTTTGCAAATGAGATGCGGAGAGGTAAAGTGAATTGCCTGCTCTGAGATGGAGTAGGATAATCCACAGCAGACCCAGACATCAGTCTCCCAAGTCCCTCATGGGTCATGCAAGAGGGTTTAGCCCTTGAGACCACTTCTTTGGACCCTACGTGGTTTGTCTCGGGGATAGTGAACAAAAGACAAGTTGCTGGGGCAGAGACGGAGCGTGGGTCCTGCTACAGAGGTGTGTGGAGGGCAATTCCCCCCTCGTTGCTCCCTGCAGCCCATCATGGATACACACGCCCTCGCTCGCTCGCTCTTTTCCCGGCTACCTTTCACCACATGTGTTTTCTAGCATCCAGCTATGGGCAGGGAGCCTTGGAATCTGTGTTAAGGCACAAATAAAAGGAATAGTTTTATTTTTAACTTAACAAATACACCCTTTTAATTCTCACACCCACAGTTTCTAGTCCTGTCCTGACAAGCGGGGAGCCCCTGGCACTGTGGGCGTTTGTCAGCAGGCCCAAAACAGCAACAGCGGGCGAGGGAGGGAAGCTCCTGGAGACCGGAGAGCAGGTTTCTGCTGTGTCTCAGTGCACAAAAGCCTTTGGTGATCCAGCAGCAGGGGAAGGGGCTGAGGGGGAAGACATAGGTGGGTGTGTTTCGGGCAAGGCTGTGTGCACCTGTGTTTTCATATGATGTCTATCTGCGGTGGAAAACAACAGGCTGATAAAATGGGCTGTCGTTGGGGGGATGAGAGTGGAGAGCTGTGTCGTACTACGTGTTGCACCTCTCAGCGTGAAAACAAGAGCGTGGTTTGGCATGGGCAGTGTAGGAGCAGGCAGCAAGCTCCCCGGGGTCTGCGGGGAGAGCAGGAGCTGGGAAACCAGGGGGTGATGTGGAGCAAGAGGCTAAAAATGCTGCTGAAGCAGCGAGCCTGGCTGGGGGCAAGGGGCCCGAGCGGTGAGGACGGCTCCTTTCCTGCCGGTGTTGTTGCCTCCCTGCCTCTAGCCCGTGCCTGAGCCAGCGTCTGTCCAAATGACATCTGCAGGCACCAGGTCTTCACTCCTTGTTCTGGCTGTGAGACCACATTGCCAGAGAGGAAGGGGAAAAAATGTTGGCCCAGGACTTTGATGGCCTCTCGGCAGCTTCTTTCATCCTCCAGCCAGCCTGCTCGGTCGTACAGCACCTCTGCCTGCATCTTCAGACACCAGAAAACCCGAACTGCGGTCCTCGTGCCTCCCCACCCCCAGATTTACAGATGGCTGTGTTTCCCTTTTCTGCTGTTTGGCTGTTTACGGAACTGGAACACGAATGGATAGTAGGAGGCAGTGAATGAACTGCACGCTGGCTCACATCTCTGCACGCAGCCTGGTGCTCCGCTCAGAGTAATCACACCCTAGTGCCGAGGATCCCACAAAAACCATCAAAATACTGAACTGTGGACCTGATACTCATGGGGGAATTTCACCTCGATGCCTGTGGTCTGTTGCTTCGTAGCTGGTCGTGCCTACATCTTGGTTTTCCTCATTTATCCACAGACCTGAGAACTTCCTTCTGATGTCTCCTCTTTTTGCCATCTTATTTACAAAATCCTGTTGTCCTGGAGCTGGAAGGAACCAAGCAGCGGGAAACCATTCCTTCGCTGGCAGCCTCCAGCCTCCTTCAGCTCACGGCCAGCCCCAAAGCTTGCTTTCCTAGCTTCTCCCCAGGACCACTGCCAGCGCACTACCGACACTTCTCTCAGCACAGCTGGTGCTTTCTTACCATCTCCTCTTCCTGCTTCTCTGATCTCTATGCAAATCTTCACACCAACAGGAGCCAGCAAAGCCCATCCAAGCCTTGCAGGTATCTTTTGATTTGGGTAGTGCGGTGCCAGTGTTTAATGTGGAGGCCTCTATCAGATTAATTGTGCCTCGACAGAAACAGAACCCTTCCGGCCTCCAGCAATTACTGTAACTGAAAGATAGCGATGAATGGGGTTTCGCTGGGGTTGTGTTCAGTTTTTTTTAATGGGAGAGAAAGAAAAAGAGAAAAGGATGAGAGAGAGGAAGCAAAAAGAAAGGAAAGAGGAGACACAACCATCCTCCCTGGTGTTGGAGAACTCTCCCAAAGGCTTCGCTGCGGCTGGGAGTCTCCCCCAAGCACTCGATCAAGTGTGATGTTGAAATAGGAACTGTTTGCCTTCAGTGAGGCAAATCCAGACTTTGTTTATGTCGCTGCAGGAGCAAATGCTGGGAAATTACCTTCGGACACGGCTCTTCTTTTTTAAGACCCATCAGTTTTACGGCCGTGCCCTGCCAGCGGGCTCTCCCCGTGGGTTTTTAGCACTAGAAAAGCCGGGGGCTCTGCCTGCCAGCTCCGCGCCGGGGCGGGGGGCTGCCGGCCCTGGTGCCCGGGGGGCTGCCAGCCCTGGTGCCTGGGGGGGCTGCCGGCCCCGCTACCCAGGGGTGCTGCCCGGGAGCTGCCCAGGTGTGCTGCTGGCCCT
>JAVJGI010000040.1:109816691-109883197 GCA_035590275.1 Ibycter americanus
CCCCGCCCCAAAACGGAGCGGACCTGCTGCTTTTTCGCCTCCGCTTGATCAGCACCAGATTTTCCGCCTCTTTTTCCCTCTCCCTTCCATTCTCCCCCCGCGGGTGATTGATGGCCGGGAGGATGAGAATATTGCCACGGGCAGAAATCAGTTGCAGATGAGGCGGACTTCGGGGGATCCGCTGTGCCAGCGTGAAACTATTTCCACCGCCGCTTTAGCTCGAATAAAATAAAATAGGATACGAGGAGCCACGCTCTATCAGTTCCACATCTGTGGGACAGAATCCTTCCCATCTATTCCGGGTTTTGAACAAAAGTGCAGGAAAGCGAACGGGAACGTTCGGTCTATCCATTAACCGCAGTGCCGGAGGACGCGTACTAGTTCGGGTATCACACAGAAAGGAAAGAGGTTTTCCCGATGGTCAGCCAGTAAACTTTGGGTACTTGAAAAGTTTGCACTGGGGATGAATTTCCATCCTTGTAGCCTACAAATAGTTGTTGTGCTTACTGGAATATTACAAAGGTTTATATCCAGTATAGCTCTACCTGTTTCTGGAGTTGTAACATGGTGTTTCAGTTTCTCTTTAAGTATTTGCAGCAGTTCTGACTTGTTATATGCGATCGTCTCTGCGTTTTATGCACGGTGGGGATTTCTCTTTTTCTCTGAGAGATGTTCTGGGGACAGAGCATGCTTCAGCTCATTTTCAGGCTGCATTAAAGTTGATCCAGACAATCCCTTATTGCCTACTAACTTTTCTCTTATGAGGGCACTCTTACGAGAAACTTATGCTCCGCTTCTGCTCCACAATCTAATTTTTTATGGGATAGGATTAACCCCATCAAATTAAAAATTCAGCCTGTGGGAAGTGTTTGTGGATTTGGGGCACTGTAGCTTTGCCATGCGGATTTTTTTTGGGGGAAAAATCTGCACCCTACTGAAACGAGTGGGAAGGAACCTGGTAATATGGCAAGGCCCAGATTTTCCCTTGTATTTTTAGCCTAGAGAACTTAACGTCCTCTTTGCAGTGTCCAACCAGCCAAAAATCAGCTGTGTACAATGGGCACTTTTGCTTCTCCAAGGCAGTCTCCCATCACGAAAAAGGCAGCTCGCCTTAAATTTGCAAACCGCAGGATGGGAAATGGAATTTGCCTTCTGTATAAAAATCCCAAGTGTTTGCAAACAGTCCTGAGAAGAATCCGGGTTCTTGGCTTGACCTCTCTGTGCTGAATTCCAGCTTGGGGAGTTTGCGGTCTTGCAAAAAGGGCAAATGAGCAAAGCCTTGCTGAGTGCCTGGTCGTTTTTCCGGAGCGAGGAAAAGAGTCAAGCTGGAGGGAGTTTCGGGTGCCCAGGAAGTGCAGGATTGGGCCCTGAGCCAGAACTCTTTTAAAGTAGCCTTGAAGACTTGCCCGTATTGGAGTAACTTTGCTCGTGGCGTCTGTTGGCATTGCCGAGGTCGTGTTAAGCTGGTATTGTCATGGGAAACCTGCCCGAGAAGCAGAGTAAACTCCTGGGCAGTGCCTCCTCCCCAGGCTCTGTGCTGTTCCCAGTACAGCGTTAGCAGTACCTCTGCCGGCTCCCCTATCGTAGCTGCAACGACCGCGGGGCAGGCAAAGCCAGGGACTTGCTCCGTCCGAGGGCCTTGCTCCTGCTCCTGCTCCTTTTTTTCTTGAAGTCTGCTGGGGAAAAAAACCCACCGCCTCTGTAGTTGCCCAGGCTTGGAGATCCCCTGTGATAAAGCAAGGACCAGAGTGCTGGGGGGTCCAGCACGGCTTAGGGGAAAGAAACTTCACACCCGCTCAAACCAGACTCTTAAAAACCTGAACGGCTGATAAAACCGTCCTTGTGGGGGAGGACCGGCCTGGGAATGAGGGGTGGTCTGTCCTCCGCACCTCCCGTTAGCACAGCCAGGAGCTGTGCTTGCCGCTTCCCCAGACCTTTGTTTCTCGCCCAGCGCAGTTTAGGGAGGGAGCGACATGGGGCGGTGGGGGCCAGGGCTTTCCTGGGCGTAAATTAGCACCGGTGGTGGGAACGGAGCAACCCAACACTCATTTCTACCAGTTGTGGAGCTGGGCTGGGCCGCTACCCCCATTCCAGCCTAGATTGCAATCCTTTGGAGTCGAGCTTTGGAAATGCGTCAGGATCGGGCCCTCGCGTTGGTCACTCTCTCAGACAAGGCTCAAGCCTCCTTCTTTGATACAGAGCTCGGACAATTTGTCCTGGAGGGGGGAAAAGACCGGCATTCAGTTCACAGTTTTGATTTCGTTGTGGTTAATGTGCCCAGTCCTGCAGTTTTTGGAGAGGCCGTCTGGATGTCAAGTGTGAGGTCAGCCACCGGCACGTCTGGTAGCAATTGAAAATACCAACTGGGCTGCGAGCTGTTCCGTTACCCCCGAAAGCCTCCGGCCCGGCGCTGCCGCGTGTTTTTATGCTTCAGTGTTGGAGGTAATCGCAGGCAGTGCCGCGGGTAACTAACGCAGACGTCGGGCTTTACGCCGTCAAAACTGAGAAGGCTGGTGCAGTGTGAAGCAGAGATTAACAGCGCTCAGGTCGACTGGATTTCTGCTGTTGTGGCCAGGATACGGCCAAAACGGGTGTAAAGGAAGGGGAAAAAAGGCAGGAAGGATCCCAAACCGTCACTGAAAGGTCCACAGCTTCAGCTGCAAACCCCTTTCTCCTTCCCTCTTGCTCCAGCGGCTGGGAACCTGATCCTGCAAGCGCAACCCCGCTGCGTAGGACAGGGCTCGATTTTTTATGCAAGTTTGGTAATGAATGACCGCGCGAGCCGAAAGCCAGCGCGGTTGGCATTTGAGACAACTCCCATCCCTGACTGCAGGATGGCCTTACGCGGCGTGTGTGCTAAATTAAAAAAAAAATATAATAAAAAAAAATCCTAGTGGCCACTATGTACTAGAACTGGTTTTATCTGGTTCCAGTTATGCTTGTTTTGAGTAAGACGAGCAGTGCCAGATTCTGAGCTCATTTGCACCAGCGGAGTCATTCGGAGGAGCCGGTCCCAGTTTACCTCACTCTAAGTGAAAGCAGAACTGGGCCTGCTGGGAGAAGTGCTCCCCGGGGAAACGGCTGGTGCCTGCGTACAAATCAGACACGGGGAAAAGTGAGCGACTCTTGGGACCCTTCCCGGAGGCAGCGCAGATTTTACCGCCTGCCCCGTGAAAGCTGTTTGCACCGAAAAAGGGCTTCGGTTGCAAGGGGAAACGATGTGACTGTGGGCTCCAGAGTGAGCCAGGTGCTTTGGGGAGATGCCGGCGGCGGGCGATGCTGCTCAGGCTCGCTGTTGGTGATGCTGCGGAGGAGGAAAAGAGCCCCTTTTCCACGCGGAGTGGGAAACTGCTGCTTGCAGGGGTCAGGGACAGCTTTAGAGAGAGCAGCCCAGCTGGAGGGTGGTAATCGCTGTTATTGCGTGGGATTTCCAAAGGGGTTTGGATGCACGGTCCACATTTGGATCCCTATCGTCCTCCCGCGCGGCCAGAGCTCCAGGCGATGCCCTCGGCCCCGGCCAGGCTGAGGGTGCTGCCGTGCCGGCCGGCTCTGCCTGCTTGCCCTGCGGCAGCGAGCGTGTGGGACGGCTGTGTGGGAAACACCAGCTCCAGGGGAAAAGCAGGAGGGAGTCGAGCCTGGTTCAGGTCCAGACATGCGAGCAAGGCCCCTGGCTGAAATGCTACTCACAGCTGTGTTTAAAAAGTGCCTATTTCTCATATTATCTGCAGTGCGCTCAGATGCGACCTACCGCTGGGGACCGTGGCAGCCAGAGCATGGGGCAGACTGGTCCCTCCTCCCGCAGGGTCGCAGGCAGAGCCCGTACACCCTCTCTTTTCCCCAATTCGCCGAGGCACCTCCATCCCGGGGCTTCCCAAAACTGCTGGAGGTTAGTGCCGGGCTTGTTTTCCAGCTCCCCAACACAGCTCCCATCCTTCTTGCCCCGCTGCTCTTAGGGGCTGCAGAGCCCCACATTTTGAGCAGGTGCTTGAAGAAAAGAGGGAGCGGAGGGTAGTGTGGGGCCAGGATATATTCCTGTGCTTTAGGCTGATGCCTTTTCCTGGCCGTGATTGTTCTTAGTGCTCAAGAAATAGAGTAATTGAAATAAATTACCAGAAACTGTTTATATTACCCTTGCCTCCTCCACAGGCCATTAGCATGTCCCTTTTCCAGCAGAGCTCCTTTAGGAACCCATTCTAAGCCTATCTAAGTCCATAGGTAGCTTTCCCATGATTTTTGTAGGTAAAGGAGCTTGGATATTTTTTCTCCCAGCTGCAAAATACGAGTTTCTTGAGTGATCAGTGCCCGGTTGAGAAGCCAAATTTAAACTTCTAATGTACCAAAGTCTTTTGAAATTCTGGCCAAAGTGGGGAGGGGAGAGAGCTTTAAAAATACTGCACTGCTTTTCTCTATTTCTGCTTTATTTCTGTGAATCGCCCAACCAAGCTAGAGTGGAGATTAATACGTTACGGAAAGGGAAACTCTTAACATCTCCTGCTTTTGGAAGGAGCAGAGGCAGCCAGATGTGCAGTGAGAAATGACACAGCTTTTGCGCCGTTATCAAAAAGTTTGTAGGATTGATTCTTGCGCCTGTTAAATATCAAATGTCTTCCTATGGTAGTTCCCTTTTTATTTTTTTATAATTTCTTCCCAGATTTTGCAGGTCAGCGAAGCAAGACTGAAATTGTCAGCTCAGAAGAGACTTCTGTGTTCAGTTAAACACCCATCTGTCTTGCTGTCCTGAAGAATTACCTCTAGATATTTTCAGTGCATAGTTCTCTTCCCTCTCCCCTGGCAATATTGTCGTGACGTTGATCAGGTTAATTTGGACCACCGCAGGCACAACAGTAGAGTCCCCAAAAGCATGTTGCGCTTTGTGTTTTTTGCAACTAAATCGGAAACGGTGAAGTGTTAGCTAAATGCAAATTTCAAAAAAGTGGCAGGTATGAAATAAGGACAAGTATTGAATAAAATCAGTTGTTTTCATATTTTTTGTCAGTATGCAGTGACTTCCCAGGTTTTTGCAGTTTAGATTTAAACTTTTCCTGCTAATAATGCTGGCTAATTTTTTTTTTTTTGTTCCATATAAGCAAATATTACTTGAGTTGAGATCCTTAAGAGGCAAATTCCCTGTAGTATTCAGAAGTTAACTGTTTAGACAAAATCCTGTGTCTGAGGAGAGCCATGCCCTGGATCTTTCTGGGACAGGTACATGTTTCTTTCCAGTTGTCACTAAATCAGACGCTGACTGTAGCTTTGCTTCCTTGTAGGTGCCTAAACAATCGTTTGCCTTTTAGCCTTTGTAGCTACTTGCAACGAGATGGCTCCTGGCCACCTCCATGCACCGGAGTGATCCCACCCGAGTCCTTGGAGAGCTTTCTCTTTTCCGTGCAGCGACCCCCGCTTGCCCTGCAGCACGGTGTCCTTGTGTGACTCCCCAGCGATGTCCCGGCCTGACTCCCACCTGCCCTTGAAACGCGGCGTTTCCCCCGAGCACCTTCCCGTCGAGGAACGCGCGCCGCGTCGTGTGGGGCAGAGGCTGTTGGCAGCCATCCCTCCCCTCCTGCCCTGGGGAACCCCTTCCCTTGAAGGAAGTCTGGTGCTCCAAAGACCTCCCTGTGCTTTTCCGCTCTCTCTGCACCCATCAGCCCGCTCGGCATACGGCATTCCCCTGTCTCTGGTCCCACAAGCAGGGAAACTGAGGCACGAAGCAGTGCACTCAGCAGCACGTCTTTGGGACCTCCTCTTCTCCCGGCAGCGCCGTGCAGCAGCTTTTCTCAGCAAAATGGCACAAATAACTAGTCGAACACAAAAGCAGGACCCGTTACCGCTGTGAGTCATATCTAACGCTAACTTGGGGTTGCTCTTGGCAGCTTGGCACGGTGTAGCTTGAGAGCTGTGTGTCCAGGGGGGCAGGAGGGGAAGGTGGAGATCCCAGCTCTGATCCAGACCAGGAGCTGAAACCTTGACCTTGTCCATCTCTGCTGAGATCTCATGCATCTCACACAAGGATTTGAATCGCTGAGTTAAGCACTGAGGTAAGGCCATTTCCCGGCTTTGTACCTCATTTTCCTTAGCTACAGCATGGAGCTGACACTGTTCCTGTGCTGTATGCACAGGCTTTGAGCCTTGGCTAAGCAATATTTATAAAGCTCAGGGGTTTCTTGTCTCTCAGAACCTGGGATGCTGTGTGTGTGGCCATGAGCACAATATACCTGTGTCTGTGGTTTTATGTATTTGGCAAAATTGCAAGATCCTGGATAAGAAAAAACCCTATAAATATATTAAACTACTCATGAAATGTTCCCCATGTCCACCTGCAGGCTTGTCTTGTGTTATGCTGTAAACTTCCCACTGGAAAAAGAGGGTAAAACTGATTAGATCTTTTTTATTTTCCTCCAGAAGTGTTTGGTTTCCAAGTGGCCGGGAACAGCTGTGGGCTGGATGGTGGGAATGTGGCCTCCGAGGTAATTCCCGTGATTGTCCTCCGGCCGATGTAACGATTGTAGATTTTCCCAGCTGCTTCCAGGCGTTGGCGGGGACTGTCCTGCTTGCAGGACTCCTGAGAGTCCCCGGGATTGCCGGGATGGGAAGAAGGAGCTCTTCCAGGTGACACAAAACATCAGAGTGTGCTACCACCAGGTCTGGAAGCCAGGCTGGTGGGAGGCTCAGCCGTCGGCAGGACTCCTGCCAGGCTCCCCGTGCCCCGGCGGGATGCTGAGCTGGGACAGCTGAGACCCATCAGCCCGGGACATTTTGCCCCTGAGCTCCTCGGGCATGGGGACAGGCTGGAAAAGGGCTCCGGGGCTGCTCACCACAAGGCTGCAGCTGTGCGTGCGCTGAGAAGTTGTTTGTCTCTGGAGTCCGGGATGTGCCAGGCTCAAGGGCTGAGTCATTTGATTTCTCAAATACGTGCTGCAGGGATGGTGGAGGAAGCTGCCATGCGGTTCCCTGCAGAGGGAGAGGGGGGAGATCCTCACGGGCTGATGGGTCTGCCGGAACTGAGCTGAACTTTCTGCTTGAAAAGCTTTGACTAGCAGGAAAAAAACCGTGCCCTGGTGCGGAGAAGAGAAAGAAGCCCCTGTGTGTGGGGCAGCGCTTGCTCCCACCGGCTGGCCAGGGCCGGGGTCAGCGCCGGGGAGCACACACTTGTTCCTTTAGGGGCTGCAACGTGTAATTTAGCTTGTCACGGAGGAATGTGCTCAATGCCTTTATTTAATCGGGAGTTTGCAAACCTGCTTGGGTGCCTTGTCTTCCTTTTTCCCTTCCCTTCCCAGCCGGGGGGGGGAGAAGGAACACGGTGCTTTTGTCTCCGACCCTGTGGCTGCTGTCAGATGAATGGTTTTAGTGGCAGCTCTGTTCGCATGACTGGTTTGAACTATGCCAGCGAACATGCCGCGGTTGCGAGCAGGCTGTTTCCAGCCTCAGCTCCCTCCCAAACTCAGCTGCATCAGATGTTTTCCTAGGCACTGGCATAAACCTTGTTACTTACTAGAAATGTGGCCCTGCGGGTTCCAGGGCATTCTTGGGAGGAGGAAAACACCGTGTGGAGTGGATGTGGCCCGTTCAAGGCTTAAAATCAGTGAGGGACAGCAGCGCTCAGGACCCGCGTGCCCTGCAGGATGGGGTAGAGCTGTAATTGCTCCATCTCTGTAGAGGTACCCGGTTCCCCTGCTCGCCGGCTGCCCCTCTGCAAACCAGACCGTGGCCATGCTGCTAGGCGCCCTGGTTACAAAGACATCCCTGCTCAGAAAAGGAGAGGGCTTCAGCATATGTTTAAGTGCTTTCCTGAATCCAGGCCAGGTCCTGTGCTTTAGCAGAGCACAACCTCACTCATCTTCCTCTCGGTATCGGAGCGAGACAGGAGCCCAGATGCTCGGAGATGATCCGTCATGCCTCTGGCAACTGGTCTGCTCTGACCAGCGCAGCAGAAACACCTCTGTATTGAACACCTCCCTCCAGGAAAGAAAAAAAAAAAAAAAAAAGTCCCAGGGAAGCAGGACTGTCAGTGCAGACAGAAATATTTGCCTCTTTGTTTGCTGCCGGGTAGAGATGCACAGAATCCTGGAGAAAAACCAGCCACCACCTTTCTTTGGAAGGAAGGAAATTGCTCTCTAATCGGGCATGTGGAAATGAACTTGTGTGCTGACTCCAGAGGAATTTCGGCTGTTCCCCAGGGGGTTGTTATTGCTGTTTGGGTCACATCCCAGCTCGGATCTCGGACTTGCCTTTGGGAGCGGGATTCCTCAGCCCAGAGCTGCTGGCGTTTGAGGAATGAATGATGCTCGTTTCAGAAAACCAAGCAAACCAAGTGTGTGTGTGCGCACAGCTTAGCTGTGTCTCAGCAGAAGTCGCAGAATTCCCCTACTGAAATGGAAAAAAAAATTCAGGGAGCAGAAGTAAGCCCTGAGAGGTGTCTTCAGGAGAAATGTGTTTAACCATACCGCTCTTGTTAATGGTATTGCAAGTTCAGGGGCTAAACCCCTCTGCTTATCTCCAACCAAGACCTGCAAACCCTGCTTTGTGTGGATATTCTTACCAGGGACCCATGGGATTCACATGAACAAAGTGCTGGGAGGGTTAGGAAGCCAGGACTATAAAGGTGTTGCTGCGTTATACCATTATGTTCCTGTATCACCGAGAAATCAGAAAACTTAGCAGAGACTCCACCTGATTCCTCCAGAGATGCCAGGGCCAGGGAATGAGGATGCCCTTTTCTGGCTGCCTTGGGATGGAGATGGGGAAGCATCTCGCTCTCGTCTTTCTTTCGGTTCAAATCAAGGACGTTGGGCTCAGTGAAGGGGTAACTGGGCAAAACCCTCTGCCTCATAATGACCTGAAAATACCGGAGCTGGAGCTGGGAGAAGTGCTAAGTAGGCCGTCTCCATCATTTAGATAAGTGTGGTGGTCCTCCAGCCGAGGATGTGTTGGTGAAGACTGTGCAGGTGGACTGAGTGACCGGGGGAACGCCCAGCTGGGAGTCCCCAGCACAGAGCTGCCTCTGACACCGGTGTCCGATAAACAAGGCATTTTTCCTCTCTTTTCCCGGCAAGCATTAGAGGGCTGGGCCCAGGAGCCATGGGAATCCACAGGAGTCTTTCCAGTGTGGGCTTTGGATCTTCGTCTGGATAAATAAATAGAAAGCAATAACAAATAACGTGGTTCTAACAAATATTTTCGGAAGTATAAATGCCTGCCTTTCACTGTGACTCCATCCAAACCCCACAAAGGAAAAAATTTCCCTATTTCTATGATGCTTTTCCATCTGCCTTTCCCCAGTGATTGGGAGTGTTAATGCAGGCACCTTGGCTCGAAAGTACAGCTGGCCCGAAGGAAACCCTGCGTGGGATTGCGCTGGGGGTGGTAAGTAACCTCCTCGGCCGACCACCTTTGCGAGCGAGGTTTACGCTTGGTATTAAAAGGACCCCCCTCGTTTGCAGGCTGAGGTCCTGTCCTCAGAGTAACCGTTTGCTGAATTGGAGCGGCTCTATAAAAATAAATGCTGTATTGGTCTTTTCTGTGGGTTTCTAGCCTCTGGATTGAGGTTTCCACGTCTCCCTGCGTGCTGCTGCCTCACAGCGACATCTGCTGCGTGCTGCCAGGAGGAGAGTGGGTTTCCTTCCCGGGAAAGTGGTCCCTTTTCTCCGGGAAGGCTTGCAGCAAGGCCAGCTTTTGGCTTTTAAAGTGGGAGAAAAGGAAGTGGGGAAGTCTGCTCCTTCCGCAAATAAAAACATTTCTGCGGTCCGCAACTTCTCCAACCTGGCTCGGCCCATGGCGGTGACGCTTTTGTTTTGCAAACTTCTCCCAGCCCAGCTTTGGGTGGGAAATGATGAAAAGCTGCTGGTGCTCCTGGCCCAAAGCTTGGGAGAAGTAATGCAGGTATCTGCCTGCCCCAGAGCTGATTTTGAAGAGGGAGGAGGCAGAGCAGCATGTCCTGCTGCCTGTGCAGTGTTTTGGGGAGCCTTCCTGGCCCCAGCAGTGGTTGGGGAGGGAGATGTGATTACCGGCACACTGCGGGGATGTACCTCTGCTCGTTGCAACCAAGCACTGCCACAGGGTTGGAGAAATGGAGCTGTTTTCTTGCCTGTTTTCTTTCCTGCTAACGCTTTGCTTTCTTCTCCAGTTACAGGGTTTTGGCAGAGCTGGCCATGATGTTATGGTTCGTGGTTGGTGCCCTCTTCCCAGCGCTGCTCCTGGCCGCACCGCCCCCCATAAACAAGCTCGCCCTCTTCCCGGACAAGAGCGCTTGGTGCGAGGCAAAGAACATCACCCAGATCGTGGGGCACAGCGGCTGCGAATCCAAGTCCATCCAGAACAGGTATGGATCCACCCTCGGTGCAGAGCTGGATGCGGCTGATGGCCATTTGCCAATGACACTGGAGCGGCTTTGGGGACTGTCACTCGCACAAGAAGCCAGGCACAATGTCCTGCCTCTGCCCGGCTGCCTTCTCTCTGTCTCAGCGGAAGGTCGGATCTCCTTCCGCCTTTGTTGGGAAGAGCAGGTGCCTCCCCTGAGCCCTCATCCCTCCCGTTGTCTTTGCAGGGCCTGTCTGGGACAGTGTTTCAGCTACAGCGTCCCCAACACCTTCCCTCAGTCCACGGAGTCCCTGGTTCACTGCGACTCCTGCATGCCAGCCCAGTCCATGTGGGAAATCGTGAGTATTCCTGCCTGCTCCACAGCTGTTTCTGCGGGGCCTCGCTCAGGGGCTCTCAGCTCTGCTCTGCCACCGCTTTAGGGCGAGTCATTCTCCTTCCCTGAGGTTTTCCCGCTTGTAGTTTCCTTCCAGGGTGTCTCTCAGGTGACGGTACCCTGTCTTGAGATGCCTGGGTGGAAGGGGCTGCTGGAAGCAACGTGACTGATGTGATGAATGATGCATTTATCACTCTGTTTGCAGAAGCATCCCCCGTCAATCCCTGCATTATTCATCCCTGTGCTCATCCCTCGTGCCTGTTCTCTCCACCACTCCTTTTGTCACCTCCTCCCACTTGGGAGTTTTTGCCGCCTTTGATGTCCAGACGTGCCTCCCACAGCCCATCTGCCCGTCACCCTCAGACCTCACAGCTTCGTGTCACCATTGATGCTGGCAGAGCCATAAACCCTGCCGCCGAGGCAAGCCTAGGTGCCCAGGGAGCTGGGTTCGGCACTCTGCTTTGCTTTCAACTCAGACATTTGGGCAGACGGTTTAGTCCAAGCTACCTGAGATGCTCAGCAGCGTGTCTTGTGGGTGGCCTTTGCAGTTACCGCTGATATTTCTGTGCCGGTAGCGCCTGGGAGCAGCGTCCCTCTAGAGTTGGTGCATTTTCCCTGGGTCTCTGCAGCTTGTGACCTTGGTGAGACATTCCCAGAGAACTTTGCCTTGCAGACCGGCTGCGGGGGTTTGTTTATACGGATAGCGAACCATCGCTTCTCGCTTAAAATACCCCACGTCTGCAGGGCATGGGGCAGGTCAGCAGGATGGCCGTCCAGGCGTTGAGCTGCACACTCATTTGCCGTGTCCTTGTCCCTCTACCCAGGTGACCCTGGACTGTCCAGGCAACGACGAGATCCCCAGGGTTGACAAACTGGTGGAGAAGATACTTCACTGTAGCTGCCAGGCTTGCGGGAAGGAGCCGAGCCACGAGGGAGCCCTGTTCAACGTCTACCTGAACGCGGAGGAGAACATGCCCGCGGAAGGTCCCAGCCCCCACCACTATGCCCACCACCAACAGGAGGTGGAAGAACCTCCCCCCTCCAGCCACCACCATCACGAGGAGGAGGGCGACGACTGACCTGGCCCTTGCGGACTGTCCTTGCAGCCAGCGGCGCGGGCAGGGGGTGTGTGCAAGGGAGAGGGCCGGGGTTTGGGGAGGGAGGGGGGTGGTGGCATCTTTCCTGTCTAATAGCTACCCTCACGCTTTGCTCTCCGCGACACCCCGGGGCTGGAGGAACGTTTTGAGGCACAAGCAGGGCTGAGGGGCGGACGTGGGGCTGGAGTTGCAGGGCGGGAGAGGAGGGCTCGGCGTTTTCTGATGCAAAACTACTTGCACATAATAGTAATAATATATTGAGAGGAGCGGGAACCTGGACGAGGGGGTTTCGGTTGAGAGCCAGAGCTGAGCTGGGCTCTGCGGGGGCTGTCTGCAGGCTCCTGAACCTGCTGTTTCCCTGCGGTTCACACGGACCCTTGCTGAGCCCTGGGCTCATACCTGGGGTGGAGGAAGAAAAGACGCAGCCTTTCCATGGTCCCACAAGAGACGCGCATCTCTCCTGGAGCGTGCGGGACTGGCGGCATCCCTTCTTCCCCCTGGCTGCCCTGCCTGCCTAAGGACACGTGGGCTCAGCATGGATGCGCTGTCCCTCCTGGCACATGCTGGATCTTAATTCAACCCCAACCCCCTTGTATTAATTAAGTAGCTCTTGGGGTGTGTTTGGCCCCCGGGGTGTGCGTGAGGTTGCGGGGAGCCGTGGTGGCGAGAGCCCTTACCTTGCTGGTCCTCAGGGCCACCGTGTAGCTCCCTGGGAACGAGGGACCTGGGCCGTGCCACAGGCGCGGGGGCTTCGCGCTTGGTGGCCCCCAGGTAAGGCCAAGAGCAGGCTGGTGCTGGGGTGGTCTGGGTGGGAGCCAGCCCCTCTCCCCCCTCTCCCTGCTGCACTTTAATGGTGGTGGAGGGAGAAGGGGGATGAGTGCCGGGATGCCGATGTACCTGTGCAGGGGGCTGCTCATGCAGGGCTGGGGAGGCTTGGGGTGGGGGGGACGGCCCTGGGCCCCTCCTGCTGCCCCTTTCTCTCAGTTGTATAAAGCTGATTTCTTTGGCGCTGTCCTGACAAGAGCTTCCAGAGCTTGTAATCGATGCCTCCCCCTCCTTTTTACAAGGTTTGTTGGTTTTTTTTTTGGTTTGGTTTTTTTTTGGTTTGGTTTTTTTTTTTTCCTTAAATAAATTAGTTCTGACTTCCATTTCTCAGTGCTCTGATGCCTGTCTGGTTTTTGGCAGTAGGCTCCTCAGTGCTGACAGGGGAGAGGCCGTTTCCACCAGGCGGGACAGCAGCGCAGGAGGGTACATGGGAGAGCGATGGTTCCCTTTAGCTTTCTGCTGCGTTCAATTTGGGAGGAGGAGAAGGAGGAGGAGGAGGAGGGAGAGCAGCTAAAAGGAAAACCGACCCCAAATACTCAACATATGGGCTGCATATGGATGTGGGGAGCCTGCACATCAGCTGCCGCCCAGGCAGGGCTGCGCTCCAGCGCCCGTGTCGCTGCAGCCTGGAGGGTTAAGGGCTGTCGGGTCCCACTTGTGTGGGAAGTGCGTGGGGTCTCTGTGGGGTCGTGCAACCTTTATCAGCTCTGTTGCCACTAGGTGACACTCTTGATCCAGCCTCTTTCGTGGCATCCAGATGTTCGTGGCATCCAGATGTTCATGGCCTCCGGGAGTGCTTCTGGAGTGGAGGAAGGCGAACTTGGACATGGACATGGACGTCCCTTCGTGGGTGAGGAGGGGACCCAAGCGCCTTGGCTGAAAACCAACGGGCTCTTTCCAAGGGTGTTTGGATCAAGCGTTCCCTGGCGATCCGCTCCCACTGATGCCTGGCCACCCAGCCTGGTTGTGCCCTCGGAAACGATGAGATGATGCTCCCCTGTCTGAGCCGAACCCCGGGGAAGGTCCCGTCTGCTCCTGGAGGGGCAGGGGGCTGTGCCGTGCCGGCGGCCAGCTCTTAGTGCCCCTCTCTCCAAGTGCCGGGCTTGGGGGGCTCCGCACAAGGGTGGAGAGCAGCTCTCCGGGTGAAGAAGCTTCTCTGGGGAAGCGGGAGAGGGATTGCGTTAAGGCAGCAGTTGCCACAGTGAAGGCCGAAAGGGAAGGACCCTGGCAGGGAAGGAGGTGTCCTGTGCATTAAGATGATGTTTTTAGGCTTGTAAAGTGTCTTCCCAAGGAAGGGGGGGCTTTACCAGAGAGCCAGGAAGAGGTGGAGAAACTCGTGCTGCCGCTGACCACCATCACGTGGCCCTTTTATTGGGGTACAGTGGAAACGGGCTGGATTTAGCAGGGAGACTGTTCCTATAAACTCCAGGAGCTGCAGTTCAAGGCGTTCGGAGCAGGATGTCTCCACCTCCTGTCGGCACAACCTGAGCTTCAGTGGAGGCAGGCAGCGGAGAGCCGTTTTGCAGATGAAAACACAAATCTTTTAAAGGTCTCTAAGCCAGGCTCTGCCCAAAATCAGCCCTAAGGAGCCATCTCAGTTAAAGGACGGAGTGAGATCCTGAGGGTAGATTGCACTATTGGAGGCAGCTGCGTTAAGCCCTGGCCTGCCTGGATGTCCTCACCGAGGTCTCTTGACCTTCCAGTTTCACTCACTCTGGCTCACCAGCCCTTTTTTTTTTTTCCCATGATGGCGCTTGGGTGGCTGTTCACAACCTGGTTTTGCTTTCCCTGCTAGTGGTGCTGGAGAGCAGAGCTGGTGGAAGCCATGAACCTCTGCAGATGTGTCCAGAAACGCAGTGCAGGGGAGACAGCAGAAACAGGCCAGCAGAGCTGCCGGAGCAGAGAAGCTTTTGCAGGGGCAATGGTAGGATTTGAACCTCATTTTAAGCCAGGTTATTTTCAACGTGTTTTGCTTCAATCAATTCAGATTCACTTCCCCAGCAAACACATCCAAACCCGGTGTACGAAACCTCCCACATACCTGCTTGTGGAGGACATGTTCCCGATCCAATCTCCTCTGAAGCAAAAGCTCTGGAGATAACCAAGATGCTGGTATGGTTGGAGTGCAGCGGGGCTGGGGAGGAAGCTTGGCTTTGCACCGTGGCATGACTTCCTCGCTGAGCACTAGCGTGGAGCCAGCTGGGATAAATCTGTGCTGCTGCACGGATCGGTCCTAGCTGGGGAGGCTGCCGCGGTGTGGGCTTGGGGTGGGTTTTCTTGCTTGCTCCCAGCACAGATGGGACGAGGAAGTGAGGGTTTCCTGGTACAAGCACTTTTCTAAAGAAACCTCCTGCTGTGATCAGAGCCTTGCGTGTGTGTGCTCTGCCCTGGGATGCCTGCCAGGACAGAGTGACGCAGAGGTGGCCGGGGAGGTTTGGCTGGGAGCATCCAAGGAGAGGGTCCTGGGGAAGCGGAGGGAGGGCAGACGCCATGCACAACAGCGTGTCCTGTTAGGAGTGATGGCAGCTGTTTCCCAGTGAACAGCTTTTGAGGGGTACAGAGATCCTGGAGGGGCAATGAGGTGCGGATGGGCTGCATCCACGCTCGGAGGTGAGCCTTGCTTGGCATCTCCCCGTCCCTTGCTCCGAGATGGTTTCCAGGCCTGAATTACCCGTTCAGCCACTGAGAAAAGCACGACAAAGTTGTTGAAAAGGTGATGAGAAAAGTAGGGCTTGGTAAAGAGACACATTTCTGCCTCAGGGTGGGCAGCTGGGCGGTGCAGCCAGCACTGGGGGTGCCGTGGGATGGGGCCGGTGGGGCGCGTGGTGTGCACAGCTGGCACTCGCCCCCACATCTGCAACAGCATCTTCCCAGGGGAAGCGTGTTAACGAAAGCTTTGGCAGTGGCGCAGGGGACGAAGGGGCAGCAGCTGGCAGCGCCTGGCCCTGTGACCACAGGGGCAGGTGCCAGGGGCACAACGGAGACACACGTGTGGCTCTGGTTTGTGCTGGAGTCGGTGCCCTCTGGTCTCCCCCCAGTGGAAATTGCAGCCATTTGTTGGAAGGGCAGAGCCCCTTTTGGAGCTGGTAATTAAAAACCCAAAATCAGTCCCTGCCAAGCACCCCGAGGTGCTGGCCCTGAAGCGTGGAGGTGGTCGCATGGGATACCTAACAGCACTTAAAGATTCAGGAGTGTCTTCTGCACCAGAAGGGATGAAGAAGCCGGTGGGACCTGCTGGGTCTTCTGACATGTTGCTTCCCACTTGCCAAAGGGCAAGTTGCCGTGGGTCCATCCAAGGTTGCCCCTGCAAAGGCAGGGACCTGGGCTGCGCTGCGGCCAGCCCAAATAACCCTGGAGCAGGGAGGCAAGGCCGCTGGCTGTCCTGGCGCGGGTGCAGCCTTTTCCCTTGGCTTCTGCTTCCACCCTCCATCCCTGGCTGCAGATTGCTGGAAAACCAGCCAGCGAGTCCTTTCCATGCCTCTGGCTGCTTCCTGAGCAGGCGACCGTGGGCTGTTGCAGGCAGGTTTTGTTGCTTTTTATTTGGCTTTGCAAAATTTCACTTTTTATCGACTGGTGCAGAGGATGGAGCCTGGCTTTTGGTGCTGCCGGCCGGGCTTGGCCGCAGACCTGCTGGCCCGTGGGTCGCTGCTCACCTGCCAGGCAAATGTGGGGTCTCCAGCGTTGGCAGAAGCGGCCGGCGGGGAGGCAGAGCACAGTGCTGGCTGTCTCTTTAAGGCAGGAAAGGGAACTCTCGGGCTGCCACTTTGTGGAGTTTAGACCAGATCCATGTTTTCATTAGCATTTCATTTCATCTCCTCCTCTCCCCCCCAACCCCCCGCCAGCCCCACCTCCTCCAAATCGGCATTTCTGCATCCTTTCCTGTGCATCACCCAGCAGCAGGTAAAAGTCCGGCTGGCACCTGCATACGCACACACACATCCCTGCTCCCATCCCTGCACGCTGGACGCACCTCTGCCAGGGGAGAGACACCTTCCCACACTCCTGCGTGTTGCATCGTCCTCCTGACGGGCGAGCCTGGCTGGGAGCATCCCTGTACTCGCCTCCGGGCTGCTCTGCCTCTCCTTGCTGGCTCTGGCTGCAGCAGCAGCAAAGCGCAGGCACAGAGGAGCTCGGCGGGGCCCCGCTGCTCCAGGGGACAGAGCTCTGCAGGTAGCCAAGCCCAGCTCAGGGGGCGAGGGCTGATCCTCCAGGGTCCAGAGTATCCCCAGCATCTGGAGCATCCTGGAGTCCCGAGCATCCTCAGCATCCAAAGTATCCTGGGCCCAGGGCATCCCTGGCATCTGGAGTATCCTGGGGTCCAGAGCATCCCAGCACCTGGAGCATTCAGAGCATCCTGGGGTCCAGATTATTCCTTGGTCCAGTGCATTCAGAGCATCCCGAACATCCTGCCATCCAGAGCATCCCTGGCATCTCGAGCATCCTGCCATCCAGAGCATGCCAAGCCTCCCTGGTGTCCAGAGCATTCTCAGCATCCAGAAGCAGTGTCCACGGACATCCCGGAGCAGGGGGATTTGCAGGGATGAGGCAACGCCTGGCTGTGAGTAACGGGGAGGGGAACCTTGCTACCGCTGATCGGCTCTGGGGAATGTCACTCTGCCCTGATTGCCAGTGAAGAGGGAGAGAGGGGGAAGAGAGGGAAAGGAGGAGGAGGAGAGGAGACAGGAGGACGGACACAGAGCAGAGAGGGAGAGATGGCACTTCTTCCCCTGGCGCTGGCTCTGGCGATGATCACCTAGCCCAAGTCACCCCCGGAGAAGGTCCCCTCAGCTCCCGAGTAAGCCCTGCCTCCCGGCTCCTCATGGAGGACGATTTGGGGGCCCCCAACGCCAGCATGCTGGGGGAGCACTCGCTGCTGGTGGGGAGCAGCTGGGTGGCCGCCTTCCTCTGCTTCATCATCCTGCTGACCACGGCGGGGAACTTCCTCCTCATCCTCCTCATCGTCACGCAGCGCTCCCTCCGCAACACCTCGAACTACTTCTTGGTGTCCCTCTTCATGTCTGACCTGATGGTGGGGCTGGTGGTCATGCCCCCGGCCATGCTCAACCAGCTCTATGGTCACTGGGTGCTGCGGGGAGACTTCTGCTCCCTCTGGTACTCCTTCGACGTCATGTGCTGCAGCGCCTCCATCCTCAACCTCTGCATCATCAGCTTGGACCGCTACCTGCTCATCATCTCCCCCCTCAAATACAAGCTGCGAATGACCTCCTGCAGGGCCCTCTGGCTCATTCTGGCCACCTGGACTTTGGCTGCACTGGCCTCCTTCCTGCCCATCAAGATGGGCTGGCATGAGCTGGAGTTCAAGGTCCGGTCCCCTAACGTCACCTCCCGAGGGGACGAGGACCAGTGCCGGCTGCTGGTCAGCTTGCCCTATGCCTTGGTGGCCTCCTGCCTGACCTTCTTCCTCCCGTCGGCGGCCATCTCCTTCACCTACTGCCGCATCCTCCTGGCAGCCCGCAAGCAAGCGGTGCAGGTGGCTTCCCTCGCCTCCAACGTGGCCACCGCCACCACCGACGAGACCATGCCACAGGTAAGGTGGCCACAGGGACGTTGCTCCTTGCAGACCCCAGTGATTTGGGTGCCTGGGGGGTGTCTGCCTTCCGGATGGCCTCGGGGCTGGAGCCAGCAAAGGGCTGGAACCAACAGGGAGGGAGATTTTGGGCAGCACCCACCTCCCTGACGTCCCCCAAGGTGCCCCGTGCCTTGCCCCAGCGATGGTGCGTTTTTAAGCTGCTCAGCAGCACAGAAACGGCATGAGCAGAAGCAGAGAAATAAATTAAGATACAGGCGAAAATGCTCAGTGGCGCAAAATAAATGCGGTTTCGCCCCCCCTCTTGGCTAGCGTCATCCCAGAGGGTTTTAATCTTATCTGACTTTCCACTCGTAAATCTTGGCCGTGGTGGGTGTGAGACGTATGGGGGAGAAGGAGTTTAAATAAGAGCAAATACCGAATTCTGGAGAGCACCTTATTTTGAACAGCCACCTTCTATTTTTGTCACCTGGTCTATAACGGCAACTGCAAAATACTTCCCTACTCGATCGCTGGTTAAACTGGCGTGTTTGTTTTTTATAACCAAAACGTGGCTGCCCTTGTTTGTGTTTCTCCGGCAGAAGGTAATTGCCACTAAATCTAACAGCTTTAATTCCTTGTAATAGGCTTTATTGACCTCATATCCTATAGGGAAAAGACAAACTTAATTGCCTTTAAATACCTTGACTTAGTTTGTTGTTTTCCTTTCTTTTAAGAAAGGAGCCAGGACTCTGACCTGGCCAGCTCTCCCGCACATGGTAAGATGTACCAGGCTTTCAAAAGGAAAATGTGAATCAAAGAACAACCAGACAATATCATAAAATGTTTATTTTCCACCCGGCTGCCAGGTTTTGGGACTCTACAAACACAACCTGCTGCAGCCCTGCAGCCCCAGTGCTGCCCCGCTCGGGGGGGTGCTTTGCTCTGCCGTGGCAAACCAGCACCCACCCCCCGTGTTTCAGCAGCGGTGGGTGTCCCCGCAGGCTCCGGGAGCCCCACATCAGTGCAGGGGGTGGGGTGAGCTGAAAACAAGGTTCAGGAAACCCTCGAGTTTTCATCTTTTTAACATCTTTTTGTTCTCTTTTAGGGCAGGAAGCTGAGTGGCAACGGGGCTTCGTTTAATTACGGCAGAGGGCTGAGATAATAACTTAATTTCAGATTGCAAGAGTGGACAGAGGACTGAGTTAGTTATGGTGTTTGTAGGCTGAAATGTTTGACGTCCTGCTTTTAAAAATGTAATTAGTTTGCTGCTCTAATCAGCAGCTAGAGCTGCTCTTTAGGGCATGCTTTATCCTGACCAAAACATTGACTGAGTTGGACTTTTCTGTAAAAGAACAGCCCAACGATAACCCCCCTATTTTACAGTAAAAAACCCCAAAATAATCTCAGTGTTGAGGGTTTCCGTTGCTTCCTCTCCCCGATTTATGGTTCAGGGCTGCGGTCTGCGCCACCCTCCTGCCCCTCGTGAGAAGGGACACAGCGGCGGGTATTTGTGCAGGATTTGCAGCCCCAAATGCCACTTTCCTTGGGCGGGAGGCTGGCGCGGGTGCCAGCGGCTCCGGCCCGGGGACAAGCGCTCGCCCACTGCCCCATCTCCCGCTGCAGGTTCCCCGCGCCCCCAGCCAGCCCGTGGCCGGCAGCGAGAGCAGGAGGTTCGCCAACAAGCACAGCAAGAAGGCGCTGAAGGCCAGCCTGACGCTGGGCATCCTCCTGGGCATGTTCTTCGTGGCTTGGCTCCCCTTCTTTGTCACCAATGTGACGCAGGTAAGCACGTGTGGCGGTTTTCTGTCGGGTTTTCAAAAGTTTTTTGCTTCCAATCCAGCTGGGTTTAATCTTTGGCACCTGTGGGTCTTGCTAGAGAGCCTCTGGGGCCAAAGATGCAATTTCCCCAGGGAGCGACGGCAAGAAAAAGCCCTTCAAAAGGGTTTTGAGGGTTTCCTTCAAAAAGGAAATGCTGGCATGCCTGGGAAACCGCTCTGCATCGGGGCTGACGTGGGAGATGCTGCTAATTGTTGCTGTCCCCCCACCAGGCAGTCTGCAGCTGCGTCCCGGCCGGCTTCTTCGATGTGCTGACCTGGCTGGGGTACTGCAACAGCACCATGAACCCCATCATCTACCCGCTCTTCATGAGGGACTTCAAGAGAGCCATGGGCAAATACCTGCCCTGCTGCCGGCGCTCAGGGGAGCCCCGGCCCAGCGCCATCTCCCTCTCCATGAGGAACTCCAACAGCGGACCCCGTGCCGCCATGTCCCTCAAGAACGTCCTCACCTTGCAGGCGGAGACCGACTCGGTTGACTCCGGGGCGCTGGGGAACGAACACAGCCTGCTGCCGGCCAGCGGCGGCCCCCCGGCCCCCGGCCCCTGCTTGCTCAACCTGTTCGACACGGAGCCACCGGACACGGAGCCGCAGCCCAGGCAGCTCGGCACCCCCGTGGCCTGAGCGAGGGTGGCCTCGCAGGGGGTTACGGGCTGCTGTGTGCTGGGAGGGGTCCCCCAGCCCAGTGCAAACTCTCCGAGGGGCTGCTTTGCTGCAAGGCTTCTCCCTGCCCGCGCCTTGCTGCCCGATACCCTCTTCAAACACGATGCGCGTCTCCTCGGAGAAGACGCTGCCACCGAGCACTTCTGCGGGTAGGTTTAAACAGCAAAGCCACGTTTTACCGCTGAATTAATCTGCCTTGTTTCTCTCTGTATCCATCCTGCCTTTGCTCACCGTCACTAATCCCTCACCCTTCTCCGAGAGCTGCTTCTTGTGGCCTTTTCATCCCTGGTTAGTCTGAACCTCGGGCGCCCGACGCTTCCGCCAGCCTCCGTCTCCCTAAACTTCAGCCCAGGCTTGGTTTCCAGCTTCCGCTGACACGGCTCAGCCGATCACCTCTTCCTCGCCCAGTGCACGCAGAGGAACAGTGGAAACCACATCCCGTGACTCATGGACAAGGGGTTGGGGCTGCCTCAGGCCACAGAACGTCACATCTCTGTGGAGCTTGATATCCTCACCTGATTTGGGCTCTCTCTGCCTCGGTTTCCTGCGAAAGCAGCCAGCTGCAACACAGCGAAACCATCGTGTTTAATCATGAGCAGCCTGCACTACGGGGGATTAAATTTGATGCAAAATGTTCAACACTGCTTTCTGGAGATTCAGCAAGGGTGTGGGCGTTCGACTTGGTGGTGGCTCCGTGGGTATCCTGACAGTAGTAAGTAACGAGATCAGCTTCCCTTTAGATTCCATCCTACAGCTTCCCTTTAGGTTTCATCCTACAGCTTCCTATTTCTGGCATCCGACCATCACACTGCGCTCTGACAATCCATCAATTTTTAGATGATGCAGTTAGAAAACACACCTTTTCCCCCCCTTCAAATAAGAATCTAAACAAATACTGTCTTTTAAATAACAATGCCAGCCCCCCCCCGACCCCCCCTGACCCCACCCCAACACACACAGCCACAAGCAGAGAGAACGGTGTGTAGCGTGGTAAGTGGGCACTTAAAATATAACAAATGCTTTTAGCAAGTTCTTCCTCAAGTGCCTTTCAGATGCAGAGGCAGGCTGGCCGCTGGCTGCTGTGCCCTCCCTGGCCTCGCACCCCGCACGCCGCGCTGCCTGCGGCTGGGCTCACGCTAAGGACTTCGACTGTGCTGCTGGAACTCACGGTCACACAGAGAAATGGTGTCCCTCGGGTACGGGGTGCTGCAAGAAGCAGCCATACGCCAAGCCAGTCTCATTAGTTTTCTTTCCACGTTGCCCACGTATATTCCAGAACTGAACAACAAGTGGTTTTATGACTAACTTGACATTTATTTGCTACAAATCCCCTTGCAGCCGATGGCTGGCCCAGCGGTCAGTGATAAACGACCGTGACAAAGGAGGACTGAGCACAGGTTCAGACATCAAACTGTTTAATACATTTTTGCCACGTAGCTGGGGCCAGCTAGCTTGGGTTTGGTATCAAGCACGAAGGTAAAGATGTGCGTCTTTCCACAAATGGCTTTATATAAAACCATACTTTGACTCCAACTCCAGTTAAAAAGGAGCAGAAAAATACACGATGAATTCCAAAGGTCCGTTGGGTGAGCGACTCTGCAGAGACGGGCTGCAGGAGATGGATAAATAGAGACGGCCTCTTCAAGCCAGATGTTCGAAAGCAATAATGCGTTACTCTCATTGAGCCAATTCTTTGTAATAAGGCGTTTGCTTGAGGACAAATCCTCTGGTGCAGTGGAGAAGTCATGCCCCTTTCCCGCAGCCAGCGGCACCGCCGATCGGCGCACCAGGCCTGTCACGGCAGGACCCTGTGGCATGTGTTGGGGACATCTCCTGCCACCCTGCAGCGAGGCACCGTGCGAGAGGCAGAGCTGAGCGGGTCCCAGCCCCCCTCGGCGGCGGGACTGGGGGAGAGGAAGAGCCGGGCGCTGTAGCCAAAGCTGCGGCGCATTGCCAGGTTACACTGCCGCCCCCAGAAACAGTCGCATTTCCCACGTTGTGAGCAATAATCGGCAGGTAAGGCTTGGGGAGGGAAGGGAGAGGTGGCGGTGGTTAAACTGGTGCTGGAACTGGGAGGGAGGAGGACTCAGTGTGAACTGAAATCGGAAGCTGCAGTCGCAGTATTTCCCCCAGTGTGACTCAATGAGACCTTCCAGATCTGGGTGTGGGAAGGTATTTATACCACCCAGCACTTGTTTTGAAACAGAGAAACACAGGGGTGTTCTCAGCAGGGCTCTGTCCTCCCGCTGTGCTCCTGCTAGATGCATTGCCTTGGGCTTAGCAGCAAAATAGGCCAGAAAGGGACCTTTTATGGAAGATGTGGATCAGTCCCATACGGTTTTGGAAGACTCTGCATGGCAGGGGATGTAAAGCAGGGTCCCTCCCTCTGGTTTGAGACGGGGGAGAAGAGAGCGGATGCCAATCTGCTTTTATAGAAGGAGGTAGAAATCAAACAGATTCATATTTATCCTATGCCAAGTATTGGTTTTATCCTAAGCCAATTAAAAATATGTCTAGAGGGGGCTTTTAAGGCTGGAGAAGTGTGTGGGACACAAAACGAAAGTCTCTGTGGGTTGCTGGCTTGCAAAGCCCGGAAGGAAGTTTCACAAAGTAATAAATCATAAAAAGCCCACTCTGTTTCTTCTGCTGTCTTTCACCTAGGGTCTCAAAGCGTGTTTCTGATAGTACTGAGGCCTCAAACACTCATCGCCCTCGGATAGGGAAGGAGTCTTGTCAGTTGGAAAGTGCCCAAGCTCTGGCACCAGAACTGCAGCAGGCTGGGGAAAGAAGGGCAGGCAGCCCGAGCCTTGCGCCTGCCCCGCTAGCGGAGCCACAGCGCGGACGCTGAGACATACATAGCTGGGCAGCTGCAACTCACCTGCTCACATGAAAACCAAAACCTGAATAAACCACTGGGGGAAAAATGCTTTTAATTTCCTAGTGACGAGCCCCTCTCCATGATATGCTTAAAAATACCCACCGAGCCACCTGCTTTCCCAGGAGTTACGTAGCGGAGACACAGTCCTTAATGGTGACAGCTGCTTCCCTCAAGAATAAACCCAGTTTGTGCGAGGAGGGAAGTGCTGCCGCTTCCTGAGGAGCAATGCTGATTCAGGCAGGAATCAGCCCTTTCTCGTCCATGGGAGATGCCATGGGTGGCTGCTCCAAAAGCTTTGATGCAGTAACATGCCACTGCCACGCTCCAGGCTCTCGGGAGGGTCTGAAAACTGCAGCTACAGCTCTGCCGGCTCCACTGATGCTCCTTTGGGAATCCCACTGCAACAGGACAGTGCTTTGAAAGTGGTTTTAGTGCTGGCTGAGCATCTCTGCCCAACACAAAGAGCTCTAATTTGCTCCTTTGTCCAATGCCTCTTTCTTGCCATCCCCTCTGTTTGAACAGTCTGGGCAGGGGAGCGAGGCTTCTCCCCCGAGACAGCTGGGAGCATCACGGCGGTGAGCATGGCTGGCTGGGAGAGCCTCACCGTCAGCCGCATCCTCTTCTCGCACGGTGTTTTCCTCTTCCGGAGTCTCGCTGCCTGCTGCCCGCTGTGATTTCTTGGCTGGAGGGGAGAAAAGGCTGCCGCTGCCCTTCTCTTCCAGACAACACTCCTTGGTTTTAATGCCCACAGCTTTTAGGATCGTGTCCATTTGCTTCATGTAGTCCAGGTGGCCATTTACCTGCAAGCAACAGGAGTCCTGTTAGTGGGGAAGCTGCGGGGAGCCCAGCTCGGTCAAGTCCTTCGTCTCCAGAGCCACCACTGTCGTGAGGTTTGGGTTTAGCTCTGAAAGGCTGAAAGAATGAGGTCTGAAAAATGCAGTTGTCCACTAAGTAACCTGAACTGGCTGCTGCTGCTGCATTACGTTTCTTCTAAGATGTACGTTTAAATGCTTGGACATTGCTGAGTTACAAACCCCCAGATTCTGGGTGCCACAAGAGTAAGAGAGGAGGTGATGTGCCACGGTGAGAGACACCCAGGTAGGAGACAACTTGTCTTAGTTCAACCCCTTGTTCTCTGCTAAATTACGTGTCCTCCCTGTGCCTTAGCTGCCTTGTAAAAGCAAAAATTATCTTATTTAAATTAGAATATAGTCATTAAATCTCACAGCAGCTACCAAGTGTGTTAAGGTTCTTGGCTGGAAGGCGCACTGATCTGTCTCACACCATATAAAACTAGAAGCCTGAGAGTTATGGGTTCATAAACCACATTAAAGTCAACAGTACATGCAAAAACCCCACACATTTTTATTGTAAGATGATTTCCATGATAAGATAAACCCTTCTGAGAGGGATGTTAGAATGTGTCCTTCCAGTCAGGGCACAGGAGGGAGAGAAAACCTCCTCCGCAGGTCGTTGTTGTCATACACTGAAGGCTACCTGGCTGGAAAGGCAGAAGGTGCCTTCTCTGTGTCAGGGGTCCTGTGCAAGCCGAGCATCTGAAGCAGCGACAGCAAAGGCTCTGCTAGAGACCAGCCTTCAGATCTCCTTTGCTGTTGTGCTCACAGCCGAGATGGGAGGAAGCGCTTGAGAGCGCCAGGTGGATTTACAGTTGGTTTTTCTGTGGAGAGGAAAAGCGCGGGGAGGCTGAGCTGAGGCTATTTCGATGGTGCACTCACCAGCTGGCCTACAGATTTCAGCAAAAATTAAGGGGTCTGATTTGCATCCTCAGATATTTAACATCTTTGGTAAATTCAATTTCTAACACTTTAAATCCTTCCTGACCCCACCAGAAAGCTGTCTTAGGCAACACCGCCTCTTATTTTCCCCAACCTTACTAGTAATTAGGGAATTTCCACAGCGGGGAACACTCGCCACCACAGCCCTGTATCCTGCTTCCCGGCCACGTGTACGAGCACCCCAGGAAGGGGCTGTCTGCTCGTACGAGACAGTGAGAGCCCTTTGCAGAAGAGCCACGGCCCCCCGCTCCGCTCCCTGCTGGCTCAGTCCGACAGGCTGGCTGATGCCTGGGCACTCCTACCTCGCTGTGCTGGCAAGCAGGGTTACCGGCACACCTCTCCCCAACCCAAAGCGAGCCTCCTTTCCTGCACGGGCAAAATTCAAACAGCTTTTGAGTGGTAACGTTTGGAGGCACTTAGGACTTGGAGCAAAATGAAGGATTTAATCAGCACATTAGTAATGCAATATGTGACTTTCATCAGTCCAGATGGCTCAACAGGCTCTTGAAGTTTTGAACAGATTAGTTAATTAAAATAACCATTGAAGAACTAATGGACTGGCTGTTAAGATGCATACATGTTCTCTGAAAAAGCATGAACTCCCTACTCAGTAGGGAGGCTTGGTGCTAAAAAAGAAATGAGTGCTGCATTAGACAAGGTGGAGAGAAACAAGAAAGAAATGGACTTACTGGCAGGGGTTGCGGAAGTCTCTTGCTTTGCTGTATTCTGAAACTTCTACAGTCATCACAATGTACCTGCCCTGACCACCACTTGGGGATCTCTCAGCCTGTTGTGTTACCTAGTCATGAGTCAGAACAAATTTCCTCTGCCACCCTGAAGGCTAGATTTTCATAACGCCTCAGTATCCAGCAGCTTCCACTAAAACAGTGGGGAACCCCTCTTCCTCGAGCACCACGATCACTGAGAGATGCTGGATAGGAGCAGTTCCGAAGAGCTGAGCCTTTCCTCACGCAGCTAAAAGAGAAGCTGAGACCTCCTGAAAGTCTGTCCCTTACGGCAGGTCTGCCAACACCACGAAATCTCTTCAAAGGAAACCCGCCTCTGTTTCCAGGATAGCCCACAAAGCCAGACCAGTGCAAGCCCTGAGAAGCACAGGAGGAGGCAGGACTCTTTCTCTGCTATACTGTGACATTAAGTACTGAGCCACCTGCAGAAGAACAGCAAACATACTGCCTTGCCACTGTGAAGCCATCCTGGTGGAAAAATTCAGAAATTTCATCTCTCGAGAGCCTGTATTCATCTGCAAAGCTGAATTCCTCCACTGGGCAGGTTGTGCTGGAGATGGGAGGGGAACATCTAAAACACTGTAAGGGACAATAAAACTTTACAGGGAAATAAAGAATTGTTTTAATATTTTTCAGAACAAAGTGCAGGAAGCATTTAAGAATAAATGGAATAGAAAAGTGTTCTTGTAACCAAAGCAAATATGTTTCTGCTTGTTATAAGGAAATGAAAACAGTGGGGTAGGTTTATCAGTGTGCTTAGGTGACTTCTCCCCTGGTATATCTGATTTTATGGTTGCTTTGACTCATTAGAAAACACAAGCCAGCTGCCTGTATCACTAATTCTGCTGCAGGACTACAGCACCGCACCAAAAGATCTCCAAAGAACTACAAGTGATAGCATTGCTCAGCTGGATCGATCGGGCACCTGAAAGGAGGCATCAGTTCAGTAAGTTTGGAAAAATTTTCAAGTTCAAATCCACCCAAAAAGCATCAAAAATAGCATTGAGCCTATCAGCTGTGTCTATTAAATTCAAATAGAAGTCTTTCTGTTTGGTGCAATAAGCGCCTCTGGTTATGGTGTCATAAAAACACAGTTCAGTTTATGGTAGCTTTGAAAACAAATTGTGTCACCCCTGGGCCTGCAACCAACTCACTGGTGGCCACTGTAGCAAGGCGAGCTGGGAGCTCTGCAGCACAGATGCTGCTCCCCGTGTTAACGACAGCAGTTCTAGCTGGAGAGGGACAGGGGACAGCGACCAGCGTGTCTGAGAAGGGATGATAATGGAATCCATTTGCAGTTACCACGCAACTCTCTCCATTAACGGTCAGCCAGAGCAATCTCCATGGCTCTGCTCAATTGCCTTTGTAGTTGGTTTTCCCCAGCGTTGCAAAAGAACGGATAAAGCACCAACACAGTATCCATCCAGCTCTTTTGGACTCTGCTCAATATGGCAGAAGAAGTCTGTGCTCACTCCAGAGCCAACTGTTTTAAGATCCTGTCCAGCTTCCTTCAAAAAGATCTCCGCTGCCAATCCCAAGCAGCCAAGGCAAGGAGCGCACAGCGGCTCCAAAGCCTGGCACAGCTTGCAGAGCCCTTTGCTTTGCAGGGCTGCGTAGTTTGCAAGAGCTCAGCTGGAAGTCCCTTGGCCTCTCTGCTACCTGCAAGGAGAGATATGGGACAGAGCAGCTGGGCTGCGCCTTCCTCCTGCGCTCCTTGACCAAACGTCCTATGGATTTGCAGAGAATCCCTGAGGAGCACGGGAGGCATGCAGCGTAAGAGGAGCATGCACAGGTACCCTCTGCAAGTCACAGGAGCACAGGTCATTAATATGGCTGTGAATTTCACCTCTTTGATCTGTTTTGAGCCCATCATGTCCAAAGAGCAACTTTATTGTGCGGGAAAAAGATACCCTCAAGTTAAAATGTCTCTCCAGAGCTTCGTTATTTCAGCAGGAGCAGTAAAGACTACCTTGGAGGGCATCGCAGTTTCAGGATTCCCTTTTGACAAATACTGTCTGTTTTAACAGAAAACGGTATTTCGTGTGGGGTGAAAAGAGTTAACAGAGTGAGCTGCAGTTTCTGAAGCTCAGCTAATAATCGCACCTCACTTTTCAGCAGCGCTTTCTTCCCACTATGGTGCCAGACACTCTGTGTACACACATAATGAAATGCAAACTGCCTCCGGGTGGCATATCTCAATAAAGCCAGCTCAGCAACTTTTGTTATTGCCCGTTCAACTCTTGGGTTTACTCTCTGTTTCCAACAGTGGCAGTGAATTTGTCTTTCAGGAAGAGAACTGGAGTGCAACCCTGCGCTCTGAAATAAACTGCCAGCCAGTTTTGGCGTGGCATTGGTACAGAAGGGAAGAAACTCACATGCCGCTATTGCTTTCCCAAAAAATCCTCAGTTCTGGGTACTGCCTCCAAAGCCATACAGCCCTCCTCTTCCAGATGGTGGCAAAGCCTGACTGATTATAGGACTCTCAAGCTATGCCAGGTTATCACTCAAAATGCAGTCATCCCTGCCAAGCTGGTGGGCTCCTCTGCTCAGAGTTATTCCCATGTGTCAGCGTAAGCCTTAATTCAGAGTGCCGGGTATATCCAGCATGATAGAGGGCATTCAGCCTGGTGGAAAATGTCCTATCTGTTTTCCACAGTTTTCTGAGAGCTTCTGGCAAAGATCTTACGCTGCCCAAGTGGGGGAATATGGCTGGACCTGCCAAAAGCCAGTGGCAGAGCAGATTCCCATAGCAAGAACCAGAAGAACATGAAACGAACCTCGAAAGAGGCTGTGGCTGAATTAAGTTGAAATAGAAATAAAATTCTTCTGTTTGGGTTCTTAGGAAACAATGTTTTCAAAAGTGAGGGCAGTGAACACATCCACTGATTCAGAAGCTGTCATTTAAATGGATTTATTAAAAAATGTGAATTTGGCATCTGTGTTGCATTATAGGTATATCCTGAGCATTAGCGATCCTGGCTTCCAGCAGAGGAGAAGCTAATAAAAATGTATTTGAGGAAACCTCTATAGAGCTGAATTTATTTTGAAAATACTGTCAATGTCATTTGCATTATTCCTCTTTAATGTTTCTATTTCTGCTCTGAAAAACTGATGGAATAAAGATTGGAGCATGATTCAGCTGAAGCTAATAGGCTTTGCTTCTAAATCAGCCCTTCGCACAATTACAATTTTGTGAATAGAGTAAGTTGCTCAATTCTTATTTTTCTTCTCATTTAAAAACTAACTTGACCAGTAAAAGTTCTCCTTTAATTACAGCAACATGTCTTGAGCAAGACTGTAATTTTTACGTGCAATCATCTTTCAGCCACAACTTATTGATCAAGTCATTCTCACCTCCGGGACAATAATTGAGGGACGTTACCCTCAGACAGCACTCGGGCAGTTTCACACCAATGCAATAACTTTTCCCAAGGACTTTTTCCATCAAACTTTGATATGTTTTTTGTGGGAACACGTCAACATTGCAAATTCTGAGTAAACCCTTTCTTTTGCTGGATTCGCCCACTGCTGAAAAACTCTGCCAGCTTTACTCTCGATTTACCTCGACCAATTCCAAGAGGACTGATGGAGAGGAGTGAAACACCGAATATAACAAGAAAACAGAGGAAGTAAATGGAGGAAATAAGTTTTGGAAGCCTGAAGCCCTAAGGAGGCGAGATGGAGAGCAGCCGTGTGTCAGTGATGACGGGCAGGACAAAGTTAGGAGGAAGGAGCTTCATAAATTCTGGATCAATAAGACAGCCCTTGAAAGAGTTTCAAGGGAAAGGTGCCTTCACAGGTGGCCTTCTGCTCACAGGTAACGCGCTCTGCTCACCGAGCCACCCAGCTGAAAGCAGCAGCTGCTTCCATGAATTTTTCAACTGTTTGCAGAGCTGCTGTTGAGTGGTTTTTTTGCTGATGCTCTGACAACTACCAGAAGTGGAATTGGTTCTTTTCTCTACCTATCAGGTTGGTGTCTGAACACTCAAGAGTCTTTCCAGCTATATCAAAGTTGCAAAACATGCCACTCAATGTTAAGGTGGCTATAATCAAATACTTATTTTTCGGTGCTAATCCAAGTGGAAATTATTTAAATTAGATGCTATAAAGACTGTTTTCAAAGGCCTGACATAAACTGTGCATATAATTATCACTGGGGAATAATGTGAACATAATCTCTTGGGCCTCAGAAGAAAAGAGATCCCCCAAAATAAAGACTGGATTGATGTATCAAACTGGAGTGTTCCTTGAAATAGCTTAGGGGACCCAGATATCTGATGTTATAAACCACAGCAGTCCACTAGTGATCCAAAATATCTGCTATACTGATCAAGCCAGGATTATGGAGAATTTTTCAAGAGTCCAGATGAAAACATTGAGATGAGATTCAGTCTCCGTAATCAGGCTGATATAACAGGACCTGCCTGCAGCGGAGGATGACTCCTCTGTAACACCGAAAGGGACTGATCACCCTCCCTTTCCCCATCTTGCTCCAGGAATACACAAGATTTGGCAGCTGAAACGTTACCATCTTTGTGGCTTTCAAACCAGCTTCTCAGCTCAACTCCACAAAACCAGATCACTTTTGGTTAGCTAAGGGAATTTCTGCTGTCTCTGGGGACAACAACCTGTTCTCAGCTTATTCAACCCGTATGAGTTGATGGTAATAATCTGCCTGGGCAAGAAGTCTTGGGCATTTGGGAAATTTCAACAGCTATGGAGTAGTGCAACATCTCTCCTTAGCAACGTGATCTCCTACAGATCCATCACACTGGGATCTGCAGCAAGTTTAAGCCCTGACCTCACCCTAGTGTCACTGGGGCGGCAGGCAGTGATAAGCTTCATGGTGTTTCAGCTACAGTCAGCTAACATCAATAATAGGTGCTGTTGTAATTGCGAGATCTCAAACACATTAGCTGAAAGTGTGCTACAGGAGAAAAACCTCACGTACACAATGTGTCAGCTAAGTCAGTCTTTCCCTTGATTAACACTCTTAATTGGATGTTGCAGCTGAATTCTCTTTCCATGTTAGCTGAAGAGGTTAGGAACAAAGTTCAAAACTGAACACAAAAATTATACAGAATTAGCGATCGTGTTCCAACATAAGACAGGAGATAGAAAGCTGAATTCTCTATCCTTAATTCACCTTACCGTGCTCTGTGTAGCCACCCTTGCAGAATCAAACATTATTAACACTACTTAGGGAAAACTCCCACTGCTTTTCCTGGCAGTTTTGCTGGAGTAAGGTCTGTGTGATCAGGTGAGCTGCTTGCAAAGTCAACAGCCACAAACCCGTTCACTGCAAACCTGTCAGGAACGAGTCTGCAACATCTGGCTTTGCAAGAACAGTCCTATTTTCCAATGCAAGGTGCTCTAATATGTACAATATAAGAGAAGCTCTATAAAAGGTGAAAAGTGATGTAAAATGTTACGCTCCATGGGAGAAAGATGTCATGGTATCAAAACATTGCTGGTTACTCAAATGGAATAGCAAATTTCGTATGTTCAATCGTATTAGATGTAAACGTAAACTACTTGTGAATCTTTCTTCAATGTGGCACTTGGTAATCTCAGCTTTTCTGAAAGAGAGGGGTGCAGTCCCAGCCATTCAGCTTTGCCTAGGGTAGTTGGGGTCTCTGAACACTGTAGGCACTCAAACAGATGTTGTGGAAACCCGCCGTGAAACGATACCCACGTGTTCCAGGCACAGTGGAGGAAATGGGAAAATTACTTCTATAAATCTGCAGGAAGGCCATGCTGTTATGGCACCACACTGCTTCAGAGTGGTAGCACGTATGTGAATTTTGGCATCAGCCTTATGGAATAAAAGCTCGGGAGTGCTATAAAATGGTTCTTTCTGCCTCTCAGAAGCAGCTAAATACCCCCAGCCTCCCAAAGCGTACATCAAGGTGAAGCAATACATCTGTGTTGAAGCAAGGAGGGACATCGGCCTTTGAGTTTTTTTCTGCCACAAAGCAAAAACAAACTGCAAGTTATTAATGGGTCCATTTGCACTTTCTTAGAAAAGCTTTTTCAGTTTCTTCCTCTCTTCTAACATACCGACATTGCCAGCACCCTCTGCTTGCACCCTAAAGGGAAAAATTTATTTAGGATGTATTTAATATCTGAATTTTGGAACTCGCAAATTAACAGCAAGAAGGATCACAGATAACTAAGCCACTGATGACTCCAGGGTTGTAGGGACACATGAAGAGGAAAAATCATCCCTGTGACCTTAGAGCCTAGCAGACACATAGACTTGTTTCCAAAACGGCTTGCACGTCCCCTAGATGTGAGAGAAGGCTCTCCAGGCTTCTTCGAGCCGCTGCCTGGAGCCGAGTTCTGCTCCTAGCTCTTGCTTTTCTGATCCCGTTAATGCCTGTCACCATGGGAGGCAGCACTGCTCATTTGAAACAAACGAAACAAAGGTGTAATGAGACATAGGCAACCTTTTGCCTTTTGAACTTCCCAGGGTTCTTAATTAATCCATGTTTCGTAACCACAATTAATTCTTTGCTGCAAGTCTTGGGAATACAGGGAAACAAAACACAGTTTGATGCATTTGGGGGAAAAAAGCCCAAGTCACGTAAGTGCCAAATCAGTCGGATTTCACAAAATTCAGACTTTTCATCTGCTTATGGTATTTATGTACGCTGGGTATCTCCTTGGCTGAAGGCCAGACTGCCTTGGATTTGTTTGCCTTCCCTCATAATGGGAATAGCAGGCCCCTCCTCTAAGACAGCTTTTGCAAAGAGAGATCAGTTATCCCTGAGTAAGTCTAGAGCTTAATGATGGTGTCGACAGGGTCGAGTGCTTATGGGCAAGAATCAGTGGGAAGGCCAACAAGGCAGATACCATGGTGGGAGTCTGTTATAGACCATCCAACCAAGGTGAAGATGCAGATGAAATACTCTGTAAGCAGCTGGGAGAAGTCTCACGACTGCTAGCCCTCGTTCTCATGGGGCACTTTGACTTAACCAGGTGTCTGCTGAAAAACAAACCAGCAGAGAGGACACAGTCCAGAAGGTTCCTGGAGCGTGCGGGAGGGACCTTCCTGACACAGCTGGTGAGGAAGCCAGCTAGGGAAGGTGCCCGCTGGGCCTGTTGTTTGCGAACAGAGAAGGGCTGGTGGGTGATTTGATGGTTGGAGGCCGTCTTGGGCACAGCAATCATGAAATAATGAGTTTTAAATTCTCAGAGAAGTAAGGAGGGAGGTCAGCAGAACTGCCAGCTCGGACTTCTGGAGGGCAGGCTTTGGCCTGTTTAGGAGCCTGGTTGCCAGAGTCCCTTGGGAGGCAGTCCTGAGGGGCCAAGGGGTCCAGCGAGGCTGGACATCCTTCAAGAAGGAAATACTGAAGATGCAGGAGCTGGCTGTCCCCATGTGCTGAAAGATGAGCTGGTGGGGAAGACCAGCCTGGCTGAACAGAGAGCTTTGGCTGGAACTCAGGAAAAGTTGCACCAGGGCAGGTTTAGGTTGGATATTAGGAAAAATTTCTTCACCAGAAGGGTGGTCAAGCACTGGAACAGGTTGCCCAGGGAAGTGGTGGAGTCCCCATCCCTGGAGGTATTTAAAAGACGTGGAGATGTGGCGCTTAGTGACATGGTTTAGTAGTGGGCTTGGCAGTGCCAGGTTAACAGTTGGACTTGATGATCTTGAAGGTCTTTTCCAGCTTAAATGATTCTATGATTGGTTTGTAATCATTGTCATAAAGAGAGCTTTCCCACTGCTCAGTTACAGCAGCAAAGAAAAGAAGAGGTAAAAAGCTTCTGAGGTATCTCAGAGGGAAAAAGCAAGGGTGTGCTGCTGTGTGATACAGATTGTTCTAAAAAGAAGCTCTGCTGTTTTGCCTTCCACTGTGCAGAGATGCCGCAGGAGAAGAGTATGGCTGTGAAATGCATCAGCATTCTCCATACCATTGCATGACTGCTCTAGAGATTAAAAAGTGTATCTTTAGTCTGTGGGCTGTACAGAGCATGGCTTTGGCACACCAGGTGTTTACTCTCAGTTGGTGTTGCCACATGTTGCCTTTACAGGAATTTGTGGGCACCAGCAGCAGGTAGGCAGCTGCCATCCAGAGTAGGAAAAGAATTCAGCTGCCATCAAAAGCACGGGAAAGGGAGGAGTCTTAAAGTCAACGCAAAACTTAATCATAGTCTAAAGATGTTTAAGACTCTTTTCATATTGGACTAACAAGAGAACAGTACTGACTTCTGCAATAATTGTCGTGATCCATTCATGCCCTCTACTAGACTTCCAGCCACGCACTCCTACTGCCCTTAAGCTTGCAAGTTCATCCCTGGTTTCTGCTGTGGTAAAACTGCTCAGAGAAACTTAAGCACCCATTCTTGACTTGTGAGCCTCCATGAAAATGCTCTGCCTATGTTCTGACTCTGAGCAGTTCTGCAATATTCAAATGTTAATGCAAAATGTAATCTACAATATCCCATTTGAACAAACAGCAATCAATCTAATACACTACAGCTCAATTACTTCCTCGGTCTCTGTAACAGGCGCTGTCAAATAAATCTACTGAATAAATCAGTGCCATTGTAACCATTAGGAAGGCTTTTATAACTGCATTTGCTGAGTGGGAGGACATTTTTCTCTCAGTTTTACTGACAGTCAGATAAAAAACATACTAATCAAGAGAGACATGCAATAAATGCCTTGGAGGTGAATTCCTGCTTATACCGAGGTCTCTTAGTCCTCCACTCATCTGAGGATTCTGGTGCTACCACAGCAAAGAGAACCCAGCTCTTTGGTTCCGGTCCAGTTTTCACCATGGATGGACTGGGAGATGCCTAAAATGCTGAGGCTGCCTGCTTGCACAGTATTTTCATGCTGAACACCATTGCATCAGCTATGCTTTATTCTTCTATCACAGCTTGTCCTTTCTTATTCCTGGCAGGAGACTCACGGGGACCTCCAGCAAGGGCATCTGCAGAGATGAAGCTGGTCCCCATTACAGAAAATATCTCTCTCTGTATTTCTGTTATGCTACTGCACTATATTTGCAGCAAAATCCATCATGGCTTTCTTGCCACTTTAAAAAATATTGCCCCTGAATATTTTCTTCCCTGTTCTTGCTCCTTTTACTTTTAAAATGTTCACCAGAATGCACTGTATTTCTTTTCATAAAGCTCCATGGTCTGGAAAATGGATCAAGAGAATGACATCTACGTAATATAGTTTTTCCCCCTGCGGAGGTTGCTCTTTATTCCCCCCGATGCTTTGCAGTAAGATTAAGCAAGTGAAAGTGTCAGCTCTTTCTGAAATGAGAACAGCACTGGGATTGTCTGTTGGCATCGTGCAGCATGGATACAGATGTACAACAATAGGAGATTAGCAGATAGCAGCTCTGCAAGCATTATTCATTTAGCTGAAATGTAAATACTGCTCCTCTGGGGGAAAAGTGGAGAGGCTGCTGCGAGCCAGGCAGGATAAAGTCTGCAGGACTCCAGGGGGTTTCGGAGTTCAGGAAGCAGAAGGTCAACAGAAAGAGGGTCTCTGAAGAGAAGTCAAAAAGAGGAGAGTAACACAGGCTGAACTGACAGGAAAAGTCACCCCAGTGCCACTGCCGCTTTGCATCTTTGGCCATTTTGCTTTTCATGCCAGCAACAGATGTCATTGCTTGCAAGTGACCATCTGACGATGGTGAAAAAATAGATGTGGGAGCATGTGGAAATGCTATCCAAGACAACCCAGTAAGATGCAAAGATACAAGAACAGCTACAGTACTGGACCATATCTAAAATCTACTATACCACTGCTTTCTGGGAAGCCTATATTTTGTTCTGCAAAGTCTCTATTTTATCTGTACAGCATTAAGCCCTGTGTTTTCTGGCAGGGGCTATACATAGCTCGGTTATAATGAATGAAATGAGCTAGTAACAGTTGCATATTTATAGGCTCAGTGGGCTGGTGCTCCAGAAAATCTGAAAGCACTTAAAAGTGCCTTTGGCTCCAGAGCAACATTGACAATCCCTACCAGCTTGTGGGGACATTCAGGAGGAGTCACGGCAGGAACAATGACCACAGAAGTATCCTGAGCTTTGTGCTGAGCATCTTCAGTCCAGTTTGCAGAGAGTGAAAAATGAATTAAAACATTTAGATATGGAGAAACAAAATTACTGCAAAAATGAATACACAAGCTAAATTCTGCATGATTTGCTGTGGAAGATCTCACTCATAAGTAAAGATAAGGCAGTAAGATCATTAGTTTGCTTAAGGTAACTGAGTTGAATATTGCTAGACCTATAATATAGTGGCTTATCATTAATGACACCAGATAGCTTTGAGGAAACTAAATGCCTAGAGACACACAGATGAATCGCTTCCTGCTTCCGCAAGACCTACACTCCAAAAAGGCAGCAGCCCAGGCCTGGACCTGGCAAACCAGCCGGCGGTATCACAGAACTTCTGTAATTACAGACTGGTTTCTGCACCACGGTGTCAGTGCAGCCCAGGGGACCAAGGTCCAAGGCCTGCGAACTTGACCCTGGACAAACCTGAACAGCGCTGAAGACTCCACCAAGACCAGATTGCAGGTTGCACCTGCTCCACAGTCATCTGTTTGAGCTCCAGGTTTCTCAGCTGCTGATCCTACCTACCTGCTGATTTGGGGCTTGCAAGACAACAAGAGAATAATGGCATTTTCTACCTCCAGTATGAGATATTTCAGAACCAAAAAAGCCCAAAGATATCCAGCAAGAGAGGAAAAATTCTCATTATTTTGTTCAATACTGAGAGCTGGCTGGGCCAACAAAATCTATAGTGAAGTCTGAGATAAGAGTTATCTCAAAGAATGGAAAGAGGGACAATGTACACAGAGGTGCTCTCTTCAGTATCTTGTCTCCCCCTCATCGATGAGTGTGAGGTTACAGTGCTGCAAGCAAGGACAGCTGACAAAAACTGATGATATAAGAAGCACTACTTACTACAGATGAAAGGTCCATGTTTACCATCCTCCTGTCATCCAAGTCGACTGGCTGGAGGCCTGCAACATTGATCTGGACAGAAGAGGTTCTGTATACAAACCCCAGCAGCCAGTCCCCCCTAGGAGCAAAGCAGAAGAAGAGTGTGAATAAATCCTGTTGCCAAACCAATGCAATGTGTATCTGCTCAGACCACGAGGAGGGTAGAAGGGCCAGGAAGCACAGTGATGTCTGGACTGAGACCTGCTGCAGCTTTGTCTGATGGAGGAATCGCAGCAGCTGCTGCATTCAGGGCAGGTACCTGCAACACAGTAGTGTTAATCTGAATTTAATCCTGGTTCATGGGTGTAGTCTCATTACACGCAGCACGTTTAAAAATCTGACCTCTTCTGTTTATTTCTGTATTTGCTCAGAGATTGCAATACATTCACATATTTAATCTTTTTAATGTACTATTAGGCAGAAGTTCTCCAGCCTGTAGACAGCTGTAAACGTGATGAGGCCTGCAATACCAATGTTGCTGACATAAATATCGATTGTGAAGCTCCTCGGAGTGCTCCTGATTTATAGGTACTCTATAAATACCTGGGTTCAATGACAGAACTAGGAAGAGTTTGTTCCCACTGTAAAGTATTGCCATAAGTCACTGTGACAGCTTCAGGGTAGACTACAGCATGATGAGAGAAGGTGATGCGTCCTTTGGAAATACATAACCTCTTCTCCTGCACTGAGCAACAGCATAAAATCTGGGCACCTGAATGCCACTACACTCTGTAGAGTAAATTTAAGTTGGATGCGAGTGGTACTTGTACTCCGTGATGGCAGAAGGTGAAGAGCACCTGCACAGGTGGCTGTTTCTGGCTGCTCCTGTCCACTCCAAAATGGTCTACGCTAGAATTTGTAAGTCTACGCAGAGCTCTGCAAAATCTTTGCATCGCATCCACACTACTCAGGCATGGGTTCTTTCAAAAGCTGAGCAAGTCTAACTAATTTCGTTCAGGTTTCCCGCTAGGAATTTGTAACCCTGCTGTGAAATTGGATGGGACAGCTCTGACAGCTGGCTTTCACTCTCCATATCCTTTCAGACTTCAAAGCCAAAGGAGACAAGCTGCAGTGGACTGAAGCTCAACAAATTAGGCCCAAATCTGATCTTGCAGGAATTCTATTCAATGTAATTCATCTGACCTAAATAGAGTTACTCCTCAAGTGACAGAACGAGGCCACAATTTGTATAAGCACGAGACCAGAGAAATCAGAATCAGGTGAGGTCTTACCACAAAATGTTTGTATAACACATCTAATATCCCCCACATAAATTCTCCATATCTCTCAGTTACCTCCTCTAGCTGCCCCTCATGCTAACTGAATAACCCTCAAATTCAGCATCTGCGGGCAAGGTAGAGAACCAGCATAGTGGAATATTTCCTGACAGTCTCCTCACCTGCTTCTTCCTATTTGTGAGCAACGAGCTACAATTTCTACATAATTTTTCATTCAACATTCAAGACATGGGCTTGCCAAAGCAGAGACTAACCAAATTACTGCACACACAGAGGTACAAACACACATACTATTTTATTCCAACAGCACATGCAGGATTAGAAACTATAACAAGTTTTTGGTGTTTTGTTTTTTTCATTATAGGAAATGAACACACTGAGCTTTTTGCAGTGAAATTGATTTTTGTATAACACAAGGAGGAACAATATTTGCCAGGGCAAATTCAGTTATATGCAACAATTGCTATCATTTATAGCTTCTTGGAGGAACACAGAAGCACTCCCAAGGAGGTAGCAACTGCTTTTTCCTTATGTCATATGAAGAAATACTGTAACTGGTGTGCACATCTGGCATCCATAAAACCTCCTGTGATCCAAAAAGGACAAAAGCAACAATTTTCAGCCTAACTGACAGGCGGGATTAATAATTTGTTGTTTTAATCTTGAATGCTTTTAATTCTTTTATTTATTTCTTCTTTGTAAATTAATATACTGTGTTAAGATGCACATTAATACAATACTTCCTCATCTTATACGTCTGTATATAGGCATACATATGTATTTGTATATGGAAAGTGCCAACAGCATTTCCAACTGTCCTTGACCTGAGGGCTCATGGCTTTCTAAGCTGTCTTAACTGGCAGTTACATGTTCTTTGCTGATCTTCTTGCCTGGTTATTTCTCAATTTATTTGCCCATGCTCTTAGTCTTCCCTGCTTCATTCCTTCATTTGAATTTCCCATCTTCTAATTGTTCTGGTAAGCAGTGTTCTTGTCACAATTATCCTCCAATACACAGTCATTAGATTTGAAACCGTCACTTGAATTCTTAATAGCTTTTAGAAAATTGCTTCAGTTGTTTTGTGCCTCTGAATCTCCCTCTTCTCACCCAGCAGCTCTCACAACTCTGCCTAGCAGCTGTCTGTACAGTTTTAAAAAGCTGGTACTTGGTTTCAAGGTAACCTTTCTGTTCTTTCACATCCTTAGTAATTGCTACAGCTATTCCAGCTATACCTCCTTTGCGAGTAAAGTATCTTGTTCACGTGGACTATCTTGACCAGAAACTGACTCTAGATGTAAAAAATCTTCAGTTTGCTTGAGCTCCTTCCCTTCCATTGCAATTTTTACATCTTGTTCCCTATAAGCAGCCCCTAGTGAATTGTGTCTCAAAGCTTTTATAGGTTTTAATTCACATTCTTTAACTGTCAGTGAACTTAACAGCCGTGTTTATAGTCCTTGACATAAAGCTGAGATTTAAACGGGCCTTAGAATATGTCAAATGATGCACAAAAACACACAGACCCAGCTTTAAGCTGCCAGAGCAATATAACACTGCGATTGTATGAACAGAACCTACACACTGAGCACCTCAGGCTCCAGTGTAACTAGGCACTGCAAACAGCCAAGAGCTGGAGGCAGAACAGGCTTCTCCTGAAGACTGTCATCCCCAATTAATGCGGGTGAAAGACTTCCGGAGGGAAGAGGCTATAGCACTGCTGAATCAACGTACTCGCCAGCTGAACAATTATTCACTTACAAAATGTTTAAAATGTACAGTATCTGTTCAACGTGATGGTAGGATAATGAAGCAGGGGACTGAGCACATACAGACCTGCAATAACCATTTATGATCCTGCCCGACACCACTTTTGTGATGGCTTTCCAGTACTTGGCTTCTCCTTCCACTGGAGCTCCCAGTAAGACCACATCTTCAATGATCCCTTGAGAGTCTATTAAGATGAAAGCAGAACAGCTCAGATTTAGAAGATGGATCAGAAAACATGTACATGAAGGAGGGGTATGTTCAGACATGCACTACAGAAAAATAATCATTTTTGTAGTTTAAATTTTAAAGACAGAAACAATGGAAAGGAGGATCTTAAACATCATTTTTCATAAATGTTAAGTGTCCGCAGTTTCAGCTGGAGCCAGTGAATGTGAAAATTAAAGATCCTGAGACAGCGAAAGGAACTAGGCTGATGGCAAGAGGGAGTGGTGGCCTGGCCTCTGTCCAGAAAGGAGCAGTTCAAGCAGCAAACCTGTGGAAGGTTCTTTCCACAGACTTATCGATCTGGCTTTGCACAGAGCTGAACTATTATGCTCTGAAAAAGGTGAAAGGGACTGGCATTCCATATAGTGAGCAAATGTCATATATTAAGCACGATAAACTCTACCCGCAACCAGTCCTTCAAGCTGAGTTCATGAAAAACATGACCTGTACATGCAACAGAAAACCCCCAAATTCTTAATATTGATTGGGAACTAGTGATAAGGCATTTGCCAACACAAAGTGATAATCTGTCAAACTGGTTTGATTTTCTTGAAGGGTACTTTAACCTGAATGCCCAGGGCAGGATGTGCTGAAAAGGAACGTTGACTTTTAAGCATAATAAATCTTCCCCTCTTATCAGACAGCTGCAGCTGGGGAATTTCAGTAGAAATAATGACTGAATGATAAATATTGGGCAGCTCTGCTATTTTCCTAAACTCCTAAATGATATATTAATATCTATTCATAAATCTTCTTTGTAAAGAGAGGTCAAGCACCTGATGCCACAGCAGTTAAATGAAATTCACAGCAGCGCATGTCCTGGGAGACTCATGGACATAGCACGACAAATCCATACTCCCCACCTGTGGGAGACCAGTGTTTGCAAGATGTGAGCTAAACCATGCTCAGGCTGGCGTTTGCAGTTCGTAAAATAATATGCTGAAGTTTATGGGGAAGTGAAAGTGAGAATGACTGCATACCACATTAAGTCTTGATGGAGAGGCGCTGCCTGGCTAGATTTTTAAAATGTAAATCAATTGGTTTCCTTTCCCTGATAGCAGTAAACGACTTGGAGCTGTGTGCAGTGCCTGCATCTTTCTCTGCAGTGTAAATTCCAGCACCTGACAACCACCCAAAAGAGCTCTGGTGGTATTATTTCTTATTGCAAAGCAAATTTTGCGCCAATCGAGAACAGCAAAGAGCAATTCAATTTTGTTAGTGTAATCTGTGAGCAATAAAGTCCTGTTCCCATAATCATGGGCAATGAAAACGAAACCCAGAGCCTTGCAAATGGGGAGCTCGTTCCAACCAAGGTACTAAATTCCATGGCCACAGTGTGAGCCAACTGAACAAACAAACAGCTAATTCATCGGGATCCCGAACATTTGGGCAAGGTATTGGAAGCTTTTGTTTCTCCAGTCCTTTGTACAGGTTATTTCTTGCTCAGAACAAAAATGTTTAGCCTTGGCTGAAAAATACTCTATTTCTTTGAATGTTGACAGAGGGAGACAGAAACCTGAGAACAGATCACGGACATACTTGCTGACACTCTAGATAAATGTATTTCACAGTTTGCATATTTTTTGTATGATGAAGAACAGTAAAGTCTGCACAAGCAGGAAAATGGGGAGGGGAAAAAAAAAAAAAGGAATTATTAATGGCCAAAAATGAAAAACTAGTAAGATGATTTGTCAAGAAAAGGTGCGGAAGATACAAACTGACCCGGAGGTCATCACCAGTCCTTGGGAGCAGTGCTTTGCTGTGCCTTTAGGGTACAGCTCACTGGGCAAAGAGGAAAGCATCTCGTCACGTTAGTCCTCACTGAAAAGAGAACAGGGGTGGAATTTAGCTTTCTCTGGGCGTTGTGCAGATGCAGCGCCGGGACAGTGTTTCATGGCAGAGTCTGGCAGCTGTATTCCTGATACTTAACCACAGGGGAGATGATAACCCAGTGGTGATACTGGTCACATAAGCAATTCTGTAGAACACTGTGATCTGTATTAGACAAATACGTAATGTGTGATACCTCACCCCTGTGGCGTGCAGTTTGGTTTCAAGGTTCAGGTTCCGGTGGTAACAGCCATTATCAGTTTTCATTAGTTTACACTTTTTATTTACTAAAATGCATGGGAATTGCAATGAAGAAATCAGATCAATGATCTTCCCATGCAGTAACTTGTCTCTGATGGGTCATTACTACATCTTCTGCTATAATGTCATTTTCTGGAAACCTACTAAGCTCTCGCTTCCAAAGTAATTTCTGATGAAGTATCCCAAAGGTTATTTAATTGCTTTGCAGAAGAGTGTTTTCTTTTAACAGAATTTGAGTTTCTGCCATAGTGTTTCACTGGATAATCATGATTATTTATTTGTCCTCAGAAATGCCACTGCCATCTGGATACAAAAGGCCTGCATGACTAGGCCTTGTATTTCTTTTGTGTGAGACATCCAAGTCCAAACCCAAATCAGTCTCAGATGTCCCAGGTCCCAGCTCCATTCCTTCTGTGGCTTGCGCTGGAATGTGCATGTGAAGAACGCCTTGGCAATCTGCACTAAACATGCTGCTTTTCATTTCACAAACAGCTCAACTTTCATAATTCAATTAAGGAACTGAAAAATTAGTGTACAGTGGGGAGCTGCTATGATACATAATTATGATACTTCGATTTCTTTAGAATGGCAGCCAATCTTAAAGACCCCTAATGATTTCCTTTCACGTATTACTTAGCTGTGGTCCCATGTTATTCCAGTGAAAGACTGCGGACCATTAAATAAAACCCTGAAAATATCTCAGCCCCTGGCAAGTTCAAGATACAAACGAGTAGATCTAGGGCCAGCTTAGGATCTGGGTTCTGGCTTCAGTATAACTACATTAGGATCATTCTGGATTTGATTAGATTTACTTTGAGAACAGAATTTCTGTATTTGAGGACTTCCATCTTAAACCAGAAGTGAAGTTCTGGTACACAGCTGCTGACAGAAAAAATGCTGACCTTCTCCGTCCTCACTTGACTCTATTCCCACCTTCTTGGACTTTATTGAACATTTTCCTTTATAAAAATCCTTATTTATTAGTGACTCTTTGTGAGGCTAAATGGTTAACGAATTAAATTGCTACGTAGGGGGGAAGGCAGGCTGCACGCACACACTCACTACTGACTCAACTCCAAGATACAATTTACATCAACTGATCATAATGATTTTATTCTTTTTCTAAATTAAAAATAGAATCTATTAATAAACAGAACCACAATGGGTAATAAATTGACAGATGGTTTTATACTTGGCTTTGGGGGAAAATTACCATGAAAATAGCAGATGACAGTGGCATTTCAGTGACTTAAATGGAAGGGAGGACTCAGGGAATCAGATACAATAGCTACAGAGAGCTTCCAATAAAGGCAAAGCATCCTCTGCCAAGATCACAGTGGCGTGTGGGCAGCTCACAGACTGATCTAGCAGTCAAATGTCACAAAATGTCAAATTGTTGTTTACAGGCTGGAGACCAAACTGACACACTGGAGCACCTCAAGTGAAGGCAGCGGATTTAATCCACTGAACTGGTGGAAATGACAGTAGAATTTGGCTCCAAAAGCATTTCAAAACAATTTTTTTTAGGGTTTTGTCCTATCCTAAAAGACCCAAGCTCTGTTCCAGAAGAACTCTTCCTCTTGGAAGAAAAACTTCTCTACCAGCAGTAAGGAAAATAAAGGAGGGAAAGGTTAGAAGGTGAATTTTACCTTTTTCTTGAGCCATTTCTTGCAAGCAGAAGTAAATGACTCTTGCACCTAGACTGAAACCAATCAGTGTGACAGGTCGCTTGCCCTAAGAAAGAAGGAAAGGAGAAAATGCTGTCAAATACTGTTCTAGACCTAGAAAGAGAGACTGGCCACAGGATCCCTGAGACCCTGATCCACAAAGTGCTTATGCTTGTGCATGATCTTTCAAACATCTGAGTGATGTGATTGATTTCAAAGGGATTGTGTCTCCTCAAAGTTACGCACAGTTCAATACTGAGAATTCTCCATATCTGAGTATTTTGTATTTTTAGATATTCAGAAAATCAGTTGAAAGAATTAAATAAACTTACAACAAAGCTGTCGTTTCAAACAGAAACAAAACAGATCCTGTCATTGTTTTGAAATTTCCAAATGAAAGCCTAATTCAAGGAGCAAAATTTTCTTAGAAATGTTTCAATAAACAGAAGAAGCCGTCCTACAAAAATATTGACCACTTCTAGATTTAAGACTGAATGACAGCAGCACTGTGTAGCTATTACAAAAAATTATGTGGGGTAAGCTTTTATTTTGAATAGCCTAACAAGATTTTCTGTAAGATCAAAGGGAGCCTAATCTCAACAACAATGAAAGCTGGTCTTTGTATTAACCACCGAGCAGGTGTGCGACGGACTCCCTAGATATCACGCTAACTAGTTTTAGATGCTCCAGCATGCTGGAATGTGTGTTTTCACAATAGCGAATGCTTAAGACAGTAACAAATGCCCCCAAGCAAAACAAAGGGCTTATATGAAAAAAAGTTTATTGCCTTTCCTGGGATTGTATTTTTATGAGAAATCCAGTTTGTTTCTACTCTGCTGTTTCACATCGTTATGACATGCAGCTCTGGGGCTGTGGCTCCCATAGGGCTCCTCTATAATAGATACAGGACTAGTGTGCCTGTGAGACGAACATGTGGCCAGCAAAACCCAGTCTCCCTCCATGCCAGTGATAGCCCAGCAAATAATGGCAGGCTTTTTTGGGGAAAGGCTTGCAGATCTTTCGCAAGCCTTCTCAGGAAGGCTTAATAACTTTTGCCACTTCTTTCAGGTACCAGCCCATTCTGCTTCTCTGGAGGCAAAAACATGGCTCATGGTGCATCTACTGCTGCACAGTCTTCTCTTACGCTGTTTTGCTAATGCCTCTTAATTATCAGTGAATATTTCTTACATTCTGTATTCTCTTCTCCCTTTTATCTAAATCTGTCTTTACTTTCTGTTCTCAGATTTCCACTAGGTGACTTGGCCTGGCTATTCTGTGACATGGTCACGCCATTTGTCATTTATGACCTGGATCTCTTTTGCTTCATTTAGAAGAGCTTTAGGTTAAATGGAATGAATCTTAGCAGGATTTCTCTGATTCACTTGGGACTTTCTGTTTTTTCCCAATGAACCAGATACATGCTGGTCACCTTCATGTAGCATTCTTTCATTTTTCAATTTATTATTAATTTTTGTCTCCCTGGAAAGATACCACTTGATAATTTACTAGCATGACTATAAAACTTAAACCTCCATGGGCCAAATCCCTTCCAGCCGTTATTTCTGGATAATTTCTAGACAATTACCTGCTGTCGACCGAGCAGGATATGTGCTAGGTGTTTGCCTACTTCAGCAGACCGATGGAGACACACTCCCCAGGGGTTGTCAATGACACTGGCAACAGTCAAGAGCGAAGTTGGCCAAGTCAAGGCTGTCACAATACCTGCAACACACAAAACAAACAGCACAGCATAGTCACAAATCTGGGCTGCTCTTAGGAAACATCAAAAGCAAGACGGTTCACTGAAGTTAAAAGCTAAGCCTAGGACCTTTTGTCATTTCCAGTTCTTCTTTCTCAAGAGCTGACCTGAGAAATGTTTTGCTAGACTAAAGATAAGAAAGAATCTGATGTTCTGATATGGAGGCAAACAGACACCATGCATGAATGTAACCTGCATGTTTGAAAGGTTTATGTAAAGCAGTAAACCACAGTGTAATTACATAGAGAAATAAACACAGTCACGCGTGAAGGAAGGTGTTTCCAGCTGTCATTTTAAAAGAGCGAGTCAATGACACTGACACAGACACAGAAGCACAGCAATCCAGGAAAGCAAATCTGAATTACAGGTGTGGCAGAGAAGGTTCTCAGGCCACTTCTGCAGGGTGGTGCTGCTAAAACTGCCAAGGGAGATGCGTTCTCAGAAATCTTCCCTGTTTAGGAAAGCTCCTTTAAACAGACACCAGCAGTGAAACTGCACAAGACCCACCCAAGCAGATCTGATACAATTTAGGTTCTTACCTGACAAGACAGTGAATTTTAGGGCTTCTTGAGCCATCATGTTCACAAAACCATTCAGCAGGGAATCTAAGGCGTTGCCAAGCTCCATCAAGTACTTGGATTCCCAGGCCAGACAATACTGCTCACTCGACTGCAACATGCTGCTCCATGGTGCTGTGAAGCTCCCTGAGAAAGGTTGCAAACACAGAATTCAAGTTCAGAGAAAACACAACAATGGCTGACTCCTGGCAAGATGAGCCCAACAGAATCAGAAGAGAACCTGCAGGACACTGGAATATAGTCATATACTGTGATGATCAGCAATCATACTTAAAAATACTATGAGATTTAGACTCCATATTTCCAGTGTCTTACAATAAATTTGGGCTTTGTAAATAATGGTGCAGCTTTAGCTGCCTTGGCAAAGAGTCTTCAGCATGGACAGGCTCAGACTTCATGACCCATTCAGTTGACTCAGAGACTGCCAAGACAGATGGACATTAACACTAATTATGTCAGGTATGAAGGACATTCCTCCTATCATCAGGCATCTGGCCAAGTCCTGCAGCTCCATCTTGCCATATAGATCAAAGGAAGGCCTGTCCTGAGGAAGACGCAGTGCTGAATGGCTGCATGGACTGAGTTCAGTGGGACCAGAAGCATGGAAAATATGTAAGATCTTGTCAAAATCTATCATAGAGCATCTTCCTGGCACTTCAGTTAGGTGGGCAAGGACTGCAGTAATGGCCCTGTCTGAAAACAAGGAATCTGCATTTGCAGATCCAGACTGCAATTACTTTTACTTTGTCATCTAGCCTTGTTAACCACTTCAGTTTAATTTTTTTCCCTCCAGGTGCTACTCAAAAGCAGTGCCTGGATGCTTGAGAGATAATGGATAATTTCCACTGTGCAAGTCTAATTTTTGGCTGAAAGAACAATTTTTAAGCCATACTCTCTCCTCCTTGTAGTGGAGTTTGTATTAAGTGGCCAGGAGGGGCCTGGCAACGCTATTAATGGCAGATGAACTCTGAAGGGCAAAGCAGAGTTTTCATCTTAATTCACTAAAACCCTTCCCACACTGTTCCTTCCCCAAATGATGTGGGCAGGTTGGGGCAGCTGCTAACCAAAGTGGCATGATTCCACTTGCCATGCCAAGCCCCGTGCCAGATCACACCACGATGTACTGTCTGATCTGTGAACATACAGATAGGCAGCTACTAGGAGCTCAAAAATCACAAGGTGGTGAATTCCATAAAAATCCTGTCGTCAGTCACTTTGTTTTAAGGAGTCAGGCAAGTGTGTAAGTAGACACACACAGCTGTAAGGAGGAAAACAGATGACCATTCTAGTTCTGCTTTTTAAAACATTATAGCAGATTGCTAGTTAAGGAAGAAGAATGTGTGTCGTTTGTAACTCCCTTTTAAGGGCAAGCAGACACAAAAAGGTTCCTGAAGGGACACACTTGTCTTTGCAACAGTGCCTAGGAGCCCTCCAACCCCAAGGATTTGGACCCCTGGCAAAGAGACAATGAGAAAAGCCAAGGCGCAGTGCTGCAGAGTGAAAATACCAGGACAGAGACACCCTTCTGCATTAATGATATCCACTGTTAATTATGATGCTTCGGAATAAATTGGCAGCTGTTCAGTCAGGTTGCTGAACACATCAGCAGACAGTTGACATATTTTATATGACAAGCTATACTGGAAAAAAACCCCAACACTACAGACCTTTCAAGGTTGCTGCCTGTACGTTCACCTCCTGAGTGCTGTGCTTAACAGGATTTACTTGACAGAACTTTCTTGCCAATAAACCTCATTAGCTGGCAGATACCGAGAAAGAAAAAAGATGCTATTTTCTGTTAATTGCTGGAGGATAAAAATAAGGTCTCAGAGATAGGTGAGACACTTTGCACTAGTGCTGGAAATCATCCACCCCAAACAGACCTTTCTTAGCAAAACTAGACAGCATTTATTAAAAGAAACAATCCTGCCTATGACTACTACCAATCCTACTATCACTACCAATTTACTGCTCTCTTTCCTCTGCTTTGATTGGGATTGCAGGCTGGGTTTCAAAGTCTTATGTTGAGAGTTGATCTGGTTTACTTATCAGGCCATGCAAGCATGGGGAAGAGCTGTGTGCGCTATGCGTGCTATGAGAGCGCACTGCCTTGGAGTGGAACACAGACACGGCTCTCCAGGCTTCTCTCAGTTTCCTTGTCTTGTTCTCACCATATTTGCCAGTGCACAGCCATCCAGTAATCGCTATGGTGATATGAAGCTGCCTTCCTTCAGTAAGTGGGAGGAATTCAAACTCTTCTATGGCTCCCACACGCTTCTTCATCTTGTATCCTACACACAGCAAGGCAGAAACATGAGTCTCAGAAATCACAAAGCAAGGACAGACTGCTAACAGTAGAAGTTCATAAGGAATTACTTGGGTAACTGGAATAGGGTTTTTCTTCCTTTCCGAACCCCTCAGCCAGTCCATGCATTACTTAGAGCTTGGTAAGGAGCCAACATGATCCTTCTGAGCTTGTGCGATCTGAGGGAATCCCAGCAGAAGGCTTGTTTTGCTGCAGACCAGACATCAGCTGTAACAGCTGCTGCTCTCCATGGCAGCATCTTTCTAATCCAAAGCAGCAAGCTTTCATTTCCTTCATTAGCCACATACTGAATATTCTTCTCCTACTTGGGCATCAGAGGCTATGCAGTATCTTAATCAGCATTGAAATAAAAATGTCAGAGTTGTAAGATTACACCTCCAATTGCTTCCCTTGCCCTGCAGAGCTCAGTTAAGTCATTAGCTCTGCATTTGCAGACATGATCCTGTGCCTCAGTAGCTGACAAATGTGTCGTTGCTCTCTTACCAGTAAGGCCAGCTCCAGCTGCTCCAAAAAGGGATGCCATGACAGCAATTCCAGCAGTCGAACCTAAAGCAGCCGCTCCAGCACTTCCAATGATAGTAGCAGCTCCTGCAGCAACCAGCGGGGCAGCAAGACCCCCTGTCAAGCCTGAAGATGCAATAAGTAATATCACCAAACTGGTACCACTTACAAAACAAAGAGTCATTTTCCTGTGTTGTGTGGGTACTGCTAATGCAACTGAGAGTACAAATTATGGTCTTTTTTGATCACCATTGAACGGGCTTTCTGAGACCTTCCCTGGTTCCTGAATCTCTGCACAGATTCTTTGACTGACTTCAGTACAAATGAAGAATAATTTAAAAGTCAAAGGAAGCATGTATGGTATGCTGGGGTGAACTACACCCTATTTGCTTAGGAAACATTGATCTGGTCTCACACTATCTTAAATTGAGAGTTGGAATATCTGATCTTCTAACAGCACAAGAGCAAAAGAGGAGAAAACATTTTTTAAGGACAACAGTCTCAGTTTAATACATCCCCCAGCCACTGAAGCTAAACTGGAAGAACTTTTGCAGCTAATTCTTTCAGGTTTATTTTTGTGTGGCTGAAAATACTTTTCTTGGATTTGGTTTCTTTTGGTCTTGGTGGTTTTGGGTTTTTTGGTATCTTAAGTGACATACTACCTTCAGCCTGGCAAAAAAAAGTAGTGAACTCTTTAAAATTAGAGCTTGGGCTAAAAGGTATGATGGCTCGTGCTGTGCATGCGATCCAGGAGCAAGTATCCAAAATGCCTAGGGCAAGCCTCACCAATCACTGTTCCACCTCCAACGGTTGCCAAACCGATCAGCAGGTATCTCTTCAGCTTTTTTCTTCTTTCCTTCTTTTTTCTTGATACCTCTGCAGTTCTGTGGGGGAATTAGAAGCACAAAAACTGATGGAGAAGCCTGACAGATAACAGTGCTACATCAGAATCTGCTTTTATTCTCCTCAGTGTAATTTCCCTACCGGGAACAGTAAAAAGTAACATGCAGGTGTGGACTGTGACAACACACTCAGATTTACGAGCATGGACATAAACCCACAGATTTAAATTGAAACAACTTAATTGCTGACAAAAGCCAACAGATGTTACTTACTTGGAAACCCCTTCCTAATGGGGCTGAAGCTTGTAAAAAAAGAAGAAACAAAAAGTCAAAAGCATTTCAATAACTATATACGGCCTTTGTGTCTTAAAAAACCACAAGCAAGCTAAGTGGAAACAGGGAAAAGTGTTTGAAACAAAAGGAAATAGGGGTACTTTGTGCTAACAAACAAAGAGATGAAATTAAACTATTTTCCAGCAACAGTGTTTACATTGAGCCACTTTCTAATTGCACATCACAATATAATATAATAGGTATTAAACACAGTCATTAGTTCATTCGTCTGTGTACATTTAAGCTACATTTTAACAAGCTTATCAGAAACAGGTAACTACACCTAAAAGGAACCTCTTATTAGGCACTACTTTTGGCTCGTCTCCACTGTCTTTGGTTTCTCTCTTACAAGAAATACTTCCCACTTCAGAGGAAAGTGCGAGAAACAGAGGATACTGGAGTAAGTTGTTTACAGAGGAAGGTTCCTTCTAGCCTGCTTACGCAGCAGTTAATCTGGGCCTTGAAACATGAGAATTTATCTTGCTTCCAAACTTGGATATTTTCCCTCTTAATCCTAGCTTAATTGTGGATTTTCATTATCCAGATAATTGCCTAATCCTTCCTGGAACCCCCTAAGCGCACTGTAATTTTGATAAAGACAATTTTAGACGAGTCCCAAACAATATGCAGCTTTGTAAAACACAGCAGGAGGAGAATGAAGCACAGTGGGTGAAATCCCTGCGTCACTGAAGTCAATGGCAGAACTCCCACTGACTTGCATGGCACAGAGACTTCGTCTCCAGAGAGATCCTCCAAAAAAACATTGTGTATTACCTTCTGCAGCTGCAGATGTAACTGTCCGCAGAGAACAGCAGCGCAACCTGCAACGGCTACCTCATCAGCAATTTCTATATAACCAAGTTCACTTTCTACAACCCCCATGGTCAAAGCAGTATTTGGATGTGCCTTAGTTGGTGCATGTAGTTCCCCAATCTGAATGCCTGGCTTTGGAAACAATTGCTCCTGGAGTTCTTTAAACAAGTGCCGCAGTCTGACTGTTAATACCTCAGTTGGCAATATCCAGCGATTTCTGTTCTACATAGTGGTTCATCAGCTTTTACAGTCAACATGCTGTTGTCTCGGGCTGCAAATAATGACATCGAGGGAGCTGAAATATGGCTAACCTGGCTTCCGTTGCGATAATGAGCAATTTGAGTTATGTGGGTAGAAAGATAGTTTGCAGCTAAATCCTGCCTGAAGATGCAGTAAGTAAAACAACTGTCATGAGACATTTTACCTGTCATTGCTTTCCTTCCATAGCTGCTAGCAACTGCTTTTGACAGTTGCTTTCCTAATAGCTTCTCCATTACAATTATCACTCGATTACCAGACTGCTTTTTATCTACTATGGTAATTAACTGCCTCTTCTGGTACTTCTCTACCCTCAGTGATCTTTGATGTGCAGCTTCTTGCCTGAACCACAAATTATGTTCGGAGAGATTTTATAGGTGGAATTTCAGGTCATTTTCCAATGACGAGAAGTGGCAGGAGTACATGTTAGTGAACAACTGACATCATGTTTTCCAGTTTCCTACAGAACCGCGTACAAAAGAGAGGTCCACACCTGCAAGTCAGAACACATTTGGTGCTAGTAATATGGATTTAAGTGTTTGAAGCATTGTTCTATAGATGATTGTACATTTAACCTTGCAGGTTCTGGGCCACTGTCCAACACATCCACAGCAGCAAAGGCAGGAGCAAAATTTCCTGTTAACAAATACCAGCAAAAATCACCTATGCGGCAGCTGCCAGAACCCTGTGTGGTTGTTACTGTTCCAAAACCTCTTGCAGTGGATGGTCAAAGCTAGAAGCATCCTAAGCAGATGTTAATGTATTCCCTGCCCCCAAATGTCTGTGAGGTCAAAGCAGTGACAGGTTTATATTCTGCTTCCTCTCCCCATTGACTCCTAACTTTAAAACAAAGGGTCGATTCCTCACAAATGTCAGCCTTGTTTTAGCACTGCAATAACAAATGTGTTTGCACTGCAGTCTTGGACTACTCTCACTATAAAGATTTTCTTTTTTCCTTTATCTAATAGATATTTACTTCCATGGCTGCAACTTGGGCAAAGAACAAGATTGAAATCCGTGGCTTTCACCACACCAGATATGCACAAAACCCACTTGGCTAGCTGCAATGTTTGCAAGCCACGCTTGTAAGTACGCAGCGTAATTCTCCAGTTATTCTTGCCTTTATCAGACACACTGCTATCTTTTTGGGTTGTGCTACAGGAGCCACAGCCCAGTTGATACAGAATTAGGTATTGGAGCATCATCTTTGCAAGTGACACCCCACCCTCGGAATTGGTGCTTTGCTGCTCTAAGGGCTCAGGACTGAGTTTGCTTCCACAAGGCACTGCAACAGTCCCCATTAATACTAACCTTTGCTCCTGCATGCCAGATTTTGTGCTGTTTAGCAGTCCATGATCTTTGAGATTATTTTGACTTCCCCTTTCTACAGTGCGCTATAAAGTTAAGCTTTATTGAAATAATGGAAAGATTCCATGCTGGACCCCACAGTAACGTCTGAACTATACTGTGTCAGTGATGTTGATTAAAGCCTTTATTAGCCCTCAGGTTAATCTAATAATCTGTTTGCTGAGTTGACAGGTAAAAATATTAAAAGGTCCCTTGAAAGCCACTATGGACACATTTACTGCCTTACATATTACTAAACCTTCACATAATTCCTGCCTGCTAAGTGGAATATAAAAATACTACATTCTTACAGACACCAACTTTTTGGCTGTTTCACATCTAAGAAGTAGTGATTAAGAGAATTAATCTCATATTAATAACACAGAATTAGGAGTCAGGTCTGTATGTATCCAAAGACGCAGATTGTTGCCCTTGGAAATCTACCTTTAACGGGAGTCAGACAGCTGTCTCTTAAACAGGCACAGAGAAGGACAGATTCATAGCAAATGAGCAGCTGGGGATCTAATCCTGAAGTTTATAGGAACTTCATTCTGCAAGAAGCAGTTCTAGGTGAAGAATATTGGGCCAAGAGAGAAGAGACACAAGATCTTTGTGATATATTTAAGCATAATCTACAGTCTAGGAGAGGAAACGGGAACAAGGAAATGAGGCAGCTCAGTGCGGAGTAGCCTTTACCAGCTTGCAAGGTTGGCTCTTGGCTCTGATTTTAAGAATGCTGAGCTTTCCTGCTTCTCAGTGCAGCTGAAGTGCTGTGAGGGCTCTGCAACCCTAATCAAGCCATAAATGATTATGCTAAGAGCCATGGGGGGAATGATCAGAGACTGGACTTAGGAACAAGTAATTGCTGTTAAGCTTTCAAGCACCGGCAGTGGTTTTTCACCCCACAGTCAGCCCAAATGTTCTTACTCTGACTCTTCCTCTTTTTGTTCCTTCAGGCTCTCAAGCAGAGATTCCTCCAGGACTTCCAGCTCCTCCAAGGGGATTCTCAGCAGCCAGGTGATGTGGCAGATCAACACCCTGGCTCGAGCATCATAGTACCCTTAAACAGAAGGAAGCCCAGGAAATCAAAAAGTCTACATCACACCAGATTAAACAGCGAGTGGCACACTCAGCCGTGCTAGAGGACCATGTCACATACAAGCATAGCTCCTTCCCTGAGGCCCTCTTCGTCTTCCATGTATTTGCACACAACTCCTATTATCTAAAGAGAGCGATAAATGGAACCTTCTTCCCTGCAAACTTCATCCTACGAAAGGTCACTGCACCAGGTAATTGCCTCTACGGCAGAAGAAGGATCTCAAATCCTTCGGTCTGCTTCCTCTGTGATGGAGGCCTTTTGGCTCTGGGTAGGCTGCATCTTTCTTCTCAACAGAGAAATGCTGCAGCAAGACCAGTCCTAACTGAAAATATCAAACATATATCTGGGCAACATGACACAGTATACCTCAACTATGCACCAATGCAAGACACGGTATTTTTTAAAAATGCACCTCCATGCAAAAGCTTTATTTTCACTTCATCTTGTTGGCAACAAGAGGCACTCTGGAGTTTAAAGCTACGCACTGGCTCACCTAGCAGCATCACTGACAACTGTTTGCATGTATACTTCACTGCTGGGGATGCAGGAGTGGACAGCACACTCAGACAACGCCCAATAAGAGAAATTATACTCCTGGGCTTATAAGCAGGTGTTCTTAACAAAAAAACCCATTGTAAATGTAATAGATTTTAAATTATTTGTGCCTTCACTTGCTTTTTTAATATGTTTCACTCAGTAGCACCTGCTGCTTCCTGATGACGTGCTTTTGTAAAGGGTTACAGTGCACTCTGGGATGAAAAACTCAATTGCTTTTTCAGGGGTGGGTGAAGATACCAGCAACATCCAGCTACAAAGTGTGTTTCTGATCACACATAGATCAAATACAGCATTTGGCAATCTATTAAGTTTATTTATTTAGCACCATCATCACCAAGATACCAAACTACTTGGTTTTAGGTAGGCTTTAATGACACCACTCTTAAGATCTGTGCTTAGTTGAGAAATAAGGATCTTCACTTCATCCCTGATATGTGCCACATCTTGCAAGCCCAAGCAGGTGTTTTAACGAGTAGCCTTCTTGCTTCCTGTCTGCTAACACACAGCTTAGCTTTCTACTTAGCCAGCTTGGCAGCAAGTCAGCAAGGCTTGAAAATATATTTCTTTTAAATTCCAGCTTAGCAAAATAAGCAGTTTCGCAATAACTGACTTGTCAATTTTCCATTAAAAATAAAGCAAGAACAAAAATGGTACTTTGTTCTGCAGTGAAACAGGCTAATCAGCAACCAGTGAGTTCTTTCCTGTGAGAACATGTTAAAACACAGAGATTTAAAAAATGCAAGTAGTGATATAGAACAGGCTTCTTTTAGAAATGAACATTTTGTTAAGTAGGCAGTCTTTATTTCATTAATTTTATCAGACTAATTATGGATTGTAAACCAGAAAATTGTTTTATGTGTAATATAATATATATGTAAAATCACATTTATTTATAATAGGCATCACAGGACACTCTGGAATTTATTCCCTACTATTTTTTTTTCTTTTTAGGCAACAAGCAATCTGCAGAAAGTTTGCTAGGCTGAGATTTTCATAACAGCTTTACTGCCTTCCTAAAGGAACAAGTTGCCTGCTCCCCTAGAAACACTTAAGAAGAAACACCCCGCTCTAGGTATGTCAGTTCAGAACTTTTCTACTATCACATACATTTGCATGCCAATGCACAGCATTTGAATGTAAGGAGGTGAACAGTTGTTCAGTTTTTAACAGGTATTATTAATCATTCTTAATATAATATTTGCTTTTCCTGTAGCGGACACAGAGAAAGAGTGTGCTGCTTTTGCCACAAAGGAAGCTAAGATAAAATAGGATGGTAACTTGAGCTTTTTGAGCGTTTTAAAGTATCAGGTGTAAACTCAACTACATTATTCTTACAAAGAACAAATGCTAGGTAAACTTACCATCTCTAAGAGAGAAGGATAGAAGGTCCTAAAAAAAATAAAAAAATTCGAGTTAAAACTGATGATGTATGTCTGGAGGTATCAAAATGGAGGTATGAAACCCCATCAGACCATGATGTAATTACTGCAGCATGTGAGTTCATAAACATGGGAAGCCAGCAAGCTACAATTCAGCAAGGCAGCACAGAGCAAAGCCAGATATTTCCAGTACAAAACTCCACATGCAGGTCCAAAATGCTGGATGGAAGTAGATAATGCTTGGTATATGCTGAAGCAACCCATATTTTTTGTTATTAGCAACTCTGTTGCAGCTGAAAGCACCATGGTGACACCAGACTTCAAAGTTTGGAGAAACAGAGGTCTCATCTTCCTACCTCTCTAATGCCTTCTGCTTACTATATAGTCATATATATACTCATATTTTCAGCATGAGTGACAGGTTTGAATGCTAGTCTAATGGACCAGTGGCCCCTATTTTCTTTGGCATTCTGGGCATTCATAGCTCTAGGCAGTAAGGATGAACTGGCATGAAGTTCTTTTGATTAAGTGCTGAGAAATAGAAAACTCAGAATTTATAGCCATCTGTCAAGACTGAAGGACTTGATTTCTGTGTTAGCTATTCACCGTAAAAAAAAAAATAAATTGGAAAAACAAATCAATCCAATAGATGGTTTATATGGACAAATCCATGAAAAAAAGAGGCCAGTGGTTTTACTACTGTGTTCTCCTCTTTTTATTGTCACTGGACAAATTTTAAGTTCTTTATGTAATTACAACACTAAGAACTAGCTCAGTCTAGCTACTTCCCTCTCCTACAGACAAATAAAGCACAGCTGAATTTTACAGGGAATCCTTCAACCCTTTGGGAACACAAAAAATGCAGCCAAAGATGTAGGAGGCTGCCAAAGAGTTTATGATTATTAGTCCCATAAGCTCCTAAGCAAAATTTGTATCATAAAAATGTCTCTAACCTTTTCCCTACTGCATGAGAAATGTAGAACGGAGAACAAGCCATCCTTAACCAACTCCTGCTAGAAGAGGAGCAAACTGTAGATATAAGGTAAGTGCCTGGACTCTGAGCATCATTTTAACCTGAGAAAAATCTGCTAGTTTCTAAAGAAGAGCTTTTGCATAGGACTGGGGAAACCAAAGGATTAGGGCAGCTCAACTCCCGCCTATGGGTGCTTTTTCACCAGGTACAGCCCCAGAACCTGCTGCCTAATGTTTTCACACACACAGTTCTACTGCTGAGTATCTGAGTGGCTGTTCCTATCCGCAGTGAAGCCTTCTTTTGCTTGCCTGTCCTGCAAATCCTAATGGGATAAGGATTTCTAGAAGATATCTGTTGGGCTGGGCTCTGCACAAAGCAGTGATCACTGCTCCTTCATCCTGCATCTCAATGACCAAAGTGCACACCCAAGAAAAGGAAGATCCTGGTTTGCCATCTCCAGTGTGTGAATAACGCTTTTAATTTAAGTTTGTCACTGAATCACGTCTCCTCTGTTCCCCTAATCACCACAATGCAGAAAAAAAAGGCTTCTTTTTAGGTCCAGCCATGATTAGTACCCTGTGCATGCACACATGCTGAAGACTGTTCCCCAGGCTGGTCCGTGGGATGTGGGAACTGGAGACATTAATCCCTGCAGGCAGACGGAGGGATGTAACTGGTTTGCCAAAGCCCGAGTCCTGTGACTACGCAGGTATTAGATAAGTGGGCACCACCACCTCCTCCCCAGCTGCAGTTTTGTGCGGAAGGGTTGGCATAGAGGTGTCAAAGCCCAGCAGAAGGTCCAGGGCTGGGAGCTCCAAGCAGAAAGTTGACGAAGCAAAAAGCCTGAAGTCTAGAAGAGGGTGAAGCTTGTGACCTTGCTGCCATCATTTTCCATGGACTAATGTAAGCAGCCTCTCAAGCAGGGTTACTGGTTGGTGCAGTGACCATTTGTAGGCAATAAATTCTCCCTGTGTGTTGCAAAGGGAAGCGTGAGTGTTGACTCAGGTCCTGTACAATATGCCCAGTATCATCTGTGGCACCTAATATCAAATAAACTCTTCTAAAAATCTAGGCTAAGCAGTTGCATCCATGCATTTCAAAAGGTGACAGATGGATACAGGTAATTAGGTGATAAACTGGAACTACTGTTTTTATTGCATCTGTGCCAATTAGCATTCTCAACTATAACTAATTGGTTTAGGCTTTGCATGTACTGCTGTGCAGTCATCTGGAATCAAATCAGCATTGGTTAGATTAGTTCCCAAGTAGTGTTTTCCTCCTCTAAGCAGCAGTTGTTATATTTCAGTCTTATTTTGAAGTTGGAGTTTTGAATCTCCCTGTGAACTCTGCACAAGACTACCACCCATATGACTGAGAAGCCTTACAAAGAAAGGGAAGCAATCTTTATTCGGAGTCTTTGCCAGCTTTTAATGAGTTGCTGCAAGTTCAAAACCCATTTCCTCCACAACAGAGAGCATCCAATCTGCATTGCAGTGGAAGAAACTGTATTGTGCGTGGAAAGACACAGGAAAATGGGCATTCAAAGTAAAAAATTCAAAGTAAAAATTATTCATAATAAGAACTTTCAACATTTTGTCACCTATCATCACTTCTTCACCTCTTTTTGTTGCACTGCCTTCTCATACCGCACCCACAGCCTGTGTGTTATAACTACTGTCCTTAAAGGATACAGTTAACCAACGTTTGCCTGTATTAGTCATCTGCAATGAATGCAAACAAAGATAAAAACCCATAAGGCTCAAATTTTCATTGAATCAATGCTGAGCTCACCTCTAATCTCCTGACCTTATGCGTCCTCCCTTCAGCACCTTTGAGATGGAGGGCATTCAAAAATGCAGGTGTTAGTGCCAACAGGACCCTGCCACTGAACACACTGAGCAATTAAAGCGTATAGTTGTTAGAGGAACAGTAAATGTTGCGTCAGTAGCAGCTGATTATGAAGAAGCAAGAGCACCATAAATCAACATATCAAGAATTCACAAAGCTTTGTGCTGTAGCTTGCTTATTTTCAGGTAAGAAGGAAAAAGCTGATCTCAGTCTGATACACCGAAGTTCCCCACATGCCAGCAGACTTTCCCAAACATACCTTGCAAGCCTCTGCTGCATTGCTCTACAAAAGTCTTTAATAGTCTCTCTTTGACAAAATCAATCACCTTGCCCATATACAAGACTGCATTAGGCATTGATGTTGTGGCACAGACTGATAGCTATTCCTGATCTTTGCTTTTAACTAATCAAAGAATTGTTACCTACAGCTTCTCTATTCCACCTGAATCCAGGTGATAAGTGCCTCAGTTCTCTGGATCAGAGCAAAATACCCCGTGGTCCTGCTGATTCAGAGCCACTTTTGTAATAGCACATGGAGCCCTTATGCAACATAAGCTCAGTGCAAGCACAAGCTAGATTTCACCAAAATTTTACCCTTAATAAACTCAGCAGCAATGCAGGAAGACTTGCCTAAATCTAGAGAATCCATCCTGAAGCAGAGAGAACGAGGTTAAAGAACCTGGAAGTACCAAGACATCTAAATACAGAAAGAACCAAGTGTGGATTTATTGATTTTGAGCGAACAACATCAAAACAGCTGCTTTTATTTTAGAAGACCTGTCCTAACTTATTAATTAAGCTTAAGATTCTCTGTCGCTATACTCGGACTATTACAGGACTTTGAGCATTGTAACATTTGGGTATTTGGAGCAGATCCTCTGAAGCCCTTTATGGACTGACTAGGAGACAGGAAAGATGGCCGAGATAATGGGAGCTGGTCACGATGACCAAGGAAGTTCACTCCTATCATATCTTTCCTTACGCAGCTGTGTTCTCACATCTCCTCTTCTGTCAGGCCATTGCTAAAGGTGAGCGTGTGATTAACTGTTACTCAATACCAGAGCACTGTCTGCACACAGGATGTCTCGCTATTCCCTCGTGTGCAGCATACGGCGCAGGTGCGAGGTGACAGTGGCCACATTATGTGTGGCATGAGGGGCAGCCTACCATGCTCTTTGCCCTGCACAGCATAACATGCGGCTGATGAGCAGATACCTTCACCAGCTGAGACTTTGCAGCAAAGGTGAACGCCACCGAAATGCTTCACCTCTTTTATCTCTACGTCAGCTTTTACATCAGAACATTATGGAGGAGTTCCAGTCTCACTAATACTTCCTTGGTGAAAGAAAATAAAGTCACAATAACTTATTGCTTTCCAGTAAAAGCTGACTCTGGAAAAAAGACTCTGGAAATTGTGCTGTTTGGAACACGTATGTAGAGGTGTTTTGTATTACAGGTATGGTAAAGGGGCTTTTAAGCAAATTAAAATCAGGTCTATCAGTGTTCAGTGTTTCACCAAAATCTGTAACACACACATATGAATCCAAACCACTGCAATAATACAGTCAAAGTAAAAAGTTTAACAGTTCTTTGTTCTGTAGAGTGAAAGCATCAAAGACACAAAACATTAATTCAACAGACAGCAACCGTGCCTCATGTTCATCACTTCCACAAGCTGTTTATGGATAGAGAGACCACCAGTCACCCACACAGCTGCTCAGAAATATATGCATATCAGAAATATTAATTTTACTTCCCTGACTGTACAAACAGAACCTCAGTTGCAAACAGATACATACGAAATATCTCTTTTGCAAAAGCAAACAAGGGTGAGGGGAGCGTATGAACTTACTTGGGTAATGACAACCGGATTTTCTTTCAAGGTGGGATCCTTCAGCAGAATCTGGGCAAAAGTTTCTGTGCCCTCACCTCCTAAGCCACTAGCAAATGCTGTCATGGCAGGTAAGACAGCATCGGGCAGGTCCAGCCATTTCACAAAGCCTTCAATGAATTCCATCCTGAAGGAGCTGTAAGGCAACAGTTGCAGTTAAGGCTCCGTAACTGGGTATTTTCGCAAGCTGTGAGTGGTCCCTGGTTTCAAATGTTGATCTGTTATTGTTCACGCAAAAAGCAAAGCATTGTAAGAAGTCGGCAGAAGGTGAGTTGCTACACAAGCTGGCTAAAACAACAAGTGAGCAATCTGAATGGGGCCAGACCTTACTTCAATGCAGGCTGTGAAGTCTGCAGTATTAAGGGATGCAATTTGTGCTGAAGTATAAAAGTCTTAAAAGGTGTAAGAAAGTCACCACGTTTAAGAAAACACTTAATGTCAAAAGGATCTTCCACTCCCCTACTTCAGAAGACCCCATACAGAGTCTGATATGACATACAGAGAGCAGCTCCATCTGAGCTGTTGCCCGAAAGCCACCTCCTTTGCTCACCCCCGCCACCCCACGTAGTACCTTTGCTCTTTTTCAGGGAACAGTGATGCTAGGGATATCCCACAAAGTGCTGCATAAGCAAATCTTCCCGGTTCACCCAGCTGCTGGCCCAGAAGCACACACGGTTCCCTTTCACCTGCCTGTTCAGCTCCACTATGCTGTTTCGAAGCACAACCTTTCCACTTCTCTTCTGCAGCCATTTTAACCTGCAAGTTCAAAGAGGAAAAAGCAGAAGGAAAAAAACAACCAATAAACAGCTGGAAACCAGGAAGCAAGGAGAGAAATCGCCTTTGATTTTTCACTGTCACACTTGCTGTCAGTATTAAGACAAGTCTGTCAAGGTCCAGCTTGCGTATCCCCCCACAACATGGTGCTGTGACCAAAGAAGTCAACAGGAGCCTTCCTGTTCACCAATTCTCAAAAGTTTTGCACAAAATGAGCCAACAATACTTCACACAGTGAAAGAAGTCCTCTTCAAGATGCAGAGACTGGGCTCCATTCAGGCATACCATTCACATGTTTACAGCAAAAATAACATGTAGAATAAAAGCTCTGCACCTGGTGCAGGGACTAGTACAGCTGCCTGGGAAATAATTTGCCTCTCTCATCCTCAGTCCAAATTGCTCCTCTGTTTATTTTTCTTTAAGAAAGTAGAGTCCAGCTGCAGCCTCTGATGAGGATTTTTAGTGTGTCCCATGGACGTTGCTAGGCTTTGCTTGTAACATTTTCTCCTTTATACAACCTGCCACTGCTTTTTCCCTAAACATAAGATCCCTGCGCCACATGGACCTAGAGCTGAGCCAAAATATTATTTTTTAGAGTGCAGATGTGCATGCTTCCAACTGAATGGCTTACAACCGCTCCCCCGGAGTTCCCCTGATTATACAAGCAGCTGACCGAGATGACTGAAACCAGACAGAAGTGACAACAGCTCATTTCACAATTCAATGTGGGTAACAATCTGCTCCAAAGCTCACTTACATCACCTGAAATTTCTACTGAGTTCATCAAGATTCAATCGGTTTCTACGGGGCTCAAATCACCTATTTCATGATATACTTCATATTTAAATGTTTCCTTTCTTCTGAACCCTGGAGAAAAGAAAGTGGCTAAGTAGGAATTAGGAGCCCATGACACTACAACTGAATCTCAGAGGATGCAGAGACCATTTATGGGATTGTTTTAAGAGTCCTAGAATAAATAAATGCAGCACTGGAGCAGCAATTTTTAAAGAGATTTTATTATCTGCATGCTGTCTATCATGGTCTTCTAGGAAAGGTGTCTGTTTTGCCTTCCCACTCAGAAATTTATTTGAAGTGATTTGCGTTGCTCAAGCTTGCACTATTTAACTGCTGATATATAAATGCAAGGAAAACTCATCACGTGAGGGCTGATGATTATCATAACTTGCACCTCTCTCCCTGGGGGAGCTCAGCCCCCCTGCAACACGTACCTCCTGGTGCGTCGGTGGCTTGAGCACACAGGTCTAAGGCATCTCGGTGTGTTTCCATGGAAACATCACATTCAGCAACATGGGAGCACAAAGTCCGCAGGAATAAACTAACTCTGTTATTTCCGTACCACCCAGAGAAGGGAAGGGCAGGATTATGCTTCCCTGGGGAGAGCAGGTGCCTGGGATCAATCTCAGCCCCAGCACCAACCTCAACACAGCAGCGTTTATGCTTGCTGAAGTGCAGCTGTGAAGGTGGTGCAGGATGTGCCTCTGTGCTTTCCAGAACTTTCTAACAAAATCCCAAGACTGTTTTATTACCTCAGCAGCTCCAAAGCCCTCATTTGGACCACGAAAATCCATTTCACATCACTCACTAGGCTCTGATCTTCCTAAAACATCCAGACTTATGGACACATCTAGACTTACAGACCAATTTGCCCAGAAATAATCTAACTTACAAGTTAGATAAATAACCTAGCTTAAAGTTTCAATAACTTTACAAACAATTACTTGGCATGTCTGCTCACCTCTGGACCCAGACCTATGAGCTTATTATAGGAGACAGCACCGAAAATAAAATGCCCTTCGCTGTTGTGATAGATTTATTGGTTTGTTAACACAGGCTCATATGAAAAGTGAAGCAGCTAAAAAGGATCCAAAAACAGTACAGCTGTTTAACCTTGCTTCCCAATAACACAAAAGATATGACCAATTGTGGAGCGACACCATAGTGGCTTCTTGCATGCAACTTTATTGCCATTATGCAACAAATAATTCACAATGCTGAGCATCTAAAACACCCAGAGAAAGTTTTGAAAGACTTCTCTGAAGATGCTCTGATCAGTATGCTCAATGTACATCCCTCGACACAGGTATCTATTTCTCCATAAATACCTAGGAAAAAATGGGTTCGGATTTTCAGACATGCTTCATAAAAAAAGGGCAATATGCGATTCAGTAAAGAAACCTTGGGCCAAGTTTTGCCACTAAATCCAAGAGGAGGGAATTGAGACCTAGAAATATAACTCAAAAGTTATTTACAGCTTGTGGCACTGGAATTCACATCTCTGTCTTGAATAAGGTGATTCAGCAATCAATAGCATTGCCATAATCTGAACTGTCACTGGAAAGATACTTTTTTATCACTTTCAGCGCTCACTTTTCACACAAAGCCCTTTGTTTTCTTGACAGGTGGTGTATTTTATATAGCGGCTCCCGTAATCCTATTTGGAAAACAGAAAGATAACCCTAAAGATATTCCTAATCTAAAGCTGTACAATAAACATGTGCTCCCTGCTGCTGGAAGGACAAATACAGAGATGCTGGCATCGCGTTCGTCCAAAACTATGACAAAAGCGGCCAAACCGCTGGTGTGTTAATCTCCAAGACCCTCAAAAGTTAATGAGGCATCTCATTAACTTCAGAGAACTAGCTGTAGATAATTATTCAGATGGGGCTGGCCAAAAAGTCCCTTAGTGAGGCATACTGGAGGACAGCACAGCTGAACTGTGGTTAAGCATCAGACAAAACAGACTGTGGAAGTATTTGGGCAAATGACTTTCTTGGGGACCTGCATGGGGCTCCAGAGCCACACACGTGCTCACGTCCTGGGAGCACCATGGCCTTTGCTTTTAATCCATAGATATGAAGTACGAACACGGAATGCAATTAATTCAGTCCTGGATAAAAATCACATCTCACCGCAAAAACACACGAATGTGACACAGATGGCCACCGCAGAGATGCACGCTAAATGTAAAACAGGACTCAGAGACTGAGGGGATGGGGAAAAGCTAAAAGCTTCACTAGTTGCAAAATTGAGTGTGTTTGATTCGGTTAATGCGGACGCTTGTAGCAGCAGTGGCTGAGAAGCAATGTCATTACACAGAAGGTGGCAAAGCTGGCGAGAGGGGTGAGGCCAGCAGGGAGACATCACTAGCGGGAAAACGGGAGGGAAACACCTCAGCTGGGAAAGCTGTGAGGACCAACACCTCCACAGCTGCCGATATTCACTTCTACCACAAATCCTTTGTGGCTGACATCTCTGCTGCTAGAATACAGGCATTTTTTTTTTACAGAAAGTAGCACTTTTGACAACCACTAAGGAAAGCAGCTCCCTCGGGGAACGGCCTGAGGAGAGGGGTCCCGCCTGAGGAGAGGGAAGCGGCCTGAGGAGTGAGTCCCGCCTGAGGAGAGGGGCCAGCCCAGGGAAAGGGTGCCGCCCGAGGGTCGTGCCGCCCGAGGGTCCCGCCGCCCCCTCAGCCCCACCCCAGCCGTTCGCAGCCCCTCTCCCCACCTCTCCCGGCCCGGCCCCGACCTGCCGCCGGCCCGGCCTCAAAAGGCAGCCGCCGCTCTTTTCCGCTTCCTGCCCGTCCCGCCGCCGTACGCCCCCTACCGCTAGCCGGATACCCAGAGGTGAGTTTGGGGGATGGGTGGCGCCCGTCCCCCCCCCCCAGTTCACAGCCGGGGGGGCGTTCCCCCCCCCCCCCAGAACAGCTTACAACAAGGAGAAGGGAGGGCAGCAGCACCCCAGCAGGCTGGCCACAATAATAAAAATAATAATAATTTAATTTATTAGTATTTCTTAATATTTATTCTTTGATCTTTCCTGGTGGTTGTTGTTATTTATTATTATTATTTGTTATCGTTTAGGGATGTGAATCAATCCTTGCGCCCCAGTAGACAGCCCTTTGCGCATCCCCAAAACAACCCCCACCCCCAAAACCCCCACCACCACCTCCTTGTGCTGCCCCGGAGCATCAGTAAAAACCTCAAACTCCAAAAATAGTGATAGAAAAATCTTGCTCTGCTAAAATAACCCCCCAAACCACCAACCTAGCGTCATTTTTTTTTTCTTAGAAAAAGGGGAAAAATTAGGATCGAGGGCCGGAGGAGCATCGCGATAAATCAAGCGGCTTGGCCGGTGCCACGACACGGTCCTGGGGCTAAAAAAAAAATATCCGTATTTCCAAACTTTTTGTTAAAAATCGCAATAGAAAAATGGGAAAAGCTTCCCATCGGGTCCCAACCTGTACTAAAAATACGCGAGTGTCGTCATCTCATCGGTAAAGTGTGTGTTTTTGCTTGAGAAAAGGGTATGACGAGGCAAAAATTGATGTTTTTTTGAGGGGGGGGGTGGCTGGGGCTGCTGGCCCCCCACCCATGAGATGAGATGCTGGTGGCTAGATGGTGCTGGGGTGACGGTGCAGCTCCTGCCCCTTCAGCAGCGCGATCTGCAAGGGGGGGGATGAGATGGGGGTTAGAGCGAGGAGGGGACACATGTGTGGGTCCCCCCCCCCGCGGTGCATCCCCCCCCTCACCTGCTCCTCCAGGCCGCGGTGGCGGTGGCGATGCTCCGGCGCTGGCTGGGTGATGCGCAGGCGGTCCAGCTCCCGCTGCAGCGGCCCGGCGCTGGGCAGGGATGGGTGCTGCGGCGCCTGCGCCTGCCCAGGGGTACCCGTCACCCCAGAACTGGCGACTGGTGGGCCCTGCGCTGGGAGGGGCCCTCACAAGAGCCCAGCACCCTCCCAGTACAAGCACCATAGCTACCCCATGCTGGGAAGCATCCCAGCACCATCCCAGTACAAACACCAGCATCTTTCCAAACTGGGAGGAGCCCAGCACCGTCCCAGTACAAACACCAGTATCTTCCCTGAACTGGGATGAGCCCAGCACTGCCCCAGTGCAAGCACCAGCATCCTGCCAAACTGGGATGAGCCCAGCACCGCCCCAGTACAAACACCAGTATCTTCCCTGAACTGGTAGAAGCACAGCACTGCCCCAGTACAGGCACCAGCATCTTTCCAAAGTGGGATGAGCCCAGCACCCTCCCAGTACAACCCTCCAAGCTGGGATGAGCCCCCGGAGCAGCCCAGCACCCTCCCAGTACAACCCTCAGCACCTCCCTCCAAGCTGGGACCAGCTCCCCGAGCAGCCCAGCACCCTCCCAGTACAACCCTCCCAGCTGGGACGAGCCCCT
>JAVJGI010000040.1:109893200-109919630 GCA_035590275.1 Ibycter americanus
GGACCCGGCACCGGGTGGCGGGGGCCTCGCCCGGCAGCTGCGAGCCCTCGGCCTCAAGCTGCGGGAGGTGCCGGGTGATGGGTGAGCGCCGCGACGGGTCTCCCCAGCACCGGCCTCCAGCCCCCGGGGGCCTCCTCCTCCTCCCCCGGGGGGTGGGGAGCCTGTGTCCCCGGGAGCTGGGGGCTTTCCCTTCGCGGCTGAGTGGAGCTAGTGCTCTGCAGGGATGGGGGCTTCCCTGCTGGACCCCACAGGGATCAGGGGGCTCTGCTCAGTGGGTGTGTAGAGCCTGTGGCACCTGGGGCTGGGGCTTTGCTGGGTCCAGGCCTGATCCCCGGGGGCGCTGAGGGCTCCACTGGCCTGCTGAGCAGAGTGTAGGAACAGCCATAAGTATTGGGTGAAAGAGGTGTTAGATTTCTGCTGAGAAATTGCGTAGTAGATCATTGAGTTGTCCTTTGTCGCATTATGTCTTTTGTCAGTTTAAGACAGTTTGGCCTAGCACTCTTACCACCCTTGACTTACCCTCTTGGAGCTGATGACATGTTCACTCAAAACCTTATGTTCTTACCAGCAATTCTTCTAATAGCAGCACCATTTAAAGTGCAGGGAATGGGTGCTCCTTCACATTCATATCCTTGTTGAACTTAACTGGGCAGAAGGAGCACAGATACTTTCCTTTCCCTTTATCACTGCATTCTTTTTGCTGCTACGCCAGTCATTGGTTTAGTGGTGTATGTTAGTTATGTTTCACACATGCTAACCGGCAGTTTCTCTTTCGGTAGCAATTGTTTATTTCGGGCCCTTGGTGACCAGCTTGAGGGGCACTCACGGAACCACCTCAGACATCGCCAGGAAACGGTGGATTACATGATAAAGCAGCGGGAGGATTTTGAGCCTTTTGTGGAGGATGATGTGCCCTTTGAGAAACACGGTATGGTCTCCATGGGACACTAGTTGAAGGGTTACTGCGTAATGTGATTACATCCCATTTGTGTATCTTCTTACTAAACAGTTCCTCATTCCAGGACTATGTTAGGGCTCCTCTTTAGTTTAGAAACTGTGAGATTACCTTTCTGTCTGTTTCTGTAGAATGATGAGCTATTAAACTTGTATTAAATTTGTCTTGAAATAGTTTAAATTTAGGAAAAACTTGCAGAAGGAAAGAGAGGCAAAAAAAGCGCCAAGAAATGAAAATTTGATGTTTTCAAAAGGAATTTGCAAAAATTGCCTAGTTCTCCTTGAATGCTGGTGGGTGTCAAGTGGCTGATTTCTTTGGGTTTCTTCTCTTTGACACTTCATATTTCATAGTGGTAACACAGGGGAAGATCCAAAACAGACACAAATTCAGGCTTTGTTCTAACAGCTTCGAGGATGTGCCAAGTACCGTGCAGGTGATGCACGAAAGCGGTTTGGTCATTTAGTATGTGGCACTCTTCCTTCTGAGCTAACACAGAGCTGATGGCCTTGCATAATCTAAGGGTGTACTGCATTTTTTTAGAGGTTTCTGTGGTTGTTTTAAGACTCATTAACTTCTGTTGCTGCCAAATTTTTGCTTCAGCAGTCGCTGTTTCACATTTGGGATTTCTTTTCCAGAATTTCTTGGGCTTGTGTTGAATTTTTGTTACTCACTATCCTTCCAGTGCTTTTGGAAGTGCCAGAAACTAGGTTTCCAACTCTTCTGGATGTTTTTTCCTTTAGTTACCAATTTGGCCAAGCCCGGTACCTTTGCTGGCAACGATGCTATTGTGGCCTTTGCAAGGAACAATCAAATGAATGTGGTTATTCATCAGCTTAATGCTCCGCTGTGGCAGGTGAGAAACAAAACTTCTATATTGTGGCCTAATTTTCAGCTGATGAATACAAATTGTGTTGAAACTTCCTGATCTATTAAAAAAGAGCAATCAGTAGCCATATGGTGTAGAGCTGTGCTTGCTTTTTCAGCCTTGGAGGGAAGACACTCCAGATTTCAGCTAGGAGAAGAGGGAATGAAAGAAAACAATGAATGCATGAAAGACAAGTATGTGGACATGGAGCAGCATGTTTTGGTTTTGGTTTAAGCTTCGTTGGTATGCTTCTGTCTCCCCATCTTCTGAAGATCAGACTACACATGAGTTGACTTTTCTAATAGGAATATGAGCCAGGCTTAAGGAAACCTGTACAATCAGGTTCAGAAATACAGAAGTGCAGGGTATGGCAGGGCAGTACCTGTGGTGTGTTGGAATGAAGCTCCATCAATTCTGCATGGGATTTGGAATGAGCAGGTTTCTGACAGTTGGAGAAATGAGGTTCTGGACTGGGTGGAAGAGGGAAGAAGTTATAAACCTTAAGGTGGTGTTTAATCGGCTTCTGAAAGGACTGTGTGGTATGGTTTCCTCTGACAGTGGGGCACTGGAACAAGCAACCCATCAGGTCCCTCCTACTTGCCTTTTTTTTGGTTGTTTTTCTGTGGCAAGTTCACCCTGGAGTGGGTCCACGCTCAATGTCTGCCTGTCCATTGAGCAAGTGAGAACCTGTATTTAAGTCAGAATTGTTTCTGGCCACAATTTACAGACAGAACCAATGAAGTATATAGATTAAACAAGGCAATAAAGATCAAAGACCAGGTGAACGTTGTCAATGGTGTCTTAAATACATTTGAAACAGTGGCAGATGGATTCTTGAACCCAGTTGAGTTTAAGCTCTAATTTATATGGCAGCCATGGGCAGTAAGACAGCTGACTAAAATCCTCAACTGCTTGACCTGCGAGAGTGAGCAGAGGTAGCGACCCTGCAGGAGAGGAGGTGCGGTTCTTGTTTTGTTACTGTTTTGAACCAGATACTCACCTCGGTGTACTTAACTCCTATCAATATTTTGTATATCCTCCTGAAAAACTCTTTTTCCCCATTCATTGACCTTTCCAGGGTTGTAAAGACAAGAGTTTGTGATGAGGTTCTGTTTTGCCTGAGCATAGTCTTATTAGTGAAGGGTTGTCTTAGGCTCTTGAGAATGGCATAAGTAAAGCAAGCTGTTAATAGTTGTAACGTTAAGAAGTCTCCTGCCCGCACAGAGGATACATCAGGACAATGAAGTACGTAGGGCGTCACAATGTGGTGACAATGTTAGCAAGTTGCTAGGCTTGACTAACCCAGGACACCCTTTTTACCTGATTTTCTATACATCGATCTACTTTCCCACCCCCTGCCTTTCTTCTTTGGAGCCCCAGCAAAATTTGACAAAGATGAGATTCCACAGAGAGCATTTCCAGAGGGGCAGGTGAGCAAGATGCTTAAAGCAGTTGGTGTGAATATCTCCTTTGGTCCCTCCTCTAAAGCAGATGGTGAGTTATCCTTTAATTTTGAGAGAACCATTTGTATCCAGTACAGCTAAGCTGGAAAGATGTGAGCAGAAGTGTTCAGGACCTCCAGCTTGTGTCTCAAGCTCTGGCCTAATCAAGAGCTCTTTGGAGGGTGGGCATCTCTGCATAGACATTTTAGGGCTTTAAATGCCCTTTACCTTTTTTGATAGTGACTGTAAATATAGAACTTCAAGTTAGCTCAGATGTACAGGTTATTTTATTGGCTTTTTGGGTAACTGCTTACCTTTTTTCAGTGGTTTTGCCTTTTTTTCATTTTTTTTTTTTTTATCTGCAGCTATCTTTTATTTACAGTTCCAGTGTATTGTGGAAAGAGCATGCAAAAAGAGGCTTCACTACTGAGAGCTAAATTGGGTAATTTTCAGAATGATCTTTAAAGAGCTTTGGGATTTGTTAGATACCCATTTAGGCTGTGGCAGAGGAGAAATGTTGAAAACAAATCTTACTGAGTTCCAACATGTCAAATAACAGGATAAAAGGCAGGAGTTAAGTATAACCAAGTGTTGAGTTGGAACCTAAAGGTGAGCAAGTGTAAAATAGATGAATGGAGAATATCCGTTGTGAAATCTGAAGTCGTTAGTGCAACACAGAGTGAAGACGTGGTTGAAAGGTGACTTGGTGTATATTCCGTAAGCTGGGATAAGCTGATTGAAAGACGTAAAGGGATTGAGAAATTGTGAAGCCCTAAAGCAAGCATTTGTTGTCATTTGCTTACTGACATCTTCTCCAGAAAGGTTGTCAGATCTTTGAACTCTGGCTTGACAGGTAAGCAAAGGAGATCTGCAAATGCAGGTAATTTTCTTCATTCCTTGTAAGAGTTGGAATGCTGTGTAGCTTTTAGCTAATGTAGCAAGCTAATAACTTGAGACGCTGGTGGTTGGGGTAGAATTATTCTTGCATCAGTACAGATAGTACTCAGAGCAGGAATTTTCTACGGAAACTGCTGTACTTGGTGCTGACAAAGCAAAGGAACGTTTGGTGGTTAATAGTGCTCCTGAATGGAGTTAATATGTTTTCATGGTTTGGCTTTATTTCTGTTAGTCTTTCTTCTGAAAACAAAATGTAGCCACTTTGAATGCTAACTGTTAAAACAGCATCTGGTCCCAGCTGCAGAACAACACTTATTCTGGGTGACGTGTTTCCACTCTGGTCATAACTTGGACACTCCCTGGGAAAGGTGATTTAAGCAAGCTCACAGCTCCTGTAGAAAGTTTAGAAAATAGTTTAGAGCTGTCCACTGAAATATTTTCATACTGTGTTTTGTTTGTTATGACATAACTGACCCAACATTGTGATTCTGGTTTTCAAATATTATCCTTGAGAGAGAAGCTCTGTTGTTACTGTAGGCACATCTGGATTATTAGGTCCACTCTTCCTGTTTTAAAGATGCTTAAGTAGCCACGTATTTTGCTTCCAATCACAGTGTTTATCGTTGCTTAAAAAAAAAAAAACAACTTTGAAAAATATGATGCTGAAGTTGATTCCAAATCCTCATTTGCAATTTGTTTCTTTTATTTAGATTCGGGGCACAGACAAAAACAATGTGAGGGAGCTGCATATTGCATATCGTTATGGAGAGCACTATGACAGTGTGAGGAGAATCAATGATGATTCTGAAGCTCCAGCATATCTTCAGATGGAGGTTGGTTATGGCAGAACAAGACGAGTCAGCTGTGGGCAATAGATAAAACAGATGAAAGCTACCAGTTGGTTTCCTTTCTCATTTGCATCGAGACTGAGAGTTTGGTCCCTGTGTCACGCTGGGCATAGAAAAGCCCTTAAGGTCATTGTAAGTAGTGCTGCCTGCTCTCTTGAGACAGGCTGTGAAGTGTTTAAATTACTGGGCTGGAAATCAATCCCAAATCTGATGCTGTGATGTGAGCTGTAGGAGTCTTGAAGCAACCTCATCTAAATTACATACTTATGCACCTTGAATGCAGAAACAAAGGGAAGGGAGGACAGAGCTGGAAAGGTAACAGCTGGATACAATTGTCCTCTTCACATCTCAGTTTTTCATGTTAAGGAGTAAGCTGTGCTGTCCTTGAGGTTCTCTGCACACAACTGTGTCATGTGTAGTATTGTGATAAGATTAATATTGCATTTAAAAAGCCAGTGATTATTTACGGGTATGCACGATTTTGTAGTATGTGAGAGCTTGCTCAGTAGTGTATGAGTCGTGGGAAACTGTGTCAGTGGTGATGAAGTTACACAATTTTCAAGATGCTTTGGCAGAGGATATTTCTGAGAAAAGTGTGCCATAATAATTAAATTTATTATGATGTCAGATGGGTTTTTACTGCATATCGTGAAATTGCTGCATGCTTGTGTGATCTGCAGGGCTTTGCTTTTCTTGCAGATGCTTTGCAAAAATGATTCAAATGAGGAGGAAGTGAAGCCTCAGAAGGGTGACTCTGAAGATGAGATTGAAATTGAAATAGATGATGCTATACAAAAAGTGTGTAATGCAACTGGATGTTCAGTAAGTATTGAGTAGCCTTTTTGTGCTTAATGTTCAAACCTTCTTGATACATGAAAGCCTTCGGAAAAATTCTAAAAAAATACTCATCTTGGGTAATTTCAGCACTGCAGCCATAAATCCAGATGCATTTCATCCTAGACTCAACTCTTAAATGCAGATGAAAGGTGCTCTGTGTGGATACCTAATAATTTTGGCAGGTTTGTCTTGCAGTCTCTCAGAAAATTCACTTTGAAACAAATTCTGTAAGATTTGAAATGCTTTGAAGATGTCTGTACTTGAACATCCCAAATGACTAGATAACTTGGCGGTGTTCACTGGGTAGCCTGTGTGGTTCCTGCAGACTGCTGCTTGCACTGTGCAAATGTGTAGACCAGGAAGGGCCAAGAGTGAAACAGTTATGCTGAAGCAGCACATTCCTTTTTCCTGGTATTTTCAGGATTTAAAGACTTTTTCCCCCTCACCTCTTTCAGAAATGGAATACAGGCTAATTGAAAGCAGACAGCAATCCCCTCTCAGTGGTGCAGATGGTTGTTAAATCAGTGTATGTCAGTGATTTGAGCTCTCTTCAGTGTTATCTTTCTCATCTTGTGGACAGGACACTGATTTAGTGAGCCAAATACTGGAAGTGGAAGACTACAATATAGAATCTACAATATTTGCCGTCTTTCAAGTGAATGAAGTGGAAAGAATCAGTAAGTACACAGAGTTTGTCATGTGATGCTTCAGAAGAACGCAGTCTGACGTTAGTGTTCACTGTAAATAGCAGTTCAACAGGGACAGCAGGAGCTGGAGTTTGCTGTTGACTGTGCTGCTGCCTCAGCCTTTCTGTGCTCAGGCAGGTTGTTAGTGAGAGCAGATTCAATCCAGCTCCCCAAAAAAACACTGTTGCAGAAATTATGGGAGAGCGAATTGGCTGACAGTGAGGCTGCTTCTGCGTAGAGTGTGTCTGAGAAAAACTTCTGTTGTTGGTAGGTACTGAGGAGCAGCATGATCCCCAGAGCAAAGATCAGAAATCACGTAGCAGAACTCTGTGGGAAGAAAATGGAAGCGGTTCAAGAATCTTGGGAAATCGGAGCTTGTGTCAAGGTGAAATAGAAAACAACAAAGGACAGGCTAGATCCGACGAAGAGAATCGAGCTAGCAGAAACCCAAAGGTATGTGAAGTGTGGTTTGGCAGTGATTTGCACGCCCTTTAACAATTAGGGGAATGCTTAGGATTGCTTAATCAGCAACTGTCCTCTCCTTTGAATTAAAAAGCGCTTCCGCCTACCGGATTTTGTTGCTGCTACAGCTGTGATTTCTCAGATACAAACATTTAATAGTGACATGTGGCACTCTTCCCAAAATGATGCAAAAGTCCTGATAAGTAGTTTGGAATAAACATTCTTTGGCCACTGCTTTGATATCTGCTTGTCTCCTTTACAGTATATTATTTTTCCCCATCTGCACAGAAAATGTGTGTTTTCAAGTCTTGTTTTCATCCTTCCCTTTCAGGTATCTAAAAAACAAAAGAAGGAACAGCAGCGTGTGGAGAAGAAGAAGCGACAGGAAGAAAGGCACCGACAAAAGGTTTTGGCCAACAAGAGTAACTGTGCAGATAGCAGCCGGAGAGACACAGACTCAAACAACCACGTCACCTTGGTGAAGGCCATGGCAGCCCTAAACATATGAGTGAATGTGTTCTGAGTGCCTTGGTGAGAAAAACAAATAAAACTGATGGAAGACAAAATTCCCCTTAAGCAAATTTCCAAGCACCTGTTGTTACGTTAAAATCTGTTTCTGCGGAGATCTCCAAGCGCACATGAGCTTCCTGTTTCTTCCGTTGTGGGGCAAACAGTTACTCAGTAATTCTGCATCGGCCTCTGTGTGACAAGAGTTGGTTGAACATAACAAAATGTAGAGACTTGTTTTTGTAATTTTGGAGTTAGATAAAGGTGAGAACCTTTTCTGCACACAGTAGTGTCACATTTGCTTTGACATCTCTTGATGTGCTTAGATTTTTTTTTTTTTTTATAGCAACTTTTTACTTGGTTGTGCTTGGAGGAGCTTTATTTTACTTTGCTGTCAGGGAAAGCTTAACAATTGTCAACTCAGGAACATGGGTGGGTTTGGTTTTTTTTCTATTTAAATTTAAATAATATAAGCGAACAGAATCCCGGAATCCCTTCCAGAGCTAAGTATATCAGCTAATACCATATCAAACCTGACATTCCTCTTTTCTTTCCCGTGGAAGAATGCAGTGATAAGTTTTTAATCTAACTAGAACTGCTTGTGTTGGCCTAGGCTGTTCCAGAAGTGATTAGTACGTGAAGGGAGAATGGGATTGCTGCATCCGTGTTTGCTTCTAGCTTAAGTTTGAGATCAGCTCGTTTGCTAGCTGATGAGACCTGTAGGGGAGAAAAAAGAATAATAATGCCAATGAACTCATGAGACCACAGAGCTAATTAATCCAATCTGGTGAAGTCTAATGATGTTGTAAAATGTGACCTGAGCAGGCATGAGATTTCTGTTGAGTGTTGTTACTTGGACATCTGGAATCTTATCTCCTTTGCCATGCTCTGGAGGTTTTGGGCTACTCTGGAGCTTTAGTCCAAGCCAGGAACTTGATAGCCATCAGTCTCCAAATGAAATTAGTATAGCCAAAGGATCCAGAGCCCTGGGAACAAGCTTCCAAGTAGCAGTGATCACTGGGAACCCTGCCTACTTCACTCTTCATAAATCAAGCTTTTTCCAGGGTAGGACTTTTTTCATCTTAAATTCCTCCTCGGTAAGGTCACCAAGTACTATGGAAGGTACAGCTTGAATCCTGTGATGCTTTCCACTATAGGATTGCGCATTTTGACTGAAGTGTAAGAACTGTGGGACTTGGCCCTTGATTTATGGCTTGCAGTATTTCAGCTTCACTCAGGTTTTTGGATTTGTATCAAGCACATGTGCGCTTATACAGAAATAGATGACAAGAGACATCACATCAGCCAGGGAAGAGATGAAATAGATTTCTTGAAAGTAAGGCATGTTGCTTTTGAAAAATCTATTCATTCTGTGAATTTTCCAAATTGGCACAGAAATATAAATGCCTTTTTTTGACTGAAATGTCAAGATCTGAGCTATTACTGCTTACGCTCTGCTACTGTTTATCAAGAGCATTTGAAGAATAAAAAGAAAGGAGCTCTACTTCAAGTACTGGTGGTGTGCAGGTACAACAGGCTTTTATGCTGCTGAAGAGGTTCCTTTGGTTCCTGTAATGAGCTTGGTGGAAATAAAAAGTAATAACATAGCAGCTCTTAGGCTTTATGGTGGGACATAGTACCGGGCAAGTAAAACAGCATATTACATGCTGCTTTAGGTGCTGGTGGTAGATGTGAGTAAATGCTGTAGAGGGAGGTCTGAGTAGTATTTCAGCATTGGTAGGAAGAGCATGGATCAGCTTTGAATTCACAGTACCGTTGTTGAAGTGAAAAATTACTTCGGTAAAATCCGTTTTGTGCCAACCTTAGATAGCCTGTTGTTAGCGATGTTGCTTCCTGGAATTCTTTTTCCTCCAGACAGTCACTTTTAGGGTAGTGGAAAGAATGGCAAATCAGAGCTTTACAGGGAGAAAGTGCAAGTTGCTTGGCCGGCATGCTGAGTTGAAAACAGTGCGCACAGCAAGGTAGTTCAGGTTAACGTTTCACCTCTGTCTTGCCCAGCTGTATCTTAATTTGAAAGGCGGGTGCGTTCTGCAAGTTTGAAAAGATAGTAAGAATTTGCAGTTGTGCACTACAAATAAGATGTTTGATCTCAATGAAGTGCTTTTTTTTGTCTTCCTGAGCCAGAGCTGATGAAAGAGCTGATTTTTGGTGCTTGGAGGATGAAGAGGTGTGAAGGGAGTTGCCCTATAGCTGAGCCTTGTGTAGGTGTGAAGGGACCTGCCAAACCTAACCTCACCCATGTCCTGGCCAAAGGGGCAGGCCTGCAGCAGCAACACACCTTACATAGCAGAGGGAGAGGCTGACCTTCAGCTCGTGGCCTCTGATACCTGTGGCTGAAGATGCTTTTGTTTCCAAGTGTAATACGACTAAAATAAACTCTTAGTGTGCTGGGCTCCTATGTCTTGTTACACCGATCAAATTCTCTTTATTTTTGCCAGGATAGCTTTGTACCTGCACGCGCATTTTGTATCCAAAGATGTTAAAATTTTCTTTTTGGCCGTATTAGATTTTTCCTTTAGCTGTTGAAACTTCCACATGCCCTTTTGATGTGTATCTTTTTTCTGTGGAATCCTTATGCAGTGTTCCTCTGGGAACTTGCTTTTACGCAGAGAATCTGCTTTGTAAACAGGTCATGGATTTTCCTTGCAGCAGAAAGGGAGGCAAGAAGCAAGAGAGAAACATGATTCATAGCTTGTGTTTACTCTTTGGTGGAGTTAACTGTGCTTCATAATATGCGGTCACGGGACAATAAGCACTGCCTGTTCCCTCGGTATTTGGGGAGGACTGCTGTTTGTTACTAGCTGCTAGCTTACATCTTTGAAGGTCACAAGTGGGCAGAGGGCCAGGAGCGTGCTTTGACTGTTGCGGCGCTGGCGGGGTCACTGCCAGCCTCTCGAAGGTGAATATGCAGCAGGACGATGTAGAAAAGCTGCTTTCCCTGCATCCCATCTACCGCCATCGTCTTCCCTAGACTTTTTTCTAAATCCTGCCCCTGCAGGTACGGAGTTCAGTTGAACTGGAAGTTTTAAGCGTTTAGCCAGGTTCTGTCTGATGTCCGTAAGTGTGTCTTGGCCTTGCTGTGTATGGGAGCGCTCTTCTGCTTGCGCTACTTATTGGGAGAGCTGCTTTTTGGTTTATTTACCAGCTTCGCCTCATCTACAGTGCCTGAACAGCCACAGAAGCCACATCATCCGTGGCACCTGCGTCTGCAGTGCTCTCAGAAAGCACCTTCCTTTTCTGTTGGCATCTGTTGAAACTACACAAGAGTTTTCTTCTCCTTTCTCCCTCTGGACACTCGTTTCTGTTACCAAACCAAACCTCCTCTGCTTTTTGCATGCCAAGCGCAATAAATATTGCAAAGGTCTGCCAGCTGAACTGTGCAAATGGAGTTGTACGTATGGGGTGTGCTGTGGGCTAAAGGCAAAAATTTCCGATTAATTTAAGGAGTCTGCACAACCCTGAAGCTTCGGAAACTGCAGGAAGGGAGGGAAACGGTGGCTGAAGTGACCCGTGCTCCAGCCTCCTACAAAACAGAGATGGCTTGTGTTCATGTTGAGCTGTGTGATGGTTCCTTGCTGCTGCCTGGAGCAGAGCTCTCCCCTCCTGCATCCCAAAGCCCTTGAGTGAGTGGCACCAGAAAATGAGTAAAAGGAGAAACGAGCATTTAGTAGTTATAAAGACACTGTGTTTGCTGTAGGGAGTGTGAGGAAGGGGCTGGGATGTTGCTCATGATGCTTCATGGAGTCAGGGAGGAGCCTTTGATGCTGAAGTGAAACTCTTCAAAAACACCCTTAAAACACCTTTGTTTTAGGACCCTCTCTGCTCTGAAAGTGTGCAAAGCACATCTCTGAAGGTGGCATTAAAACCGGAGGGGTGAGGGGCAGCTGGCCCTAGCTCGTTAGGGCTAATTATCGATGGTGTGCAGCTGTGGTGGGGGACGAGGGGGCTGCAGGGAGCTGCAGCCTGATGGGACCTGTGCGGCACCTCTGGCCCTACAAAGACTTGCTGGAGAGAGGGAGCAAGAAAGAACGACCCCAAACCTCTGAGACCACCACCACCACACTCCCCCACGGCTTTTGTGAGTATTAATTACTTAAATAATCATTAGGAGTGGGCTGGGGCTGTGTTGTGGCCAAGCTCCCTGAGGGGAGCTGGGTTTGGAGTTGGGCTGCAGCAGCTGCTCGGTTTCTGTTGATTTTTTTTTTTTTTTTTGTTCTCTCTGAAGCTCTTAAGATTTAGCAGTTGGCTGCTAAAATGTCACTGTTGGTAAATGTATTTTAAGAAAAAGATGCAAAACTGCGTGTATGCGTAAATATTTACTGCAGAAAATCAGCCATGAAGCTCCATGCTGTTTACTACCCCTTCCACCATCGATTCCTGGAACACAATCCTTCAAACTGCCTTTGAACATTTGTTTTTATTTGTAGAGATTCCTTGGTTTTTATAATTCATTTCATTGTGGGGGTTAGGCTTTTCCCTGTGCACCGGCTCCAGGGAAAGGCACTGGAGGCCTCAGAGCCCAGCTGCCGGGGGGGCAGCCCCCCAGTTCAGGCTGTTTCTGGGGTGTCGAGCCCGGGGGGGCCGGCAGGAGGGTGTGGGGTCCTCGTGCAGAAGGTTGGGGTGATTCTTGTCAAAGTTGCAGCTTGTCGTGCTCCCGGCTCTGTCTTTTGCACCGAGTCCTGGATCCTGGAAGGAAATCTGGGGAGATGGAGTCAGGCGGGGGGTGCGAGGGTCAGGGGATGTCTGTTAGGCGTACGCAGCCCCCGCGTTGAGTGTGGGGGGGTCTTGGGTAGGCCCCTTACCTCCCCGGCATGGAGCTACCTGGCTGCAAACCACGCGTGGCCCTGGAGGGACCATTTAATTTACTTTATCTGACTATGGATGTGTCGGTATTTGCTTTGATCACGGGGAAGCGCTTTGTTTCGATCCACTCGCCGTGAAACGGTGGTGTTTGCTCTGGGGAGATCGGGATGGCAGGGCCAGGTCCCCGTGCAAAATGGGATGGTCACCTCAAACCCTCAGTCTCTGGTTGCTACGGAAGGGCAAGCCCCCTCCTCTGGGAGGTCTCCAAGCTCTAAACTTCACCGTCATCCTAGCAAATAAATGTTTGCCCTATTCCTGGCGCTTTTCCCTCATTTCTACCCCTTCCCAGCGAGCAGTTTTCAACCCAGGATGGTCTAAAGGGCATCTCAGAAGAGAGATCCCCTGAGAGCGTGGATGGTTCCTGCTTCAGGCTGGGACCTGCGCAGTCTCTTACGCAGATGATCCAGCTTCCCTGGGCGAAGCACGTGGACGCGACCGGTTTGGGATTGCAGCGAGGGTGGGCATGGCAGCACCCGGGAGCACAAGGCTTGTGTCAGGGCAGGACGGGGAGCGGTGGGGACGATGCTGCGGTGGTGACCAGCCCCTAGGAGAAACGCCTTGTGTTTGTGTCCAGGTTAGGTCAAGCCTTGTTCTCGGCACTGCCCACGCTGCAGGAGCAAGGGAGGGTGACGTGCGCCTTTCTGGCCTCGTCAGCACAGCTCTCTAATTGCTTTGCCGTTGCTCTGCTGCATCGGCTTTGCAGAGCATCAATGGCTGCTTGCGGTGAGCCCGGGTGGCGGTGGGACCCCGGTGCCTCCCTGCCTAACGCTGCAAAGGCAGAAGAAATGCTGACGTACGCCGTTTCCATCAGCTACTGCCACTAAGCAACTTTTAAAGAGGTTTTAAGGACGAGCAATGATTTTTGCGTTGCTATCTTGGCTCCCAGGAGAGGGGCAAGCATTCCCCTCGCTGTACGCAGGGAGAGGGAGGTGAGGAGGGCTGGGGGCACCTGCTCTGCCTTCACCAGGTCCCAACTCACCAGTCGGTCACATCCAGCGGCTGTTTGGATCCTCCCAAGCCGCAGTAGCAGCCGTAACCGATGTAGGACAGCACCGATTTCCCGGTCTTGTGCTTGATCATTGAACCAAACTGAATCATGTTGCAGCCAGCGGGGGCCAGCCCTGCGACTGGAGACGGGGCGAGGGTTAGGAGCACCGAGGAAAACAACCTCCCATCCCATCCCTCCACAGCAAAGATGAGCATTTGCTCCCCAACTTTATGGATAGGAACTGCGAGCACCAGGCATTCCGCACTGCCTCGACTGGCGAGGTGGGAGCTGGCATAGGGGGTACTCACAGAAGAGGAGCAGCAAGAGGAGCAACAAGAAGATCTTCGTGTCTGGCAGTGGCGGCTCCAGCGTTTGGGTGAGTCCAGGGTGCTGCTGGTCACCCCCTTTATGGCCACTATCTCCCTGCTCGGCGAAGCCCCTCCTTTGGAGAACCCAAAGTGGGCAAGTATTGACAATCCTTGTCATGTCGGTCCTGCTATGTGTGTGAGCCTCTTGGTGCTGCTGGAGGTCCCGGCTGTGGGATGCTCTGCGCTGGGGGAGCCCTTTGCAGGGGAAAATTTGGTGAACTGGGATGACTGGGGTTGAGTCTGTGCACTGGGTATCCTAGCATCCCAGTGCTTCCCTAAGCAAAACAGGAGAACTTGTGGGAGAAGAACCACTTTGGTCCTGGGTGACTATTAGTTTGTTGGTGTCTTGGTTAGAAAATGCCATTCTGTATCTTACTGTTTCCACCGTGACTTACCTGGGCAGGGAGAAAATGCAGCCAGTGCAAAGCAGCCTCCGTGTCTGACTGACCAAAGCGGGTGAGATGCAGCATCGTGAGCGGAGGAAGGTCCCAGTGTCCTTCTGAACGGGTGGTGGCTGAAGACAGGGCTGAGCAAAGGCCCCGTACGCCGGTTTTCTGGTTAGCAGGAGCTTGTCAGTGCCCAGATGCCCCTTGCGTGTGGGGTGCCCCATCGCTTTCCCCACGTGCACTGGGCGCTGCGCAGTCTTGCTCTCCAGAGAGAGCAGGTGATGCTCATGGACCGTTGTGTGAGGTGTCTGGTTCACCTTTATGTAGAAGCAAAATAAGGCAAGCAGCAGGGTAAGCAAAAAATAAAATGAAATAATGGAAGTGATGTATAATGGAAAGGTGAAAAAAGATGGATGGTTGTGTCGTTTGTTCAGAGAGAATCTCTAATTAAATAGGTGGTGCCGAACAATCATTTCAGCAGTTTTTCTTCTGGCAGATATTGCAGATGTGTAATGTTCAGCGCCACTTCACAGGGAACCCCGGCACGGGCAGGCACAGAGTCAGGGGGAGGAAATCCCCCCGTCGCCGATAGAGAAACTGAGGCAGGGAACAAGGATGCGACTTGGCAGGAAATCGGAGAGATGGCGAGAAAAGGGAACTCACATCAGGGCTTCAGCAAAATCTCTTCTCCCCTCTGGCATGTGCCGTTTGCCTCATCAGCCCTCCAGGCCAATGTAAGTAGACCCCTGGGATGGAGGCAAGTTCATTAGATGGACCAGGGCTTGTTGTAATTCAGGATTTTCTGAGTCCGCAGCCAGCTTTTGTCACTGGGGAATAATGTATATTTTTGTGCATCAAATTGGCTGAGCTCCCAGGTGGAAAACTCTCCGCCCCAACTCCTCTACCCACGGCAGGTTTGCAGTAGCCCTTCTCCAAACATGAAATAACCCCCTTCCCCAAGCCAAACACCTCCTGGGAGGACATGGATTTTGGTTTTTATTTGCAGCATGCAAAACGCAACTTTTGCAGCCCAATTTATCGCAGTGTACTGAGGGGCTGCAGTAGCTGAGCCAACACATCAGCACTTGGAGCTCCACGTGAATGGGTTCATACAGCCAGATGTCCAAGCAGAAAATACACAGATGGTTAAAATTCACCCAGACTTTAAAGGGAGAGGGTGTTTGAGCTCACCCTGGCCTGCAATCTGTCTGTGTGATCACCCCCTTCCCATCTTGGCAAGGGTTTAATCCTTGATTTATGCCTTCAAGCAGCAGCTGTTGGGCGAAGGGCTGCCCCTGCTTCCTCATCACCCCCCCAGGACTAAACGCTGCTGGACGAGCAGGGTGGCAGAGCTTGATGCTGGGGTTACAGCCAGAGGGGAGCATTGCTGATTTAAGGGGTATTTCCCAGTGCCATTGACTTCAGCTTTGGGGTAAGCCAGGGTGGGAATTACAGCTGCTGATGCCCAGGGCATCACCCCCCCACCCCGGGGAAATAGCATTTTGTTGCTGTTTCTATGTATTTCATTGCTGAGCCCCACGGGGGTGTGCAGTGCTGACTCCCAAGGGGTCAGCACTGCCGGATTGCTCTGCAGTGCAGAAAACCTGTACCCTGGGGATGCTACGGCGGTGAGGGGGGAAGCAGCCACCGCCTGAACTGCTTTTTCCTAGGGGATGCATTTGGGGTTGATGCAGAATTGGGCCAAAACATTCTTTTCTGATGAGAAATATGTTTTGCTCTGCTCTGGGTGTGAGGCAAGCTCCCGGCCACCCCATCGCAGCAAAGGTTGCCAGCACCCAGCCCTCCCACAGCATCGTGCTTGCCCGCTGCCCTTTGCACCAGCTTTGATTTGTCTATCTCAGAGCAACTGGAAAATTTCAGAGCCTAAAAGCTCAGCGTTAAGCCGGGGAAGGGGAGGGGGCAGTTCAGTGATGTGTGTCAGTGGGAGATGCATCGCCTCTCGAGTGTCATATTTTTTTCTGGGTATTTCAGCGAAAAACCCAGCTGAGAGGTTAGCGTCTCCCCGCTGCCTGCAAGGGTGGTCGCTGGGCTCAGCCGAGTCACGTCACACTGAGGACCGATGTTTTGCGCTCTCTGGTTTTATTTTGGAGCAACAGAAGAGAATCTGCGGTGAAGCAAAAAGCAGAGGGAGCTGACAGGCTGCACGGGGAGCTCGAGCCAAGGGGAAATGAGCGTCGGCGGAGAGGCTCGCGCTGGCTTCCATCTTGCCCTTTGCAGCGACGAGGCGCAGGTGTCCACCCCTCCCTTGTTTTTCTGCGCTGAAACGTTGCATCTGCGCTGCTCTCCCTCCTCGCATCCAGTGTGTAATGACGCAACTTCACGAGAGGGTTGTTGTCCTGATGTCGAAGCCAAAAAGCCCCGAGGAGGAGACCCAGCCAGGGCTGGGAAATGCTCCCAGCGCCGTGCTGGCCCTTTGCTTATCAGCCTGGAGGTGGTTTTGCAAAGAGCCCTTTTGCTTCAACACCACCCGGCGCGTCCCCGGCACTTGCTACGACGCCGGAGCAGCCCCCGGCTGCGCATCTGGCAGAGCCGGGCTGCTCGCTCGCATCTGCACGCACCTCTCTGGCACCAGGTCCCGGAGCCTGCAGGGACCGGAGAGAAAGCACGCCTGAGACCTTCTTTTTGGGAAAATCCCTGAGATGCTGCCCCAAAAATGGGTACCACCAAGGCGGGGGATGGTCTGGAAAGAGGCATCGGGAACCGCGAGTGTGGGGACTCACTGCAGGTGGGGATTCCTGCCTGGGGTGCTGAGAGGGGCTGGATCGGTCCCACACGGCACCGCCGTGCTGCCAGCCTGGCGTAGCAGCAGGCGCGGAGCAGGCAGCACCTGCAGCGAGAAGGAGAGCCTGACCTCGTCCGAAACATGGCACCGGCTGCTTCTAACCTACCTGAAACAGGCTCTGCAAGAAGAGCCGCCTCTTGCCTCCTCCTCCCACTCTAAATCACTGAGAAGCTGCTCTTCCCAGTCCTTTCCATGCCAACCCTCTCCTCTGCTTCCCCGTGCACCCCCTGCCCAGCTCCGAGAGCCCTTGTGCGCTCTGGCACATCCCACCCCTCTCCTCTGGTGCCATCCCACTGGCTCCAGGCAGCTCCAGGGCTGGAGCTGGGGGTGACCGCTGCCTCACTTTCCCCTTTTCCCAAAACCTGTTCCCTTCCCGTTGCTGCCCATCGCCTGCTCTGTGTTGTGCAAAGCTCCGGAGGGTGCTGCTGGGGTTGCTCACAAGCCCTGGGGTTGCCCCAGGGCCAGTGTTAGCCATCCCAGGGCCAGCATTAACCCTCTGGAGCAGTGCTGCCCATACCGGTCCACGGAAGCCTTTGCTGTGCCGCTCCTGCCCCATCCCGAGTAGCAACCGTGGGCAGTCAGATTTCCTACGGTGCTTCCCTCGAGTCCTGGTGCACGTGGGAACTTTCCATGAGCTGTGAACGCACCTAGAGTGACCGGAAAATGTGATTTTTTGCAAATTATATGCAGAAACAAAGCCTGGGGAACCAGCGGGATGAGGAGGGCTTGGCTGCGAGTCTCTCCGTGGAGCGCACGGGGGTTTGGGGATGCTCCCCCCATCGGCTCCCATCCGTGGGTCGGGGAACGGCTGCACTTACTGCAGGCAAACAGCACTGCCAGCATCACCAGGACCTTCATCTTCCTCTCACCTGCGTCTGGGAGGAGAAACAGGGGCCTGACTCAGCCCAGCAGCGTGGCCTGTCAACAGGTGCTGCTGCGCAAGCCTCGCTCTCCAAAACCAGGTCAAATCGCCCCAAAATTTGGAGGGAGGAAGGCAGCTGTGCCCCCTCGCATCTCTGTTGCTGCCCCTTGGCTGAAAGATGCTTTATGAAGCTGTCCCCCCACCCCAGCGCTGCCCACCTCCCGTCCCACCGCCCAGGGCATCGCTTTGCAGCAGCAACTTCCCGGCTCAGTTTTGATGCGAGAGCAACGCGGCGTGGAAGGCGGCAGACGGCAGAGTGCCTGCTGCCTCCTCCCAGGGTCCCCCCGTGGTGGGAGCTGCTCACCGGGGGAATCGCTCCGGCTCCGCTTCCTCGCTGCCAATCCGTCCTTCCCAGGGAACAGCTGCCCTCCGCGTCCGGCCCGCAGGCTCTCAACTGGAAGCGCTGGAATGACTCGTCTGTCCCAAAACCACTGCATGCTACGCCCCTTCCCTCACCGGCCAAACCACCCCCCTCTCCCCATGGGCTGCAGCCCGGAGTGACGCAGGGGCCGAGACGGAGTTTTGGCAGAGTTTGGGGAAGATGCTGCTGAGTATTTACGGGGATTTCTCTCTCTGCCCAGCAGCAGCTCACATAGGACTGGGATGGTTTAAGCACATTTATTTTCACATGGATTAAATTTACAGCTGCGCTAACGAGGTCCGTGCAGGCAGGGACATAGGACGATCCGGATGCAGAACCCACAGGCGTGTTCCAGCCCTGCATCCCGGCTCTCCCATCACCGGCACCGGTGCTTGAAGTAGAAGCGGTAGCGTTTGCTGTAGCTCCCGATGCTCCGCTTGAGGCAAAGCGCCAGGCTCCGGTCGCACTCGCAGGAGAGCTGGGCGCACCAGGAGCCCTTGTCTGCAGGCAGAGGGGAGCCCAGGGTCACCCCCAGCTTTGGGGGATGGGGGCTGACACCCCCCTTTCACCAGGGTTCTACTTACTGCAGGAGGGGCTGCCGCTGCGCCAGCCGTAGTGGTAGCCCTGCATCTTGGCATTGCAGTGGTAGCTCTGGAGGTTGTCGTAGCAGGTATCGTGCAGCTGGCAGCATCTGCAGGGGAGCTCGAGGCGCTGCGGGTTGGGGTTTTCTCCCCTGCTACCCCCCAGGTTTGAAACAACGCAAGGATGTGTTCAGGCAGGGAGATTTTTAAGTGGGTGCTTACCTGTCCGTGGCGTCCTTGGGTTGCCCTCTGCCCCCCAAGCCGCAGTAGCAGCCGTAGGAGGAGTAGTGCAGCAAGGCGTTTTTCCCCGTCGTCTTTGTGATCATCTTGTGCAGCTCCCAGAGGCTCCCCTGAGCTGGGGACAAGCCTGGGGGGAAAAATCAGTGGGGCTGACGCTGACACCCAGCTCCCCAGCAACATCTCCATTCCTCCGGCCCTCAAACTGGTGCCGGGTGGGTGAGGTCTTAGAAGCGAGTAGATGCAACGGAGAGGAAACTTATTCCCAGCTTGGTGCAGGAGAGCGTTGCGTGTTTGGGAGATAGTGATGGGGAAAGACCAAGAAGTCACCAGCCTGGTCCTAATTCCCATGGATATAACTGCACGGAGAGCCGCGGGACGGGCGCGGGTGAGGACACTTACCCCAAGCAAACAGCACAGTGAAGGCGAGGAGAGACTTCATCTTTTTGACAGCCCTGGGAAAGGAGACCAAACCGTTTCCCTGTTCTATCAACCGCTTTCTTGTTTACTTCCCTCCTGGTCCAGGGGCAGAGATGCTCCCCAGCTCCGGCGATTAGGGCAGATGAGCAGGGTGAGGATGTGCCCGTCGCCGTCACTTCGGCACAAAGCGCTGCTGTGTCGGGGATGGGAAACGGACGGCTGGGAAAAAGCAAAATGAAGGGAAAGGAAGAAAAGTTGGAGGAAGGATCGGCCCTCGAGGGCTGCACCCTGCCGCTCTGCCTCTGGGCTGGCATCTCAGGTAGCCTCTCCTTTGCTCCTGCTTTCCCGGCATGGACCTCACTCCCTGCTTGCACCACGGCTTTTGTTAAAGTAAGAAAGAGAGGAAAAGCCTTCCTCCGTTCCCGCTTACCTCGGGAAAGCCGCCGCTTGCTTGCAGGGCCTTGCAGCCGGCAGGGCTTGCTTTATATAGCGTTGGCTCCCCCAAATCTTGCTGACTGAGCTTTTCCGCAGAGGAGAAGGTGCCATCCTTCCCCTTTACAGGAATGCAAGAAATCCCCCTCAGCACCCCGGTGCCGTCCCCACACACGGGTGGGTTGAGCCCACAAAGCAGCGTCATTTCCAGCCCAAGGAGGAAGCCAACATTCTCTGCTGCCTGCAGAGATGCCCGAGGGCCTTTTTCTCTGCCCTCTCTAGCACCACGGCCCTGTATCGGGGTGGGAAATAATAGCCCTGATCCAGCTTTTGCATCCCAACAGCCGTGAATGAAGCAGGTTTGGGGTTTTCAGGGGGTTGTACAGTTTGGGAGCCGTCCCTCTGCCATGCTGCAATGGTGATTCAGGGCAAGTTACCAGTTCTTTGGGAAAAGTATATGGGCAACAATCAAAGCATCTCTAAATGCGCAGTTCCTAGAAACACCGGCTTACGCAGATACCGGATGATTAAACGCTTGCCTAGCGTGAGAGTGAAACAAAATAAGTATTTTTGGATGAGTGAATGCAACTTCTCTTTATTTCCCTCTGTATGATTTTTCCACCTCCTCGTTGAAGCCCCTGTGCAGAACTCATCCCTTAGGGAGAAACCAGTCACCAGCTTCACTTCCCTCCTAAATTAGCATCCGCCTTGGGATGGCCAAGGCTTTGACATCTTCCCTCCTCTGCAGATCACTATTCTTTAGCCTTAATTTTGGCTACCTTATTTACGTCAGTGTCACAGGAGGGTCTCAGATCCTCTCCCACATTTTCCCACTTCCAGTATTCCTGTAAAAACACCTTTTGGCGGTATCTCACCTGCCCCTTATTGCACCATTTTTTTAGCTCCAGGAGTAAGTTCAGCTAGTGGGAAGGGGTGCTGGGAGAAGCCAAAACACCTGACTGCCATCAGGGCTCGCCACTGCGGAATTATTTTGTTAACAAACCCCAGGGAGTTTTACTCGGTGGCATTTGTCCCCATTGCTTGATGCAAAGTGCTCCTCCGTAGCCGGGGACCCAGAGCAGCAATACTGCTCCGAGCGGGATAGACCTGGCGACAGACCTGTGAATTCCAGCTGCTGCTGGACCTTTGGCTTTTCCAGGCGGCTGACGGGACCATGGAAATATTGGGGTGTCAGGCAGACTGTGTGGCTAAGCTGTGCGATGCAAAAGTGCTCACCAGACCCAGCAGCCCAGACGCCACCGTCACAGTGCCTCAGTCTCAGTGGCTCTTACAGAAAAACACCACGGAAAATCATTCTGAATACCTTTTATTATCTGTGGGAAATTAAATCAAGAGAGGAAAGAGGAAGGGACATAAAAAATGGAAGCTGACGTGTCTTTATGGGAAGTGGGGGATCTCCATCCGTAACGCTGATGCCCTTCCTCACCCTGAGCATCACCTTGCAGGGAGCCTTGCTGGCTTCGGCTCTGTTCAGCCCCCACGTCGGGCTTTTCTTGCCATAGCAATGGGGAAAGCCAGTCAAAATCTGCAACTTGGTGTGCAGATTTCCCCTCCTCAGCACTGGAGCTTACTTCCTCGGCATTTCAGCTTGAAATAGAAGCGGTAGGATTTATTGTAAGAATGCAAAGTGCTCGCGAAGCACGAAGTCACCGCCTTGTCGCATAGGCAGGTCTCTCTCTTGCACCAGCTCTGCTCGTCACCTGGGAAGGAAAACACGGTGCTCTGCCGTGGCTTTTCTGGCTTGCATCGGCAATGGGGTCCCCTCGGCGCACCCCGATGCCTGGAGCAGCCCGCAGGAAGCACAAGAGGAAGCATGCCCCGGTGCTTGCCCTCTCCAACCTGCCCTCATCCCTTGCAACGCCCATTTATTTATCGTACGCTGCCTCCTCCCGTGCACACCCACCCGGGCATCAGGTTGGTTCCATCCCTGGGGGGATGCCCTCCTGTGTGCCCTCCTCCAGGGCTGGGGTGTCACGGGGAGCGGTGCTGGTTGCCCACCTCTGTGGGACCCCCCCCACTTGTCGGTACTCACTGCAAACGATGTCTCCATCGGCAACGTCGAAGTGGTAGGGGGTTATCAGGGGTCTGCACTTGCCCTCTCTCAGCTTCCTGTAGCAGCAGTCGTGAGCGCGGCAGCACCTGTGAGGGGCACCACGTCAAACCGCTGCCCCCCACCCTCCCTCCCCACGCTTGGGAGGTAAAGGAAAATCCAGCATCAAACGTAAGGTGCCCAGGAGGAGCGGGTGACAAGGCAGCAGCAAGACGTGGCTGGGGAACAGTGCAAAGCCCCCACTCAGAGCACAGCGGCGCCAGCAGACTGCCAGCCAGGAACTTTTTAGGGACCCCTGCGCACCCTGCACCCGGGCAGCGATGCTTTTCCAGGTACTCACTGATCGGTTGCGTCCACTGGGGTCCCTCTGCCCCCGATGCCGCAGAAACAGCCGTACCAGCTGTAGGAGAGCAGGGCGCTTTTCCCTGTGGCCGACTTGATCATCTGCTCCAGCTCCAAAACGCTGCCGTGAGCTGGCAGCAGCCCTGCAGAGGGGCAGAGGGTCGGGCTGGCGCCGGTGCGCAGCGAGGAGGCAGGCAGACTTCCCCACGTCTCGCACCGGGCAGAGGAATTAAATAAATCTGATGTGGGCTGGAAATACATGCTTTCGGGCATGTGAACCATGGGAAGCCCCCCTAAAACCCCCTCAGGATTATGTCTGCTTTCTGCAGCTACTTGATCCAGTCTGGCAGAAGGTATTCCTGCTCTCTGTGCAGGCTGTGCCATGCCTGCATCCTGCAAGCGGCAATGCCACATGGCCAGGATCGGCTGTGGGCTTGGCACAGGCAGGAAAGCAGGTGACAGCAGGCTCCAGGGCCTCTTAAAATAAATACGGATCTCGGCATCCCAAAGCCTCACCGTCACGAGGACCTCCAGGACCACAGCAGTGCTACACGAAGCATTAAACTGCAAAATTTAAAAAACCCCTGAATCGTGCACAAAGACTCTGGGTTTGTATGTCTTTTTTGCCATGCAGACGAGATCCCAGCCTGGCCCGGTGAAACCAGGGCACTTACCACAAGCCAAGAGCATGGCAAAGAGGAGATTCTTCATCCTCGGGCTGGCCCTGGAGGAGGAAACGGCGACAGCGGGCGATGAGCAGCACCCCGGGGGCAGGACAGATGCTGCCCTCGTGCCCCTGCCAAGGGCACGGAGCCGGTCGGGTGCACCCTGGCAGCACTGCACGGTGACGTTAGTGTCCCCGTGAATATACAGCATTGTGAAGGTATCGCCGTGCCTAAGTACACACAGCTGACTCCTGATGGAGCCTCTTGACTCCAGTTTTGGGATGCGGCGCTTGGCAGGGGTGCGTACAGGGACAGAGCGGTTCTCCTGCCTGGGGCTGATGGAGAAGCTCATCGCCTGCAGCCTCCTGCCGCCGCCCCACACGCTGTCTGATGAAATAACAGCAATAAAATTCCCCCTCTCCTTACCCTGCCTGGACCTCGCAGCTCCAAGGCTGCCGGCTCGGCGGGTTTGCTTTATAGAGATGGCGAGGTCCACCCCCTCCTCTATCTGCACTGACGGCGCTATTCATGGCAGAGCAGGTCTCGCCGAGTGGCCCCTCGGTAAAGAGCAGGTTTCCATCCTTTCCCTCTGCCAGGATCAAGAGTTTCCCCGCAGTGGTGTGCCACCAGCGTGGCTGGCGTGACGCTCCCTCCATCATCTCACTTCTGCCGTCTCCATCTTGAGCCAACGCAGCTCCCGGATGAAGCCAGTCGAAGTCTTGGCCATGGTTTTACAAGCTGCGGGATTTAGTGGCTGGAGAGTCAGGACAAAAACGATTTACACCCAGGAGGTGCAGAGCTGGCACCGCAGAGGATGTTGCATCCTTACTCCAGCCGCAGAGGTGGCACTTTGGCCTCAGTGTCATCTCGAGTGGGCGCTTGGTTTTGCTAACTCACACCCTGCATCCTCAGAGATGGGTTCTCTTGGGTCTTTCCCTTGCAATTGCCCCCCCAAATCCATGTCTGCATCCGAATCTGGCCACGCTGAATGGCAAGGGGAGGCAAAGGGAGGACAGCGAACGCTGCGGTCTCATCCCGTGGGTCTGTAGTTTTCCGGTCCTGCCCTCAGGGCACGGGAGACTGGGAGCGCGTGGGCAAGGGGTCGGTGAAATTAAATCATCAGCAGCAAAGGCTGGAAACGCCACGGAAACCCAACTTGGAATGCTTTTTGAATACAGTATTTAATCACCATAACTGAGACATGATACAAAGACACAAGGGAGGCAGAAAACTGGAGGAGATAAGAAAAGCTGCTATCTTCCCTGCGAAACCGCAGGGCAAACACACACACAAATGGAGGGAATCAGGCACGTATGCAGGGCTCCACCTTCAGCAATTAACCACCCTTCTAGGGAAGGGAATGCGGGGTGAGGAGGTGGGATTGTAAGAAAATGGCTCAGAGGTCTGTATCCAAGAAAAAAAAACTTTGCTGAATTTCTTGAGAGCCACCAAAGCTGCTCACTGGAAGGGACGTCACCTCTCGGCTGTCCTCCAAAGCTGTTCTTCCCTCTAACCTTGTATTTCCTGCTACCAAGTGGAATAAAAAGCCATCCAGGCCCGGTAAGGAAAGGATGAGGAGCAACAGCTTGCCTGCCTCCCCACTCAGGCATGCCGAGTGGCTTACCCGCTCTCCATCTGCACAAGAAACCATCTCAAAATGCTGTGATGCAAACCGATGGGCATCGTGCCGACACCCAAACCCTCTGCTTTCCCCACCTGACTTTTAAAACCATGGCATCCCTGACAATTAAGTATCCCTTTCCCACCTCATCCACAAAAAGCTTCTGTTACAGAAGATTCTCCCCGTTGTGTTTGGCGCTGCTCATGCCCACGTGCTTTGGCGTTGCAGGTCCTTGCCCTTCAGGGCAGGTTTGCTGCTGTGTTGGCCCCAATGATGAAAGATGGACCTGATCCCTTGGGGTTTTGCTGTAGAGTTTGGCTAAACCTGCATGAAAGGCACTGCCTGGGGGCCTAAATGGAGACCAGAGGGCTTGGATCATGCCGGTTGGGATCCACAGGTGGCTTTAACCAAATCCCCTCATTTTAAACCCTTCCTCTCTACAGAGATCTCAGGAGAGCGAGCACCCCAAATTAAACTCTCTCTTCACAGAGCCACAAACCCTAGGGCTTAAAAACCACCCGTGGAAGTTATTATCCTATTGGAAACATGAAACTTTTCAGCCTTCCTATGGAGCAAAGAAAGAGGGGTATCAACCGCAACATCTGTGAGTTCAGGGACTTACTGAAATGTAAATACGTCTGGTGCTTTGATCTGCAAAGCGCTCCTCTTCTGTGCCGTGTTGCTCAACATCCTCTGGATGGGATGAGCTGATATGTGACTATTTTCTTACCTTTTCAGCGCACAGGTATGCCTTGATCTTCCCCCACCTGCAGGGTGGAGACCCCCGGTTTGACGGTAGATAAGTTATCTTATTTATTGCTCGTTTCTTGCTGCCTTTGATGGGCATCTGTTGGTGGGAGAAGCATCTGGTTAACTAGAAGCGGGTTTAAATAGGGATTAACGGGGAGAGATGGAAATGTCAGTGTTATGTGGGGTGTTCCCACAATGAAAACTGACTCAGGGATCATTTATAGCCCTGGGGGATCAGGAGAACTCCCCCTCCCTGTCAGCAGACACCGGGGTGCCAAGCTTCCAGGCACAAAGCTTCAAAGTCCCCCACAGGAGTTGTTTTAGGTCCCTGGATGATCTTGTGCATAAGGGGTAATGTTTTAAAGGTGTTCTCATCAAAACTGATGAGTTTGGTGTTTGTCTGGTCTTATTCAGTGATTGTTCAGGCAAAGATGTTCAATCCCAGTATCTTGAAACATGCCACAGAGGGGTTAAAACCAAGTCCCGTTGTTCTCATTCTGCTGCCTTTGCTCAGGAGAGGGTGTAACACCGTATTTTTAAATTTTCAGGGTTAAAAAATAATTGGTTTTGGTATTCAAGTGGGGTGACAACTGCGCAGTTTTGCTTTGGGTGGGATGGGGAAAAGAGAGCTCTTGCAGGAGGGATGGGGACACCCTCGGTATCACACTCACCTACAGGGTTTTGAGCAGTTGTGTGGGAGACAACCCTGCTGCCACCCCTCCGCTCACCCCCATCTCCCTTCTGCCCCCCAGGACGAAGCCTCCGGCCCCACACGAGATGCTGGGGCTGCCCCCACACCACCTTCAAGGCCCAGCGCTGTGGCCTGTCCCTCCACAGAGCCCACATGTGGACCCCGCAGTCGTCCCCTGGTCCAGGTATGTCCCTCCTGTCTGTGCCAGCATGTTGTGGCCATCCCAGGCCTGGTTACATCCCTGAGCCCACACTGGGACACCAGGGCCGCCCCCCGGGCCCACACTGGGACACCAGGGCTGCCCCCAGGCCCAGTTACACCCCCCAGGCCCACCCCCCAGGCCCACACTAGGACACCAGGGCCACCCCCAGGCCCAGTTACACCCCCCAGGCCCACACTGGGACACCAG
>JAVJGI010000040.1:109920123-109937390 GCA_035590275.1 Ibycter americanus
GGCTCTGGGGCTGTGGAGTTGGGTTTATAGGGCCGGGGCCTGGCTCTGGGGCTGTGGAGTTGGGTTATAGGGCTGGAGCCTGGCTCTGGGGCTGTGGAGTTGGGTTATAGGGCCGGAGCCTGGCTGTGGGCCCGGGGGCTGGCTGCAGGGCTGGGGCCTGGCTCTGGGGTAGTGGAGTTGGGTTATAGGGCTGGGGGCTGGCTGTGGGGCCAGGACTAGGCTTCGCTGTGGGGCCGGGGGGCCAGGCTGTGGCACTGAGGGCTCTGCTGGGTTATGCTGTGCCGGAGGGCTAGGGGCTTGGGGTGCCTGCCCTCCCAGGCCCTGGGGTCACCATGTTTGGGGCCACTTGTGGGTGCAGCCCTCCATGACTGGAGTTCCCCATCCCAACTGAGGCACCCAAATGTGAAGCGTGCTGTATTTAAAACAACTCTTCACAGTTAACCTCTAATATATACTGTGCTGAAGCAGTGCAGACCTTTGCTCGGGAGGGTCCCGCCATGCCTTTGGGCAGGTTGTTTGCTTTGAGGTTTTTTTTGAACCGGTGGTGTAACTGGTGATACCTGGTAAGTGCTCTGATGCACTTGGGGGTTCCTCTTCAGAGGCTGCTAAACTACAGCTTGTTGCCTTGGTGTTTATTTGTTAGAGGCAGTAAACGAAAGGTGCACACCTTCCTCCTTCCCACAGACTCCTAGGAAACTCTGATGAGTCACTTGGGTGGTGTGTCCCTGTCCATAGCTCTGCTCGAGGCTTACAGAGGGACAGATCTCTCCCTCTAAGCAGCTCCATACTGGAGCTGGTCAGGGCACGCCTGTGTGCAGGGACTCTGTCTTGGATTTGCTAGGTGTTGGCTTGCTGAGCGTTTCCATTTCATGGAAGCAGAGGAGAAATCAAGTGTTAACGCATCACTGGCAAAAGCTTGTGGAACAGCAGCAGTGTCTGTTCCCTTCTGTTCGTTCGTTTGTTTTGGGGTGATGAACAGGAGGCGAGTCCAACTTTATCATTACTGGAGAATGCCAAGGGCTCAAAGTTGACATTTTCTTTTTCCTCCTTGATAAATCCTGCTATGCAAACCACAGGAAAAAGAAGAGGAGGTGCGTGACCCTGTCACACTTCTAAAAAATGTTGTTGTAAGGTTGTGGCCAGATTGTCTGGGCTGTTGGACTCCTTTGTCCTGGTAAAGCACAGGTGGTCTGAGCACAGCTTAAGTTGGGGAACACACAGCAGAACACGACTTCATCTTTAACAGGGGGTTAATATCAATCTCTGTTAAGCAGCTTTTGGTCACAGGAGAAGTCAGAATGGATTTCTCTGTATTGAATCAGACTTACTCAATTTCAAAGGTCTTCAGAGCTTTTTAAAAAGTGAAGTGTAGTGAATCTCACCCAAAAGTCTGCAACGGGAACTTGATCTGTCACTGCAGGAGCAGCAAAAAGGCCAGATCTGTGCTTTGAAGTCCGGTCATCTCCCACTTTCTCTGAGTGTCTAGCTTCAGAAAAAAATGCTTCTGTTCTTTCCATCAAAAATTTTCTTTAAGTTGGGAAGGGCACAACTTCCTGACACTCTGGGTCAACTATAAACAATTCCTGACAAAGCCAGCACGTATAAATACACATATCCCGCTGTCTCTGACTCAGCTATTACTGAACCGTAGGATTGCTGCCTGCCTGCATGGTAATCCACCAGATTTATTGTTATTATTAGCTGACGTGCAGCACAAAAGTGGGAGCTGTAGGGAGATTAAGCTCTCTAGAAGCTTTCTGGCTGATTCCTGTAACTTTTGCCTCTGCTACCCTGTCCACAGGTGCCTTGAGAAGCAATGGCCACAGCGTCTCTCCTGAGCTTAGCACCATCTCACTTCTACTTCCCTTCAAGCACAGCAGCTGCTTTCTTGTGGACAAACGCCATCAACATGCACGTCACCAGGCCAAAGTCTGCCAAGGGACGCACGAGGTCAAGCTTCAATTACTCTCAGAGCGTGGAAGCCTGTCCTTGCCGAGTGCCATCTTCCCCGCCACCAGCAGCTCCTCATGAATTAGTTAACAGCCAGAGAGCATTGTTCACAAAACCGGCATTCCCATCTGGCCATGTGTCTCCTGAGGAAATCCCAGAGCTCCTGCAGCAAATACCTTTGAGGAGCTCCTCTTCCCTGAACAAGTACAGGGTGCTCCCCTCTATCGGCTGGAAAGGCGTAGGGAGCAGCACTGTGGATGCGGTGACTGAACAGACCAACCGGCTGAAAGTGAATGGGGAGCTGGAGGACGCTCCGAAAATCAAAACTCTCTCTGGAGAAGAAGGATCTGCCAGCATATTGCCAGAAAGCGACGTCCCCGATGAAGAGAGCTCACAGATGCAGTGTCCCCCCGAGAAGCTGGGAATGCAAGTGAGGCAAGAGAGCCCTTCAATGTTGACTGTAAATTTGGAAGAGCCACTGAAAGAAGAGTCGCACTTGCTGCTCGCTATTCGATCTCCCTCTGGTCAGAGATTTGAACATCATTTCAAACCCACCGACAGTCTCCAGACGGTCCTTGCTGTGGCAGAGCAGAAAACGTCAGCCAAATACAAACGCTGCAGTGTTGAAACAATGGAGGTGCCTCGAAGGAGTTTCCCTGACCTTACGAGGTCCCTCCACGAATGTGGGATTCTCCACAAGTCCGTGCTGTGCATCCGCCAGAAAGAGCAGCACGATGCAGATCTTTAGGCACAGAGAGACGCCGCTGTGGGTCTTTCTGCTGAGTGGGATGCATTACTTCTTTCGAAAAACTGAGTCTGATGTTTCCTGAGCCTGCTTCATCTTGCCATCGTCCAAAAATTCCCCTTGAAGCACACTTGTGTAAATGCGTTGTAACAGTATTTCAAGTGTATATACCTGCTACATAAATAGCATCTTGTTTCACGTGTGCCATCACAAATTGCTTCCTGAGCACCACCAACCTTTGGCCTTCTGGGTTTCTTGAAAGTGCTGATGATGTTCTTTGAAGACTGAAGTTTCTGAGACCTCTCCCCTTGTCCTTTTCTATTATTTTGGGAAGGTGCCACTTCCCAGAGTGGATCTGTGTGCAGAGGCACCTATTTGGGAAGGCAGAAACGAAACTGTGTTATTCTGGAGGACCATCTTCACCCTAAACATCTTCTCGAGAGTGACTGAAAAGGAGATCAAACCCCAAAACCATCCGGAAATAACAGTAATAACGCATTAATGGATTACAGTGAAGTATTAAATTGCCGGACCGACGGTAATAAACCTGTTGAGGGCTCAGCTCTTTCTGGATAACCTCAGTGCAGCTTTTAAGAGTGTGACCACATCATCTCTTTGAGGACAAATAGTCGTTATTTTGGCTGTATTGGTGAGCAGCAGGATTTTCTACTTAGTTTTCCTTCTCTCATTCAACTCGTGCTCCATAGGTAAGAATAGATGGATAGTTAAGATGGGATGTTATGTAATACTTCCATTTAACACCTTTACACTGAAATGAGTGAGTCCAAGAAAGCAAGTGCTGCTTTGAGAAATTTTGAATAAAAATACATTAATTGGATTTGACTGAGGAATTGGCTTATGCAGTAGACTGTATTTTACTATACTATCATCAAAAAAGGCTGGTAGGGTAACTTGGCAGGTTTTAGATAAATACAATGTGCTTGTGCTAAAAAAAATAATCTAAGTTTCTAATGGAAATACATATGGTTCAAAGGCAGTATTTCAATCTACTAAAAAAAATGGACCGCTTGCTACACAGATGAGCTAGTTGTAATATTCTGAGGTAAACCTGACTTTTTTTTTTAACCTCGGTGTAACTGCCAAGCCAACTTGGAGCAGCAGTAGAAAGCTGCTGCTGGTGTTGACCAGGAGTGTAGCATCTCATTCTAAAGCCAAGTGTTTGGGGTCCAGCGGCTTTATGAAAACGGTACCTGATGAAACAACATTGCCTGCTACTGTGGGTGATGGTAACTGCACTGTGGCAATCCCGGTGTCTTCAGGAAGACCAGGATATCGAAACATATGGGTGCTTTTAATCAAACCTTGGTGGGGAGCAAAGCATTTCATTTCAGGAGCAGGAACCATTTTCTGTGTTTCATTCGGTGTTAGGTGGTTAATTCCCTTCTCGTGATTTTGTGTATACTGTGTTACTTCTCCATTTCAGAGTGTTTTCATACTGTGTGGTAGTGCAATCAATAAAACGTTTCAGGCTGAAATTTAAACTAAGAATGATTTATGTGAACGGGAGGTTTAGCCATCGCATCTTCTCTTAAACAAGAAATGCCGTTAGTTTGATGGCAAATACCTCAGGGACCGTCCAAATCGGACTTTGGGACAGTCAGCTGCCATTCACACCACCTTGCAAGTGCCTTCCCGGAGTTTTTATCTCTGTCCTGTATTAAATACAAGATTGCAGCATGAAGGAAGCACTTTGGATCGGTGACTGCTTACTACTAACAACAGAGACACGGTGACCACCACGCAGGCTTGAGAGCGTACAGAGCTGATGTTCTTACTCTTCTGTTCTTGGTTAAAACAACTTGGATCACAGTGGACAGCACTTCTTGTGCTGGGGGATATTCCTCCTGAATATCTCCATCTTAAGGTGAAGCTGAATGAGTCTGGTCCTCCACTAAACTTACCCAGGCTACAGCATCTCCCAAGAGGTGCATTTTAATTATTTCCTTTTCTAAGAACCCCATCAGACAAGTGCAGTGCAGGGAAAACACCTCTTTTCTCCCTGCATTGTCCTTCCCAACCCTTCAAAAGTCTTCTGGGCATGCAGGGGATGATGTTTTAGCAGCAACTCTGCCAAGTCTGGCACAAGAAGCACTAGAGAGGAAAGAACAGTATTTATCTGACCTCATTTATTGTGTGGTATCATTTAACAAGCCTCCTCCTGGGAAGCTTTTAAAAATTTCAGCATTAAATCAAAAGAAGTTCAGTCTGTCACAGGATGCTTTGAGATCACATATAAAAAAAATCATCAGGACTCCCAGCTGGGAACGTCCTTACCTAAGGCTTTTAAACAACAACAAAGTATTCAAGCAAGAAATTAGCAGAGGCATTGTTCAGTATGTGTTCTTTATTCCAATTAAAAGTACATTAGAAACAGCACACAGGACCAGCAGCAGCTTTCATGACAATTCAACCCAATACTCTGCTGTCACGAGGTCATTCAACTGTACTATTAAAGTAGGTGATTGAAACAAGTCTTCCACTCGACACGCAAGCACTCACTCACCTGCCACTTTAAATAGGTTTCCAACAGAATAAAAATAGATACACCCCAGAATACAAAAAGTTTAATTTTAACAGTTGTTTTTTTTTTTTTTCCACTAAAGCCTTTATACAAATTGATAAAAGGGTGCACAATTTCCTAAAATTTTAGGTACATTTTAAATGAGCCTTTTTTTACTTGGTAAAAGGATCCATGTTCCTGTCTTTGAACAGAATATGATGGCCAAAATTGCAAAGAAAAAAATTCCTAGTTAAATTTACAATTTATACATTTGTTTTGAAGTGATTCCTGCACCGAGTAGCAGGCCAATGGCTGCTCACGCACGTCCCATTTTTCCCCAAAATGTGCACCCTACGTTCTAGTTCAGGAGCCTCCTTCTCCTGGAAACCGGGCTGGGGGAACAACCCACAGGCTTTCAGCTGTGCGCACGAGAATGGTCCCAACTGAACTAAAAGCCCAAGCACAGAAGTTGCAAATCATTCCTTCTCCGGCAAGGATCACCCTGGGGCGAGGGACTGATGACCTGTTTTGCACTACGAGCACAATGAAAGTGGAGCGCTTCCCGTCTGCAGTTTGGCTGAGCAATTTAACTCAAAACTCTGGTACTGAAACATACTGTAATAGGTAAATTTGGTGTTCAAAAAGTATTTTCTTTTGGTCAATACAAGCTACCATGATTATTATTTTTTTTTCTTTTATTCCTATTACTGATCGATGAAGCCCAGCAGTTCTGGACGCTATTCACGTGGAGCTTCACAGCAGCATCTTAGAACTGGCAGCACCTGCCTAAAGGTGACTGACCCCCACTCCAACAGTCATTAGCATTTTATGGAGGTGAATTTATTCAGAAACTTAATTAGTACAGTTCCCTTCATACTGCCCCTCCCTCCCCACCCCACCCACCTACACCTTGGTGAGGTTACACGCTTCAGATGAACTTCTAGAGTACGTACTTAAGCACTGTCACCACTGCACCGCTTTACGCATAGTGGCCATTATAACAAATCAAGGACAAATTAAAAGAAAATACTGCCCAGCAAAAGCAACACGGCACCTGTGTTTGCAAGTATGAGCTACTGGAGACATCCTTAGGACAATTTACTTAAGGAAAAGCAAGGCAAATCCATCAGGAAGCCAGAAATGAGTCTGGAAAAGCTCAGGGGAGCGCCAAAGAGAATGACATCCTATTTTGTACAAGTTGAGTATTTAGCCAAAAACCAGCTGCCTTGTTTGTTTTTTTGTGATTTTTTTTTTTTTCCTTTACTTGTCCATTATATATTCAGCTGTTGAATTTTAACTGATCAGGTTAATGCTGAACTTCATTTCAAATTAAAGGCAATAAAGCTTTCTCCTTGTTGTTTTTTTTTTTTTTTAAATTTGTTTTCAATAATTACATATTGCCCATTTTTTGGCAAGTGTATTTCTTAGAATTCAAAAGATCATCCCGTTTTAAGGCTAAACTAAGAAATGTTAAAAGCTTCTGTAAACATTTCCTCTTCCTCCTCATAGTTGCACAATTTGAAGTCCAACAGCAATTTTTAAAATGAGGTAATTTTTGTGTACTCATATCTTAAAGAGTCCTTTGCGGGACTAGCTGAGAGGCGTGCCAATCTGAACGCTGATCCAATTGTAGTGGGAGAGCTTCCACAGCAGGGTACACACCAGTTCCAGCAGCTGTACTTCAGTTAGTTATCTTCTCAATTTCATCCAAGTCATCAGTATCCAATTTGTTTATCTTTTTGTCTGGAAAAGATGAGAAGTCAGTCAGATTTCGTAACACAGAGCAGAGAAGGGAAAGCTGCTTTCTTCAGCTGGTGTCAAGGAGTTTGGGTTTATCTGTGAAATGTTCAGTCAGGTTTTAAAACTATCATGTAAAACTTTTTTCTTTTATCAAAGCCCCGTCTGGGTACTCGAACGTTACCAATCTCTGGAACATCCATTTTAAGGACTATCCAGGTAGCCAGCAAACAGACAACTTGACTTATTTCTGCTCCCATCACCTGTAGCAGTTCACAATCTTAAGTGACATGACGCACAACGCAGCTGATGTGCTCTTCTGCAGTCAGTTTAAGACTCAACAAATATCCATTAGGTCTGCTCAGTACACAGCTAGTCAAAATTCTGCAGAAATAACATCTAATTTTAGAGAAAGAAGAAAGTCTGAGAGTACGTACTGAAATGTTCCTGGATTCTGTTGAGAATATTCATGCTGTGCTTGCTGTCCACCATGTTAATAGCGAGTCCTCGCTTGCCAAAGCGACCTGTACGTCCGATCCGGTGCAGATAAGTCTCATTATCTGGATTTCCATCTTTATCCACAGGAAGGTCAAAATTGATAACAACAGAGACTTGCTCTACATCAATCCCTGATAAAAAGAAAGCATCAGATGACACAACTACATTTAAACCACTTGCTAGCAGGAACAGTCCCCTCTAGCCTGACCTGTGTGCAGCTGGGTCACCAAATCCAAGTTACCCAGCAGCAGCACTTCCAACAGCTTTCCAAGAGCGCCGTGTGGCTGCCTCCACGTTGAGTCAAGAGTTAAAAGCCAGTCTCAAACTCTGAAATGAATCTTCTCCACAATATCCTTACAGGGTACTTTGAAATAAAAACTATCTAGCTGTTACACCAGAGAATCCCACTGAACTGGCTAACGGAAAAGCAGCTGGGAGACGATTTAACTTAGAAATTTTGGAAACTCTCTCCTCCTCCCTGAAGCTGTAAAGGCCTCTTGGTGTTTGGTTTTATTTTTCCCCCAAGTACTATATTGTCTTAGCTGTTCTAGGATGTCAAATTGCAACACAAATTCCTACTGGAGTTTGTTATTATTCAGATTTCTGTATTTTGGCACATGTTTATTTTAAACGCTGAGGGTCAGCAGTACAAGCCAGGCTTGGTGCCAGACGCCTAAAATTCTCATGGGATGGACTTTTTCATCTCGAGCTGCAGGATGCCTGCAAGGAGTCCTGGTTTGCCAACAGGCATCTTTATATGCACAGACACAGTCCGCATCCCAGGAGTCCTGGAATTACTTTAAAGACTAATTTGTCCAGACTGGAACACTTGAGGATGCAAATTCTTTCTGCAAGCTGGCCAGCAGTATGTTATCTTAGGAACTGCTGCTTTCTGCCCCTCTGTGGCACAGCTCTGCCATGCCCTACCTCTGGCACAGACGTTTGTGGTCACCAGCACCTTTTCTTTGCCCTCTCGGAAACGCTCTATCACCGCGGCTCTCTGTTCCACCATCATTTCCCCACTGAGCAATGCCACCTGATGGCCTTCCTTCGAGAGCTCCGCCGCCAGCCAGCCAGCTGTCTTCCGAGTCTGAAACACAAAGTGAGGCCCGTCTTTGGGAGGAAGTTTTAATGCTGTAAAGCAGAAACAAACCTCTCTGGGGTTAACTGGAAGCTCTGTGGGTGCTCAGTTTCTACATCTCAAAAGGAAACAGCTCCCAAGTGCTGTGCCCACCCCCACCCCATTACAAACTGTGCTCCCAGCTCTCACACCACAAATAGGAAAACGTGCATCTGCCACCACAGGAACACTGTTTAAGAAAAGTACGCCTTTGTGCTCTGCTCCCAGGCTTTCACTCGATGAGGGAGTCTTGCATTACATGTGTACGCTAAAAACTCACGAGCATTGCCAAGAAAACAAAACTACTCAGCTTGGAAAATGGCAGGGTTAGAGCTGAATGTAGTTGTGAAATCCCACAGAAGCTCTACGCTGTCTTGAATTAAACAGTTTCCAATTATGATAGTTTTTTGAGCTCTGATTATGTCTGATATTATTACATCTTGAGACAGGCTAAAAGCAGACTGCTGCAGCCGACTCCAAATACAGGTTTTATGCTGTCTGAGTGAGCTTTACATGGCTGTTCTGGTGCTGTCAGGACTGGTTTTTTCCTAAGAGTTATTATGGTGGCTTCCAGAAAAAAAGAAAAGAAAAAAAAAAAAGTCTCAGTATGATTCACAGGGAGAGCCCAGAGGTATATCACCAATTACCCAAGGGAAATGGAGTCTCAGGAAAAGCTACGTATCGGCCACAGAACTACAAGACTTCCCCATCCTTCATTCTGCCCTATTTTCATCCATTTTCCAGCCTCACTTTTTTTTTTTTTAATTGTTCCGAGTAATACTTTGTTTTGGAAAACTGTGCATTACTCTGATCCTTTGCCTCAGAGGACTTCAAGAATAAAAATGACCGTTGTGCTCTCCTGGATGGACAAACCCAGAGAAACAAACTAGCTAGGGTTATCACAGCTCGCAAGATTTCACTCCAAGAGGGAGCCAGAAAAGCCAAAGAAAAGGGCCGTTCATGTTCTCAATTTCTTTCTGAAAAGTGTGCCTGGCCAGGTTTTTAGCACTAGCAGACACTAATGGGGTTGTTGGGACTAATGTTCTCCGAAAGGACTCACGTGGCAGAAGATCATGGCCTGGGCAATGGTGATAGCACCATAGATATTACAGAGAGCCTGGAACTTCTCATCTCTGTTATTGCACAGAACGTAATACTGCTTAATAGTGTCCAGTGTCTCCTCCTCTCGCTTCAGTTTGATAATGTTTGGGTCAGGAACAACTTTTTGAGCAAACTTCCACACAGAGTCCTCAAAAGTGGCTGAAAACAGAAGCATCTGGCAGTCCCTGGGGAGCATTCTGCAAGAAAGAGAGCAAAATGGGCAGGGTTCCCATGCAACACTGTCACCCCCCTGATATCCTGACGAGATTAATGCTACGGGCAAAGCAGAACAATAACCTCAGAACCATTTATTTCAGTGGCTGGGAAGGCTAATGCTAATCTCACCAATGCCTGATCGTTTCCTCATGGACCAGTGGCATCCAGACTTGCATTCTTAAAAATTAATAAACCCTGCTTGAGGGACAGGCTTTTTATTCTGTAAGAAAATGAAACTGCTTGTCATCCCCTGATATTCTGCCTCTATTAACCATCTGGATTAGAGCTAAATATATCATTTTAATCTTGTTGCTTTATCGGTGAAGACACTGGTCAAGAATCTAGCCCTGCTGTCCCTGCGTTACAAAATAGCTACAATCGAAAGAAACAAAAATCACCTCAGGCAACGCACGCCGAGGCCTTACCTCTGAATGCGGATGCTCTGGTCCTGATGGCCCTGGGTCGCTATCATCACGTCAGCCTCATCCAAGACGAACACTTTGATTTTCTTGGGATCTATGAATTTCAGTTTGGAACACCAGTCCAGCACAGTGCCGGGTGTGCCGATTACGATCTGCTCAGAGATCTTCTGACCTCTCTCCACTGCCGAGACAGAAAGGAGGTCTTTTGTAAGATGGCTGCACAGACAGCGAAATGCTCTGCCCCTCTCTGAGCCAGCCTATTTCACCATCCCACTGCTCTATTGTTTGTCTATTGTGTTGCACCTGAGGAAGATCATTTTCTCATTTACAGTCTGTTAGTAGCGTTTCACCTTACTCACATTTATTGCCTCGGACAGCATATGCAAGTTTCAGCTCCGGATAAAACTTTCCCATCTGTTCAATCACTTTTCCTGTTTGAAGTGCCAGCTCATACGTTGGAGAAAGGCACAAACACTGGAGGAACAGAATGACAATGCGTTTGAGATGATCAACATCCTGGGCAACACCATCACACTTGCTTTCTAAAATCCTTATTGATGTTTTCCTGGAGACGAACACGTGAGCAGCGGAACAGTTTCTGAAAGCCCAACAGTTCTGCATCCTGAAACTAGGGGAATGAGTTGATACGATGCAGTCAGTGAGCTACCACCTTTCTGTGTTCAATTCTATGCCTCAGAATCGAGAGCGCAGATACTCTGCTGGGGGACATACATGGACAGTAGTGACAAGGAACCTAACACCTACAGTTAGAACAAGAGATAAGAACAGCATTTTTGAAGTAAAGGGCTCTAGCCTTGATAAAGCTGCTCAACTATCTCATAAGGAAAATGGGTTTAAAAAGCCCCTTTCCCGGCATTGTCTGCTCTACTGCCACAGATAACCTCCCTTCCATCCCAAATTCCACTTACTTAACCCCCTCCAGCCTGCAATATTTCTCTGATTTCATTTCTCCCAGAATGATATCCCCCTGACTTAACTCCTCACAGATCAATGGCATCCTGAGTGATGCAAGGGAGGGACTGATAGGAACAAGCGGTGAGCAAAATCCATGTCTTTTGCATTAAACACATTTTGATAGATCCCCAAATCACCAGCCCCTGCTAAGCAGTTTATAGAAACAGCATCACAGAGTAGCAAAGGTCCCAAGAGAAGCCCAGCCTCTTCACTAGGCAGCACTGCACCACCCCTAATCCCCCAAAACGGTCACATCCCAGAAACTTTACCTGTGGATACTTGTTCCCAGGTTCAACGCGACTGAGCATGGCCAGGACAAAGGCAGCTGTCTTGCCAGTACCAGACTGAGATTGTGCAATCAAGTTCTGTGGGCTGTAGAACATCCAACAGACATGAGCTAAACCGGATGAACCACCCGGACAACATATTCATGGGGTTGAATGATAAAGGAAACGCAGCGAGTGGCTTTTTAGTATCTCTTAGATTTACCACTGCTCTGGACCAGTGCCTAACTTGACCAGCTATGCTCCACGGGGCAGAAGTTAGCTTCTGCCCTCTACAAACTCTGTCTTTCAGCACTTCTTGATTATTTCCTTTATGAATGAAAACTGCGATTATCTGTCAGTACTTTTCCATTTCAAACATCTCCCCCTAGTGTCTCGATACTTCAGACATTTCAGCTCAGGGGCACAGAGAAGAAAACCAGCCACGAAGGCAATGCAGCATCTCAACTACTCCCACCCATCCAGGATTTCTGGTGCTATGTTCCATAGCGGCCTCATTATTTCTCCCCTACACTGACTCGGAAAACTGGACTGACCTCGGCCAAGCACCACGGCACTGTGTGTTCAGTACCAGTCCTAGGAAAAGGACAAATCCAGGGCTGCTGTCACATGGCTCGTGACCACGGAAACACCGTGGCATGGGAACCCTTTCACCACAGCCTGGACAGCTTCCCCATCACCATCCTCCCACCCAAAGTTCAGGAATAGTACATTAAATCTTTTAAAGCCTTCCTATACTGGAAGGGAGTAGAAAGTATGTGTACATACGGTTCGGCAAGCATCATGGGCAGGGCATTCTCCTGTATCTTAGATGGTCTGTTGAAGCCCATAGCATAGACTCCTTGCAGGAGCTGTGGTTTCCTGAAAACACAGGAGTTTTTATACCGTGACCTATTAAAGTACATTTGGTTTTCATTTGTGTACAAAAAGGTGAGAAAAAACCTTGCAACCAGACACAGAGCTGCTCCTTTCTGCGTACCTACTACAGTCACACCAGTGAGGTGACTATGATCAGTGCCTGGAAGGTACAACTAGCGACAGCAGAAAGTTTGGAAAGGAAGCTTTGCCAAACCCCCTTGATTTAGTAAGTCAGCCTGCATGCCTACCTTTCACAGCTACATGGAAAACCTTGGGTCACAGCTCTAAGGCTAGCGCTGGGCTTCTCGTTCTAAAGCAGCTTTTCAGACAATCCCGGGAAACCCAGAGCAGAAAGTATTAATCCTATCCTTTAGGCCAATCCCTTTTCCTCAGCCATGCCTAATCTCGGCACCAAAATTATCACTCCTTGAAGACTCAAATACAGGACAAAGCGACCTTGGTATAGGAGGAACAGAATGAAGCATAACGTCATGAAATCGTTGCAAGGACTTCAGGAAGTCGCGATGGATTCTCTAAGACAAACTGACATCTTAACACCAGAGTGGTACTGGTGTAGTGCACAAAACTGGTAAAGGACTGGGTAAGCGTAGTTCACCGTGACTGCACCTAGTGATCCATGGTTATAGCCCAGCGCTCAAACCCCAGCAAGTACTGACACTGCTATTCAAATGCTCACCAACTGCTTTTTCTCGAGGGAGCTTTCTAGTCTCAGCAGACGCTTGTGTAGACAAGGAGATCCAACAACAACCTAAAATTGAGGTTATGGTGCTAGTGAACTCTTAGCTGATGACCTCCAAGTGCTTACTGGAGTGCTGTTAGCAATGCTCAGGAGTAAGGGCTCTCCTTTCAAAGCAGGTTACAGATTTCCTGCCCACCATTTCCCGCTGTTAAGAACTTCCTATTCAGCACAAGCATGCTTTTAAAAAATCGTGTATTACTTTCAGATGATGGCTGGAACAAAAGCTCTTTGAAAATGTAACCTTGTGCTACTCAGAAGCAAGGACATACAAAGCCCAACTCCGCAACAGTTGCCAAGGATACACCAAGTCATAACAAAATGAAGACTCAATTAGTCTGGCTGCCCCCATCGTTAATTCACTTGGATTGTTTGGCTTTTGAAAGATAGGAATTAGTCTAACAGGCACTACAGGACCTTAGCTTTTTTTGTAGACGTTCAACCACTAACATTAACAAAATGAAACGACGTCCTGACATTTCACAGTGAGAAGTCTCATCGGCTCCGATTTCCCCATGGAGCTTGCAAAAGAGCAACGAAACCAACATCATCAATATAACCAACAACAACCTCAACAGGACAGCCTCTTTAGCACATTAAAAAAAAAAAAAAAAAAAAAATCCATCATGCCCTAAGTACAGCTATCGTTGCTTGAAAGCTCCACCGGTAAAGGTCTTCAGTAGGAAGGGTCAGAAAATACTAATGCCAGTAGTGTCTCCAGTACATAAATCCAGTATCGTTGGCAGAGAAAACATAAGCTTTTCTCTTTGTGCTGTTCAGTGCTGCTGCTGGGCCTTCACAAATAACCATCAGGAACAGTAGATGGTTGTGTTCATTACTTCTGCCAATAAACCAAATCTTGTATTTTCCAAAACACTGCCGTGCTGCCCAACACCTGCTCCAAGCATCCCTGCATTTGCTGGAGAACTGGGGGTGAAATAACGATGTCTCCGACATGGAAAAGGTCTCACTTTACAATTCACATAACCCCAGTGACAGCGGCCATGGAAGGACAGCCCTCTGTCCTCTGTTCACCTCATCCAGCTTACCACACACAAACTCCACTGTGCGTTTGAAGGAAATTTGATGAAAGCCGTACATTAAAATTCAGAATAGTGTTGCTAGAGCTGATTATAGAAAGCAATGCTAGCTCTACACAGAGCAGGAATTAAAACGAGCTTGTTTCAGATGGAAGCCTTCACAAGGCACCAAGAGAAAATAATTCTCCTTGCATTTAAATAATACGATAAATCATATGCTAATTTATAAATGACAAATTCACAGTAACTTGAAACAGAAACACATGCACTTTAAAGCGGTATCTCCTACGCAGCCACAGAATCTATCAGGACACGAGGGGAGGCTCCCAGCTGATTGGCTCCAAACTCACATCTGCTCTTGCAGTCTCACCAAAAGTGAGTCAACGCTGCGCCCCACGAGTTCAAGAACGAGGCTTCCTACAACCGAGTGGGCCAAACAATACGCTAAAAATACAGCCATAAGGGAGCCTGTTGAATATTTCTGTTCCCAGGTTCTAACAGCTCAACGCAGAGATGTCTCTGACCCATCCCAGCGTTACCCTTCTAGCAGCTTTGAGCTGACGGGCACTTACAGTCGCAGCTCCTCAAAAGACTTCACGGAGTAGAGAGGCGATGTGGGATCCCTCTGCAGCACCTCCACTTGATTTGTTGTGTCAACCAAGTTACTGCGGATTAGCTTGTTCAACAAGGACTGGGCAGCTCTGTCCTCTGTCGATAAAGCAGGTAGAAAAAATAAATAAATCACAGCGTGTTGCTCCCACTGAAACGCTGCATTACTGAGCCAGTTAAAAAGGACAAGATGCATCCAAATACTGAAAGTCTCTATTACAGAGCAATGTCGTAAAAGAGCCCAAACTTCCTGAATGGGCCATCTATCAAGACATCCCAGAGATACACATTTAATATCCAGGAAGATAAACCAAAGCGAGCACTGTTTTAAGGGGGACCTTAACAGATACAGAACTCTGCTTACTTAAGATAATATAGCTTAGCATCTAACTGGAAGGCAGGACAGGGTTACAAGCCTCCTAAAGCCTCACTATTATCTGACATGTAGGCAGACACCTTTCAGGGTTTTTCTTCTTTCTACAGGAAGTTTGAGGACAAACAGTACTTTGAAAGATTCCAGGGCTGAAACACAGCAAGGGCTGAGGATAAGTGAAATCAAAACAGAAGGTTAAACTGCTGCACTTTGAGGTTTTGCTCATAAATCTGTTTTCTAAAGTCACCTTCTGAAAGACTTAGAGCCGATACCCACCTCTTAACAGCCATTTCATAAACGCAACATGTTGGTTGCTACAGCAATTCCAGCTCCAGGTTATCCAACTCCTCCTGTATCCAGTCCTGCCTTTGAGGATACTGCTATCCCCTTATTTCTCTCCACTCTAATCCAGGAGTCTCCCAAGTTATTACAGGACACAATGGCTTTAAAAGTATTATGGAGGAAGGACATGTCTTACAATTAAGTCCTTGGGGCAGGATACAAGATCATCCATCCTGAGACATAAGGCAGACTTACTTTAAGTATATACAAAACGAATTTCTTTTCAACATTCCTTGCCAAAGCATCTTTCAAGAAGGCACTTACCCTTCTCCTCATCTTCCGTCTTCTCTACGTTGTCGTCTGCCTTGACAACAGTACCTAAATTAAAACAGTTTTGGGGCAGATGTGAGGTCAGGCCTCAGAGACAGCCCACACACACAAAGATTTACATTTTGAATATTGTGGGGGAAAAGCTACAAACAGCTCATTCTCCTGACGAGAACAGCCCTGCTCTATCGGTGTGCAGAAGAAACCCAAGTTACAGCTTGCTCTCTATGGCCAAATTGAAGTTTATTCGCCATACCAACAGATTTTACCTGCACAGCTCCTTGAATACAGCAAACCACGATCTAAAAAAGCTAGCCTAGCAGAACAAGCACAAAAGCCAGATATTTACCCTACACTGCTGTGTAATCTTAGCTTTATGTTTCCCTCTTCTGGAATTTCTTGACTAACTGGGAATTTACTTTGGCAGCAGCACTCCAAACCCAACGGAAAAACATTATGCCCTTGCTAAGACCATCTGAGCGGCTGTAACTCACCATTGGCATCTGGTTTGGTTTTTTCCTCCTTCAGGTGTAAATTGCTCAACTACAAGTGAGGAAAAACACAAAATCAGAGTCATTCCGAGGCTACCTACATTTCACTACCGGCCAGGAAAACCTGAACTTCAATCAAGGCTTCCAGATTTACCTCCGGCTAAAACTATTGCACAGGCCCCACCAAAAACACATGCTCGAAGGTAAATGAGATGAAGTTAGCAAGACGGGCTCGAGTTCAAGAGTTTTAAGACAAACACAACTTTTTCTACGTTGTAACAACGTCGTGGGGGAAGGGGGTTGTTTTCTGGCCCTGCATCTCCCCTCCCCCACAGCTCTGCTAATGGTAAATAGGAGAAAAATCATATTCCCGGCTGGAATGGGGAGCCGAGTGCAGGTCTGGGTGGCACAAGGTGCCCCAGGATGAGTCCTGCTCACCGGGGGGTTGTTTTGCCACCAGAAATGGGGCAGGGAGAGAAGCCCCGAGGTTTCCCACACGTCCAGGGGCTCAGTTAATGCTCTCTCTACACTAAAGTGTGGCACTTGAGCAGCTCAGAAAAGTAAAAAAAAAAAAAACCAACCACCCCAACACCTCAAAGAAATTTAGATCTTGTCATTAAAAAAAAAAAAGAGAGAGAAAAAGGGGTTTTTTTGGTTCCTGGAAGACTTCCTGCGGGCTGGGCGAGGGCCTCTCAAGCAGAGCTGCTGACAGGGCTGTGTCTGGATGCAGGGGGAGGGGGGAGGCCAGGGGCCTCCCTGCCCTTGTGCTACTCAAGAAAAGAGAAGGAAATTTAATAAATCAAACAAAGAAAAGGGTTTTTTTTGCTCCTGAAGGAAGACCCCAGCCCCTCTGCCCCCCCCTCCCCCTCCGAGGCGGTGCTGCTGGCTGGGCCGCACCACAAAGGGGAAGCACAGGGTCCTCCCTGCTCTTTTGATACTCAAAAAACGAAAGGAGAAAGAA
>JAVJGI010000040.1:109937914-109955260 GCA_035590275.1 Ibycter americanus
CGTCCCCTCTGTGGTGTGGGGCTGGGGGTCAGGCTGTGCCCTGCGTGGTGTGGGGCTGGGGTCCAGGCCCCCTTGTGTGGTGTGAGGCTGGGGGCTAGGCTGTGCCCTGCGTGATGTGGGTCCAGGCCCCCCCTGTGTGGTGTGGGGCTGGGGGTCCAGGCCCCCCCTCTATGGTGTGGGGCAGGGGGTCAGGCTGTGCCTTGTGCGATGTGGGGCCTGGCCTCTATGTGGTGTGGGGCTTGGGTCAGGCTGTGCCCTGTATGGTGTGGGGCTGGGGGTCCAGGCCCCCCCCCCCATATGGTGTGGGGCTGGGGCTGGGCTGTGCCCTGTGTGATGTGGGGCCTGGCCTCTGTATGGTGTGGGACTGGGGTCCAAGCCCCCTTGTGTGGTGTGAGGCTGGGGGCTAGGCTGTGCCCTGCGTGATGTGGGTGCAGGCCCCCCCTGTATGGTGTGGGGCAGGGGGTCCAGGCCCCCCTGTATGGTGTGGGGCTGGGGTCAGGCTGTGCCCCGATGCATGGTGTGGGGCCCCCTGTGTGGCGTGGGACGGGGGCTTGAGTTTCCTGTGTAATGGAGTTGGGAGCGGGGGCTGTGACATTTGGGAGGGAACCGCAGCTCTTGTCTCTGATATAGAGATGTAGGTGAAAAACAAGGTTGTAGGATGAGTCATGGAGGTGTAGAAGTGGCAGGAACATGGAAAAGTCGTTTGTGTCCTGTCTCTTGCTGTAGGGCAGGAGCTGGCGTAGACGCGGTGTCAAACCTGTTCTTTAAAGCTCCTGCAATAAGGGTGAATAAAAGGGAGAGTGGAAAGGAAAGTGTGGGAAGAGCCTGCGGGATTTCCTCGCTAGGTTGTCATTCCCTGCAAAGCGTTTGTGCTTCCTTGAACCTTGTGGGGAAGGAGCAGCCCTCGAGGAGGGTCTTAATTTGTGTTTTTATTATATGTGGCAGGACTGGTAAAAATGGCCAAGCCCTTAGACATCAGCCAGGAGTTCCCGAGACGGTGGTGACTTCCTTGACTCGATACGCACCCTCCCTGTTAATGAAGACACGGAGCTACTTTGTTTGTTCCCCCAGCCTGAAACTTTCCATCTGAGCTGTTATTTCTTTCTGTGCATGAGAAATCTTGTCCACGCCTCAGGCAGTTTTGCTGATATTGGTGCGTTAGCCCAGGCAGGACCGGGCCCTTTGCTACTGCTCTTCAACCACACAGTCCCTCTGTGATTACTTTTTTTTCTCCAACTAAACCATGTAATTATCGAGTATTGTCATCTGATGCTTTCCCCTTGTCCATCCAATTCCGTTTCCTCTTCAGAGGCATGAGCCCCATGTCCCTCTGTACATCACGATCCCCCCCGCCAGCCACGCACGCAAACTTTTGGATCTGGCAGTTTTATTTGTAGAGGTGACATCATGGCTTTTTTCCATGGCAACTCATCGCAGCGCCCCGGCAGGATGTGGAACACAGGAGCTGAATGCAAGGAGATTTTCAATGGGAACGGAGCAGGCAGCCGAAAGCAAGTCTGAGGCATTCATTAATTAATTAGGGTGAAAATAAAAAGGGACGTGGGAAGTCCCAGAGGCTGATGGGCACGTCGGTTGCAGAGGGAGAGATGCTCGTGCTTCCCAGTTCAATGTTTTCTTGCAGAGACACGCATTTCCAGTAAAGAGATGTAACTGGGATTAGCCCCATTTTAGAGACGGGAAGACTGAGGCGCAGGGAGCGATAACTGCCCGAGGTTAGGCAGTGTTAGCTGGAGGCAGATCTTTCCAAGTCCTCCTTTCTGATCTTATACCATAGCTGCGAGAAATAATTGCTTGGGATTTTCAAGGCTCTGGAGACCGCTGCTGAGGGGCGATCGTGCTGGCGGTCGCAGGTGTTTCTCTGTTGAGTCTTCTGTACGTGAAGAAAGACTTTTCTCCGTCAGCCTTTGGGGCAGCGGTGGGTTCCTAGAGTGTGTGCTCAGCCACCCACGCAGGGGCCTTGATTTTGCTGGGGACTCTGCTGTCATGTAATTAAATATTTGTCCTTTTAAACAGGAAATAAATATTCAGATTAATTTAACGTTAAATAAATGCTTAATTCGCCTCAGCAGCAGACGTTGGCTGTGCTAGAGTTGGAGATCTCGGGAGGGCAGATGTTGCACTGTGGAATTTCATTGGAATTAACTCTGGTCCTTACCCACCAAACAGGTCAGAGACTTCTTGTCCGTGCACACACCTGCTCAGAGGAGGAGGCAGTCTCCGCTTAGCTCTGCGTTATCACTTTTTATCATCGCCATTTACCAACAGGGTGATTTTTTTTTTTTTTTTTTTCCCCCAGAGCATTCCAGGATGAGGAAAATTGCATTTACATACAGAGCAGCACATGAAGATAATGAGAAGTGCTCATTGCTCTCCGTCTAGCAGGAGATTTGGTTTAGGGTTGGGTTTCTTCTGTGTATTTTTTTTTTTATCATGCCCAAACCTCCCAGCCCATTGACGCAGGCTGTGTTTGGAGGGTGCAAACACGAGAGCACTGCACTTGCATACTCATGTAATGCTGAAGCATGAATGAGCTGAGTTAATGAGCGGGCCAGAAGCTGGGAAAGCCTGGGAAATGCCCTATGCTTGGCCACTGGATGCCCTTGAGCTGGTCCCACAACTCACCTGAGCTGGTCCCAGACATGAAACAGGACTGGAAGTGCTCCTCTGCGGTGCCTTGATGTTTAGAGATGCTGCCAACCGCTGGCTGTGGTCTGACCCTGGGTGGGTAAGCCAGAAGCTAAGAGATGGGACTTCTGGTGAGCTTGAATTCTATTTTTAGCTTGTCCTCCCACAAATTTTGTCTCATCTACGCCCCTGCTGCAGCCCATCTGATTTCCTAGCTGCCACTCCCTGGGAGGAGGTGGCCCTTACTGATGGTGGGGTTTCCTACACATGACCGACCTGGAGAAGATGAGGAGGAATGAACGCTGGTCGAAGTCCCTGGTGAGCTAGTTTGGCACTTGGCAGCACTTTTGAACGTCGTGTTCGTGCCCTTGGTGATGTGGCCTCATCTTCAGGGCTAAATATTAGTTCCCCCTAAAACAACTCTCTTTCTGTTCTCCCAAGGTCTCACATCTGCTTCAGCCTCCATGTTGGATCCTGCTTTGTTTTATAAATAAATATGCCTCAGCTACCAGATTTGCTGGTACGAATCCCAGGATTTCTCCTGACATATGTTATTTTCTTCATAGGAGCCAAAAGCCATAGTAAGCAAACATTTTAACAGGCGCTGGAAACATGGGATGTGGGCTTCTCGGTGGCTGACTTATTTGTCTAGCAAGAACCATAAATTCTCAAGCTTCAGGGCTTATGTCAGCCTCTGGGAGTTGGGCTTAGGGAGAAAGCTCTTGACTAGGCATTTGCTTACATTGCTTCTTGCCGTTTCCCCTAAAGCACGTCCTTCTTGGTGAAGACAAGATGGTTCATTAGGGATGCCATACATTTGGTCAGCCTGGTGCTCCTGTGACACGGATGTATCCTTAGGAATGAGAGGGAGAAAGAGAATGGTCTGGGTTCATCTGCATGCAGGCAGAAAGGGAGATGTGGGGGTTATAGGGAAGAGATGTTTTAGCAGAGAGCCTGGTGTCAGTTTAGGGGCTCGGGCTGCTGATGGTGGTGGGCTTGCTGCCAGGGATGGGTCTGTGGTAGGACACTGAAGTCAGACAGATTTGCGGGTGGATCTGTGTCTCTGCGTAGGACGAGGCAGGGGGAAAAGCCTCTGTCCTTCTGCAGATCACTGCTGCATCAGAGAGCTCTTCCTCTCAAGGGAGACAGTGATATTTTCAGCACAAGCAAGCTACCTGTCAGCTGCAGTGCTAACATCACCGAATTTAGGTAGCAGTGAGGAGCTTTACCCATCTGCATGCTCTGACCCAGGCTCGGTGTCCAGCTCTGCTGTGGGACAGTGGCCAAGTCAGCACCCTTCCTGCTGCCTCAGTTTCCCCTTTCAGATACAACTTGTTTTTCTTGTGTTTAAGTGTAAGCTGTTCGGGGCAGGGACTGTATCCTGCGCAAGCACATCCCTCTGATACAGCATCGCTCCCCTTTGCCTGCAGGGAGGGTCCCCTTTAGACCTCCCATACGCCCCACGGCTGGGGTCTGCTTGGCTTTGGGGTGTCCCTGGGGAGGAAGGGGTGGATGAGCCGAGATGGGGACAACAGCAAGTGGAAAAGAGGGGAGATCTGGCCTTGGGCTGCAGAAGAGGCCGGTGAGAGGTGATGCATCCTGATTTTAGGGGGCTTTAGGATGCTTTCCTTCTTTTAAAAGAGGAAGGGGAGGACAGGAGTGCAAGGCGGTGGGAGGAAGGGGGATTCTTCTCCCAGCAGCTGCTGCGGAATATCTCACCCCAGGGAGGCGAGTCGCGGTAAGATGAGTTTGCACCCCCCTTTCCCTGCCACCTCGCCCATCTCAGGGGCATCTCCTCCGCCTGGGTGGGCTTTGCCCCTTGCCCCTTCCCCTGCAGCCCCCAGGAGCAGGAGGGGAGCGAGGGGAGGAGAAGCCAGCGGTGTGTGTAGAGGGTGATTGTCATGGTTACCTCCCTGACAAAACAAATGGCTCCACTTGATGATGGTCACCCAAACAGCTCTGGAAAGTGTGCGCTCATCAGCTGGCTGCCAGTGGGAAGCTGGGCGCTCGCTCTGGGAAGCCAGAAACCCTCCCCGGCTCCCGGGCAGAGCTTCGCCACAGGGGCACATGTTGCTGCAGCCCGTTAGGTAAGCCCCTTCCCCATCCCGAACCCCCCTGGACCACCCGGCGGCGCTGGCAGCCCCAGCATCCCTGCCCGGTGGAGAGGGCCCCGGGGAGGGGGGTGAATGCCACAGGTTGCTGAGGTGGCTGTTGTGCAGCGCTCCCCCCACCCCAAGCCCTGGCGCTTGCTCTCTCTCCCTCTCTCCCTCCCTTTTTTTTTTTCTCTCTCTCCTTATCTCCGTCTCTCCGTGTCTTTCAGAGACAAAAGCAGTCTGAAGCCGTGCCTGCCGCCTCCGGGATTTCTTCTGCCCTTCCTGCCCCCCAAGCCCAGCTGTGGGCAGTTGCAGGGACTGGCAGGAGTGGGTGAAGTTGCTCCAACCCCCCCATCCCCTTCCTCCTCCTCCTCCTCTTCCTCCTCCTCTCTCTTCTTCCAGGAAAGGTAAGAAAAAGCAGTGGCTACTCTCCAGTTGCTCCTGCACCTTTTTAGCAGGCTGGGCTGTGTGTGCTCTGCAGGGGTGTGTGGCTGGGTGTGTGTGCGTGCGTGCGGGCTGTTACTTCCCAAGGCTGTGCACAATCTCAGCACAAAGCCGCTCTGTGAAGAGATCCCTGTCATAATATTTCTGCAGGCACAAGCCCACACTTTGCAAGCTGCTGCTTCCCTGCCTTGCCTTTTCCCAGCTGGATGGTGAGCCCCTGAGCATCCCTCCCCTCCCCAAAATTGTACAGACATTAATAGCGACTGTCTTCGTCTCCCTGCAGGCAGGGGACAGGGAAAGCAAAGGAGGCTGGATGGGGGGGGGGGGATGATGCTGGGGGTTGATGGGCTTTTGCTCTCCTGGGCAGCCAGGTGGGATATCCCATCTGTGGACACACTGCTTCGGGGGAAGGGAGGACTGACCTTGGCAGCATGAGAGGGGACTCCGATCCCCCCAGTAAGGGCCAAAGCACCAAGGACCTGGCTTGTATTTGCCAGGGCAGGGCAGGACAGGGGTGGATGGAGAGGGGCTGTGCTGCTCCTGGAGGTCCTGCATGTCTCCTTGGCTCTGGATGCATCCCAAGCATGGGGCTGGCTGCCTGGCAATTGTAGCCCAGCTGGAGGGTGTCTGAGCTAAAACCTCCCTCCCTGGCTCAGCCCATAGATCTTCCATGTACTGGTGCAGCTGTGAGCCCAGTGAGGCAGGGGTTAACTAAACCCAGTATCAGAAACGCTGTCTGCCCAGGGACGTGATTGAGGGCTCTAGAAATGGGAGCTTGGGGCATGAATCAGGGTTCTTGAGACCCAGCTCTAGGGCAAGGCTGATGGCCCAGGAGACCTGCCAGGGGTACGATTGACAGTCCCCACAATCTGGCTCTGCTGGGGCTGTCAGTCACGGCTCACCCTGGCGCTGCATCACCCCGGGAAGGGGGAGCCCAGTCGCTTCCACTGGCTGCCCCTCCCAGCAGGGGCAATGTGCTCCCCCAGTCTCCATACCCGAGGCCTCAGGGTGCCCTTGGGGCAGCACTTCTGGCTCCCAAAGGGATGTGTGCCCCGGCCAGAAATCCTTGTCACCACTTTGGCAGCGGGGTACCATGTTGTCACCTTTCAGCAGCTCTGGGGTGAGTGCGGCGGCTGTTTTGCTGGTTTCCCCAGCAGGCAGGGTACCCCATGCTTGCAGTCTGAGGCCGGGGGAGGCTGGAAACGGGAGCACGGCTTCCGTAGCTTTTCATGAGAGGTTCCCACAGGTCTGCCATGGTGGAGCCACGTCTCTTCCAGGAGGTGCTGCTGTCAGCCAGCAAAGCCCCCTCCCTGCCCTGTGCAGAGGCTCAGACAGGACAGTGCTGTGTGCGCCGTTTCAGACACCATTTGCTCCTTTTGCTTCCTAGAAATATTTCAGGGGCTTCATCCCAGTCCTCTGGCCAGGTTTGAGCCTTGTGCTTTGGGGGAGAGGGGCTGGAGGGCTCCTGCGTGTTTTAGGCATGACCTGCAGCTGATGTGGGTCAGGTAGGCTAAATCAGGGGTCCCCCAGCAGCGTGCCGTGGCTGCTCCCCGAGCCGTCCTACCCCTCCAAAGCCGGGGCAAATGCCGAAGCTTGGTTCTACTTGAGAGCCCTGGAAGTTTGGGAAGCGCAGGGCTTCTCCTGTCTTGATTTTGCAAACAGGTGGGAGTTGGCTTCTCCGTGGTGGCTGCCCAGCAGCTTCCAGAGATGCTAAGGAAGGGTTGTGGTGCAACAAGCACCGTGTCACCAGCCGGGGCTGTCAGTCCAGGGCTGTACATCTGTACATCAGCACCAGGCACACCGGCTGTAGTCATCCAGACAAGCCACTGGATGTCAGTGTTGATTGATACAGATGAAGCAGAAGGAATATTTCACCCAGCTGCAGAAAACCAGTCATCTTCTGAGCAGTGAGGATGTGACCCAGGTCTGCCTTGGACCTGGAGGTGAGATTGCCAAGGGAACCCGTTTGGGGCTGGTAAGAGGTTACAGCAGGGCGGTGCAGCAATTCAGCAGCCCAAAAAATGCGTCTGTCGCAAGGTGCTGCACCAGGGCTGGGCTTCATGCGGCTGCGTTCGTGTTTTGGGGAGCAAAAGCAGCCGGGGCTGCCTCTGGACATCTGCTCTTCAGACCCCAGGGCTGGGTGGGGATGTGCCGCCGGCAGCACATGGCTTTATCCCAGCTGCCCAGTGCTGATTTGGTTCTTACTGGCCAGTTGCGGGCTGTGGGTGCGGCTGTGGGTGCCGGGGACCCTGTGGTGGTGGCACTGCTGGGACCCCATCCTGCTTCTGGGAGCAGGGCACTGTGCAGAAGCCGGGCTGTGGGCTCACACTTTGCTCTGCTCTTCTACTCAATGTATGAAAATACACCTTAGAAGCGCACGATTCTGCCTCTGTATTACACGTGCTCAAAAGCCACATTTTTTGAGGGCACATCAGTGCTTAGAGATGCAGATGGGCACCCAGGCAGCTCTGGACAGCATTCCAGGCATCAACACCTTCTTTTCAGGCACATAAACACATTTTCCAACCCCAGTCCTTTAAAATCCAACCCCAAGCCTCACCCGTGTGTTGGGGCAGGCACCTGCAGCCAGGTGGAGTGGCTGCTGCAAGCTCTGGGTGAGCCTGCGCTCCGAATCAAAGCCCTGCGCACTCTGCACGTCACAGGGACCATCTGCAGACATCGGTGCAGCATCAGTCCCTTCCCTGTAAATGATGCACAGAATTTGGCCAGGGGTATAACCTGGAGTGGGGCAAGCACGCTACCAGCATGGCTTCTTCCTCTGTGCCCGTGAAGAGGAGCAGATTGCCAAGGAAAAAGCATTTACAAAGCAAGGAAGAAAAAAAAAAAAACAACAAAAACCCCCACAGTAGCATCCCAGTGTGCCAGGTCCTGAGCATGGCTGGCCAAGGGACAATTTCTGTCCCCAGCCCTGAGCTGCTCCCTGGCTGATGGAGGTAGGGGTGTGGGGTATTTCTGGTGACACAGCAAGCTGGCTGAAGGTATTTGCCAATGGTTTCCCCTTCTCCTCCTGGGATGCCAAATGCAGCGTGAGGCCGGGGGTCGGGAGGCATCTGGCTGGATGGGTGACATGGCCCCACGCCTGCTGTGCGCAGGAGGCAGGGCACATTTGGTGGCAGTGAGGGGACACGCTGAGGACTGGGTGGATGCAGGGATGCCCCACGTGGCAGTGATGCTGGTGGTAATTTTGAGGATGTGGGGTCCTGCCAGCTCCCATCCTGAGGATCCAGCCCCACGACCTGGATGGAGACTGAGTGCAGGTCCCAGAGCAGCAAAAGCAGGATGGGGAGCAGCCGGGGCAGCCGGTGGTGGGCTCCTGGGGGGGCACAGGAGAGAGATGCCAGCTCTCCCACTGCTGTCCCCCACACCACCCTCCCGCTCTCCCCTTTCCACGCTGCAGTCACTTGATGGCGTTGGCGGCACAATCTGTGCGGAGCAGCCCCTGGGCTGTGCTGGCAGCAGCCCACTGCCTCCCAGCCCCATCCGAAGGGTCTTCGCTGGGAAGCGGCCGGGAAGAGCCCTCCGAGCCCTCGCTGTCCTTGTGGGGCAGTTTTTGCAGCTGGCACAGCAGGCAGGGTTGGTGCCGGGCTCCTGGGAGCCATGCCGGAGCTGCTGGAGAGGTGCAACTCTCCTGGTTTGCTTTATACAGGACATGGCACCGGGCTCTGCGTCCCACCAAGGGTCCCTTAATGCTTGTGCTGGCCTGGGTGATGCCCGCTGGCCAAGCAGCTCCCATGGGAGGCATGTCCCCAGTCTCCCGCGGGTGCAGGAGAGGTGAGGGGCTTGGATCTCAACCATGGCTCTGCTGTAAGGCTCTGCAGCCAGGAGAGTTGCCAAGCTGAAGCCTGGAGCCTGAATTCACCTCTCTGGCAATCCCATTAGGAGTTCCCATTGTGCCTGGCTGATGGAGAACATCTCCCCCTTGGTTTTTTTGCTTGCTTTCTTCCCTAAGGCAAAATAATTCCCCTTCCTTCTTCCCTCACCTGGTATTTAATCACTTCCAGATATCTTGATGGCCTTTGCCACATCTCAGCAGCCAGCGAGACGACCTTTGTTATCTCTCCCTGTAGCAGGTGAACTCTTGCCAGCTCCTGAGTTTACAAGCCCTGTTAGCATGACTTGGAGCATCCCAGTGTGTGGTGGCCTCCCCTGCGCTCACGGAGGACTGCTATGCTGGAGCAGTCGAGCTGGACGGGCTCCTGCATCTCCTGACCATGCAGGGCTGCATCCCTCTGGATGCATCCCCCACCTCCCGGAGCAGCTCCGGGCATGAGCAGTGCAAGGAGAGGAGGATTAAATCGGGAATGGCTGAGGTTGTTGGCAGGGATTCAGGAGTGTGCCTTGAGATTACTGCCTTCCATCATCCTCTCCGCTGCTGTTTTGTTTGCTTGGGTGCCCTGCTTGCTCTCCTTTGCTCTCCCTTTTTTCCTCTCTTAACGCCGTTTTCCTGCCCAAGCACTCGTGGAGCTTGTGGCCTTGATGTCTGCCGTTCGCATCTTCCGTGGCATTTGCATATAAAGGTGGTTTTAATAACGCAGGACTGCTAGGAAATGAGAAAGTGATGTATTTTGCTGCTGCTGGGTCCTCCTGGGCCTTGTAAATCATTGCATAAAGCATTGCAGAGCCAGCCAGGGAGAACTGCTGCCTAGCAACTTCTCCTGATGCCCCAGGGAAGCTGGATGTGGCCCGAGAGCTACCTGAAAGGTCTCCTTTGAAACCCTGGGTCCTGGGGGAGATGAGCTGGAACAGAGAAGAACTTGCTGGGGAAAAAGAGTTGAAATGTAATTGGCAGAAGTAGCCACTTTGCATCTGAATGTCTCCGAGAAGCAAAGCAGAGGGATGAGTCAGCCTTTGCAGAAAGGCTCTGGAGATGCGGGGCAGCAGAGCCATGCCACTTCCCCGAAATGCAGGATGGGCAAGGGCGTGGGAGGGCAGGGAGCCTGCCTGCTCTGCCTGCCTGCAGCCTAAAGGAAAAACTCTCAGGATCATAGTCTTTTCCTGGCGAAACTTGTCAGTTTGGAGGCTAACGAGAAGCAGGAGGGCCAGAATAAGATGTTAACCCGTTCTGCCCAAACTCAAGTGGTAGGCGGGTGTGGGAGCTGCTGGGATGCGTGATCCAGCACCGCAGCGCTGACCTCCGGGGCTGTGTGTCCCCTGGCAGGCAGGTTTAATCTGAACCTCCTCCCTAGGGCCAGTGGGGATTTGGGGTGTTTGCCTTGTGTCTTCCCACCAAGGTCTTGTCTCCATCCCCACCTCCACCCGTGGGGCTGTCAAGCCCAGGTCTCATCTTGCCCCAGGTCACCTTTCTGTCCCCAGGGCTGCAGCAGTCAATATGAGGTGGCAGGGGCATGCAAGTGTTTTGGGCACTCAGGGCTCCTCAGTCATTCTCGCCCTTCCACCTCTCCCCAGCTCTCTGCGTGTGACCCCACCGTTGCCGACAGACCCCTTGCAAAGATGCCAGGGCTAATTAACCGGACGACCCGCTGCCCGCTCCCCCTCACGGCGTCGGAGGTGACATCGTGCGTCAGCGGCTATGCCTTCGGGATGACAGCCTTGCTCACCTACCGCAACCCAGAAGCCCAGGCTTTTGAAGGCGAGTTTCAAGGGGCAAAGCTCTCAGTGCAAGAGCTACTGCGGGAGCTTTAGAGCCGGGGATATCGCAGCGCTGGGTTTCTGTATGTGTCTGAAATTTGTAGATGCTTGCGGGGGGAGTAACCAAGTGTAGCGAGTCCTCAATTGTACCCTTCACAGTTCCAGGCTACAATTTTTTAAGTAGGAAAAATCCCACGAGCATGCAGGGATGTGCCAAGAGGGAGCTGCCCCGCTGCCATCCTGGCTGTTGGGTCTGGGCAAGTGCTTGGTGTTGCTAAAAAACCTTGTGGCTCTCAGGTCTCTTTGTCTACCCCTTGGATGAGTGCACCACCGTCGTCGGGTTTGAGGCTGCCGTGTCCCAGCGTGCCGTGACAGTGCAGATCAAAGATAAAGCCAAGATAGATGACATGTATTTCAACAGCTGCAGCCTCCCTGATGGAAAAGCTCGTGATGGAAGCGGTGAGGGGATCGGGGGCGTTTTAGTGAATGTGGGGAAGAAAAGCAGGGGAAGAGGAACGGGGAGGTGGCAGGCTGTCATATGCCATGGCATCGAGGGGGCTTCTTTTGAAAGGCTGAGCCTTGGCTTGTGGTGCTCGTGTCCCTGTGGCGTCTGCCAAAAGTGGCAGTCTCATCCATTTTGGAGAGCTTTTTAGAGAAATACTGATGTGTGCAGTGAGGGCTGGTTTGGGCATTTGATCCAGGGCTGGGGTGGTCGTGGGAGGCCTGGGGAGGAGCATTTTCCACGGTTGTGACACTGTGTTTCCGTGGTGTGGTCCTCTCTCTGTGCAGGAAGGATCATGATGGATGAGGACTTGGAGAGGATTGGTTTTGTGGCTAACCTGGGCATGATTCCTCCCCTGGAAAGCATCTCCATCTTCATCAGCACCTCCTCTGAGCTGCAGACACTGCCCAGTGGGGCTGTGAGGGTCCTTCTGCCAGCTGTGTGTGTCCCCAGGGTCTCCCAGCCCAGCCTGGAGAGTGCCAGCAGCCTTTCCAGCCACCAGCTCCGAACGTACGAAACCCCACGGGGTGGGCTCTGCCTGGGACTGATCTGGGAGGGTGCAGGGCTGGCAGAGCAGAAGCCTCTGCGGGAGGCTGGGGAGCGGCTGCAGGCTTTACCTTCAGCAGATCTGCAGTTCCTGGGGGGATATCACATGTGCACAGGGTTGATTTGGGTTCATCTCACCAGCAGGGAGAAGCACTATTGTGGATCAGGGAGCCTGGAGCACGGGAGCAGGTTCTGCCTGGCTCAGCTGCTGGAGCGTGAGGCCACCAACCCCTTTGAGTACGAGTTCAGCTTCCAGCTGGAGATCCGGGGGCCGTGCTTGCTGGCAGGTAGGAGCGCTGGGGCTGTCCTGCTGCACCAGGCTGGTTAATCACCTCCTCAAGGCAAGGTCCACAATCTTCCACCTTCTCTGCCCTGCCAAAATGTGGAGTCTGTTTTGGCAAGTTAACCGTGCTGGGGTGGATTTACCATTACAGTGCTGATGTTAACGTGGGGTGTTGCTATGGCAGAAGCATTGCATAGACCACTTGGTTCCTGTCCTCTGCCATCTTGCTATGTCTTCTCCCTGGTCTTCCCCATCCTCAGTCCCTAACCGCACCTCTGTTTCCCCGGGCAGGTGTTGAGAGCCCTACGCACGAGATCCGAGCAGATGCTGACCCCTCCGCTCGCTCCGCCAAGAGCATCATGATCACGCTGGCCAACAAACACACCTTCGACAGACCCGTGGAGATCCTGATCCATCCAAGCGGTAGGTGGGCTCTGTCTCCTCTCTGCTGGTCTTGCCCCTTCCTAGGACACACACACACACACACCCAGTGCTGCAGACAGCTGGATTAGCTCTGGTTTTGCACATATTGTTAGGGGTTAGGCTTTCTAGGAGAGAACCCTGGACCCTCTCAAAGTTGCCCACACTGCCCAAGCTCAGATGTAGCGCTCTGTTTCCACAACCGAGGGTGCCTGCATCTCTGCCGAACCTGAAGTTTAGCAAAAGCTGTTCTTCACCCGATTCTCTGCATTTCCAGAGCCCCACATGCCTCACGTCTTAATGGAAGAAGGTGATATGACACCTGCGGAGTATGAACGACACCTGAAGGGGAAGAATGATTTCATTAAAGGCACTAAGAAAGACCCCAGCGCTGAAAAAAAGGTGAGAAGCAAAAGCTGCAGGTGTTAGCTGGGGCTTTCCGTGGGACTGGAGCTGAGCAAGCAAATGATTGCTTGCTTGCTTGCAGTACCAGATATTACACCGGCCCAATAAGCTCTGCAGCAGCCTCCCTCGGAGAGGGGCTGATGTGGAGGAAGAGGGGAAAACTCTGCAGTGCTTCTGATAAACCGAGTGTGGAAGGAGCTCAGAGATGGTTATTGTGTGTATAATTAGTACTAGTCTAGCATAGCATAATTAGATAGGTACATTGTTATAGCATTAACGGTATTATAATTATTGCAATGACATAGAATAAAATATTCTTTTAATTGCTCAGTAAATGTTTACTGTTTCTGGATAGCTGTCAGAGAGAAATAAGTGATTTTACTTGGAATAATGAGCTGAACCGAAGACAAGGTAGGAGAAACTTCTCTTTGTTCTGCTGATCAGCAAATAGGAAAATATCTGCTCTGGGATTTGTGCCTCATCTTTCAGCAATTCTGAAGCAGTGAGTGACAGCCTAGCACTTCTGAGCTGCCGTGTCAGTGTGTCTGAGATCACTGAAGAGGAGCGGACTGGTCAGAGCCCTCTGAATTTCCAGGGTGGGCATCTTCACTTAAGGCAGACGTCGCACTTGTGTAGCGCCAGCCCTGGGTGTACTGTGTCAGTTCCCCGGTTTACCACACCGATGCTCTCGTTTGTGACCGGGGATGCTCATTTCCCCTTAAACCCCTTCTCCATGTGCCTGAGCCTCGGCGCCCGCCTGGCAGACATCCCGAACCTGCTGCAGAGCTGCCTCCCTGTGCTGCCATGATTCCTCCTTTCACCGGAGACACTTCGACCCTCTTATTCCTTTTGCCCTTCGCTTTCTCTTGCAGCGCGATGCAGGGATCAGGACTGCGCTTGCTCGCATGGCAGGCATCTCCTCTAATTGTGTTCAGCGTGCGGCAGGTGGAACGAAATGAAACTCCCACGCTACAGCTCAGATGGCTCTAATTATTTCTGTGTCTTTAGCATGTCAAATTATCTAAGGGGGGATCATTCCGGAGCCATTTCCCTGCAGGAAATCTACCTCTTTGCCCCAGGAGGACTAGGAAGCAACTGCATGGAGAAGGGCAAGAAGCAGAGAAAATGCCCTGAATATCTGGGGTAAATGATGGGCTAGAATTGCTGCTGCTCAGAGCGTGACACTGGGCACCTCTCGGCTTAAATTAAATTAGCCCAGAAATTTCAGCAGTAAATGATAATCAGTTCTCCTCCCTCGGTTTGTTATGCAAAAGCCTTGGATGCTCGTCAGCTAGCAGGGTGGTGGGGACACATGCACACTGGAATCAACTCCCGGTTGACAAGAACTGATTAGTTTACTGTAATTGGATAATGGGTGAAGGGGAACAGAGGGGAGGGGAGGCGAGGAGAAGAGATGGTGCAGGTGAGATGCTCGCTTTTCTGGCTGACCTGTAGCAGCAGCTCTGAGGCTGTTTACTGAAGGCTCACCTGTAAAATTTACTCTGGGAAATCCAGGTGATGGGCTCATCCTGATCACGCAGGGATTTTTTATGTCTTGGGTCTCCAAGAGCATCCCAGGGAGTGTGGCGCGTAGGTCCAGGGCCACAATTCGGTCCTTGGATGGAAAGGCACTCAGCACTCAGCCGAAAGTGAAGCTCGTATGTATGTGTCGATCCACAGGGACACTTGAGTTTAGTGAGTTATGTAAAATAAAGGTTGGTTGTTAGCTTGGAGATCTAGGAATATGACTCACGGCTGGAGAAAACAAGCCTGGTTATTTGGGGTCTGGTTTACTCCTGGTGAAACCTGCATGAAACGGCAGCCTTTGAAAGAGGAGAAAAAAGGCGAACAAAGCCCCTGAGGACCGAGATGCTTATTGTGGAACGTGTTTTCGTGCCGCAGACGTGGGGATGAAAGGCCATGGGCCGTGCTGCTGTGGGGTCCCGGGGCTCCCTCGAAAGCAGCGATGTGCTGATTCACCGAGCTGAGACCGTGAACCTGGGACTGCTTTGTGCGCACGTAACAGCAGGCTATAAACCCCTCGCAAGAGGGTTTTTTTTCCAGTTTAATTTTATCACGTTTTTAATGAAGACTGATACTTGAAATAGAATGAAGGAAAGCGCAGAGAGCCATTAGAGCTGTGTGCAGCACAGAGACATATATCATGCGGGTTCCTATCGAACAATGTCCTGAGCAACCGATTTGGCTTTCCAAAGCGTTTCAATCCATACAAAGAAAAATGACAAAAGAAATGATCAGAAAAAACCAGCAAACCAGAGGCTGCAGGAATGAACCGAAGCAGTGCATACAGCGCGGGGAGGGCTGTACCTCGCGCTTCATTATTGAGTGACCACGGACCAAACCTGCAGTGTGCCTCGGTGCGACGCTGAACTGCACTAACGGACGAGGTTTTCAGGAGGGATCTAATGAAATGTTTGGAGGTGTTGCAAGGTGCTGCGTAGGGGCAGGTCTTTTCATTTCTTCATGTGTGTGCTGTGGTCCCTGATTTAGCCTTTTTGCCAGCCTTTGTCCCCAGGCAAAGCGTGACCGTGCCTGGGAGGAGGCAGGAATCCCGCTCACCCAAGGAGCAGCTCCGCAGGGGGTATGGGCAGAACAAGCTGTGGCACAGCCTGAGCTCAGATGCTGTCACTGCTGAGGCCAGAACAAGCCGATCCCTGCCCACAAAAGGCCACGTGCTTACATCTTCAGGCATGCAGCCCTGCTCTGCTTCCCCTCGAAGGGAAAAGGGGCAGAAAAATCAACCTCTCGAGCTCTCTCCTTCTTTCTTGCAGACGGAAATCATCAGGAAGCGACTGAATAAGGACATCCCCCACCACCCCGTCATCATGCTCAACTTCTGCCCTGACTTGAGGACCGTTCAGCCAGACCTCCGGAAAGCCCAAGGAGAGTTTATCTTCCTCGTAGACCGCAGCAGAAGCATGAGCGGTGCGAACATCAAACGCGTCAAGGTACCACGCAGGAGGGGAAGTGCCTGCATGCCAACGAGGGATGAATATTAGAGAGCAGTGGGGGTTGCTGAGCGCTGATGAGTGTTCATTATGAGGGGCTGGGGGGTAATTACATGCTGTAGCTTTAGTCATCTCAACCGTGTGGCTCGTTAGGTACCTGCGGTGAAGCTGACTCTCCCCGGTTCTGTTCCTCTTCTTCCTATCAGCACGTCAAATGAAAAGATGTTTTCTTTCCCCTTCTTGCTGGTGTGCATCTCTTGTGCATCCATTCTCCAGTTCTCTGTGTCTCCAGGAGGGCTTGGGGTGATCGCTGTCTAGGGGGAAACCTCCCAGGAGCTCCAAGGGAAGCTTCGGGGTGATGGGCTGACCATGCGTTAGGGGACATTTTGCTGATGGGTGTCTTTGTGCACTCGCAGAAGTCATTTGAACATGATGCATCCCTTTTTCAAACACAAATGAACACCAGAAGTCTAGTGGAGGATTATGAGAGGTGTGCTGAGACCTCTGGATAAAAAAAAGGGCCATAGAAAGGCCTTGTTGTGATATTTTGTGGGTCTGAGGTCCCTCTGTCGGATATGACTCTTACCCAGCTGCAGGTTCCCTCAGGAGAGCTGGGCTTGGCTTTGTGCCACTGCCCGAAGGATCTGGAGAGGTCCCTGCCCTGAGCCTGCTGGGGACCGCTCTGTCCATCAAAGGGGAGATCACTCCGGTAACTATTTAATTATCGTCATCCTTGCCTAACGTGCTTTGGAGGCCAGGTTGGTGCCTGATGCCTGCCAGCTGGCAGGTGTCAGTGAGAAGCTGCAAGCTCTGGCAAAAAGCTCTCTTGGAAAGTTTCTGTCTTAATTTTCAGGCCCAGGTAAGCCCCAACAGCTTGATGAATATCGCGTCCTCCCAAGTGGGGCATGGGTCTGCACTGCCCCGTGCATCTTTGTTGAGGACAGCGAGGGAATTGCAGAGGCAGGCTTCGTCTGAGGGCTTCGGTTGCATTTGGGTGTCTGAGAGATTGACCGAGCTGGTGTGTCCCCAGGTGTCCTGCTCACACCCTTTCCTAACACAAGTGCCACCCAGATTTGGACCCAAATGCTCCCCTGGGTAGGGCTGCACCCCATTCTGCAGCACTTGCAGCCCAGGGCGAGCAGCAGGGAGCATCTTCATAGAGTCACAGAACAGTTTGAGTTGGAAGGGACCTTTAAAGGTCGCCTAGTTCCCCCTCCCTGCAGTGAGCAGGGACATCTTCAGCTTGATCAGGTTGCTCAGACCCCATCTCACTTGACCTTGAGTGTTTCCAGGGATGGGGCACCTACCACCTCTCCGGGAAACCTGTGCCAGTGTTTCACCACCCTCATCCTAATAAATTTCTTCCTTATATCTAGTCTAAATTTACCTTCTTTCAGTTTAAAACCATTATCCCTTGTTCTATCACAA
>JAVJGI010000040.1:109963602-109984732 GCA_035590275.1 Ibycter americanus
TATATGTGCCTGTGCTTTGTGCTGCAGCACATCACAAACATGTAGGAAACGAGCCAAGCGGGGAGCAGAGCGCCGTCCTGATATCCCAGAGCAGTTCCTCCCCAGGGGAGCCCAGCTTTTCTTCGCTAAATGCCTCTCCCCTTCCTCTGAGTGGCCTGAACTTCACCTTGCTGCTCACCTGATCCCCAGGCTGCTGCTTCCTTCTTATTTCCCCAGAGTTTGGCCATGCGACACAAACTCTCCTTAGGGCTGTGGCACATCTGTGCCCTGCAGGGAAGAAGAAATTCAGTGTCGAGGCAGATCCCCCGCTGCTGTAGCCGGAACTACAGCCATATGCAGCGCCAGGCTGGGACATGGACCCGTGTGATGATACATCTGTTGATCACTGTGATGTCCCCTGCCTGCAGCAGATAGCAGGTGACATTTGGGAACAGGGTAGGGAGGGGTTTTCTCCCATCCTTGGCATTGCCAGGATTCTCGGCTCTGAAATCAGCATCTGCAGGGCTGGGAGGACCAGCAGCGCTTTTGTTCCCATGGAAACTCGGAGCGGGATGTCTGGGGCTTGCATTTCGCTTCTGATGCGGGTTAGAGATCGGCTGGGTAAAGCGGGGCTGGAGGTGAGATGAGGGGATGAAGGGGAAGAAGGGTCAGTGCTCTGCAGGGACGAATGAGACCTCTGCCCACCGGCTGCAGCAGCGACGGTGGTGAGCAGCATCGCTTGATGAAGGGCGAGCAGTGGTAGGTTTTAGGGGTACCTGTGACCTTGCCTGCGTTGCAAAGGTCCACAGAGCATCCTCCTGCCCACAGGATGCTCAGCGTGAAGGCAGGGGTGGAAACGACTCCTTTCTGGAGGGCAGTAAACGGTTAACAGCATGCATCCTGGTCTTAATTAAATGCAGCCTGGGTTTGCTATCCCAGCGGCTCTCTCAGCTCCCAGTCCGGCTGCCAGGGCTTGACATTTTCAGGGGTGTGAACGTGAGTCCTCAGCTCATCTCCACACGCGCCGTGCTGGGAAGGAAAGGTCAGCGCTTGCGATCAGCAGCTTAAACCCCCAGCTCTGTTCCTGGCTGGCTTCCTCTGGCTGGGAGGAGAGCTCGGGCAGGAGAAGGAGCAGGTTTTGAATGGAAAGGGTCTGGCAGGGGTTTCAGCGACTGGCTTGCTCTTAAATACCTCAATATTAGCTTGGTAAGTAGCTCCTGGAGCTGCCTGCCTCCCATTTTTGCTGGTGCTCTCATAGAATATCAAAAATGAGGTGGTGATGGAGGCCACGTTCTTGCCTGCCACCCAGAGAAAGCACTTTCCCTTCCAGCACCGAGATCCACCACTTCTTACCGCCTCTGTCCCTTGCTGGTGCTGTGCTAGGAAGACAGCAGAGAGTCTTGCTGGTTTTAGGGGGACCTTCCCACAGCCCTGGGGATGGGTTTGGAAACAGCCAGAGCTCAGTGTCTCGGCTAGCCACAGGGAGGGACATCTGTGCGGGATGTGGCACCAGAGATGCTGGAGGGGGGGGATTCATGTCTCCTGAAGTTGGAGAAACAGACTCGCAGAAAAAAAAGCTGATAAAAATTCCCTTCTCCCCATCTCCTGCGCCTCTCTCCTTTCGTTACTAAGCAACTGGTCCTTGATCTTCCTGTCTCTCTTCTTTCCTTTGGTTCCCAAGTGAAGTCATTAAAATGTCTGGAGGGATGAAAACTCGTATTTCACCTCCTGCATGTCTGGGGAAGGAGCCCCTGGGGCCGGGGTCCCTTGGGGACACCCTGCAGGTCTGATGGAGGGCTCTCTGTGCACAGATCCCCGCCGGGGCTGAGCAGAGGGACCTGTGAGATTGCACCTCCCGTTGGGGTCGGGCAGGGAGCAGATGGGATCAGAAGGGACAGAGCAGGTCTGTGCCACCGGCTGCAGCCAGCTCCAGCCCTGATGTCTGCTCTGCTCTCAGCCCTTCGCAGCCAGCCCGCACGTCTCTGCCACGAGGATCCGCGGCGTGGGTGCCCGGCGTCCATCCCTGCTCCACCGGAGCTGCATGTCCTTCTGCCACGACGCCACCTCCCCACCAGTGCTGGATGGGATGCAGCAAGCGGCTCCGGGAAGGGGCTTGGGAGCGCTGGATACCAGCGGGAGCCTGCGGTCTTCGTCGGACAGCCGGAGCCCCGGGGATCTGGGTAACTGGGGAGGGGGGGTCACGGCCAGCTTCACCTGTCCGTGCCGGGGTGTCAGTGGCACTCTGTGCCACCATGCGAAAATTAGGAAGTATTAATTACGGTTTCTTGGCGGCAGTGGGGAATTCAGCTCCCACAGACTTGATTAATTATCGGCCTCTCCCCTCTCTGCAGAGTCTGCCCAGCATCCTTCCTTCACGTTTGAGACGGAGACCTCCTCTGACTGGGAGCCCCAGGACTTGGACTTCAGCGCTGCCTGCGGCTCCCCCCACTCCCCCCGGACCCTCTGCAAGGCGGTGGTGAAGGGGCTGAGGAGCAACGAGCCCGTGCAGTGGGAAGTCACCTTTGATATCCGCCCTCTCTTCCGAGAGCGGGAGAGCCAGGCAGACGGCGACGCAGACCTGTGGAGTGAGACCTTCCACCACCTGGCAGCCAAGTCGGTCATCCGGGACTTCGAGCAGCTTGCCGAGAAGGAGTGTGAAATCGAGCATGGTAACGCACGGCTCCCAGCCAGCCTGCACGCAGACCCTGCCCTGCCTCAGGGTGGGCTTTCCAGCGGCTTCAGCAGCCTCTCCAGTTCATGCAAGGGCAGGCAGTGCTGAAATATTAGGGAATGTCTCGCGTAGTTCCCAAATGGCAGCCCTCTCCAGCTGCCTTGCGCTTTTCTCCTGCTTCCGCAGCCTCGCTGCGCATGAACGTGCCCGAGCTCGTGCTCCTTCATGCTCCTCTGCTTCACATGCTGGGTGACACTGATTCTTTTTAAGGAGTTAGTCACCTGGAGCTGGGAAGTGGCACCGAACTCAGAGGATCCAACAGCAGCCATGCATCACCGCTCTGGGCTGCGTGTGTCCCTGGGTCTTGTCAAACTCTTCCACGAAGTGCATCTTGGCATGTAAAATAAGAGCAGAGGAAGCAGTAGGCAGAGTTTAGAGGGATACAGTCCCTGCTGGGCATGGAGCCCAAGCATGGAGGGGGTGCTGGGAGCTGGGTCCAAGGGATGGATGGAGCCCATGGGGCACGTGGACTCTAACCCTGGTGTCTCTCCCGTGGCAGGGTCCGGGCGGCGGTACCAGGTCAACGCTGTCCACACCAGCAAGGCATGCAACGTCATCAGCAAGTACACGGCGTTCATGCCGGTGGACCTGAGCACCAACGCCTACCTGCCCACCGTCGTCGAGTACACCCACACGGGTAATGTGGGGCCGGCAGAGGGGTGACGTGTTGTCCTGGGAGGGAGGGTGTCACCTGAGAAACCTCACTCCGAGTACATCTTATGAAACCACAGCTCGGTTCAGCACCAGATGCATATACCCAAGGTCACGGGTGAGCTAACAGCAGGGCTGTTGCTCTTGGTGGCGAGAACCTCTTCCCCTTGGGCCAGGCAAAAGGTTTGCTCTTAGGCCTGGATGCCCAGAGATGACCAAGCTCATCTGTTCATGAGTTCTGTGGGTTTTGTTGCCATCCTGTGTGCCAGTCCCTCTGTAACGCTGGCGATTCCCTTTTCTCGTGCCAAGGGGCAGCATCCAAGCAAGGCAGCCAGAGGAGCCTGAGCTCGGGAAACAGAAGGCATCGTGGCTTTTCCCCTGGACATCCTCAGTCAGTGTGCGGCCAGAATGGAGATGATGGATTTTACAGCATGAGTAAGATTCCCTGGGGGTTCGTCTCCTTCCTGGTGTTACACATCTCAGTGGTTTAGTCTATGAAGGGACATCTCTGGTCTTTTTTTCTTCTGCCTTCCTCTTTGAATACGGTGCTCACCAGACGTGTGTCTGGCTGGGGTCCATCTCCATAAACGGAGAAGAAGCTGCAATTTAATCTGAAAGCCCCAAATCACTGGCAGTGACTGCTGACAATGCTTGGAAGTTAATTGGCAGCCGTAACACAGATAACATGAGGAATGAAACCGGGTGTAATTAGAGGCAAGGGGATGTGAGACACTTGCTTGTCACCAAATCCTCCACTAATGAAGACGAGTTGGATTGGACTTTGTTTGGCATTGTCAGATCTGCAGCTGAATTAAAACCGCCCCCCATCAGGCTCATTAACCTGATAATGCCGTGGAGAGGGAGAGCGGCCACGCCGCAGCCCGGTGCGGTGGCATGGCGGCTCTTTGGGCTGGGTGGCGTTGCTGATGTGGTTTCTCCGTTGCAGATGCAGAGGGGAGCAGCCTGTCGCCCTGCAGCACCCCTTCCTCCTCTGGCTGGGAGCGCTGCGGTCTCCCCGAAGGTAGGGCAAATGGCTGACGGTACTTGCCAGGGTGCAGGTCCATCAAGCCCATGGTTTGGGCTCTTCACCAAATCCTTCTGTTGAGTTTTTGGGGTTTTTATAAAACCTTATGACCTAAAATTAGGCTGGTGAGCACAAGACCTGACTCCTTCCGGGCTGCAAAAGAAAGAGCCTGAGGGGGCCTTTGCTGTAGATTTCCCCCAGGTTCTTTTTTGAGAGGTGCAGGAATTTCCTTATCCACATAGGAAAAATGAGGTAAGGGGAGAGGAAGGATTTTGCTGAAGACTCAGCAGTAGAATGAGACAACCCATGTCCCAGCAAGTACTCTGCTCCCTTTTGCTCTCCTGTAGCACCTCATTTTACCCCCAACTTTGTGTTTCTTCCCAGGGCCGTTACAGAGCCTGCCTGCTTCCTCTGCACAAGCCCAAAAATCCATCGAGAGCCTCTTTGCTGCTAGGTATGGGCCAGCTCGACCTTCCTCGGACTTTAGCAGCCCTCTTGCCACCTCCATGGGTCTGATGCAAACACAAGCGAGGGGGGGAGGAGGGACACCCCAGTGTCAGCAGCCAGAGCCGGGACTGAGCGTGATGCCAGTGTCTGGGGACCAGCGGTGGTGTTTGGAGAAGGGGTTGGGTGTCAGGAGGGGCACGGAGGTTATGGGCATCCTCCTTTGTCATCCTCCTGCAGGCTGACCCTCAATAAAACCAGGCTGCTGGTTCGAGCCGCCAAAGGGTTCATGAGTAAATCTCCAAGCAGAGGAAGCGAAGCCAGCTCCGAGGGCGACAACGAGAACATAGACTACCTTCCCTTGGTGAGCAGCTCATTCCCAGGTCTTGCCGGGGTTGCGTGGTCACTGCAGGGGAGCAGAGGGCAGGAGGATCCCCCTGGATCCTGCCTCTTGCTGTCTCTGATGGCCGTGTCTGATGGTCTGTTCAGAGACGGAGAGCTGCTCCATCCGTGCATGCCTTTTTCCTGAGCTTCCCAAAAGCAGTTGGTATCTCAGAGCTTCTCTATGTGCCCACCGTTACTTGCAGGCATCTCTGCAGCTGGCCTGCGGTGCCTTTCTGATGAACTCAGCCTTCTGCGATGCCATCAACATCCCCATGGAGAAGCTAAAGTGGACATCTCCCTTCGCCTGCCACCGTCTGGCCCTCAGCCCCTCCAGCTCCTACAGCACCAAGAAGGCCAGTCCTCCCGTGGAGCACAAAAGCCTCAGCTCCAGCCGGCAGCTTCTGGTTCCCAATGGGCACGGGAAAAGTCCCACCACCAGAGACGTTGCTCCGGGTGCGGTGCCGGAGAGACCCATCAGCCACGCCGAAGACACTGTCCGCCTGCGCCACTTCTCAGGCAGCGCGGTGGAAAGCATCTCCAAAGCCCTGAAAGCTGAGAAGGAACTCTCCCCACCAGCCATCACCATCCGCCGCTTCTCCTCCCCGGAGAGCACGCCAGCCTCGGCCGAGTGGCAAGCTGACAGCGGCTGGGACTCGGAGATGGATGGCTCCCAGGTCCAAGCGTTGCTGTTCGACATGGAGTTGCAGCAGCAGACGGAGCCGGAGGGGATGCTGTGGGCCACGGCGGTGGCCCTGGCCTGGCTGGAACACAGCTCAGCTTCCTACTTCATCGAGTGGGAGCTGGTGGCTGCCAAGGCCAACCTGTGGCTGAGCGACCAGGACTTCCCGGAGGGATACAGCTTGGCCATGGTAAAAGCCGCAGCCCAGCAGCTCTTTGTCCTGCTCCGGCACTGGGATGAAAACCTGGAATTCAACCTGCTGTGCTACAACCCAAGCAGTGTGTAAAGAGGATGAGGAGAGAGAGGCTCGGGCAGCTTACCAAGGGTGCATGAGCAGGGACCTGTCCGCAAGGAAACACCTCCAGGGAGCTCAGCCTCTCTGCCGCAGGGACAGTGCGTGTTTATCAGAGCAAGCCCTGCCATCGGAGGCAGCCCGGGCAAAATCCTGTGCTCAGCGGTTGGTATTTTGCTCCAGGAGGTACCTACCAGCTGCCCGCAGCAGGATGCTATTTATTTTTAACTGGTGCAGCACCTCCAGCTACAGCAGTTCCCTCTGTTTCTCATTTTTTTTCTGGTTCCCAGCCCTGTTCCCAGAGCAGGTCTCCTGATGCCTGCCCCATCCTTGCTTGGCTGCCCTCTTCCCAGCCCTGAATCCCTGCCAAGCCCCCACTGTGGTCCCCCAGCCCCGAGTCGCTGCTCTCCTGAGGCTCCTGCCTGGCTTCTGCCATCTCAGATGTCTTTTGGTGAAGGTGAACGTCTGACAACACACTCATCTCATGGACCAAAGGAAATCTGGGCTGGGACTGACCCTCTGAAGAGCAGCCCCACTGTCACGGCCAGGAGGATGCTGCCTCGCCTCAAGCCCAGCGATGCGCAGACAAGCCAGGCCAGCTGGTGGCTGGGACCAAACGCCATCGCATCCACATGGTGCTGGGCTCCCTCAGCCCCTCTGCGATCCCAGAGGGAGTCTGCGAGACCCCTTGCAGCCAACAGCGTGCCTTCGGAGCTTCGCAGGCAAAGCAGGGGTGCCCAGGATCGAAGGAAGGGACGGGCTAAGGAAACCAGCCCCTTGCACTTGACACTGAACAGAGATCCCTGCATTGAAATAATGGAGGAATTTTATTCCCTGCCAAAATGCTGACTCCTTCCTTCTCCACACGAGCCTCCTGTGTGCTGCTCTGAACTGCAGGGACCTGCCTTTGAATCCAACAGCTTGAAGGCTTGCTCTTTTAAAGGTGCCTGACCCTCCAAACCCCCTCGAGCTGGTGGGCTTGTCCCAGGGCCCCTGCAGCATCTATCCTGAGAGCCGTGGCCAGACCTGCCCTTGCCTCAACCCTCTTGAATGAAGAGAGGGGGAAAAAACTCTCCCGAACTCCAGGACAACATGGAGCCATCGCTCTCCCCATCTCTGCTTCTTGCATTTGTGCTGCTTAAAGCCAAGAGGTGACCGGACACAAATTGCCTCCCCGGACCCATCACGGGTACCACCGCTCCACGGGAGCCTGGCGGAGTTGTTGTCCGTGATGGGCAGCTTTACACCACGGTGTAGAACAGTCCCTTCGGCAGCTCCAGCCCAGCCCAGCGATATCCCGGTGATTGCCGGGAGCTTCGTTACCCACCGCAGTTCACAGCAGACCGAAGGCACCAGAGTGTGGCTTCCAAAAGCTGATGGGAAGAGGAGGAGGAGACAGGGAGGAGAAGCTGGGAGAGGACGTTTTCCAGCCAAAATCTCACTTATCACTAGAAGTCAGTGGCATACCCGGGGCAAAAGACAGGTTCCAGGTTTTGGGGGGCTTTTTATTAATTTTTTTAACTTTTAGTTTTCTGCTGGAGAAAGGCCCCAGTTCTGGTTGGGCTTAGGCTGGTTTTGTCTGGGGGCTTAGAAAAATCGAAGGGGTTGCAGCTGATTCACAGGCAGAGGGGTGCTGGCTGCTCTGCCCCAGGGGGGACGGGTACAAGGGGGAGTGGGAGTGTAAGAGCTGAAAACCGTCCAGCTGCAGAGCTCTGGGGAACTGGGGAAATGTGGGAATATGGGAAAGGGTGTTTCCTCCTTAGGCAAAGCATCTTTTCTTTGAAACCTTCTCGTGGAGGAAAACATCCCTTCCATTCCCTAGCAAAGCATCGTGAGCAGGAATCTGCTTTGCCCGAAATCTTTTGAGGTTTTTTTCTGAGCAGAGCAGGAGTGCTTCAGAGCAGAGGTGGAGAGCGGGAGTATTTCAGCTCACGAGCAAAACCTACCTCTTGTTTTCTGCCTTCCTTCAGCCCCCTGACCACCACAACTCCCCCTGGTCCCTGTGACTCCACCGGAGCGGGCTTTATTCCCGGGCCATGTGCATCTCAGCCCTCCTGGGGTTACCAGTGAGCTGGTTTCTGATCCCTCGGTTCTCCCAAAAGACTCAGCCTGACTCCCAGGAGCTGCCCAGCGCACTGTTAATCCAGAGCCACTGGCAAAACAAGCGTCCACCCCACTTTAAGGGCTCCTGGAGTCAACAGGTCCCTTGCTTTGCGTTTAGGAGTGAGCACGCGGCCTCGGCACAGCCCTTTCTGCTTCCCTTTGGCTTTCCGGGAAGGAAAAGGGGATGAAACAGGTGAGCCTGTTTCAGAGCCCAACGCTGCTCTCACTTCTTCAGCACCGACCTGTGCTGTGCACACCACCTGTGCCCAGCTGCTGTGGCCGGCTCAGCATCGGAGGATGCTCCGGGATGGTCTGTGCTGGGACGCGGAGGGGGCGAGTCTCCTTAAAGCTGCCGCCTGGACACCGGCAGGCGTGGGGACACTGCGCTCTGCACAGGGAGCTGGCTGCCCTCCCCGTTCTCTCTCTGCCGACGGGGGAGGCAAGGGGCTTGTACTGGCCCTGCCTGGTGGCCCCCAGGATGGGCTTTCCTGCAGGATCCGACTGGCGGCAGCTCCGTGGATCAAGTGCCTACGGAGGGAATCGCACACCGTCGCCTCCGGCATGGCTGCGATGCCCGTGAAGCCCATCCGAAACCTGTTGCCTTTCGCTCCCTCCCTCGCTGTGTAGCAGCCTTGCCGTGTTTCAGCAGGTTTCTGTTTGGTGTCTGCGTGTCTTGGGGGGGTGACGGGAGGGAAGCCGGTGCTGGGGGCTGCGAGCATCCCTCCGGTCTCTGCTCTCGGTGTCACCTCTCCGGGGTCCCCAGCATGGCGATGCTCGGCGGTTTGCCGGCCGGGTGCCTTGGCACAGTCTTGTTCTCTGTTGCAGAAGCGTTGTTGTCCCAGTAAATCACAGCCTGCTTGACTGCCTGGTGCGAGTCCTTCGTTTCGGGGTGGGTTTGCTGGGGCTGTGCCTGCCCTCTTCCCCGGGGGCACCCCAGCTGGCTGGGGCATCGTGTGGCTGGCCAAAACAACGCCCCCCCAGAAAAAAACCCCATCCTAATTTAGTGCATGAGTTAAAGGCTAGATTTCAGAAGGGAAGTAGCTTCCTTCAGGTTCTGGGGGGTTGTGTTTTGCAAACCTCAGATTTCACGGTGCTTTGTAAGCTGATGGATCCGGGGTTTTAAAACCCAGGGGCAGTCTAGTTTAATTCTTCTATGAGAATTAAATTTCGGAGAGAAATCCTGCTACCATCTTTATCTCTAATATCAGGGCTTTCAGCAATTTATCCTGTCACCCAGGCTACCGGAAGGATGCTGAAATCCTTCTGCATCCATCCTACACCTTCCTTAATTAGTGTTATTACAGGTATTAATAAAGCAGCCATCACATTTGCCAACCCAAAGCAGGAGGTAGGAGCTATGTTGTCCCTTGTTTTCCTCTTGGCAAACAAGGACCCACTCTGACGCCCTCCTGCTTTTGCTGACCCATGTAAAAAATAATAATAATAATAAAAAATCATTAAAAAATAGACAGTTATGGCCCAGTGTTCCCCTTTTGGGCCAGAGCTGTCAGTGCCTGCTGGGGAAGAGCGCTGGCACAGGGGCTGGTGATTGCTTTCTAATCCTCTTTCCCTTCCCAAATTCTCCACCCTGCCCCAGCGCTGTCCATCTTTGCTGCACCCTTAGCAGAGCCGCGCGGATGGAAAATGCTGTTTTCCCCGTCATCTCGCCCCAGACTGAGCCGAGGGACCCACCGTGTGCTGAAAAAGTGCCCGGCTGTGCCTGCCCGCTGTGCTGCAGCAACTCTTGATTTATTAGCTGGCCTTAGGTTGGCTAATTGGGCCGCTAATGAGAGCGGGGCTGGCTGCTAGGAGAGGCCGGGAACTGCCATCTCTGGAGACAGTGGGTCTCTCCAGGAGAGGGGATGGGTGTCACTGGCCATGGCATCTCCGGAGGGTCCCCCTCAGCATCCCTCATCACATCCAAGGGGATTTTCACCCCATTAAGTCATCGTCTTAAGGAAGGGTGCTCCGATGCTGTTGCCAGGGTGACTGCAAGTGCCTTATTAAGAGAAATTAGTTTGGAAACAGTTGTCAGCCGTAGCTTAATAAATAAGCCCCTTTATGGTGGGTAAATAAATATTTGCACGCAGCATCCGCGTGGGGAGGGAGAGGCTTCCCAGCCCGGGGCAGCATCACGCCGAGATTGGCACCAAGGGGCATTTTGGGGAGAGAACCGGCCAAATTGGGGCAGTCCTGGTACAAAACTGTACCCCTGGGGCTGCTGGCGCGGGTCCCGGGGGGGTTATGGTGGATGGTGGGACCCCACAGAGACCTCTGCGTGTCCCCCCTGCCCCGACACGTGTCACAGTGGGGGGACTTTGGTGCCAAACATCCCTGCCTGCCGAGGCCACGGCTCTTCCTCCACAGGGGCTCGTGTGCCAGCAGCTGAAGGAGCCCTTCCTTGCTTTGAAGGGTTATGAAACCTGCGGGAGAGGGGGAGGACGGGAGAGCTTAAAAAAGAGCTGTTGTGTCCCCCCCCTCCCCGCCCCGCAACCCAGCCATCTCCTGCCGAAAAGGGCTGGCAACCTGCCGGCAGCCATTCAAGCACAGATTGCGCCTCTGCCTCCGTCCGCCCGCCAACCTGCCGCCGACGGGCGATGCTGCGGGGTGAAGAACTTTGCTGGAAAATGAGCTTTTTAGCAGCGTTTGCTGTGCTTTGTGTGCATCCCCCCCCCTCCCCGGCTGCCGAGGAGAGTGGGGGGCAGAGGCCGCGCTGCAGCTGCAGCCCCCCAAGAGCATCCACATGGTGGTCCAGGGCCGCTCTGGATGCTTTTTGTGCCTGGTCTCTCCAAAAAGATGCAGCAGAGCAACATCTACCCGCGATGCTGGGGAGAGGGTCAGCAGCCACCCAAGCAAGCCGTCACCCCCCAAACCTGGGCTGGGGAGTTGTCTTATATTAACTACAAAATCATTTTGCTTTGGAGATGTTTTTCCCTTTGATTTTTCCCATCCCAGGGCCCGGGCACATCAGCGGGGGATGCAGCCGGTTGGTGCCGTGGGCTTCATCGCTCCCGAAATAGAGCTCAGGGGCAGCTTTCGGGTGTCAGAGGCATCTGAGCGAAGTCATGTGGATGTTATGCAAGACTTGATGATAGGTTGTAAACAGCTATTAAAGTGATTGACAGGCCCAGGACGAAGTTTTTTGGGGGGGGATGAAGGGGAAAGATGAGTAATAATGATTAAAATAATTAGCAAATCGAGACGTTCCATAAATTAGGGAGAAGCTTTGTGAGGACGGAGGAAGGTGCAGTGAAGAAATTGCGTTCCAGTGCTCCCCTGAGCAGGGGGATGGGTGGGTGGGGAGGATGCCAGGGCAGATATTGAGCACATAAAGTTTGGAAAAGGTTTTTTTTCCAAGCCTCTGGGTGCTGGGAGGGTTTTGCTTCCTCAAGAACAGCTAAAAAGCAATTCCAGCTGAAATTTGGCAGATTTGGGGTCACTGAGCACCACTGGGTCCCGGCACCCCCAAAACCCAGGGGCTGAGCAGCCTGACGAGAGCAGCTCCGAGTTAATTAGGAGAAACAAGAAGATTACGGGGAAGACAGCTTCTATTTATATATAAATACTCCAGTAATCAGCAGCAAAGGGCAAGGGAAATCCAATAGAAATATGTGGCTGTTTAAGAAGCTTTTTGAGCAAAACGTTACACAATCGGTTGCGTTTGCCTGGCTCTATCTTCAAGTCCTAGAAATTAAGGAGAAAAAAAAAAAAAAAAAGAGTGACCCTGAGCACAAGGAAGAAGGGATTTCCAGAGGCTTCTGCCCATCGGATAAGGGGAAACGAGGAGTCCAGGGAGCCCCTAAACGCAGACCCCGCGCCAGCAGCTCACTTTGACCCCAAGCGCTCCAGCTTTGCACCCAAAATCAGCCAACTCCATGCTTTGCCATCCTGCCCAGCGCGCTGCAGGGATCGCATAGAAATACACAGATACACCTGCGGGTTTCATATATAAAAATACACCTATAGCTTGGGTGCGTTCTCGGGGTGCCACGCCGCTGCGTTGCAGAAGCAGACGGCGGCTGCTGTCAGTGGGTGCTGACACGGCGCAGAAATAGCAGCCGGCCGCCCCGCGCTTTCGCACGCCGCCTTCGCCGCCTCCCGCAGCTTCGCTTCGCCCTGGCCCTGCTCCTCTTTGCAGGAAAACAGAGGGTTTGAGGAGGGGTGGGTGGGTTGGGGGTCCCGCTCATGCATTTTGCTGGGCATCACCTTCATCGCGTTTTTGTCAGTGGCAATCAGCCAGCGCTGCCCCTGGGGCTGGGAGCTCTGTGAGTACCTGGGGTCTGAGCCCTTCTGGGTTGGTTTTCTCCCCTGTGCTCACACCCAGGACAGCTGCACCGAGTTTTTGTGATTTATTTATCCCGAAGGCAACCCAAAGCCTGAGGCTGAGGGGTAGGGGGCTCTCGGAGGAGGGATGGGTGCGTGCCTGGGGCTGTGGGCAGCCTGGCCCCAGCAGTGAGCTAAGGTTGTCCCTGTCCCAGGGCTCTGCTTTTGGGGTGGCTGCTGTCCCCCTAGTGCTGTTGCCCATGAGGAAGATGGAAATTTGTTCCCCTGTGCTGCCAGGAGCCGGCATCGCTGCCCGAGGGTCACTGGTAAGTGTTTGTTTCTGCTCTGGGGATGCCTACGGCTTTGCAGCGTTGGTTTTGGGGGCTGCGTTGAAATCAGGAGAACTGAACCCCCTGTGCAATGGCTTTTTCTGGTTTTTTCTTTTTTTTGTGCCACCTGCAAAGTCACCTTTGCCAGGGGAAGCGTGCGCGGGGCTGGGATGCACGCGTGAGCACGAGTCCTGCACCCGTGTGTCCCCACCTGGGAGGTCCCTTTAATTGTTAAAATCCTTACATCTCCTGAACACACAGATACTATACTGCAGGTGTTCAAAAAGCCAAGCTACAGGCCTGTGAGCTTCCCCTCCTTCTCTGCTCATTAAATGAGGGGCTTTCTCAGCCTTGTTGTTGTTGTCGTTAACCCTTTCTGTGCACAAGGCAGGAAAGCAAGGGGTGCGGGTAGCACGGTGAGGCTGCGTGGGTTTGTGGGGTGGGAAGGTGTCGGGGTACAGACGTGCACCGGCCTCGACGCAGCGAGGCACAGCCCCTGGGAAGTGTGGTCACCCGGGATGCGGGATGCAGACTGCATCCTTTGGGAGGAGTGGGCTGGTTGGGGTTGCGAGGACCTGCAGCCCTCTCTTGCCACGTGTTTGTGCAAGCCGGTGAGACGAGCGATGCCGAAGCGCCAGGATGGGTGGAAACAATGTGTTTTGGTGCATGAAGAGGGGGAGCTTCCCCCTGCAAAACTGCCAGGGGGTTGGCCAAAGGCAGCCCTGGGTTGCTGATGTGATGCTGGTTTAAGGGCAGTGCTTATTGCTCCTGGGGCAAGGACTGGGAGCCCAAGGCTAGTGTTTGCCTGCGTGTGCTGCTCTGCAGACATTCCGTGGGAGCGGAGGATGCTGCTCCCAGCCTGCCCAAGCCCTTCGCTGTCGCACACCCCTTTCTGCTTTGTTAAAAGTTTTTAAAAACTGATCTTTCCCTGGGGATACCCCCAGCCCCACGGCTGGAAGCGGAGGCAAGTGAGTGTTGGATGCGATAGGGCTGGTGTGCCTGCTGCTGTCCGGCTTTGGGGTTTTTGGCAGCTTTTCTCCTGGGCTCAAGCTGCAGCGGGTTGAATTCTGCCTTTCTTGGGTCTCTCCAGCAGGGATGGTGAAGGGATGGGGTGGGGTGGTCACCCTGCTGCGGGCCACACCACCGCATTTAGGGGTGGCTCTGGCTGCACGGTGACACCTCTGCAGGACCCCTCTGCGAGACACGGGCTCAGGCCATGTGTCCCATCCCACAGCGCAGCTTCGGGACCGTGGTCCCTGCTGGCTTTCCTCTCTTTTTGGGGCTGCACACGCTGCCGTGGCTTAGGCAGGCACCAGGAGCCTTGTGTAACGGTGCTGCAGCCGGCGGGCACGGTCCCAGGGGCAGGCAGCTGCGGGGGCCCCCGAGCATCCGTGTGCCCGAGAGCATCCGTGTGCCCACCTTAGCTCTCCCTCCTTCCCGTGCCTTCCCTGGATGCATTTTTTCCTGGCATTCAGGGCTGTAGGATGAAAGCTTTGGGGTCTGGTGGCTGTTTGCTCCTGGCTAGAGCAGGGCTCCAGGCTTCCCAGCCGAGCTATGGATTAAACTGGGAAGGCTGATACACCTGAAATGGGCTGGTCGAGATCTGTGCTGAGCAGCGCTGGCTTGCAGGGGATATGGGAGGGGGGGCAGCTCCCCGACCCCCCCCGAGGGGGCTGGCCTGGGGGGTTTGTGCTGGGTCACAGCCCTGACAGCTCAGCCCCAGCCTCCCCTTGCACCTGCTCCCGGTGCACCCAGATGCAAAGCGCTTATTCACGTTAAACCCCGGTGTTTTGCTGTGCTACGTGTCCTTCTGAGCTCCCTCCTCGCCCCTGCTTCCCCGGCACCCGTGGCCAATTTGGGGCCGAAGCTGTTGCTATGGAAACCGAGTGAGGATGCTGAGGATGCTGCTAGGGTCTCATCCTGCTCCCAGCATGGGGCAACTCACTTTCTGCCTTTCCTTAACCCACGGCATGGGGATGGGGCATTGACCTGGGCAACAAGGCTGGGGATTACCCCGGCCAGGAAAATCTTGGGAGGTTAAACCCCACGTGCAGCTCAGCTTTGCACCGTGCTAGTCTTGCACGCCACTTGACCTAGCACACAGCATTTGTTTGCTGTAAGGGTTTTCCCCGCTACGTCCAGGTCAAGTGAAAATAACCCTGGAGCAGCTTTCCGATGGCACCTCCTCCAAAATAAGCTTTGTCTCCTGCTGTTTTCTGTCCCACTGGGGATGTTTTAGGATGCCGTGGCTTGGGAAGGGCTGGGACCGGATTGGCCCCAGCTGGGAGCTGAGCCTTGTCCCAGTTCCACCGGCACCCACCTCCCGTCACAATGTGGGTGCCCCAGGCGTGCGGCATCACCCCATCGTCTCAGCCGGCACCGGGCAGGGTCTCCGCTCCGTATCAGCTTCCTCTGACCATGACCGAGGGGAATTAGTTAGTGCTTCAGGTTTAAAACGATGCTAAGCTGAGGAAATGCTAATTAATTAGAGCTAGTTGGAAAATCCCAAGGGTTTCCTTGCAGTGGCATCAGTGAGAACCTCCTGTGTGTGTATGTCCCTCTCCAAAACCACGCATTTTAAAAAGCCCCTTTAAATATAAGTGTTCCCAGGCCTGGCTTTTGTAAGATGCTGGTGTGTCTATCCAGCCCCATCACGGTGGCATCGTCAGGGATTTGGGGAGCTTGGGGGGGGGCTAGCAGGGGCTGCTGCAGGCTGAGCCCCGCCACGTGCCTCTTGAGTCACGGCGTATTTACTTGTATTTGTGCAGGTTTGGAGCAAAAATGGGAAACGGGGAGCTCAAGGTGGTGGTGGGGGGTGGACAGACAGGGGTAACCACAGCCTGCACCGGCTGCCCGCGCCCGCCGGGCTGACTCAGAGCTGGATCAGCCCCATCTCCGCACCCAGCACCGTGACTCACCACCGGGTATTTTGGAGCATTAAATCACGTGGCCTGCTCGGGGGTTTATTTTTGTGGTTGGGTTATTTTGCTTTGTTTTCTTTTACGCCCCACCCCAGGAAGGGGTTGATGCTCCGACCCATGTGCATGAAGCTCTGGGGACCCCAGGAGATGCTCCCAGCAGCTGCTTTGCTCCCCTTTTTCCATGCTCGCTCATCACCAGCGACTCCATGGGAAAGGGTGAGCAGGGTCGGAGGATGCCTAAAAGCCATCGGGAGGATGAAGGCTGGCAAAGCAAATTGCTCGCCCAGGTGTCACACATGCCTCTCTGCAAAAAAAAAAAAAATATTACTAATGGCAATGCCATAGCGTGGAAGGGAGCCCTAATTCCCCCAGTTTCCTTAGCATCCTCTGCGCTGCAGTGCTGGCGGGAGGGTGATTGCTATTGCGGGCGCATCCCTCCGAATCCCAGGGGAGGAACCGTTGTGGAAGATCTCCAGCAGGGAATCTTCTACCTGGACCCATGAGGCTGGGACCTGGGGCACCCCGAGAAGGCGGCAGCAATCCTCGCCTGCCGCTGAGGGTGTGCAAATGCTCCTGGGCTGCACAAATATGAGGGTGTACAGGCATCCCCATCCCCTGGAAAAAGAATAATCCCCTCCAAACCTTGACTATTTAATCGGGAAAACATCGGCAGTGTTGCAGAACCTGGTGCTTTGCTTGGGCTTGGCTTTTATTTGAGCATCTGCTGCTGCATTTAGCTCCGAGTGAAACTTTTCTCATTTTTTGGTGAGGTGTCTCCCACTTGTTATTGTAATGCAAGAGTTTGACACCTTGAGCAATGTATAAATTAAGATGTCTGATGTTTCGCTCAGTCCTCATTAGTGGGAACAGCTGTTTATAATAGCCTGGAAATTTTAACTCCAGGTGAAAAGAAAATAAGGAGCCTGGGGAGGCAGGCAGCTTTGCCTTCGGGCTCCCTGAGGCAGGCAGCAAGAGGGATGTGGGATTTTTTTGCAGGATATTCCTGAGGTGGGAAATGCTGCAACCAGGAGCGGCTGCTTGACCCCTCCACAAAAATTCCTGGTGATCCCAGCTGCTCTGAGCACTGGTCCAGGAGGGGAGCCACGCTGGGCAGCGTTTCCCTGCCCTCTGGATGTGTTTAGTGGTGGGGGACATGCAGAAATCCTGCTAGTGCTCACCGCAGGCCTGGGCAGCGGCGTGGCTTGACCAGATTTGGGGTTAGAAAAGTGCTTTCCCCGACACCCATGGGGTCCCGGGTATGGATGCCCCTGGGGATACCAATGGAGCTGGGGACAAGTTCTCCTCTGCCCTGTTTTCCCCCAATTTTGCTGCTGCCATGCATTGTGTTTTATTTTTTTCCCCCCATTTTAGCCTTTTAGGTGCTAATGTTGGTGTCCGAATGTCCCACAGGAATAAATCAGGTGGGATGACAGAGCCTCAGTGGCCTCTAGTGGCTGTGGGACAAAGAGCCTGGGCGTGGGGGACCCGCATCCCCCCAAAATCCCCCAAACAAGCAACGGTTCGGGTAGACACCGTGAAGAGCACTTCTCCCAGGGTGAAATCCAAAGGGAACAAGAAGAAAAAAAAAAAAAAAAAAGGCCCCAAGGGCATATTTGAGGGGGAGCACCCAACAGGAGGGTGCTGGACCCCCAGACCCCTTGGCCAGCCCCATTGCTGGAGGCTCCGTTGCCCGGGATGGGCAGAGCGGTTTTGAGGATGGGAGCGGGCAGCCACTGGGTTTTTCTCCTTCCTGTGTTAAAAAGCAGGGGGAAAAAATGAAGGTTTTCTGCAGGAGAAAATTTCTTTCATGTTTTTATCCATTTTCCTAAAGCGTATTTTAGGTTGGTAGCGCCGCAATATAAAACATTAACCCCATGCGGCTGAAAACAGTAGCGGTCTCCAGCAAATGGCTCAAAAGGGGTTTGATACCATAAAAATGACCGGTTTTGTGTCTTCCCCACCAACGGTCGCTAAAACTGCCCCTTGCTGAGTAATTGTGATTTTTCAACAAGAACAGAGGGAAAAATCTGACCCTGTTTTTTTCCCCAAAACTGCAGCATTTCGGGGCAGGATGGAGCATCCTTGCCCTGGACATGCTGCCCTGCAGCCCCCGTCCCACCCCATCCCTCCTCGCTCCTCCTCACAATAAATAAATCACTTGGCAGGGGAGTGCTGGCCTAGTTTAACATGCCCTAGTTTTGGTGGAGGGGGAAAAAAAAAAAGAAAAAAAAAATATTTATTTTGGGCGGTTGCTACATGGGCATCCTTTTAGGGGAAGAGCTTTGGGGCATTCTCCCGCTGCTCTGTGCTCTGCTTTGCCCCGGCTGCAACCCACTGCCTCGGGTTTTGGGGTGTTTTTCCATGGATTCTTGCAAACTGCTCCGGTGATGTGGGAGATGAGTGACAGGGGCGTCGATGCAGCCCCCAAAATTGGCACCCGCTGCGCTGAGCCCCCCAGGGCCGGTGCCATCGCCGGGGGGCTTACGCGATGCAAAATGCTGACGCCGCGATTGCTGTGGGAATTTAAAGGCTGCGGAAAATGAGCAGCTTTAGAGATGGATAAAAATATCCACCTGGCCCTTGGGCGTAAGGGGCCGGCGCTGGCTTTGCTGGGGGGGGCAACAAGTGTTTTAGCACCTTCCCCCAGTGGTGAAAGCCCTGGGGAAACTGGATGGCAGCGTGTGCTTGGGCGTGGGAGTGGGATTTTGCAAGTGTTCTGGGTGCCACTGGGACCTCTGCACCTCGCTCATCCCTCCAGCACCCTGCTTCTTCCAAAGGCGCCAAGTTTTCTTCGGTAAATAAACTGCAAATGGCTCCCTTATTTTTATTTTTCCTCCTTTTTTTCCCCGCCGCTGCCAAAACAAGCAGCCCATATGGGCAAGGGTTGGGTGGGTTTTTTTGCAGTTTCCATGGGGATTTGGCGCTGGAGGTGCTGGGTGCCAGCTCCTCCAGGGAGATTTTTTTTCCTCCGGTGCCTGTAATCGGAGCGCGGCGGTGGCACCAGGCTCCCTGCCCAGTCCCAGCATCTCCCAGCCAAGGTCACCGGGGAGACCGTAGGCAGCCGGCCGCCTGCGTTGGGCCATCTGTTAAATAATGTATGCAATAAACTCCTGCCCCGTGGCCAGCTTAATCCTTAAATCCTCCTTCAGAATATCATCTCCTGGCGACGCGTGGCCGGGGGATCCCTGGCTCAACCTCTTGGGTACATCTTTCCCCACCATCCATCCTGCAACCCCTTCTTCTCGCCTCTCCATCCCGCATCCTCCCCGTCAGCGAGCTCGCCGGAGCGCCGGGCTCTCCTGCTCCATTATTGATGTGCCGTGCATGAAAGATGCATATAAAAGAGCGGTTTATAATTTAGCAGAATCTCCTCTTCTTTCAGTTTCCCTTCCCCCTCGGGCTTCAGGCTTTCTGGGTTCATACCCGGCTCCTCTCAGGCATCGGGGGGTGTTTGGGGGGCTCTGGGGGGGGTGCACGGACCCCCACCCCCGCAGCACCCAGGCTGGCATACCTGGGTGTCGGGGAGGTTTGCGTTGTTTTTAATGTGTGGGAGCAAGTGGCCAGTTGGGTCTGGCAGACCCATAGATCAGGTTTTCATGCAAAACAGGGGCTTTTCGGTAAACCTCATTAACCAAGCGTCCACGGCCGCATGCAGCCCGTGGTTATGTGTCTTAGGAGCCGCCCAGCGCTGCCTCCTCCGCGGGTGCAGGATGCTCGGCTCTGCCGTCGGCTGCATCTGCTCTCCCTAAAACCCTGGGCTCGCACCCAGATGCTGTTTGGGGCAAAACCCATTAGTTTGGGGAAAAAACCAAACCCTCCCGTTTGCCCATCTCCTGCTTTGCAGGTGCATCAAGTCCCCCAGAATATAAAAATCCTGGGGCCAAAGGGTTGACGGTGTCTGCTGGGTCCAACCTGTGCGGCTGCGCCCTCGGAGCTGGACCCGTTGTGGAAAAAAATTGAAAGAACGGGATTTTTCAAGGGAGCACTTTGGGGGAATGTCCCCCATCCCATCTTGGACCTGTGAGAGCCTGCGTGGGCCTGAAAAGGAGAAATGAATAGCAAAGGTGCTGGGGAGGGGAGCGCTGCGCACCCTGAACGGGGGGTGCTCGGGCAGCACCGGCCCCCTGCCCACCCCGGATACCCAGCCGGCCCCCCCGCCGTACCGTACGGAGCAGCGGCAGCCCCGCTCGGCAGCACGCTGATTTTATTGCAATAGATTCTTTTCTTGGCAGTAAAACCCCATCCCCCGCTTCCCCTGGCGTGGTTATAGCTTTATTCCCCCCGGCACGAAGTTTTGCCGGTGCCCTCGGTGGCGCGGGCAGGAGCGGTAACAGCTCCCACCAACACCGCCCTGCTCCCGGGCAGTGAGGAACACCGGTGTCCATAGGGAATCGGCCGGGATCTGGGTGTTGGTGGGGAGGGAGGCATGCCGGGATGAAAATCCCCATTTTCCGCAGGCTTTCCCACCAGCGAAGGGGATGGACACCTTTTTGGGTCCCCATCCCTACCAGCCGCTTTCAGGACTTTGTGTTGAATTTTTCCGTGAAATTTGTGCCCTAGAGGCATTCTCCAGTTAAAAAAAAAAATAATCCCATAAATAAATATTAATTATAATTAATTACTCAGGGCACAGCACGACCCTGGTCGTGAGGGGTCCACGCTGGAGAGCAGCCATGTTTTCCTTAATTATTTTTGGCATTATTTAGGCAGACGGGGAGGGATGCTCACGGCGCTGGGCCCCGGCAGCACGCGGGAAAGCACGGCAGATCCGCATTGATTTATAATTTTTTTTTTTTCCATTTTGTTTCATTTTCCTTTTTATTCGGACATTGCAGAAATAGCCCTGTGTAGTGGATAAAAGTGCAACATACACAATATTTAAGAAAAGGAGGAAAGAAAACCTGCCTTGAGGTCTGTCAGTCAGAGTTGCAAACAGAAACAAGAAACCAAGCCCTCACGCAAGAGGCGCTTTTTTTTTCCTTTTTTTTTTTTTTATGCACGTCATGCAAAATAGTTAAAAAGAAAGATTAGAAAAGAGAAGTCAAAGAAAACCCCACGAGAGATCAACAGAGCCCTAGAAAGAGCAGAAAGCCCCGAGTGCTGCTTGACTCGGGGAAGGAATCGCTGCCCTCCGGCATCTCCAAGTGTTTGGCACTCTTGTGATTACATTAGATATTTTTTTTTTTTATATATATATATATATTTTAATACAGTCTATTAAAGAGAAGAAACTGCCACAATATAAGAAAGGAGAAAAAAAAAAAAAAAAAAACCAAGATCACCCACACTACAGACTGCATGGTAGTTAGAAAACCCGAGCGTTGGGGGGG
>JAVJGI010000040.1:110002440-110030050 GCA_035590275.1 Ibycter americanus
TGAGGGTGGCCTTGCTGTGGGGAGCCCCTCGGCACCCTCCGTGAGGGTGGCCTTGCTGTGGGGAGCCCCTCGGCTCCCTCTGTGAGGGGGGGCATGCTGTGGGGAGCCCCTCAGGCCTACCCCATAAAGGAGGAGGGTCCCTGTTGTGGGGAGCCCCTCAGGCACACCCCATAAAGGAGGTGGGTGCCTGTTGTGGGGAGCCCCTCAAACACCCCTCATGAAGGAGGGGGTCCTTGCTGTGGGGAGCCCCTCAGGCACCCCTCATGAAGGGGGGTTCTTGCTGTGGGGAGCCCCTCGGGCACCCTCCGTGAAGGACACGGGGCCCTTGTGGGGAGCCCACCCAGACAGCCCCAGTGGAGGACACAGGGGGTCATTGCTGTGGGGAGCCCCTCAGGTACACCTCCCCATCTGTCCCCAAGGAAGGTGGGGGCACTGCTATGGGCAGCCCTCAGACACATCCCCAAATTGGGGGCTGCTGTGGGCAGCCCCACAGGCACCTCCTCCTCCTCCCCAAAAATAGGGGGAGCCTCTTGGTCAGCAGCCCCTCAGCACCCTAAAGCAGGTACCAGGGAGGGTCCTCACTGTGGGGAGCCCCTCACTTCCTGTTCCCCCACAAAGGGAGGAGGTCAGGGCCCTGGTGATGAGGGTCCTGTGTCCCAGGAGCCTGGTGTCAAGCCCCCGGGTCTGTCCCCTCTCCCCAAGGCAGACTGGGCCAGGCTATGCTGGCAGGGCACCTGCACGGATGGTGCTGAGCATAGTATTTCATGGGTAAAAATAGGCATTTGGTGTTCAGAGCCAGCTGTCACCTGCCCCACTAACCAGCAGACAAACACATTCCTGCAGAGGTTTTGCCTTTCCCTGAAGCTTTGTGGGGAGCTTTCCCTCCCCTGCCCTCGCTGGGTAGTTAAATTTGCTGTCTTTCCCCTTCCACCGTCCCTGAATCTGTGTCCCTTTGCCCTGGGCCACATCCCTAGGCTGGCCACTTACGGGTCAGGGTTGTGGCTCACTGGGGAGTGTTCTGGTTTCTGTCTGTCCAGGTGACAGCTGTGGCACCACTGGACCTGTGGGATCATGAACGCTGGAGTTAAACACCAGCACAACCCTCCTGTGCTTTGTTTTCTCACATCTCTTTCGATTTCCTCCTCCAGCTTTCTCCCCTGGCCGATTCACTCTTCCTCGAACTAACTGACCCTTGTACTCAGCTGCCGCAAAAGCTCAGGGCATTGTTTTTCCATCTGTTGCTCTTAATTGGATTTTCTTTCAAATGCTATTTGCCTGATTTATTTATTGAGGGGGAGAAAAGCGTACTAGTGTATCTCTTTTTAGAAGTATTTAATGAGACTTGTCTTTGCAAAACATGTATTGTTCTAGATTAGCAAATGACTCTCGCTCCCCATTCCTCCTCTTCCTGTGCATCTACAGCACCCTTGGAAAGGGCACCTTTGGTAAAGGCTGTTTTAGGAGTAAATTGTTTCAGACAAAAATATATGGGCTGCATATTAGTTTCCCTGTGGTTACAGTGATTTGAGCCTAATGGTTAGAGCCTGATTGTGCGTTTTGGGTTGGACCAGCCCAACAGGATGCATAATGCCGCTTAAACAGGAAGGGAGTTCTCCTTCGTTGGGAAGTCTTGAATAACTGAGTGGGTTTTTTTATCATTATGTTTTTGTATTCCTTTCAGACGGTGTTTGTTGGAAAGAACAAGCCGCAGAAAAATCCCCTGAGCTCCTTCCGCTGGCAGGGCTTCAAGCTGGAAGAATATCTCATCGGCCAACCCATCGGGAAGGGCTGCAGCGCTGCCGTGTACGAAGCAGCTATCCCTTTCTCACATGATCATCAGGGGCATGCGGAGAGCAGCCGTCTCAGCGGGCAGGGACCGGCTGTGCAGTGCGATCATGGCTCACCTTCGCAGGCGGCTGAAGAGGAGCCCGTAGAGAAACGCCAACCAAAAGAGGCTTTTCCGTTAGCTATCAAAATGATGTGGAACATTTCGGTAAGCCGTCGGTTCTTAATCTCCTTGTCTGTCATGGGGAAAATCTGGCTGAAATGTTTAATGCGTAAGTGTTGAAAGTGCAAGTTAGGTAGCACACAATGAGCGTGTCAAAACAAAGCTGTTGATATGTGACATTGGAGACATCAGTTGTGAGCGAATGGTCCCAGAGCACGGTAATTAGCATTCATCATTCCTCTGGAAGTGGCGCTGAGAGCTGCTGGTGGTGGAGTTGTTGGTTACGGAGGTGACATGTTTTGGAAAAAAAGTTTTTCTGAAGCTGGCTGTAATGGTAAGGTATAAGAACAGCAAAGCCACCACTGCCAGTGCTTGAGGAATCAAGTGTCCTGGTCAGTGTCAGGACAGAGAGAGATTTTTCTCCTGCAAAGGGTGGCCGAGGTGTGAGTGAGTGGTCACAGGGGGTCTGGCAGTAACCTGCGTGCTGGGTCCCCTTGCCTCTCATGAAGTGAACGGATGAGAGGTGCACTCAAGTTTCCCAGCCTAGGTAACTCTCTGATGATCCAGCCCTTCAACAAGGCTGTTTCACACTTAAAAAAAGTCCATGTGGCTTTTCCTGTTGAGGTTTTGTGGCACTTGATGTGACAAGTGGATATTCTAAGGGAGTCTTCCCAAACACCAACATTTGAAATCCCTTAGGCTCCGGGAATACGCCGGCATTTAGCTGTGGGCTTTTCTGGTCAGGTTTTGAAGTTGAATGTGAGTGTTAGCATATAGCTCAGAGTGCTAAGATTCAAGGGCGTGTTTGAAGAGACAAACAGATTTCTTTCTGCAAGCAAGGCCCTGACACATCCCTTGGTAAATTATTTAAGTTGTTCATTGTCTGCCCCGATTTTGAAAGTACAGAAGAGAGCCCCTTCAATCTAGTCTCAGCTGATCCAGATACAACACCTGCGTCAGGATTATCTGCTTTCGGTCTGTATTGAGGCTGGATATTTTTTCAGCTTAAACCACTGTGGTGTGTAATTGCTGTTGCAGGCTGGTTCATCAAGTGAAGCCATCCTCGATGCGATGGGCCGAGAGCTTGTTCCAGCCACAGGGGTTGCCTTAGCTGGGGAATACGGAGCTGTCCCTGGCCGCAGGTACAGTCATCGTGGAAAATGGTGGTGGTTCTGCAATGGTGACATGCTAATTTTATCCATCCTTTCATTTTGTGGCACATCTGTACTGTTAAGCAGGTGGCCAGAAGTTTCTATAATAGTTCCTGAAAGTAGATAAAACCGAAGCCTTGGCATTATTAATGGCTTGGGGGGCACGTCCATGTGTTCTGTCTGAATGACAGTGCCTTTGGAAGTGCTGCACGCCTCAAGCACCATGCAGGGACGGGTTGCTGGCTGCCTCATGGAGTTATCTCCGGTGTGCATTTCTCCAGCACGGTTAGGAAACCATGGAGTTATCTCCGGTGTGCATTTCTCCAGCATGGTTAGGAAACCACTTAGCAATAGCGCTGTTCGAATAGTGATTTAGCACAGCCTCGTTGACTCTGAGGAGCAGATTGTGGCACAGCGGGTTGGCCTGTGGGGAATTCCTGCAGCTGAACTGTACCAGCTTGGCTGGTGTAGTCCAGAAGGGTGTCAGAAAAGTAAGTGCCAAAAATGGGGGTCTGGTTGGGGTCCTGGCAGTGGTCTGATGAGTGACTGCAGCCAGGCACTTGTGTGCCCTGTACGTTAGTTTTCCCATGTGTAAAAAGCATCAATACCCAGAGTTAAAGGCTGGGAGGAGCTGCTTCTGATTAAACGTCATTTAAATATGTGCATCGTGGTGCTTTTTAATTACAGAAATACACACCCACAGTTGGTAACAATTTGACTGTATTAAACATCAGACAATTTGACTGTAACACAATTTGACTTTACTGTTTTAGAATGGGTTTGATTGTAAAGTGGTTGCTGCTGGGCAGGGAGGTTGAAACTGTTCTCCTGTGAGGAAACAGGCAAGAAAGAAAATGGAAAATGACTCAGTTTCCACTCTTTCCCCCCAGTGAGAAGTGGGCAAACAGCGTGAAGGTGGGAAATTGCATGGAAACTTTTAAATTCTCTCGAGTGTGCTATCGTTGTTCAAAAATGCATCTTTTTCTGAAACAATGGAGTCTGCAGTCCAGATTGTCTGATTTAAATTTCAAATACATCTCAGCTGCCAATACAAATGAATAATGAATGCTGTGCGGTACGTCGCTAGCTGGGAATGAGACAGAGCAGCCAAAGGGGTATTTGACATTCAGGGGATGAGAGGGGAGAGCGAGCTGTTTTGCAGATACAGATAGGTAACCTGCCTTTCATTGTCGTGAGTGCTTCCTGCCCGTGCCCCAAAACAGAGGGTCTCAATTGATAAGCCTCATGTGAAGTTGACCTTTATTTTATGTCTAACGAAGTAATAGTGTTTGGAGTTTTTTTCCTCTAAAGCTGCCGTTCCAGTTCTTTCTGAACTGAGAAGCAGCCTGTGAGTAGCTCTGCCTGTATTAGCGGCATGGGAAGGGCTAGTAGGGTTTGAATAAAATGAAAGGCTGCATGTTATGTGTTAAGGGTTTCTGGCAAAGCTTCGTTCGCAGCGCAGGTAAAGCACCAGTATTTCCTGTTCGACCATCATATATAGGGAAATCCAGTTACAACAGGGTCCTCCTGACAGCTGGGTGTGAAGTCTTGGTCTGCATGCCCTCCCCGCTGGTGTATCAGCAGACGGTGCTGCCCTGATAGTGACGGTTTTGTTTGCTGTGGGAAGCACCGGGGTAGATTCTGAACTGTGGAGAAAGTGCCAGTACCCACCCGCTGCTGCAGCGGATCTGCTCAGGCTGTGGGCAGTTTGCATCAACGTGGGAAACACTGGGCTGAGGCGCTGGTTAGGACATTGGCCATGAGGGCAGGGAGGTTGCTGTCCGTGTTCCTTCTGACTGAAGGGTTTCCGGGAGGTGAACGTTTGAATATTTGCTTAATGTGCAGTCCTGTAATCTGTACTGAGCAGCCTTAATGCTCTCTCTGATAAGGCTTTCACTGCGGAATAACCATGTTTGCACACTGCTCTGGAACCCTTTGGTGGGCAGGACAGGCCGTATTAATGAAAAGTCACTGCAGAAAGAGCGGAGATGTGTCTGTGATACATGAGATCTGACCAGGAGACCAATGTAATCTGTATCTATATTTTTGCACAGAAAACCTATCCTTGGGAGGAAGAAGTTGCAACCTCATCCGAATATAATCCAGGTGATCCGAGCGTTCACATCCTCTGTCCCTTTGCTGCCTGGAGCCTTCGCAGACTATCCTGATGTTCTTCCATTAAGCCTGAATCCCAGAGGGATTGGTCACAGCCGCACGCTCTTCTTGGTGATGAAGAAGTAGGTAGAGAGAAGCTTGTTAATACGACTTGGGCTTTTCATGAGACAGCCCGGCAGGGCTGCATATTCGGCTGTGACATGGCTCCTTGCAAAGATTTGGCCCAGGCTGCTGCCAAAAAATAGAGTACACTCTTGGAAATGTCTCCTAAGACCTGGTCCAAGTCCTTGAGATTTTAACTCATTTGACAATGAAGACAAGCCATTCTTTTTAATCATGACCCCAAATTAAAGTAAGAAGTGAGGAGCTTGTGCCCATTATTGTCTGCCCTTCTAAGTCTGAACTTCACCTCTAGTCTGAACACACCGCTATAGACAGAGTAGAGTCGGTAATGAGATTTATTAGCACTTGGCATCTCTGGCTTTCTCAGTCAGGTTTTGGTTTTGAATGGGTGTTGCGGTGGTGTCGACATAAAAGCACCTTCTATTTTCCTCTCTTTTGTTCTGCCTGTGTCTGGAGAAGCGCCCTGTCCTCTCTGTATTTCATGAATATGTGCATTCTCCTGATGGGCACGTCTCCTCATTTTGCTCATATGATCTGCATTAGGAATCTGCCACCTCTTGTGGGCAAAATATAACACCAGTACATAAAAACCAGCAGGAATGACCACAGTCTACCTGGAGCCCCTCGCCCCGCGGTTTATGAGGCTTCTTTTATTTGTCATTGTTGAACTTGGGTGAGAGTGCCAAAAATTCAGTGGTGGGTGGTGTTGCAAAAGAGAGGATTTGAGAACAGTGGGCAGGGGAGTGGCGTCAGGGTGAGGCTGGGAGCCGGGAAGGCATCGCAGAGGTCAGAAAGAGTGTGGCACATACAAGTGTGCTGTGTCACCAGCCAGCCAGCGCTGAGGTTGAGCTGCCAGCAATAAGCTTCTGAGATGCTAATTCAGAGGTGTTCCTTGTTCTGACTAGTTACCCGTGCACGCTGCGCCAGTATCTGAGGGAGAGCAGTCCGGATGTTTGTCTCTCCACGATGATGATTTTACAGCTCTTGGAAGGTGTGGACCATCTTGTGCGACACGGAATAGCACACCGAGACCTAAAGTCTGACAACATCCTGGTTGAATTTGATTCCAGTACGTAGATTGCTGAGTATAAATGCCAATTGAGTCCCGCACTGAAGCGATGCAGTCGTGTAGCTATGTGGGGAAGTCCTACCCAGGTGTGTGTTTGGTGGAAAACCGAGCGCCAAACCCTTTGAAGAATCTTGGGTTTAGTTTTTAGCTTACTGCTTGCTGTCACTGCAGTGCTGGGAAGTCATTTATCCTGTCTACACCTCGGGTTTTGGATCATTAAAAGGGACTTGAAAGGAGCGTCGTGCTGTAATCAGATGGCAAGACACAGCAGTATTGCTAAGGGGATGCATTGTGCAAGCGCAGTGAACGTTGGCTGGAGCAAATGGATATGTATTAACGGTGCATTTGTGATGCTGGAGGTGCCTTTGCTTCAGGCTCTCGGCTTTGGCATCTCTCACTAGCCGAATAGCACAGGGCAGTTCTTAAAATCCCTCCTTACAGTCAGGGTAATAGTGGTACACCCTGGGATGATGAAACGTTGGTTGGAAGGCAAGGGAACCGACAGTGTTAAAGCCAAGAGCAGCATTTTCATCAGCGCTTGTTCTGTCAGCCTCTCTGAGATTTTAATTACCTCAGCTCTTTTTTCGTGTGATTGAGATTTAAATGGGCAGGAACCAACAGCAGGCAGCCAGATCTGTATGATTAGGAGGTGAGTAGATTGAGCAGTATCAGGGAGTGAGAGGGTGCTGGAATCACACCCTACCTTCTCTGGGACAGGCCTGACAGGCAGACAGGGTGCGTGATACGGAGGATTCCCTATTCTCTCTGCACCTGGCTGAATGCAGTGACTTAAGGGCTTGGGGGGAACAGCGATGAGTTCCTGCCTGGTGCAGCAGGCGCGTCTCCTCTGTGATCACCCCACCTTCCCGGGTACCCTTGCATAATAGGTACAAGGCTCTGCGAGCAGAACCAAACAATGAGGAGGACGATGGTTCATGTGGCTGAGTTAAAGTTAGCCTACGCCCTGCTTCAAATCTGCTTTTGTAAACTAAAATAGGTGGGTCAGAAGACTGTCTCTCTCTGTTCATATGACTGAATGCTAACCTGTGTCGTTTGCAGCTGGCTGCCCCTGGCTCGTGATCACGGACTTCGGTTGCTGTTTGGCAGATGAAACCATCGGCTTGAGACTACCTTTCACCAGCTCTTACGTGGATCGGGGTGGCAACGGCTGTCTTATGGCACCTGAGGTAGGTGTCAAACGGACACCTTGAGCTCTGAAAGGTGAAACGTAGTCAGTTGGTGTTATGAGGCAGAATTGACCTTGCCCACAAAGTTTGCTCTTTGGTCTGTTCTCGGCCCCTTTCTATGTAGCTGTTGAAGAAGTTTATGCAGCAGTCCTTGCGTGGCAACAGTAGGTTTTGGATGAAGTTCCAGGCAGTTGTGAAATTATTTATAGTTCCTTTTTATTTCTTTGATAACTAATAAAAGTGAGGACGCCCTTAACTGTCTGCTTGACCTGGAGCTCCTTGCCTTGCATTGCTTAAGTGCTGGCGCAGGTTTGTTGTTCATCTGCCTGTCTTCTGTCCATCTCCAATCCCACTGTGAAATAGGCCTCGGGACTCAGTGAACACCAGTCAGGGGCAACGACTAAAGCCTAGGTGTGATGACAGAACTCCTCCCGGTGTCCCACTGAGTTGAACAGTGCCAAAGGCTTAGAGCATGCGGATAGGCAGTATTTACACCAGAGGTTTAGATGAAACCTAGCTTTGGTTTCAGTCTCTCTCGGTTTATTACAGCAGAAATGCCGACTCGACCCTTAAGAATTAGTTTTAGCACAGAGCCCACCCTAGAGCTGTTTATTTGAACATCCCCATCTCTGTGATAGGTGATCACAGCGTCACCGGGTCCAGGCACGGTCATCAACTACAGTAAAGCCGATGCTTGGGCTGTTGGAGCAATTGCCTATGAAATCCTTGGCCTGGCCAATCCTTTCTACGGCCATGGGGAATCGGCTCTGGAGAGCAGAAGTTACCATGAAGACCAGCTGCCAAGCCTGCCCGATCATGTGCCCCTTGAGGTGAAGCAAGTGATAAAGATGCTACTTCAGAGGGATCCCAACAAGGTAAGAAACCCGGTGTCTTGAAGAAGTCGTCTGGCTGGTCTTTGGGAATACTTGTAGATCGTTTTGCCCTGGAGGGCCATGGCTGCAGGACTGTAATCCAGATAGCCGTTGCAGTTTAGGTAACAATCAAAGAGCAGTGCAGAGCCTTTGCTGAAATATAGTATGGCCCTTCATGTGTGGCGTGGAATAGTGTCAGGGATTTCAGCAGGTGTTTCTGTAAGGGAACTGAACCTTGAATTGGGGGGTTACACGCAGCTGCCTGATTCCAATAGTCACAAAGAGCTTTTGAATCGTAGGGACCCCGTGGTGCCTTGGAGGAGGCCCAGGGGACTTTTGGCAGCATAGGTGCTGTAGGCAAGTGATGTGATGCGAGTGCGGCAGGATCAGCTTATCTTCCCCCTCCTTCCTTTTGCAGAGATTGTCTGCTCGAGTCGCTGCTAACGTGCTTCACCTGAGCCTCTGGGGTGACAGTGTTCTAGCATCCAAGACCCTGAAGGCCGACCAGATGATCGCCTGGCTTCTCTGCCAGTCTGCAGCCACTTTGCTCACAGAAGGACTGGTGGACAAAAGGCGGGTAGAAACCAAAATGAAGATGTGCTTTTTGGCAAACCTGGAGTATGAAGACCTCTGGGCAGCAATATTCCTGTTGCTGGCCTGGAGAAGCCGCTCTGGGTGAAGAGTACCATCTGAGACTCAGCCATGCCATAGATAAATGGCACTTTCTAAAGGCACGTAGGAATCTGTGTTTTCTGTCTGCCTGGAGTCCTGTAGTGCTTTAGGGAACAAAAATGCAGGCCTGCATTTAAGAGATTGAGTTTATCTCTAGCAAGCGTGAGTACACGCTGCTTTTCTCTCCCTGCTAGAGGAAATGCCCTTGCTTCATTAGTCTCTCAGTGTGAGGGTGTGTGGACTGTGCAGGTGTCCTGAGGTACGTGGCTGGTTTTGCTTGCATTTGGGAATTCTTAAGTGACTTCTCAATCATGTGTTGAACGAAGCAATTTCCCTTTCCGAAGAGTGGGCGTGTGGGAGGAGGCACTGTCTAGCTGCTCGTTACACGGAAGCGTCATGGGTTTAAACACTACACTCAGAAAGCTGAGCTGACAAAGGGACGCGCAATCTTTCTTAGGGAGACTGGCGGCGGTCTGGAGATGGTAATCCTCTGCAGCCACAGACGGGTCTTGCTATAAAATTACAGCCTAAAAGCTTCCTAAGTGAGGTGCTGCCTGGTAACGTGAGCGTCAGGAGCCGCTTACTTCTTACGGTAACGCACCATTCAATACCTCGCTAGTTGCACACAAAATAGCGGAAATACATTGAACCCACTTACATGTGTTTCCTGACTGTCGTCGTGTGGTGACTGCTGCCGCAGGGTCCAAGGCTGAGTCAAACCAGTTAGGGATAATACTGCAAATGAAAGGAGGGTGAGCAGCAGTGCCTGCTTAAAGAGTTTAGTGTGATGCTCTGCTCTCTTACTGACCTTGTTTTTTGCTCTGTTGAACAGTGAAGTAGTATCCTTTGGTCGGGCAGAATAGGAGACAGAGATGTTTGAACAACAGCAGTCCTGTTCGTGAAAACAACATTCGATTTCATGTCTATAGCAGTGTTCAGAGGAGTGTGGGGAGAATGTTATGTATGCTTGTTGCACAATAAATTGAAGATTAAGCTCTGCTGCTGAGTGGGTTCTCTAAATCTAGTTCATCTCCGTTTGTCGGAGGTGGGCTTTAGGCTGTGGAGGCCTCAGGGCCAACGTGGCCCTGGTTCAACGGTGTCTTAAAAGATCGTTCGGCTCTTTCCAATGCTGCCTGTGGAACGTGTTATGTTATTCCACCAAACGGAGTTTCCTGAAGAGGAACGGACCTTGCCTTGTGAACCTGCCTGTTTCGTGCTGTCCTGAATGGTAAATCACTGCCTGCTCCTGTAGTTTCTGGGTCAATGACAGCATGTGTCAAACAGCTGATATCCCTAACCCTCACGCAGTAACGTGCCGTCACGATCTCGCACACTGAAAAGGCACCTAGTTCAGCAGTGGTGCAAAGCCACCTGCCAGCGAATGGCCCTGCTCATTTTGCCTGTGGACACAGCACGCTGCTGGGGCTGTAAAGAAGGCTTGGCAAAGAGCACAGAGCCTGGGAAATCGTGGGAAATGAGCTCTGGGGAAAAAGTTGCAGCAAAAGAACATTTTTTAATATTGATCTGACCCCAGCCAAAGCTGCTACTGCTTTTTCTCAGGTGCTGAGTTCTCACAGCACATTCTTTGCTGGGATGGCTGCCTTGGATTTGTGTGCGCTCTGCTGTGAGCTCTGTGCCTGTGTCTAGCAGCGAGGCCTGTTCCCCGGACACTGCCTCTGGAGCTCTTTGAAGAGTAAATACTGTCGCTTTTCTGGCAGGTCTCCGCTCAGACCTCTTTCTGGTGCTCTGCAGTGTGAGCCGGCAAGAGCTGGGTAGCTCAGCAAGGCGCAGCTCTGCTTGTGACATGCCGTGTCTTTCCTTTTCCCTGCAGTACGGGGCACGGAACACACGTATTCCATAACCAGCTGGGAGGAGCAGGCTTTCTGCTGTGAACCTGCTCTGGTTTGTTCCCTTGCCTTTGCCTTTCCCTGTCTCTCCCGGGTCCCACTGCTGCACGAGTAGGGAGCGGAATTTGGAGCTGGAGCCGTCTGATTTCAAGTGTGTCAGTACTAGGCCAACCAGGGATCAAATGGATCAAATGGTGCTGGTTAACTCCAGACATTAAGGAAACTTGCTCCCCCTGGAAATCATCTCATTTCATCTCTCTGTCCTCAAAAATGGCCTAAAATGCTTGTCCTGCAGCGCTGCCGGTTCTTAAATCCCTGTTAGTGCTTCTCCTTTGCGTTTTGTCTGTCGACAGTTCTGCTGAGGTTAAACTTATTTTTGTTTTCTTTCCCTGCCTTTCATTACTGAGACATTTTTATGATTCTTCAGCATTCGGGGTGCTTTTGTAAAGCATGGTTTAACAGTATATGCTGTTAACGGAACAAATGCTGCCTTACTTTTCTGCATATGCCCCGGGGGAGCAAAACTGGAACGTTTCCCAGCGCGTCCCTGTTGCCCTGTTGTGCAAATCCCCAGGCAGGCGCTTGTTGGAGACAAGCTGTGGCGTTTGTTCCCGGTGTTGGCTGGGAAGCAGACCAGGCCGTTGGGAAGGAGGGATGGCCGGGAGGAGGACCTAGGGGGCTGAGCCAGATCTCTGCCCCTGCCTGAGCGGCCGCACTTTGAACCCCGGGGAGGGCGGAGGGTGGCGGGCGTTCTGCCCCGCCCGTGGCGTTCGAGGCCAGGCAGGACAGGCTCTGCTGCGTGTGGGGCTGAGGGTCAGAGCCCGTGGGGCAGGATGAGGACCCTGCTCTGGGCTGGCTGCAGCCAGCTGCTGACCCGGGAAGCCGGGCCCCACGCTCGCAAGCTGGCTGCGGTGGCCGCCCCACGCCGCAGCCCCTGGCCCTCGCCTGTTCTGGCTGCCTCTGGCTCCTCGCCCGGTGCGTCCCTGGGGCATGGGGCCCCTCGCCGCTGGGGCTCGCAATTCAACCTTCCCCCCAGTGCCCAGTTCGTGGCCCGGCCCGCGGGGGTCTGCTCCATGATGAAACTGCCCGTTCAGGGGTCGGCGGAGGGACTGGACGCAGCTTTCGTTGGTGTCCCTCTAGACACGGGCACGTCCAACCGGCCGGGAGCCAGGTAAGGGCTAGCTGCGGTGCCAGGGGAGCTGGTGCTTCGCTCCGGCCGGCCGGCACGGCTCTCCTCTCGTGAGAGGAGCGCTGGGCACACGGTGCTGGTGGCGGGAGCTCTGCCCAGCAGCTTTTTGTGCCCAGCCGCGCTGTCTCCCCAGGTTTGGCCCGCGTCAGATCCGGGCTGAGTCAGCGATGGTGAGGAGATACAACGCCAGCACCGGGGCAGCACCTTTCGACTCCCTGCAGGTGGCCGACATCGGGGACGTGAACGTGAACCTCTACAACCTGCCCGACAACTGCCGCCTCATCCGAGAGTCCTACCAGAAGATTGTGGCCTCCGGCTGTGTGCCCCTCACCTTGGGTAAGGACCCCACGTCTCCCTGCTGTGCCACTGTGTTCCTACTTGTCCGAACTCCCTCTCCTCCCCGCCTCATTCAGTTGAAATGTGGTGGAAGGTGAGCGATGAATCTGTCCCCAGCGTGGGGCGTTGTGCTGTATCATGGGTGAATTTACAGGCCCTCTGCTGAAATCGCTGCCATCAGCGATGCCTCCTGCGCTGTGCCAAAAAGGGGGAGGGTGGGTCAGCCGAGAGGCCATTTCAGTGCTCCCTAGCCAGCACAGCCTGAAGCTCAAGTGAAGGCAATCAGCGATAACGCTTTCTGTGTCCTGTTGCGCAGGACCCAAAACAAGAGCAGTCTGTGTCTCTCTGGAAAGCTTCGAGCATGAGCGAGTGCCCGGCAGCGTGCCGCTTTGCGCCAGGCGTGCTTTGGGCACCTGTTCAAGCTTCCAGCTGTCACAGCTTGGCATCACTAAGTGAAGTGAGTGTAGAGAGTCATGAGGGGCAAATCATCAGTTGCAGCATCCTCAGAAGTGAATCAAGCACCTACTTATAAGCCCGGTCAAGAGTTCTGCTCAATGGACTGCGGCTGCTGGCGGTTGTGCGTCTCTGGTCCTCCCGAGGAGGGAGGAGAAGAGAGGAAGCAACCTGCACATGGGAACCTCAGGTTTTCCTTCAGGAGTGAAACCCTGGGGTGTAGAAACAAGTGCAGGATTAATGGAGCTGGGGGGAAAATTGCCTGGGAAGAAACGTTATGAGTGCTGAGCACCTCTTGCAGGGCTTTACACCCTCTTCCCTGTCCTGTTGCAGGTGGAGATCACACCATAACCTACCCCATCCTGCAGGCTGTGGCAGAAAAGTAAGCTGCTAACTTGGAGATGTAGATTAAGAACCTGGGAAGGAGCCTCGGAAAGGCTCATGGCAGGGCCATCTCGCACAGGATGGGGATTAACACGGCCACCCTGTCTCGACTAGGCATGGTCCCGTGGGACTGGTGCATGTGGATGCTCACACCGACACTGGGGACAGAGCCCTGGGGGAGAAGATCTACCACGGGACCCCGTTCCGGCGCTGCGTGGAGGAAGGGCTGCTGGACTGCAGCCGCGTGGTCCAGATCGGCATCCGAGGCTCCTCCTATGACCCCGACCCTTACCAGTACTGCCGGGAACAGGTAAGCTCAGCCGCGGGCATGTGCCGAGTGCTGCTTTCTTTCCCTGCTGCTAATACCCCCATGTCATTAATATTCCCTTAGCATCAGCCGGGTAAGAAATGTCTTTTCTGCACCCTGTCCCATGCCAGCGGCTTGGCCCACAGGACAGGCGCTCCTGGCACACCGAGCCGTTAGTTGAGCGGCATGTGAGAAAGCAGGGCTGAGCAGAGGGCACTCTGCAGCTTGGCCCTGCGCTGAGGATTTATCCCGATGGGGCAGGGGATGCTGCGCTCTGCCCGCCTTTCCTGAGCGCACACCCACGTGTCCGTGCGCCTGCAGGGGTTCCGGGTGGTCCTGGCTGAAGAGTGCTGGATGAAGTCCCTGGTGCCACTGATGGAGGAGGTTAGGAAGCAGATGGGGGACGAGCCGGTGTACATCAGTTTCGATATCGATGGGCTAGACCCTGCATATGCCCCGGGCACTGGGACGCCGGAGGTGGCTGGGCTCACACCTGCGCAGGTAAGGGGACCGCAGCTTCCTTCCCCCGTGGGACAGGGACCTTTTTGTGCCCGTTAGGGGAGGTCGCAGCGCCAGCGCGGGGTTAGGGAGGCCGGGGAGCATTTGTAGGGGTCATGAGAAAAGGAAATGTTGAACTGGTGAGATTGGTCTATAGAGGTTGGGTTTCCTTGTCTGTGGGTAGGGAAAGCAGAGCCCGGGACTGGCCCGCTAGGTCAGGTGTGCTTCCTGATCCCAAATCTGTTTTCTTCCTAGGCTTTGGAGATTATTCGTGGCTGCAAAGGCCTGAACGTAGTGGGATGTGACCTTGTTGAAGTCGCACCCATGTACGACATCTCTGGTGAGTCTAAAGATGGTTGGCAGTAAGAGGTGTGCCTGGCAGAGGCGGCTGACCACTGGGCTTGACAGCGGTTGGGCATTCATGGCTTGGGGTTTTTTTCCGCCTTTCTGTCTTCCCTCAGGGAACACAGCCCTCCTGGGGGCGAACCTGCTGTTCGAGATGCTGTGCGTGCTCCCTAGAGTGCAGACAGTGCGAGGGCAGCTCCCGCCTGCCCCAGGGGCAACACGGCTCTGATCTTGGCCACAGCTTTCAGGTCCTGTTCCCCTCGACCAGTTGCAGCCAACGTGGGCTTTGCAGTAAGGAATAAATGCCACTTACTACTAAAAAAGGTAATTTTAAGCTGAGAAACCGTTAAGTAGCAGATGGGTTTGAACAGCCCATTTTAACAAGGGTGGCTGTAGCTTTTGAGTTTGCTTGGGAAGGGAAACGATGAGGCTAATGGTGTTTCGCCTGTGCTCTCACCGCTGGAATCACTCACCTGGCTTGTAAGGGCACATGGCAGAACTGCCACCGGTAAAAAGTTTCTCCCATTAAGATGCAGCAACAGGACAATGAATGCAGAGGAAGGGAGGGCAGCCGCAGGTGGCCTGGGGCTTGTTCTGAGAGCCGGGGGATATCTGACTCGATTTCCTGCTGGGGATAACCAGGCATCTCCTGCAGCAGGAGCAGTGTAATTGCTCTGGGAATTTCTGAGCTGACACGGAGGTGGTTAGTTTGTATGTGGAAACACAGAGTTGCCTTATCACACGTTAAAATAGTTTATTTTGGTTGCGAATCTGTAATCGTCTTAAAACAAAACAACATCAGTGCCTGTTCACAAATACAAAAAAAAAACCCCAAAAAAAAGAGACAAGTTTGCCAAATAAGTTAATTCCCCCCCTCCCCCTTCCCAGTATCAAAAGTGCAAAATATGTACCTAGTTTTCAGTCCTACTTCTCAGGCTGCCTTAGCATGCTAGTTCCCGGCAGGCAGCCACAGCTTGCTGCTGCCCACCATGCTCCGCTCCGTACAGGGAGGAGTTTTGGTACCACTGTTAGTCCCGGGGGCCTGTATTCCTTTGCTTCTGAGCAGTGTGCAAGTGCTTGGATCTCGCTAGAATAGTGCACCAGGACTGAATTTCCTCCATCTTTGGATGACGAACCACCGCGTGTGTAACGGAATCGCAGGTGTGCTTTGCCGATGATATGTTACGATACGGGTCGAGCGCCGCTGGAGATGGCGGGTTAGAAAATTACTGGGGGACGATGGCTCGCAGCTGCTGGGGGAGGGTGGACAGACCCTGGGCGTAAGCGGCCTCTGGCCACACTCTTCTACAAGAAAGCAAGCACCCAGCGCCCCGCAATGGGCACCAAAGCTCACTGAACGAGGGGTTTAGAATGGTTTGGCGTTTGCTTCAGCCCATGAAAAGAGTTTGTAAGAGGGTGACAGGAGCCAAGCTGGTCCGACCTGGTTAAAAGCAGCAAAGGGCAGTTACAGCTAAAGAGGAGCTGTGCTCCCATTCCAGCTGCAGCCGGCAGGGCTGAAGTGCCGCAAGCACCCCTTAACCAAAACTCCGTCCTAAAGGGGAGGTTACCTTTGCTAAAAAGAAAATAATTGAAAAAATGATTCCAGCAACTGTGTGGCATGCGACCTGTATTTCGAAGGCCCAAGGGCCTTCTCTTCGTACTTGGGGCAGGGCTGAATTCCCTGGCTGTAGCACAGCTAGGCACTTTTTTTAAAAACACATCCAGGGTTTTCTCCTGGTTTCTGAGTAGCTGAAGAGACAGCAGAGACCCAGAGAATTTTTTTTTTTTTTGCTTTTGCAAACATTTAAAAAGTTACGCAGAGCCTGCCACCAGGCTAAGACCTATTCTGGCCACGTCCTGCATGGCAAGCTGTGGGGAAAGCGCACAAGAGCGCTGTGGCAATGGCTCCAGCCAAACGAAGATGAAGTCTAGCAGCATCCAGCCAGCATTTTGTTCCCACTCTACTTCAGCGGTACGTGTGCGCCTCGGTGCTCTTTGGCAGGGAGCAGACCTCTCCTTCCTTCTTTCCTTCTTCCTTCCATCTGCTTTAGTGCCTCGCTCATGCAGCAGTTCAAGCTGTGGCCCAGAGTTGGCTGAGCTAAAATTAAGTAACCTCACATAGGGTCAACTGGTAGCATCGTAGCTTTTATTTGGAAGTACATTATACACGGTGTTTGAGAGACCTGTGGTGGTTGAAGCACGCCGATCTGCTCCCAGGGTGGGGAGGAGCGCAGCAAGCCGAGGGTTTGCGAGCAACTAGGTCACGTCAGCAGTAAAATGACTTGAGCATTCCTGGATTTCATATGGGATCGGCAGCTAGCTCAGAGACTGGCAGAGTTGTTCTGACTAGCTAACTGGCTGCTCCGCTATGATGGTCACTAAGGCGGCAAGGGTCAACTGAGCTTTGAATTAACACCACGTGCTTGACTGAGCGCTCTACCATCAGGTTCGGGCCCCAGGGCAAAGGCCACCCCACTCGGATCCCGGTGCTTTGGCAGTGCCGCAGCCTAACAGCGACTTGGTACCGCGGGGGCCTGGGTCATGCGCCACGCAGCTGGAGGAGGCACCACCAGTGCCAGCCTGGGTGACGGCATCTGCCCCGGAGCAGCAAAAAGGAAGAACGAGCCTCGCCGGATTTCATCCTTGGCCACAAAGAGAAACACTGCTCCTTTGCTTTATCGCTCAGGGATCTGGCTGTGAATCTGCTGCTCGCCTTCCCACCGCCTTGCAAAGGGTCTTTTGACACTGTGGTGTCAAAAGCAGCTGCTGGAGCGCTGCTAGAGCGAAATGTAAACCAAAGCCAGCCTGCGCTCTGTGACTGCCCTAGCTTTGCGCAAGACCTACGAGTTCAAAAAGACCCCCCCAAAGCAAACAAACAAAAAACCCAAGGCAGCAGCCTGCGTGTTGAGAAGCCAAGGGTGGTGGCAGGAAGGAAACGGGTGAGAGGCTGAAACCAAGCATCTGAAACCCACGCCTAAACCAAAAGGAGCTTCACATGTAAGCGACAGTCTGATGATACAGCACGACTGGGGCAACGTTTCAAGAGTACAGTTGTCAAAGAATTAGGTTCCACGATACAAAGAAAGGTTTGTACTATGGGTGTAAGGGTGTTTGAAAGGAGCCCGGTCTGACTCCCTGGCAGCTAGGTAGAGTTTCTTTTACACATCTACTGGCTTGTAGCAGCTCACGCCTACAATCTGAGGATGCAGTTAAAGTTATGGCTCTAGGATACATTGTCTAAAATTGACAGAAGCAGAAAGGCATCTGAAAAATTCAATGTGATGTTTAAATGGCTCAACACTTTTACAGTATTTATGGCCGTGCAAAACCCCTTCCCTCCTTGGTTACGGTTTTGCCGGTGAAGCTGCACGTGGAACTATGATACGACGAGCATGAAACATGCAGATTGCCTACTAGCCCGCACCACAGGTACTCCCAGCTACAGGTTTGCTACGAGGGAGATGCTCCCAACCATACCCTAGAACACTTACTTACCACAGGGAAAGCTGATCAAGTATGACTGCCTGGTGGGAGGCCTTTCGGAAAGGCAGGGCCCAGGAGGGTCTGCAGGGTCTTGCCGGTGTTACACCATGCACCACGGGCTAAGCACACGGGGAAGGGGAGAGAGAACCGCAACCTGACCCGCATAACCGGCCGTGTTCGGTCTGGCCCGAGTCGCCAGGGCAGAGGAGTCATGGGTTTTTCTTCAACTGAGGTCAACTGAGAGATGGAGCTGGGGGTGACTTGGGAAGCAGATGTGGCAGGACGAGAAGGGAAAAATGGCCTTCTTGGCTCTTCGGTAGTACGGCGTCCAAACGCACGATGAGCGGGTGGCGGGGGGATTTCAGTGCGCTTGGCTGCGCTCCCGGGCTCCAGACGCGGGGAAATATTTTCTAGTTGCCGGCCCTAGGAGAGTTCATCTAAAACCTAAGGTCCATTCATCACGCTTGTTTGTGTACTCCTGGAAAGAGCTGTTCTTCGTCATCTTCGTAAAAAGTGTGTCCGTTGGAATCTCTTTAAAATCCCTCAGTCTAGCGTGGGCCACGAGGGGATATAGAACCTTTGTAAGGAACCCTCCAGGAGGCGTTCCATCCAAAAGGACAATTTGTGTAATTTGTTTTTAATGGATCGAGAACCCGGGCTGCAGGAGGATTTCCCTCTGGCTTCCACGGGTAGCAAGGAATTGTACTCCTCACATAATGCCAGGGTTCCCCCCTCATCCCCAGATCGGTGAGGCTTAAAGAGGCAGAAGTATTTCTTGTGGCCGTTCAGAGCCAGGACGTAGCCTGTGTAGTCGCGCTCGAGGAAATGCTTGTCATACTGGTTTGGGATGGGGGCCGCATCCTGCGCGAACTCTAACAGGTACTCCAGCCATTCTCGGTGCTTGTCCAGGCTGAGGAAGGAGAAATGAAGAGAGCTGCTCCTGGGGGAAGAGTAAAGGGGAAGCGGGATTAGCACATCTCCTGAGTCTGGCTGGATTCCTACTGGACAGGTAAGCATTGGTAAATGAGGGTGGGTGCAGAGCTGGGTGGCTGCAGCTCCTTTTTTAACCCCGTTCCGCACAGATGACAAGTACCTAGCGTGCGGCACTGGCGTGTGCCCTCTTCATTGAAATATGGGTACGGCCAAAGCAGCGGCAGCACCAGACCTGTCTGGCTAGGAAAGGCCGCTCGGGTTTTGGTGACTTGCTGCCGCTGATGCGCGCAGAGGCCACTTTGCTGGCTGGAAGCATTCCCTTCTGGTGATCGAGCCAACACTGCTGCTAACTTGTCATCAGAGTGGCATTGCCCAAGCTGTTAAACCATAACAGAAACCCAGGAGAGGGCCCCAGCCTACCCTGTGAACGTGTAGACTTCCAGGGCGAACTTCTGGAGGAGGATGGTTTTGGTCGAGTTGGACAGGATCAAGACTACATTCATGTGACCCGGCCTCAGGCGCACCAAGTTGCTGTTGTAGTTGATGTCCGTTAGCTCGGTCACCTCAACGAAGCCCTTTTTGGGCATCCTGCTGCAACAAATCAGTGACGGGGTGAAAGGGGAACGAGGGACTGGGAGCGACCAAGGATGGAGGAACTGTGAAGTCGTTCCCTGCCCCCTTACACTGAGCCATCCTCATGCCCTGGAGCTCAAGCCAGTTTAATGGGTGCCAGGGCCAGACTCAGATCTTCCTCAACGAGTCGGTCAGACCTTTTACCTTTCCCCCTGCCTCCCCGAGGATGTTGTCTAGGGCCCACTCTGCAGGAATCGTGTAATAACTAAGGTTGCACACCCCTGTCCCTGCTGGCCCTCGTGCTGGTTGAGCACCTCTCCCACCCACCTCATCGCACCCACACTGCCCCACACAGTAACGGCACCGTGTTTGCACAACTGTGGCGCTCCTCTGCCATCCCCCTAATGCTCTCTGCTCTGCCCAGTGGCCCCCCAAGTGATGCTTCAGTGCAAAATGCGTGTGGAGAAACGAGAGAGGGAACCTGTTACTCTCTTTGCCAAAGCTTGCGTCGTTCTTCTCTGTCTTTGCAGTGTTTTCTTCTTTCTCAGAGGGAGGAGAGTCCCTTGCGTCGCTTGAATCGCTGCAAAGGAAGATTATCTTGGGTGCGTTTAAGGCACCGCAGATTGGAGAGAGGAGCTATTGGCTGGACTGTAAGATCCCCTGGGACCTTTTGGCGTGCACTCACCTGAAAGCCTGAACGATGACGGTGCCAAAGAGAATGAAGAGCGCAGAGAAGAGCAAGGACAGCAGTGGCATCATTTCTCGCCTGAGGGGAAGATTTGCAAACAGCAATCAGGGCTGTGAGTCCCGTAGTTTCTGTTTGAATTTCAGTTCCTGTTACCTTGAGTAATACCATGCGGCTTCCCCAGAAACTCATCTGGTTTCCTGGGGTCTTAAAGACAATCAAGATCTTGAGCACTGTCCTGCTCCCACCCAAAAGGAGGAGGATAAAAATGGATCCATTTTAAAAACAGGTGACAGGGAAGAGGTAAAAGACAATGACAGATGTGTGTTTTCAGGAGCATAACATCCACGCTCAGCCTCGAGGCCAAAGCACAGCATACTCGAGGCAGAAGCTAACGTCACCGTGACACCACCACTCATTGCCTAAAGCTCGAGAGAATACAGGTGCCTGTGTGTTTTGATATGTTCTCAGTTCCTGTCAACAAGACCCTGTTTCTGCTGTGCCTCTGAAACAAGGTAATAGCAATCCTGCTCCCCATTGAGACTCATTCACACCCAATCCGTACCAGTTACTGTGAAACAAACTGTCCCAGCAGTCCGAGATATAGTCCAGCATGGAGTAGAGCCATCGGATAAGGAACATCTGTTGAAAAAGAAAAAAGAAAAAAGCCAATGCCAAACCCACTACCCAGTGCGCCCCGACGGGACTCCCAACCCTTAAACCGAACCCTGGGCCCAATTGGCTCTGGAGCATGCCACAGGCTTCCTTACAAGAGCGGGAAAACAGTCTCGCCCTGGTATTTTAAAATCTAAATAATGGCCGTGAAGGGCTGTAACGGGACCATCCAAAAAAATGTGATGCAGTGGTTGGGCAGCTGGAAAGGCCGTGTGCTTACAGGAGCGAGCTCGTCATTCAGGTCTGCCAGAACGGTCTCCAATGAGAGAAGGCTGGGGTCTGTCCTCAGCTGGTCCAGAAGATCCAGGAGGATGAAGTTGTCCTCTTTGCTGCCTTGCCAGGCCTCCTCCAAGGTTTTATAGACGACCTTCCCAGCATTGTTGCGTCTCTCCAAAATGACCACCTGAACGAGGCAGTAACAGCGCAGATGTCAGTCTGGGGAAGGTACGGTTTTCTAGACAGATGTTACGCTTCAAATCACTATCCAGAACTGGGAGTCAGATCAAGGTATAGCCTCCTACCCAAAGTGATGCAAATTAGAACAACAGGTGAAAGGAAAGGGGGGGCTGAGGGTGGGAAAAAAGAAAAAAAAGGGAAACCCTCACAGCTGATTTTCCCTGATACTTCTCCTCGTCCATCAGCAAGGCATCGGCAAATTCCGGCTGCCGATCATTATAGATGTGCACAAACTTCAGTGTGTCTTTTGTGTTGGCCACAGCAAAAGTCAAAAACGCCTCGTAAGCTGCAGCAAACTTGTCACCTTCTCCAGTAAGCAAGACCACGCAGTGCCTAGGCAACACAACGAGAGGGTTAAGAGCCGTTTGGGAAGTTGGAGGAAACGAGCATCCCCTTTCCACTAGCCAGAACCCCATCCTGCAACACGGATACTGAGCGCAATGCAATGCAGTTGTTCCCCTGCTCGCCCAAAATCAAACAAGTGGCTTTAGGAGCAGCCTCAGCGCCTCGGTGAACAAAACAGGGGGATGCGTCCCCCACTGAGCCTTACTTTCGCTGACGGTGAGACTTCTTCACGGGGCACAGCTCCTGGAACAGCTTCTGGCTGGTGAGTCTGGCCACCGTGAGGAACTTATTCTGGGAGAGGAAGTCATCAATGAGCTGCTTCTTCATCTCTCGTGCCTGGTGAGGACAAAGAAAGCCGAGGTCAGAACCAAGTGGGACAAGGAGAGCAAAGCTGTTGCGATGTTCCTGCCTGAAGCCTGGTGAAGGCTGCCAGCCATCATGGTCCTCCTGGAAATCACCCAAGATGTTTTGAGGCCCTGAGACTGAGCAGCTACCTGTGGCCACCTTCCTCAAGAGATCAGACACCATGGCTGAAGCCTGGTGAGCTTCCTCCCTCCTCATGCTTGCTCTCCCCTGCTGCTGAAGCCTGAGTTTACGCTGAGAATGAACGCTCTTTGCTCCAACACATGCCACTGACCAACCTCTCATCACAAGCTTGGTCAGAAAACCTGGGCATCTGTTTCACAGAAACTCCCGCAGGGGGATCCGAGCTGTACCTGCACAACATCGGCGGGCCTGTCAATGTGCTCCTTGAAGATCATCATGGTGGGAGTGTAGACGTTGATATTGTACTGACTGGACAGCTCTTCGGTGCCTCGGAGTCCGACGTAGACATAGCCAAAGGACAAGTAATCTCGGTATGCAAAGGCAGTCAGCTGGATGGGAAGAAAGCACCGGCATGTGTTTATGTGAGAGAGAAAAGGGCATTTTCTCCCCTCCCCATGTGCCCAGGGTGACTTTGCTCTGAGCACGCCTCCCGCTGTGTTAAAGGTTGTCAGGCACACGCTCCAAGAGGCAAGAGCCCTTCCTCGCCCTTGCTGAAGCCCAGTTTGCATCCCCTTAGTCATTGTACAGGGAGCCTTAATGGATCCACAGCTCGCTTTTACAACCTGACCTTTCACACAGTAGCAGGGTTTTCATAGGAAACAGGCTTTTAGGTAACCCAAAGGAGATGTGCTGCAAAGATCTCTCACTACCAGTAAAGATTAGTTCCTGCCTCTGTTGCCGCTGCCTCCGAAACCCACCTGTGCCTTCATGTCCGCTAAGGGTACATCCGTGGCAGGACAGAGAAACTGACTCCTAACAAAGTCGGTCACTTGGCCACACTGTTTTCAACTGACACAAATCAGCTTGCTCTCCTAGAACCAGTCAGTAGTACTGAGAGGCATCAGTCTGCCTCTGCTCACAGTGATACGACATTTTCTTTCGGCACAGTGGGATTTATTAGCAAGTTGACGGCACAGTGACAGAAATCACATTACCTTGTATAATAACGGGACGGCTGGCATATGATCAAATAGAAGGACATGGGGCTTGTTTTCTTTCTTCCAGTTGGAGAGAAAGCGGATGTAGTTTTTATCTGTAATCTTTAAATAGAATCAGAACGTTAGTGGAGCCTCCGATGAAGGCACACATGATGCCCTACTGTCAGGTGTCTGAAGGGGAACCGAGCCTGAAAAAGCTGTCGGGGCGTTACAGAAAGCAGACTGTGGGTTTACCTTTCCAACAACAACAGGTGTGCCTATTCTGTGCTTTTTTGGTATAGGCAGTGAATTAAAACCATCCATCTCAACCCCCCACCAACCATCCCAGTTACTGCACCCTCTGCCAATGCCATTTCAAGTCAATGCTGGTGTCACTTGTGCTCTCCTAACCGTTCATCGGGACCGTACACTTTATATATGGTGGGAAGCCAAGGCTTTACAGGCACCCGTGAGCTCCATCAGACCTGCTCTGTTTCACCTGCGGTATCTCTTTGACCTAGATGAAGGAGATAAAAGGGCAATGGCAGCTCATTTCTGGGCGCACAGGCAGAGGAGCAGGCTGCCAGCTCTGGTTTTAACGAGCGCCTGCCTGGCCGTGGGAGGTGAAATAGCTGCTTTGGCTGCGGATGGGGCTGGCAGAGCCTGCTTTTGGGGTGAGGACTCAAATACCCATTGGGAGGGGTGGCCGTCGCTGAAGACCCCGCAGGAACATGAGGGGAGGGGAATGAGGCTCCGAGCAGGGGCCAGGCAGGTGAGAGCACTATGGGGCCTGACCTGGCCACGTCGCACTGAGCAAGGGGAGGTGGGTGCTCTGAGACGCTGCCCCAAATGACCAAGCAAGGCTGAAATGCAGGAATTTTGTCTCCAGTAGGAGCTGTTCCCTATACCTTTGAAAGGATCGTGCTGCCAGCTCCAGTGTCCAAGGTCTGAATGAAAACCGGACAAAACAAACAATGGGTCTCATGGATCTCAGTGAGTTTTAGCAGACAATGCCTACGAGCTGCCATGTGGTCCCTCATCAGCTGGATGAGAGCCCGAGGAAGGAGAAGGGGAGTGAAATCCAGCAGGCAGGTAGGGCACGATGGCAGAGTCCTAACCTAGGGGTAGCTTTCGCACAGGTCTGGCAGCCGGAGCCAGCGTTCCAGCACTGTGTTGCGCGATCGCTTCCGACAGCCCCTGGATTTGTAGCTGTAATGACAGCTCTTAAAACGGCCTGTCAGCCTGTTGGATCTTCATGCGCTGGGGACACACATCAGCTTGAGGGCCGAATTAATTGGGTCAGCTGCTGAAACAGCTGAAGAGAGATGCATATCCGAATGGATGTGAGAAGTGGCATGCGACACCCTTACTGGAGCATACCTTTTCAACAAGATTCCCTGGCAGGAGGTTCTCCACGAATTGCCGCAGGTTTTCTCGAACGACGGCGTTGTGGAAGAAGGTTATTTTCCCGTTAATGAGCCCTAGGAGGGATGGCGTGCTGTGCGCCCCTAGATGATGGGCGAGACGCCTTTCGTACCCGGCGTGAACAACTCCGATTCCCGCTCCTGGAAAAGGAGAGTGGGTTCACGTGAAAGATCACCAGCGACCCAGGCAGCCTAGCAGAAAATTGAGGTTGAAGACCTGTTCCATTGCCCAGCGTCCTGCTCAGGAGTTACTCATGGGACCATCCCTCCTAACTCTGTACTCTCCTCCTCTTGCAATCCTTCAAGACTGCATTTAAAACTCAGCTTTATCTATGGGGAGAGGGACAACACACACTGTCCTCTTTTCCACTGTCCACTGGTATTTCATGTGCTACGCTAAAACCTCAAGTAGAAAAACCTTACCAAGCAGGAACTACAAGGCCTTTGTCTCCTGATATCTGTCGAGTTTGTGTTTTCCTAGAAATGCATGCACACAGACGATGTCTGTGGGGAGAATGAGAAAGCTGGGGGTGGAGGGGTGAGTACAAAATAAATACCTCCTAGGTGTCCAAATGCCATGTTATGTAAGTCTCAAACTTATGGGATGGCAGCAGCCCTGAAGCAGAGGACGTATTCTGCAGGGATCTTTGCCTATCAGAGCCATCCAAGTGCAGGACCAAGAGCAACGCAGCACTTAGGCTGGCAGCCTAAACTTGTAGCAGTGCGGTCAATCCTCAGCCCTGCCATTGCCTATTATCGTCAGCGCTGGACCAACCGCCAGCCGTACGGTCAGGAGAAAAGGTGCCTTGCCCTTGCGATCTACAGGCCTGGGTTTTCCCTTATTTCTAACATGGAGCCTCATCGATTACTGTGTCAGTAACGTTTGGGAAAGCCTTAGGCTCGACCCCTGAGGAAATTTGTAGGGTAAATGTGGTTCCCCAAAGCCCACAGTGATCACCACAGCCTCGCCGGGCAACTGATGCACGCCCAGCCTCAACGGCCTTGTCCTTACCCAGTGCCTCCAATTCCTGAGCGACTTCTTTCCACACAGGCTCGATGTGGATGCAGCTGAAACACCAGTCTGAGGTTATTTTGATGAGGTAAGGTTTCTTGAAACTATCTGGCACGATTTCATTGATGTAGTGGGAAAAATGGAGCAAATACTTCTCGTCGGAGGTGTCACGCCTCTCCGAATTAAAAGGAAAATGGAAGAAGGACTCGTCGAAATAGAAGCCTTCATGGAAGTGGTGGAACTGGCGATGCTGGTGCGAAGAGTAGCCCTGGCTTTCCCCGGCATCTCCATAGCGGTCAAAGTTTGCCCTCTTTTCCTCGTTGGAGAGGATCTGGGAAGGAGATGATAGAAGAATGCTCACCTGAAACCAGGAGGAGGAACTTCCCTGGCAATAATCCCTCAGTAAATAACTGCAGCTGCATAAGGACAGGCTACGAGAGCACGTGCAGCTTTTGCTGCGTGTTGGGAAGGATCAGTGTTCTGGAGAAGAGAGCTATCGCGTGGCCTCCAGGCTTGTTGTGGTCAACATGAGTAAAAAACAGCCAAAGACCCCAGGAAAGGAGCCTGTAAATCAAGGCTGCTGTACCCATTTCAGACACTGACTGCTCCCTGAGCCCAAACATCGCGCCATCTGAGCATTAATGCTACTTTTCCGGAGCGGCTTTTGCTGGCATCTGCTTGAAGGTTGAGGGCTTTCTCAGCACGTTGGGAAGTGCCAGAAGTTTTGCTGAGTGGCTGGAAGCCCCGCAGAGAAACTGCAGTTTTCAGCTGGGAGATGAGGATTTGCTTTTATTTCTGCAGGCTGGGCTCACTGGCTGCAGCAGCATCAGGTCAGCTGCCGCAAACCAAGGCAGCCCATTTTGAGAGCCACGCAGGAGCAATGTGCAAATTACTACTTAGGCAAAGCATCACGTGAAGCGACTAAAGCCCTGTGGTGAGTAACACTGCTTACATCACCCCCAAAGCGCTTATATGTATGCACGACAGATGAGACGGCTGCCCAGCCACGCGGGGCTCGATGAGTGGCCACTCCTCCCTTGTTTGAGGCTTTTTAGTGAGAACAGGGCAGACCAGTCACAAAATGACTGCAACGGAGGCCACGCTGGTGATGTCCAGCAGCTCTCTGTTGAGAAGGTAGAGGAAACTTTTCTGGCTGGTAGCATCTGCCTCCACAGGGTTGAGCGCCTTTCCCATGTGGATGTACGCAGAAAAAGCACAAAGCCGCATCCGGAAAAATAAGGTTGCTTAACTTTTAACGATGGCAGGGGTTTAGCAAGAAGGGCGTGTTACCTCGTAGGCCTTGCTAATCTGGATGAATTTGTCTTCTGCTCCAGGGTCCTTGTTTTTGTCAGGGTGCCTACGAGGCAGAACAGGAGGAAAAGAGGGTCAGCAGTTCCCCGGGCGGGCACAGTGAGCTGTCGGCGAGCGGGACGTGGACAGTTGGGGTGCGCAGCGGCACCCGCTGAGGCTGAGATCACATTTTCTAGCTGGCAAATGCTCTCCCACCCCCCCAAAACGCAGCACTGGGATGCATGCCCGCAAGCCCTGTCCCTCTGTCTGATCCTTCGTCAACGGCACGAGCCTAGGCCAAGGGAGCGTGTCTCTTCCCCACCCGCTATGGCGATGAGTCCCTTGGCTGTTGCCCTACATAGCTACCAGCTTCTTCCAGAAAAATACCTCCCGCCACAGCCCTTGGGGACGTCTCAGGCAAAGCCACACAAGCCCTCAAAGCTCTGCGGCCGTGCCTCAAGCCCTCTCCTCAGCGTGTGACATTTGTGGATGCCGCGCGCTTCCCTTCCACGGCGCGGGGGCCGCGTTGCCCTTGGGTGTCGACGTCTCACAGCGAGAGTCAGACCTAGGGAAGGTCCCCAGCTGAGCCAGGGAGAACCTCTTCCCCCGCAGCCAGGCCCCGGGAGGGTTTGACGGTATGGCGGCTCACGGGAAGGCAGCTGCTCGGTTTCAGGATGACTCTGGCCTGCCAGCAGGACCTGGCGCTCGTCTGCAGCCGCCCGCTGAGCCCCGAGCGGCGCGGACAGCCGGGTGAGGTGGCCGGCGCCACGGCCCG
>JAVJGI010000040.1:110030785-110043721 GCA_035590275.1 Ibycter americanus
GGGTGGCCCCTGTGTCCCCTCACCCCGGGGAGGTGGCCCCTGTGTCCCCTCAGCCTAGTGACAGGCCTGGGGGTGGCTCCTGTATCTCCTCAGCACTGGTGACAGGCCCAAGGGAAGGTCCTGTCTCGCCTCACCCCTGTGACAGGCTTGGAGGAGGGTGGCCCCATGTCCCCTCACCCTAGTGACAGGCCTAAGGAGACCCCCATGTCCCCTCACCCAAGGGGGGTGGCCCCTGTGTTTCCTCAGCCTGGTGACAGACCCAAGGCAGGGCCCCGTGTCCCCTCACCCTGGTGACAGGCCGAAGGGAGGCTTCTGTGTCCCCTCAACCCCGTGACAGGCCCAAGGGAGAGCCCTGTATACCCTCAGCCTGGTGACAGGCCTGGGGAGTGGCCCTTGTCCCTCTCCAAGCTGGGCCCTGTGGGTAAGAGGTGTAAGAACTGCCCCTTGCCCCAGCCAGTGCCAGGCACAGGCCCTCAGTTTCCCCTCTTGGTTACTGGGGACAGGCCTGGGAGTGTCTCGCCTTGTCCCATGCGCTGCTGACAAGCTGGCGGGTGCCAGTGTGTCCCCTGGGCAGGGGCTGAGGGTGCTCCCTCCTGCCTTTCCCTCCAAGCCCAACGGTGGGCTGCAGCTACGTGTCCTCAGCAGGGCTCGGTGGATGGAAGGGGTCAGGGCTGGGGTTCGCGTGGCTGCTGGGGGTCTCTGTGACTGTCCGCTGGCTCTCGGTCTCGTCTGCCCCATGGAGGTGTGCTCAGCGTGCGTCCCCACAGTTCCCCTTTCTGGGTGCCAGCTGGAAAGGCTGGCCAGGCGGTGTGCCTCAGCCTGGGGAAACATGCCTGGGCTTTCCTCTGCAGAGCGCCGGCAGTCGAGGAGAGCAAGCCCGGCAGCTGGTCATCGACCTGGAGACTCGAGGGAAGCAGGCTTTTCCTGTATTCCTCTCGATCCTGCGGGACACTGGGCAGGGTGACCTCGCAGACATGCTGACTGAGGAGTGCGAATGCCTGCCAGCACCACTGCAGCCGGTGGACCTGAGGCCTGTCGAGCTGGACTTACATGGAGAGAAGCGGAATAAAAGTAAGTATCAAGGGCGTGGTCTTTTCTGGGCAAACAGCAGCCTGGGGTGTGACAGCTGGGATCCCTCTTGCGTGGATGATAGCGTGCAAAGTCCTGGTTTTCATTGCCCTGGAGCATGGGTCATAGAGGGGACTATGCAGAGCTGTTGAAAGAACATCATGCTTTCCAGCAGCAGAAGCGTTTAAGCTTGGGCTATCTGCTCACAGTGTGAGGAGCTTCCTTCTCTGTATTTTTGCATGTGACCTCTGCAGTACCTCCGTGAAAATGGGTTTTGTCATGTCTTCACCATCTCGTGCTCTGCTGAATCTGCGAGCAGACGCAGCCCTTGCGGTTGTAAGAAGGAACCTTAGTCAATTGAATGCTGGAAAGGAGAAAATGGATGTGATGGCATATCACAGCCTTGCCACAGGGCCGCTGTGACGGGCGGCTGTCGGCTCAGGTCCTTCTGGGGACCCTGGTTTGTTTATTTGGAGCATGAAATGGGAAGGGGGAGAATGCAAAGCCTGACTGTCCTGTGTTGTTACAGATGGGAACTTTCCTGCACGTTTGTCCATCCCAGTCCAAGCTGAGAGTGAAAGGCCTCGGACGCCTCCTGCACCAGCCCAGGGTAAGTTGCATCCCAGGCTCTTCCAGAGAGAGGGCATGCTGAGCGCTCATTTCTGCTGTGTGGCGGGGCGGGAAGGGGGAGTTGGTATGTGGTGCTGACACATCACAGATGACAGGGAAGGATCAACGTGAAATCAGGGTGAAAGGTGTACGACGTCTCATCATGGAGAGCGGAGAGCTAACTACTGTGTGTCTGTTGTGTGTTGTAGGTGGTTTGGATGTTGGTAAGAGGAACCGCGACCTGGTAAGTACTTGTTTAGGCATTCCCAAAGTGTTCCCTGTTAAACCAAAGCTCCGTGCCTTGTGGGTGGCTACTGAAAATAACCCTGGGATAGCTGGTTCTCACTTTGTGTTATCTGAGTAATAGCTCCGAGGCCAATGCTGGTGTAACGGGGCTGATCGGGGCTTGGGGCAGGTAAATCATTAGCGAGCTCCTCCATAAAGATTACTGCAGCTGTGATGCAAATAACGAATGGTAGAGCTAACGCTTACGCTTAATTTCGGAATGCACTAAGTCGTGTGTTGTCTGCAAAGTGCTGTTTAGACTTAGTAATCGTAGCGTTGAGAGGCAGACGCCAGGAAAACAGAGATGAAGGTGTGCAGTGTGCTTTGGCGTGTTGGGAAGTGCGCAGGGAAGTGGGTATTGTGAACGTGTCTGGAGTTGCCTTCCGATAGCCTGCGGGTATCTGACACAGAAGGAACGATTTGGCCATGTATGTGTGAGGCTTCTGGCTGTAGTGGTGTGGGTGTTTGGGTAGCCCTTGTAAGATTGCCGTGGTGCTGTTGTTGATGGTAGAGCTGAATCTCTGGGAGATTTATCTGCCCTTTCTCTTGGCTCCTCACGTGGACTGCTGTGGTGAGGTTTGGTGGTGATGCCTAAAGAAACCTCCCAGGATCTTCAACTTGCCATGGGAGACGCTGTGGGTAAAGCAGTGGCCAGTTTTCCTCAAAGGCGGTCCCCGATCTGGCGAGTGGTTTCGTGTTCCCCAGCAGCTGATAATGACGTGTGTGTGGAGAGCAGATGCTCTTATCTGTCTGTCAGCCTGGGGAAATGCAAAACCTGTGAAATGAGCTGCTTGAAGGAATCGCCTTCCTTGTTGGCACCATGTCCCATGGGATTAGCCGGTAAGCACTTCAAATAAGAGGGTGTTTAACTGCGGTGTGTGCTTGGCAGGTTTATGAGCTGAAAGCGAACCCGTGTGGACGCTGCCTGATCTTTAACAACGTCAACTTCAGTAGAGATTCAGTATCGGATCTGTCAACTCGATATGGCTCCGACGTGGACTGCAAGAAGCTGGAGAAGCGCTTTAAGGCCTTGTGCTTTGACGTCCAGACTCAGCGGGATCTGAAAGCTCAGGTGAGGCTGGCTGCATCCAGCTAACGCGAGGGACAAGTGGCAAGCCGCTGGAAGCGACTCCTGTTGTGTGTTGCGGGATGCACCCCCGTGGCAGCAGCATGCTGAAAGCTCCAGCCTGTGCTGTGAAAAGAAATAATCGACCACTTGCATCCTCTTTGTTACTGTCGAGCTGCGATTGCAGGAGAGAGGCCCTTGCGCGTTTTCACTCTTCTGCCTGAACTTTGATTCTTGCTTGCGATCTGTAGGGAAGCAGCTGAGCCTGTTACGCTGTGTAGCTCTGCCAGCCCCAGGGTTGCATGTGGCTGGGGATGCAAGTCGCCAGTTCCTACGATCCTCGGCCGTTACTGGAAGTGGCAGGGGAAGCTCAGCCATCTGGAGCTGCTGCCAAAAGTAGAACAAGGTTCTCTGCTCACCTGCTGGCGCTTAATCGGCAGTAGTGCTTTTCAGTGGCTAAATTGTGTGGAAGTGCAGTTTGGTTTGTGTTGCTGTGTCACAACGCAGCGAGGAGGGAAACCTGTGTAATTAAAGTAACTAATGTTAAATAAGGTGGAGCCACAGAAACGCTGGCTCTCTGCTGCTGCCTTTTGCCGTCTGTATGTGGGGTGTGGGTTATTCTGTGGCCAAGAGATGGACCAGATCCTTCTGAGCGGTGCAGCCGCAATGGATGGATAAGGGCTGGCCCAGCAGTGATCTGTGGCTGAGGTATGGTTTGAAAAACTCTTACCGTGACCATTTCCTATGTAGGAAATGGTTTCGGAGCTGCTGAAGCTGGCACGGCGGGACCACAGTGCCTTGGACTGCTGTGTGGTGGTCATCCTTTCCCACGGCTGTCAGGTGGGTTCGTCGCGTCTCTCCTTTTGCTCGTTAGGCTGGCTGCCTGCGTGGGAAAGGGCCGATTCCCCGCGGGGCGGGAGAGAGGGTAGTGGTCTGTCATGGCTGATCTGAGGGCTGTTCTGCTGCCACAGTATGTTGCAAGGAGTTACGTTCTCGTATCTGGGTGAAAGAAAATGGAGCTTTTCCAGTGTGGTTTCGTCTGGTGTTGCCTGTGGACAACTGTGGTCCATTTTGGAGGTTGGGGTGTATAATGCAGAGCTGAACAGTGGGCAGTGAGCGAAGGGAGGTATCGCGAACCCTCACACCATGGTCGTTTGGTCCTTCTGTTTCTCTGGCTCTGATGGAGGAGACACTGTTAGTTGTAAAGCCTGTTCCTTGCAAGGTAAAGGCCTCGAAGGATCAGGAGAGGAGAGCAGTTGTTAGGAAAATAGGGTGTGTTACATGCCCACTATCCCAGAGGATGAAGAACCCCATCGCTGGAGGAGGTGGGATAGGAGGTGGATGACGGGAGGAGCTGGATGGCTGGGTTCCAGTGTGTGTCAAACGACTCCCGGGTGTCCCCTCGCCCTGGCGTGGTGTGCGCCCTCACACCGACGTGAGGAAGTGAGATTTGGTCTGGTGCCTTTAGGGCTCCCTCGGAACTGGCCTTGCCTTCCGCCTTACTAGCTCCTGGATTTTCCTCTTACAGACAAGCCATATTCAGCTTCCCGGAGCCGTTTACGGAACGGATGGAAAACCCATTCCGATAGAAAAGATTGTGAACTATTTCAATGGGTCCAATTGCCCGAGCTTGAGAGGAAAGCCCAAACTCTTCTTCATCCAGGCCTGTGGTGGAGGTGAATCTTTGTTTTGGTTCTGGTGGCGAATCGGCTGTTGGGCATGAGCAGGCTTCAGAAATGCGGTTAGGCTTTGGCCTCTTCTTCCTTTTTTGTTCTTCACCTGTCTCTCTGGCTCTCTTCTCTTGCTCTCGGCCATGCATCCTGACCACTGGCGCAGGCGGAGTCTGAGGGCTTGGGCACCAGCTTCTCAAAGAAGGGTGGGACTGATCTGTGCGTGCCAGAACGGTTTTTCTGCACGGAGGGGATGCGGGACAGAAGGAGGGGAGGAACTGCAGTGCACACCAAGCACCTGCTCCAGGTCTTGGGCCATAAGGTCGGCGGGGAAGCACGGACCTCAGGGAGTTTTTCTGGTGGAAGGTCTGTGCAAATGGGTCGAGAGCGTAAAACTCCTTCTCGGACAAAGGTTGGGTAAACTTGCCATCCCAGACTCCTCAAATTGACTTTTATAGAGTCACTTCCTGGAACCTTTTGTTTTGCACTCTACAGATGCCAAGGCAATTTTTATCAACTGTCTGACAGGCTAGATACTTGATGGGATGAGAGAGTATTTTGGGTTTCCCCCTCCCAGATTGGAGGAAGACTCTTACATCCCAGAAGTAGCCAACTGATGTATTTCTCAGATATCTCTCAGGAAAACAGACCTTTTTAAAAAGCACAGAGGGACGTTTGTTGCATGTTTAGGGCCTTCATTAAATTACTAGCATAGAGTAATTCAGCTGATGGCCACAGGATATATATATATTCCGCCCTGTCCCAGTAGTAAGATGTCTGGCACAGTCCTTTTTGTTTCAAGACAGTGTTTTACAGTTGGACGGGATGATCATAAAGGTATTTTCCAACTGCAGTGATTCAGTGATTCTCCGAGAGCTTTTGTGTGAGTTGCCAGTGGCTCCGACTCAACCAGCACAGCCAAAGGGCCATTTGGCCTTGTGTTGTTGGAGAGCTTTTACTCTTTTTTTTTGTTACACATTTTTTTTCATCTTAACAGAGGACGTACAGTCGGTGAGCGCTTGGATAAGATGAACTTTAGGGACTGTCTCATTGCCATTTTTTACAGAGCAAAAAGATCAAGGCTTTGTGGTGGATTGCGAGTCGCCCGGAGATGAAGCTCCTGGAGGTGCTTTGGAGTCAGACGCGACTCCTTTTAGGGGTCTGTCGGGGAACGTGGACGAGCCAGACGCCATAGCCAGTTTGCCCACACCCAGTGATATCTTGGTCTCCTACTCAACTTTTCCAGGTGAGACAGTCCTTGCAAATCCTTTGCCAGCTACAGGGGGATTAGCCAAGAAGGTTGGAGCTTTGCAGACAAAGTCAGGGGCAGTTAGGGGCAACTGGCTCCATCGGAGACAGCACCCAGGGAGCGGCAGTGACTCGATCAGGCAAGAACAGAAGACTGGCTTTAGCAGAAGTGTTCTTGTTCTTTCTCTGCAGGTTTTGTCTCCTGGAGGGAGGCGTCAAGCGGCTCGTGGTATGTGGAAACGCTGGACACTGTGCTGGAGCAGTATGCCCATTCAGAAGACCTACTGAACATGTTGCTGCGGGTAAATGCCTTATTTTTTCCCCCAGCTTTTTGTAGTTGTGATGAAAGAAGTAATCAGAGCTGCAATCAGCCAGGGCGTGGAGGCCTACGCTTAAAAAGCAGGAAGGATGGTCTTGAGCATTCAGTTTGTGGAGTGGCTAGTTGGAGCCACTGTGGAGAGGTCTAATAACAAAGAAAACATCTGGCCTCAATCTGCCAAAAATTGCCTTGAGGTTTCTCTAGTGAAAAGTAATCTGGAATGTATGGGCTGTAATCTTTTCCAAGGAAATTGCTAAAAAATGACGTGGTTCACCCCAGCCTCAAAAGCCCAAGCTGATGGCACTGGAGGCACCATCATAAGCGTGCCATCACGTGTCCAGGCAGAGCACACCCCTGGGGAAGACCCACCAGGTCTCATGCCTGGAAATCTCTGCAGGTGCTCTCTTTCTCTCTGGTGCTCCCGTCACACCATGGTAAGTCCTGAGGAGCATCTCGCCCTTGGGAAGATGATGCCACGTTTGTGTTCGTGTGTCCCACTGAGCGAGAAGCACAACACACAGGGAACGTGGAACCCATGTGGCTAATGAATGCTGTCCTGTGCGTGCCCTGTTGGCTAGAGAAGGTGGCCAAAGGTGGGGATGAGCGTAGGTACTTCTAGACGCCTTTCCTGGTCTCTGTGGGTAGGAGAAGAAAAGTCTTAGGTGGAGGTGGCAGGGGAGAGGACCTCAGTTTCTTGTCATTTTCCTGATGTCACGGCGCTGCTTTGGCACGTGGCGGCGGCATGGCAGCCATCAATGTTGAGGGAGTGGTGTGAGGAGACCCTCTCTCCGCTGGCTGGCATTTGGTGTGAGGGAAGCAACCATGGGGAAATGACAGGCATGTCTGGAAGAAAATGGGTGGAAAGGGAATCTGCTTCGAAGTGAACACCCAAAGGGAAAAGAGGGAGTTGCGGCACCTGCTGAGAATCACCCACCGCAGGCAGCGGTGGCTGATACAGCTGGGGTTTCCCAAAAGGTCCCATTCCCTCGAGTGCCTTTTGTTTTTGTGGGCAAAAATGTCTTATTTGAGGAGACCTGCCCTCCCTCCTGTCCCACAGTCCCATTCCCCATCCTTGTCGCCATGCTTCCCAGGAGAGAGGCCGTGCCCTGACGCACAACTTGGAGAAGCATCCCACTCCTTGACCACTCTGCTTCTATTCTCAGGTGGCAAACGCCGTCTCTGCCAAGGGGAGGTACAAGCAGATCCCAGGCTGTTTTAACTTTCTCCGTAAGAAATTCTTCTTCACGTGCAAATGATGCATGAGCTCTGAGGTGCCCGCCGAGTGCGAGCGTTACTTGCCTGCGGCCGGATGAAATCTGCGCCCACCAGCGCTTGGCATTGATGCTCCTGGAGGCCTTTGTCTGTTGAGATGTTTGTCTTGAGAAATGTAACCTGCCAACGCTGTCCTTGCTGTGAGGTAGAGATAAGATGGAGAATGGCGCTGTGCCGATGGGGAACATTCAGGACGGAGCAGGTATGGGTGTGAAGGAAGGTCCTTGGCCAGGCGTGTGCTGGCCCAGAGCCTCTGTGCTCACAGAAGACAGTGCCTCTAGCTCACCGTGATGTGGCCATGCTCGGCCTCAGAGTCATTTTTTTCCTGGTGATCATGGTGTTTGTGTCCTTTGCCAATAACTGATCAATGGAATTGAGGTCCGGCCCTTAAGTGAAATGACATGATTTTTGCAGTTGATAGTTCTCGTTTTCAATAAAGTGCAATGAAAGAGGAAAGAGATCTTTTGCGTTGCCATTTCCTTGTCTGTTGCATCTTGTGAATGCCATTTCAGCGTCTCCTGAAGGTTTCCCTGAAATGGGAAGAGCAAGAAAAACCTCACTCACACAAATTTTGAGCCTCCTGCTCTAACCAGTAGTGTTTCTCTAACACGGCCACACCAGCAGATGGAGAAGGCAGCTCCTGTCCTTTCGGGAAGTCGATTGGAGGTGGAACTGGAGTTACAGTGGGAAACTGAGGAGGATTCCTTCAATGATTGGAGCTGAGTTGAGGCGCTTGCCCTGATGAGCTGCTGCAGTGACGGTTTCAGGTCAGAAACCCTGGATGTTTGTGGGATTTTGGGGCGAAAGCATCCTTGGAGACCGAGGAGCTGCTCTCAGGAGCTGCAGCTGCCTTTGGGTATGTAGGTGGGGAAGGGAGGCGGCGGCAAGCTGCCGTGCATGCTGCACAGAGCTGGGCCGGGGCAGAGAGCTGCACGTGTGGCTGCCCAGCCCAGCTTCATCGTGCGGGGCGATTTATGCTCTTGGGAAACCGTGCGAGGGTTTTGGCGCTGCGAAGGCAGATCGGGCTGTGCCCCTTCGCCTCTGTGCTGCTGCGGGGGGCGAGGGATGCGTGTAGGTGGGAGGCTTGGGGATTCACAGGGAACCTGGGAACATCTGATCAGCCTTTGCAGTCACTGGGTATTTCCATGGTTTGCTTTATTTTTGAGAGTGTTTTGGATGCTTTGAGGCAGTTCGGCACTGTGACCCCATGACTGGGGTGGAGAGGGGTGGGTCCCAGCTGGAGCTGGGATGTGGCTGTGATGGCCCTGCCCATGCCCAGGGTGTTTGTGAGAGCCCAGTGCCACAGCGGTCCCTTCCCTGTGTCCCCAGGGTGTGGGGTGGCTGGAGTATCCCCTATGGCTGGAGCACGGTTGCTGGGACAGTGGGTGCCAGCATGGGTCTGGCACGGGGTGGTGAGAGCTGGGTTCCCCCTGTGGCAGATGTCCCCTTGTCTCCGAGTGCCTGTCTGTTTTCCCCCCAGTGTCTTCCTCTTGCCTGGTCTCCCACCATCCCTCCATGTCCCTCCTTATCTTTCTCCCATCAGCCTTCCTTTGGTCTGTGTTGTGCCCCACCAGTTTTCCTCTGTCCGCTCTGTATTCTATTTTTTTTGCTTGGCACTGTTTTACACCTCTTGGCAACCAACCCCCTGGCTCTGATTTGCGTTACTCCTCTGTCTCCCCGCTTTCTCCCCTCTCCCATCTTTTTGGCTCTTGGAGCTGAGAGAACTCCCCTGTGCCGGTGCCTTTGAGCCTCCTTACTGATCTTTTTTGTGCCTGTCTTTCTCCCTGTTGGTCTGCGCTTCCCCCTCAGCTTTACCCCCTGGCTCCCCACTCCGCCTGGGGTTTCCCCCTGCTGGGGCAGAATGTTTTTGGGTTTTCTGATGTCTTATCCCTCTCCATTTCCCAGGCTGTTTCCAGAGTCATGTTATGGTGGAAAACAACAGAGCAGGGGGAGAGAACTGTTAGGCCTTGGTTTTCCTGGGATTTTATTTGTCAATTCCAATGAGGCCTACACCTCTGGCCACGCTGGCAAGTGCCGCATGGTCCCTGGGGACAGCGGCAAGCCTAGTCCCGGGCAGGGGGCTCGCATGGCCCTGGGGCTTGTGGCTGCGCTCCCGAGGCCCGCCGCTGGTCCGGTGCAGGTGTTGGTGCCGTTTGCTGGTCCGGTGACGGTGTCGCACACTGGTCCGGCGGCAGCATGACTCCTAAGCCAGGCACCACCCATCCGGTCCCCCGCAGAGCTCCAGGCGCTGCTGCCGTCCATCTCTGCTCGTCCTTCCATCACCAGGCTCCTTGCTGGGCTCCAGCAACCACGATGAGACGGTGAGTGGTTCCACTCAGGGGTATGTGGTGTGGGACCCCTCCACACCTCCCCGGCAGCCTCTTCCCACCCGCTCCCATTGCCACGGCTGCCTCTTTCCCTGGAAAACCCCACATCTCCCCTGTGGCAGCTCCAGCTCAGTCGAGAGACCCCACAGCCAAGACCCACGCAGCAGCCACCCCCCGCCCCGTCTCTCCAGTCACTGTGGAAGGAGATCCACAGTAAGACGCCCAGCTCCTGGGCCACATCGCAGGTCCTGGAGCCAGCACAGGCCATGCCACGCAGCTCCCAGGAGCCCCGGCTGCAACCAGGCTCCCTCAAGCCACCCCCGCACCCCATCAGGCCCCCCAGGACCAACCCAGGTCCCTCAAGACTCCCCATTAAAAATCAGCTGCCCTCAGGTAGCCCAGTGCCAGTCAGGTCCCCCAAAACCTCCCAGGACCAGCCATGTTCCCTAAAGCATCCTAGAATCTACCAACCCTCCCTCAAAGGCCAACTGGTTTCCCTAGAGCCCCCCACGACCCCCCAGCCACACCCCACCCCCGCGCCCCCCAAACCACCAGCCAAGCCGCGAGCCCCTCGGCTCAGCCCTGGGCATGGATCCCACTCCCCACAACGGGGGGCAGTTTGTGGGACGGCTGCCCACCTCAGCCTCCCCAGGAACGTGGCCAGCCCTGCTGTCACTGGACACAGCCCTGGGGGTCTGCCCCCAGCTCCACCACATGATTCCCCCCCCAAATAACCAGTGGGACACGAGGCCCTCTCAGCACTTTCGCCTTTATCACACTCGAGATTTGTTGCACCACGTGCCGCCGCCTCAGTTCGTGCTCATTTTCTGCCAACGACAAGACACGGTGCGGGTTGTGAGGAGACCTTCGGCTGGATGGGGACAGCGCGGTCCGTGCCTCTGGGGGGGCACAGGATGGGGCACCCACCTCGCTGATCCAGTCGATGTAGGCGGACACCCGCGTGAAGACCGTCGGCTTCCTGATCATGTTGCAGCTCAACCCGGAGCCGAAGCTGACGATGCCGTCCACGTCCCAGAGCCCGTTGCGCTGGCAGTTCAGGGGGCCGCCCGAATCCCCCTGCCCAGACGGACAGACGCTTGCTACCTGCCGCTCCTGGGCACCCTGGCCAGCCCACCCCCTCCAGCTGGGGACACCCACCGCCCCGCGGTGCCGGCACTCACGTTGCAGCCGGAGACCACGCCATCACCGCCGGCGCACACCATGGTGGTGCGCACTGTGCTGCCCCACCAGTCTCGCTTGGAGCAGGTCGCGTAGTCCACCACGGGCAGCAGGGCTTGCTGCAGGACGTCAGCCAGAGGCCCATTCGCTGCAACGACAGCGCCTTGTACCCCGCGCCCCCTTGCCCCCCGACTCCTCCCCAGGGACCCCGGGCTTACTCCAGAGGCGTCCCCAGCCGGTGACGTAGCAGGGGTAGTTGTTCTCCAGTATCAGGCCGGCGGGCGGCAGGCAGGCGGGATGAATGGTCTCGCTCTCCTCCACCTCTTGCGCCAGCTTGATCAGCGCGATGTCGTTGCTGCAGGGAAAGCCGAGCCATGGGCATGAGGGACCCTGGCCACAATGCCCCCTGCCCGCCCCCCCGGCACATCCCATCCATTACATGATTAAGAAGGAGTTCCACTTCTCGTGCACGATCATCTTCTCAACGCCCACGGCCAGCGAGCCCGGCTCGTCCTCCTGCGACAGCACCTGCTTGCCCAGCACCACGCGGTATGTCATGCTAGAGCTGCCGGAGGGGGAGAAGGGGGTGTCAGTCTCCACAAATGTCTTGTCCCCCCCTCCCCGCTGCGAACCCCCCCAGCACTCACCTGATGCAGTGGGCGGCTGTCAGCACCCAGTTGGAGGCAATGAGGGTCCCGCCGCACGTGTGGTGCCAAGCATTGTTGCGGCTGTACTGCAGGGAGATCTGTGAGGATAGCAGCACAGCGTCAGCACAGGGGTGTCCCCCGCATCCCCATGCCCCCATCCGCATGCCCCCCCCCCCCTTACCTGCCATGGCCAGCTGTGGGGCCGAGCATCTTCGCCACCCACCACCCGGGTGCCCAGCAGTGGCGGCACGGCCGGCTGACCGCATCCGTAGGCTGCAGGACACCCGGCAAAGGGACCTCAGCTGCCACCAGCACCCAGGGCCACGGCCCGTGCTGGGGTGCCATCTCCCCCACCCCCATCCCTTGCCCTCACCCACCATAGCCGAGCAGCACAGCGAGACACAGAGCCCCCAGCATGGTCGCGCAGTCCCGAGGTGCCGTGCCGCAGCCGCTCGCCCCTCTTATAGTGCCTGCCACAACTGCCACCAGCGGCAGAGACCTTGGCGTCACCCCTGCTGCCACCAACATGTGGTGACTGTCCCACGCCGGGATGGGGGCACCCCAGCCCCATGGCCCCATCTTATCACCTTCGCCTGTGCTGCCTGGGAATGGCCCCAGCTGCCCACCACGCGCCGGCACCGTGCCATCGCACTGCAGGGATGTCTGGCCCCGACCTGGGGCCAGCTGCTGGACAGCCCCCCCCCAGCCATGCCGCTCTGTGCTGGGGGGGGGAGCCGGGCAGCCCAACTGCACCCCAACCTCAAGCACTGGCTGCCCCCAGGACATGGCGACCCCAGCCCACTGCCCCCACGCTGCCGAGCTCCTCTTACGCTCCATGCTGCCAAGGCTGGCCAACCCCCCCCGGCTGCTCCCGGGCTGCAGAGCAGGGCTGGGGGCTGGGGGCTGGTGGGGGGGGGCAGTCCCTGGGCACACAGGCTGATGCCCAGAGGGTTGCTGAAAACCTGCCATCATGCTGCATCCACACACCTGGATCGGGTCCCCACTGCTTCCCACGCTGCCATCCTGGCACTGCCACGGCTCAGCGCCCTTCGCCATCGCCTGTCCGGGGGGGGGGGCTGGCTCCCAGCCAGACCCTGCTCCCCACAGACCCCTTCCCCCCACCCGCACCCCCCCGCAGACACAGCCGCCCCTCGGCTCCCCACACAGGCACCCAGCGTGCTTACGAAATATAATATTTATTTGGGATTAAAATAAAAAAACCAAAACACAGCCCCCCCCCCCCCCC
>JAVJGI010000040.1:110050267-110065081 GCA_035590275.1 Ibycter americanus
CGCCCCCCCGCCCCCAACGGCTGGCAGGTTTGGCGTTGCTCGGTCCCCCCACACAGCAGCCCTGCGCTCCTGTGGGGCCGCGTTCCCAGCCCCATGGGGCCTTACGCCCCAGCTGCCCGCCACAGCACGGGGACCGGCGGGCACGGGGGTCGCAAGCGCGAGGGGCGATGACTGGAGGAGGGCGGGCAGGCGATGGGACAGACCCCACGCAGCCGCCGGGCTGTACTCACACACACGCGTGCATACCTATCTATATGTACGTATACGTACACACATCACGCATACACTGGCCTGTATCCGCACCTTCTCTATTGCCATAAACCCACCGCGCTGGGCGAGCCGTGCGCTGCGGGAAAATCCAGTCCCAGGCGCCGTGCCGTCCCGCTGGCGTGCCGGGAGGTACGAGGTACCAACGGGGGCTCCTCAGGGTGCGCCCCTCGTACCTCACCCCACGTTACAGACTCCACGGCGCGGCCACCTGCTCCCACCGCAGACCCCCAGCTCCCGCGGGCCACGCGGTGCCTCCCCTACGCGCATCCCATCTCGGCAGCTTCTGCTTGGCGCTCCTTGGCCGTCGGCTTTCCCGAGCAGAAAGGCTTCTTGGCTCCGGGCTGCGGAACAGAGAGATGCTGCCCGCCACGCTCACCCGCAGCAGCTTGGCACGGCTTTGGTGCCACCTGCGTGACGTGCCGGACCTTCCCTTCTCCCTCGCCCCTAGCGCCCAAACCCACCGCCACGGCTGCCTACGGGTGCATCGCCCAGCCCGGCTGGGCAGGACACCCAGCCTCTCGTAGTGCTCAACCCCCCCCGGTCGCTGACAGACGGGGCGGGTACGACCCCACATACCCCTGGGATAACACCTGGAGTCACCTGCCTTCTACTTGCAGGATTCACCTCTTACCAAGAGCCGAGTGTTCCGGCTGCGCCGCGCATCCCCTGTGCCTTCCCACAGTCGGGGCGGAGGCAGCTTCCAGTGCCTCGACTGAGCTCAGAGCTGCCTTTGAACCCTCAGCCATGGGGATGTTTGTCCCCCTGGGACCCCAGGTGCCCTCGGGGGGCTGCGCTCACCCACTCCCCTGCTCTCACCTGGTACCGTTTGGCCTCCCGCAGCAGCTTCTTCGCCCGGCTCAGCTGGAGCTGCGTCCTCTCCAGAGCCTCCTGCAGCAGAGCCTTCTCTTCTGCCTCCCTGTAGGCTTCATCCTCCAGCCTGGACATTTCCTCCCAGCACTGCTGCAAGGATGCTTCATTCAGCCTGTGCAAAACAGGTGGGGGGTGGCTCTGTCACCCCCACGGAGCCGCAACCCCCAAGCGGGGCTCTGCCCCAGGGGAGATGGCTGTGGAGCACAACCACACCATGCCCACCTCCCGCCTCGGACCCCCCGTGCCGTGGGGTGACACCTTGCACGTGTCTTAGCCAGCATTTTCCCTGCTCCCACGCCTTACGCCATGGATGAGACGCTGCCTCTTCGAGGCTTCCCCCTCCTCACGCCCACCCCCAGGCACCCCCCCACTGATGGCGGTGGTCCTGATAGTGGAGGAATTGTAAATGTTGCAACTAACATAGCCATGACATCGCCGAGCGTGCAGCGCTGCATTGTGTAGTTCAGCTACTAGTAGGTAAGAACCGGTGCGAAACCAAGGCATGAGCCCAGAGTGCCGAAACAGGGCCAGGAGAAGAAGAAGATGACAAAGAAGATGACAAAGATGTCCCAAACAACCACCAGAGAACCCCTGACCCATTAGACCACACATACGTAGTAAGAGTGTAGATGTGATAAGTAGTTCATGGAGCTGTAATGAATATGCTAATAGTTTCCCCAGAAATGTCATTAATATGTATAGATTGGCCATATAAAAACAAATGGTGAACAAAGTCGGGATGCGTGTTGGGTGGAACTTATTCCCTGTGCATCCAGCACCAAAAATAAAGAATGCCTGCCTTCTAAAACTCCAAACCGAGTATTAGAGAGTTTTGCCTCTGATTTTTTGGTCTCCATCCCTTCTGTTTGGCACACCAGCCCGGACTGGGACGTTGGGTGGCCACCACCTTGGAGATCGCTATCAGACGTCTGGCCTCCTTTGAATACAGCGGCACATTTACACCAGCCCAGAAATATCCTTCTACACCGTGGCACCAGCGCGCCCATGGGTCCCACCCTGCTCCCATAACCCAGTGCGGGAGCATCACCTTCGGTCTGGACAGCCCTTCCCATCGGCTCCCACACCTGCCTCCTGCTGCCCTGGCCGGGGTACCCACCACCGCATCCCAGGGTCCGGCCACCGCAGCCTCGGGACTCTGCCAACATCACGACCCCGACGCTGCTCAGCCGCGCAGGACCCCGCACAGCACCGTTGCAGCACTGAGAGGCCACGTCTCCATTTCTCCTCCCGCTTTGGTTTTCAGCTGTGACCGCCACGCGCCCAGCCTCAGGGGCCGTGCTGCTCCGCTCCCCCGTTCCCCATCGCTTTGCATCCCAGCACCTGTGGCTAACGGCCGCCTCCCCTTGCCGTACCTGAGCCGTTCCATGCCGGCCTCGTAATCCCTCAGCCTTTCTTCTTTTCTTTGCAGGTGACTTTTGAGGTTCCTGATCTTCTCATACAGCAGCTCCAGGTCCCGCCGCCTCTGCAGGCCTGCTTTTTCCCTTTCCTCCTGAGGAAGGTGCTTCAGAGGCTGCATTCCTGAGAGCTCCTGCACCTCCATCAGGCTTCCCAGAGCCCCAATTGCATCAAGGTACTGCGGGCACAAAAGGGAATGCGTTAGTTACTCTGCCTGCCAATTCCTCCACCACCTAACAGCTCACCGCTCAGCCATCTGCTTTCCTTCTGCTCTACGGAGAAGATGACGATGGCAATGTCACCGGGAAGCTGCCACATGCCTTCCCTGTCCTTCCGTTTGCCTCGACAGCCGGCCGGCTGCGGCTCCCCGTGCCTTCGGCATGCGTGCACGGAGGCACTCGGGGGGGTGAAGCACCGCGCCGCAGCGTGACCGGCCCCTGTCACACCCAGCGGTCAATTCCCAGTTGCATGACTCTTTGGGATGGGATTTTGTCCTTTCCCAAGATGAGCCCTTTTCCCTGCTGGGCATTTCCACACCCCTTTCTGACAGAAGAGACCCACTCATGCAATGCAGCCGCTATGCTGCTGATGGCCACCTCCTCTGGCAGCTGTCTGCATCACTCCGCAGCCGCTTGTGCCTCCTTTAGCAGGTGCATCAGTCAGCAAAGGTCTCTGTCCTCACGCACCCTACCTCTCCTTGAGCATCAGCCCCGCCTGCCCAAGGGAACATCCCCAAAGACATCAGGCAGAGAGAGGAGAAGGACATGCTGTTGTGCACCTTGGGGTGCTGAGATGTCCCCCCGGCAGATGCACAGCACACCCCGGGTCCCATGACACGCTGCTCCTGGGGAGCCCTGATGCTGACTGCTTCCTTCTGAAATGCGTTTCAAAACACCCTGCATTCCACAAATGCGGGGTACCGTTTCCACATGTCTCTCGCCGACTTACCATCTTCTCGCCGAGGTCCGTCGCCTCAGCTGCCTCCAGGCTGGTAGCCCCCTGCGAGCCCCCATCGGGAAGGTGGCCGGGAACCTGTGCAGGGAAGGAAAGATCAAGGTGGCCTGCAGGTCGCCTGCCTTTGGGTTCCACTGCCTCGTCCTCCCCACACGGCAAAAGCACCCGGCACTGCCGCGGTCCAAAGCCTCCCACCCCGCACACAGTGGTGTCCCTGAGCAGCGCTACACCAGTGGTGCTGGGCCAGACAGGAGCTGCCACCCCCTCTGCAAGCGCTGCCTTCCATTAGGCTGCACCTCCCACCCTGCCAGATTTCACACCTCCCTCTCCCCCCTGGGCTGCTGCTTTAGCATCCCTGCAAGCTACCCTTCCCTATCCCAGGGAATATTTTCCCAATGCAGCTGCCAGCCCCACAACCCACAAAGTGCCTTCTTACCTTGCTGGCCTTCGCTTTGGCTCCTGACGCTTCTGTGGGCTCCTTCTCGAGACTCATCCTCCAAACTATTTGCTCTGGCAAGTCTTTTGCCAGGACCACCAGCGGCTCTGAACCTTTCTTCGTAGCAGCTGCGGGCAAACGCTGAGTCACCGCGTCGTTCTGCTCTCGGTAAGACGCACCGTGGCTTCATACCTTCACACCTCGGCCGCCCCAAGGCTGGCCACGCTCCCCTTGCACGACACGGAGAGATGTGCAGGCTACGGAGCAAAGCCCGCCCCAGCCTCCCCTGCAGACCTCGCTAGCTGTTCGGGCATCGCTCTTGTTACAGAACTAAGTAGGACACCAACCTGTTTGTCAGATGGCAGCACCGCAAACCGCTACTCTACTTGTAGCTTCTCACCGTAAAAGTGCTGCTTCTCCGTGCTGCTCTCGACGCAGGGACGCACACGGTGGCAAGGGCCCGGCGGAGAAGCAGGCAGGGTGGGTAGATGGCTCTCACAGTGCGTGGTGCTTGCAAGGCTCTGAGGGCACCGCGGCAAGGCTCCGTCCCTTCAGGGGACGGCTGCTCTCTCTGACTTTGAGGCGAGCAGCACCCGAGGGCAGGTGCCTGTGTGCACCCAGCTCTAACTGCACGGCAGCTGCTGCAAACCCTTTGCCAGCCGCCTCTGCTGGCTCCTGCAAATGCCATCTCCTCCCTTGTACCTGCTTACTGGCACGTGATGCCCGCAAAGGATGCTGAGCGCCTTTCTAAAGCCCACAGCCATGCTGCAGGTGCTTCAGAGGTCTTTTCCCATCACCTGCGTGCGTTAACATGCACACACACGTGCACAGGAGAGCTGACTTCGCAAAGGCAAAGCCTGAGCCGCTTGCAAGCAAAAAGCTTTAGCCCCTGGTGCAGCCTGGCACAGATCCCGGTGGCTGCCGAAGCCAACAGATGCATCTTCCCTTTACAGGGGCAGCCATGCTTACCTGATGACTGCCTCTTCTCCAGCATCTTCACTCTTGCCCTCATCTCGGCCAAGCCTTCTTTTTGGCGCTGGATTGTGTCCTCGTGCCTGAGGCCTCGGCATTTCGCCCCGAGGTCGGCCAGCTCCAGCAGCGGCTCCTGGAAGAAGCAGCCCAGCCTGCCTCCGGCTCCACGCCAGCTCAGCCGACACCTGGCTTTGAGGCAGCCTCATGGGCAGATGCTGCCCACTGGGCACCCGCCAAGAGCAAAGCCCACGGAGCATCTTGCCATGGGCTCGTTGGGTAGAAGAGCAGCATCCAAGTCCTTTCTCACTCTGCTGCAGGACGTAAGTCCCACAAAAGCTGGGAGAGGGACCATGCGTGGCTCCCAACAGCCACATCAACATTTTCCACTACTACGGAGCGTTTCCCATCTTTGATGCACCAAGACTGCGCTACACACAGTGGCCAGCACTTAGATGCAATCTCACACATCGTTCTCTTTTAAACTACACCCGTGCCCGCAGACACACGTGTTGCCCTGTTCCAGCGCCATCCTGCCGGCTGCGTTGTGCCCGACAGCCAGACACGCAGACAGCTACCGGGGGCTGCAAACAGCCCACTCGGGTCCGGCTGCCAGCGCCCCGCGGCACTGCTCGGGCCAGGCTGCACCTCCGGCCTCCCACACTTGCCATCCCCATCGCCACGTGTGGCACAGGATGGGCGAGACCCCCCCACTTGTCATCTGGCTGTGAGTCACTGCCTGGCCCCCGCCTCCGTCCAGCCTGCCTCGCTGGCACGCTGTCTGCCACTGTTGCGGTACAGGCTGTACGCATCCTACAGTCCCTCCATCTGCTGCTGCAACCGCCTTTGCATTCTTCCCATTTCCAGCACCGGGAAATCAAGCAGGGATTCGGTGCAGGAGGACAAGGAGCATCCCTTCCTGTCCCCTGCAACGCACTACCTCTGCACCCTCAGCCCTCCACCTGCTGCTGCGTCCTCAGCAAGTTCAGGACAAGAAGGGAGTACTTGCAGATCTTCCTGCCCGCTGCTATCCCCTCTAATTGGCAATTATCGCAGCTGCGAGCACGCACAACGCTTCACAGTTCCAAGGCGCTGTGCAAACAGTAGCTCGTTAGCTGACAGCAGTGCCGGTGCAGGAACGCGGCCACGCCGGCTCACGAGTAGCCCACACTGGGGAAAGGGTGGCCGGCATTCCTGCCTCCGGCCAGCTGGGAGCAGGGGCCAGGCTTGGCTGGCCGGCACCAGGTCTCGCCACGCCGCTGAGAAACACCATGTGGGCACGTGGTACCCTCGGCACACCCAGACCTCGGCGGACTCGGTGCCGACTTACCCGCTCGGAGGCTTCAGCTGCCTGTGCCGGTGTCCCGGGAGCATCCTCTGGCTTTTCTGCCATTTCTGCCAAGGCAGCCTTCAGTGCCTGGCAGCGGGCTTGGGCTTGCCTGTGCCGAGAGACAAGACCGTTGTGGGCCACCGTGATGGAGGAAGGTCGCCCAAACGGCTTGGGAAGAGCAGCAGCCCATGCACCCACTGCCCATGACCACTGCCTGGGGGGGGACATCCCCTTTGTTACAAGCAACTCCTCAGTGACATGCCCACTGGCACGAGTGCCACTAAACGCCCGTTTTTGGTTCACGTGACACTTCTGCAGAGACCACACTGCTGAGCTCCAGGGTGATGCTCTCACACGGCCCTTTAGCTCACGGGGGGGATACCGAACTGCCACCAGCTGCTGGGAATCCACCGAGCAGCTTTTGCAACGCCTTGGGTCCTGGCAATGCGTACCTTAACTCCTCAGCTGCCACTTTCAGGGCTTGATCCTTCTGCTCCACGAGGCTGGACAGCCGAGATAGCTTCTCTCGGAGCAAGGTCAGTTCCCGCTCTTGGCGTTTCAGCCGGCTCCGGCTGCGCTCCAGTTCCACCTTCCGCTCCTCGCACAGCTCCCCTGGGCACACAGCAGCTTCCTGGGTTTCTAGCTGTCTCCTCACCCAGCCTCAGGGGATCTGCAGTTCTCCATGAAACCATGGTCACGGATGCATCCCCTTTTCCCAGTGCGCTCTCGCGATGCCAGAGCTTGTCCCGGCGGAGCCTGGCCCTGCCCTCGGAGGTGCCCCTGGGATCCCCAGCCGGGCCAGCAGACCTCGCTTTGCTAAACGGCGGAGCAAGGTGCACACCAGAGCTTGCTCCGGCAATTTGCCGTCAGGTTGCAGAACAGGGTTACCAGCGCTTCCCTACTCGTCGCCTTTTCCCCTCCTTACCTTCCTCATCGGCTCTGTCCCTGCATTCACATCTCACCTGTAGAGGCAGCGAGTGGGAGCCGTGCCCGTGCCATCGCTGTCAGGCTCCGGCTCCTTTCTGCCCGCTCTCCAAAGCCGCCCCAGAGCACGGGCATGCCCACCCGGAGACCCCACTGGTCCTCAGGAGCTCCTCCAAGGAGCTCACCGGTGGGATTTGGAGAAAAAGGGTCCCTGTTTCATCCACCCGCTCTGTACCCACGGACCCTCGCTCCCCGTCACACTGCTATCCCTTAGCCAAGGGGCTGGGAAGAAGTCACCTCCCCGAAGGGAATGGACCGCTGGCTTTGCCCTGAGCAGAATGACAACATCGCTTTGGGACGGTGACGTCTGTTTCCCGTTACCACCTGCCCTCGTTACCGCTTGGACGAGGGGTGGGTGGGAAGACAGGAACGCCGCAGCACGCTTCACCCACCTCTCATGTCCGACGCCCTGGCTCGGGTCGCTGCAAGCTCTTTGCTTAGTCTGGCGATGACAGCATCCTGAGACAGGAGCGCGCCCTGCGCTGCTGCCAGCTCCTCCCTGAGGTTCCCAAGAAAGATGCTTGCAAATCCCATGGTTCATTCAAACGACAGTTCACGGAGCCTGTGCATGCCCCCCTAAGCCGCACCCCACGATTAATCCATACACTTCACGTTTTTAGCTGCCTTGCAGTCCCCTGGGCTCCTGCCTGGGGCACCGGGACTTGCCCGCTCGCTCGCTCTTACCCGGCGCCATCCGGAGCGGGCGGCAGATTGCTCACCCGCTGTTCGGCATCACTTGGACGCTACCTGCACTTAAGACCCCCTCGGTCTAGCCAAAGGACTCTTCACCGTCACAGACAAACCAGCTGCAGACAGCCCCTTGGTCTCCCTTCAGCCCTGCGAGTGATAACTGCTCTTCCCCAAGCCCCTGGACCGAGTTCCCCATCAGCAAGCGCCGCTCACCTCAGACAGCCATGCGTCTCCGCGGCGGGACAGACCTCCAGCCGAGCTCCCGATGTCGGCTCGTGGGCATCACCCTGAAATCCTACAGAACAGAGGCTGGATATTTCTCGGTGATGCAGAGATGTTTGGCCTGCTGCTTTGAAGCCTGCAGGACACCTTTTTTTTTGGAAACCCACGTCTCTCAGGGCCCTGCTCCAACAGCGCTTGGACGCTTCCTTCCATCCTTCCTTGCTCGGGAGAGCTTCTGCCCTGGGGCAGCCCCCTGAAGCACCCCAGTCCCATCCCTTGAGAGGGAAGGAGCCCATCTCCAACGGGGAAGCCCCGTCTATGGCTGTGGCACGTCACCAGTTCCCAAAGCCACAGACCGATGCACTGCGAGGCCCTGTGAAACGCTTTCCTCAGGGACTCATGGAGCTTCTCCTGCGCACGGGCAAACCTCCGAGCAACATCTTGCACAACGCTTCCCATAGCGGCAACGGCCCTGCTCCCTCTCCACACCAATCCCACCTTCACCAAGAAGGTTCCCAGTACCTTCCAGTTTCGCCACGAGTGCTGCGTTTTCCTCCTCCAGCGTCTTCTGCTGCTGCTTGGCCTCCAGCAACCTCTCCTCTAAAGCCACGATGGTCAGAGCATGCTGCTTGCTTTGCTCTTTATATTCCGCTACTTCTTCCTGCAGTTTCTGCCTCTGCAACTCATTCTCCTCCCGAACACTCTGGAGCTGCTCATCCTGTGTGAGCACCTGCTGCCGCAAGGCCGCCTAGGAAACAAGGTGCATGCTCTCGCTTTTCCTTCGGGATCGAGATCCACATCCTCTCGCCCGGCTGGCAGTCGGGAGGACAGAGGGAAGGGCGGGATTTCAGGGCTGCGGGGCCCAGGGAACCCTTCCCTGCCGAAACCGTGCCCACACCACATCCTCCGCCTGCACGGGTGGTCGCAGCTACCTCTCGCGTGGTGCTTTCCTCCAGCTCGAGCACAGCTGCTCTCAGTTTGCCGTCGGTGACCTCCTGCTCCTCGGACCGCCTTGCTATGGCCTGCACGAGGACATTGGCAGCAATTGAGTTACCGAGCTTGGAGGAATCCACCATTCTCCCTGTGGAGATGCACCTCTGCCTACGGGGGAGGTGGGGGGTACCCCGCAGCCCACCGATGGCCCCTGGCCAAGCGGACCAGCACACTAGAGAGGGCTTGCACATTTCTTTATCCCGAGCCTGAGCAGCTCTGCTTTACCGTGAGCCACTGACCTCGGTCAGGCTTCTCAGGTGGTTCTCCAGGTCCTGGATCTTCTTCTGTCCTTCCTCCATGGCTCGCTCGCACTTGCCCTTCTCCTCGGTGATGGTGCTCTCCAGGATCTGAGATGTGAAAGCCCACAGTTTCAGCACAGACAAAGTTGTAGCATTCGGCAAAAGGCCTCGACTCCGATGAGGAAAGCTGCCAGGAGGGTTTCAGCTGGGATAGAGCTCATTTTCTGCTCAGTAGCTGGTGCAGTGCTGTGGTTTGGATTTGGTGTGAGAACAGTGTTGATAACACATGGATGTTTGTAGCAGTTGCTGGGTAATGTTTATACTAAGTTCAGAACTCTTCAGTCTCTCAGGCCCTGCCAGCCAGAGGGCTGGAGGGGCACAAGAACTTGGGAGAGAGCACAGCCAGGCCAGCTGACCCGAACTAGCCAGAGGGGTATGCCATACCGTAGGACATCATGCTGAGTACATAAACTGGGGGGGTTGGCTGGGGTCTGCTGATCACTGCCTGGGGGCTGGCTGGGCATCCCTCAGCAGGGGGTGAGCAACCGCATTGTGCATCACTTGGTTTTTTTTTTTTTCCCCCTTCCCTTTGGATTTCATTCCTCTCCCCTTTTCCCTCCTTTTAATTACAATTATTGTTGTTGTTGTTATTATTATTACCATTAAAATATTAAGTTGTTCTTCTCTCAGCCCTCAGGTTTTACCTTTTTCCCGATTCTCCTCCCCATCCCGCTGGGCGCAGGGGCACTGAGCGAGCTGCATGGTACTTGGCTGCTGGCTGGGGTCAACCCCGCCAGAGGGTCCCCGCTCTGGAGCTGGGGCACGTTACGGGAGAAAAGCTTGGCATGACACAAAGCGACTCGACGAGGGAGTACAGCAGAGAGACCAACAAGGAGCCGCTTAGCCGCTCCTCACCTGCCTCCTGAGACAACGCAATGCTGGGCAACAGCCGTTCCTGACGCGACAGGCACAGAAGGACGCGAGAAACTGCCTTACAAGACCCCCACGATATGCTGTCCCCATCACGACACGCAGCAAAACGTTTTGACTAACACCGTGTCCTTGCCAGTGCCATCGGCTCCATGACGTGGCCTTCCCCCGGACTGAGGGTGCCCCCCCAGCTCCACAGGGAATAAATGGCCTTTCCCAGCCAAAGCAGCCCTGAAAGGAGCTCAGCACAGGGAAGGGAGGGAGCAAAGGGCTTGCAAGGAAGCCTGCCGCTGCCTACAGACCATGCAATGCCTTACAAAGCTCACATCTCTGGATGATGCTCCTTGCTTTGCGCTTTCTCCCAGGCACTGGTGCATCCTGCTGGTACCCACGGGTGCTCCCCAGCTCCACCCTGCATACCCTGGGGAGTTCCCGTCACCCGCATCGGTAGCGGAGGACGTCCACAGCCAGCCTCTCGGGGCTGCACCCAGGCAGTTCGGGGCTAGAGGCTTCTGCCTCTCGCCAGACACCTCTTTTTCCCACACCACAGTCATTTTTCTAACAAGCAACCGTGCAGTCGTACCTCCTTGCTCTCCTTGTCCTTTTCCAGTATAATTTGCTGGATTTTTAGCTGTAGGTCTTGCTCATGTTTCGCTTCCAGCTCCTTCACGTGCTCTTGCAGCACAGCTGCCTGCGACTCTCTCTCCTGCTCTAATTGTGCCTACGGGGAAAACGGTAGACACCGAGGCGTTCAGGGGAACTTCTGCACAACAGCAGGGCAAGATGTAAACCTCCACGTCCATTCGCTCCCAAACAACTCGCAACAGAGAGAACTACCCTCCGTCCTGGCCACACAAGGGATACAGGCAGTGACATGCCGATGGTGGGCTCTGTCTTCTCCATTGCCCTGCACTTACTGCAGACCCTGGGAGCTCTGCTACTGTACCTTCCCAGTTCGCATCCTGCACTGGTTCGCTTTGGGCTACCGTGGTGCTTACCAACAGAAAGATCCCCGATCACCTCACTTTACGTACAGATGCATTTCTGTACCTGTAGCACTCGATTCCTCTGTGCAGTCGCCTGGCTGTTCTCCAGCAGCGTCCTGAGAGCAGCCAGCAGCCCTGCAAAAGCCAAGGCAGGCTCGCTGCACGGGGTGCTCATGCAGCCCATGTTGACCACCTGCTCACCCCCTTGCATGATTCCCTTTGGCTATTGCTGACCTTCATCCCGGGCTCTCACCCTCCTCGCCCAATGCTGGGGGTCCGCGTTCCTCCAGATGCAGCAGGGAGGAGAAGGGACTGTCACTAACTTCCCACAGAGCCAGCCCCTGCGCTCGCTGGGGTGTCCAGCACACACACCCCTGGCCGGGCTTTCCCTCCCACTGCTGGGAGCTACTGGGAACAGAGGCATCCGTGGGCACCAGTTCTACCTTGCACCCAGAGACTCTTGCTAGCCTTCGGTTACGGGATTCAGGCTCCAAGGTCCCCTTGGAAAGGCTCTGAGGGGCCAGCTGAGTGTTCCCCTTCTGCACTTACTGCAACCGTAGCACATTCCCACCCCTGGGACATCGTGGCTGTTGCCAAGACATTGCTGGAAGGGAGCTCAGCTGCACACACAACCCAGATGCCTCTTCCCACTGGGAGACTTGTTCTTCTCACACATCGCCACCCATGGGGCCGCACCACCCCTGTCTCCTCTAAGCCCGATGCTTCTGCAAGAGCTGAGGACGGCTCGCTGCTGCCCGATGTTCCCAGTGTTCCCATTACCGCCCTGCTAACCACGGCAGCCTCACAGACACCCCACCCGGAGTCCTGTGGGCAGCACTGGCTACACAGGGTGGTCGGTACCACGGTAGCAGGGGATAAAAGCCCGGTGCTGCTGGAGCAGGTTTCTTTGCTGTCCGACCTGCATGACATTTGCACCAGCGTGGGGGCCTGGCATCCCCCAGGGATGGCTCACACTGGGCTTTCTCCCCTACGGCTGGCTGGCTAGGACATGCCACCTGGAGCAGCTGTGTTCCCAGGGACACCCAACGGGACACAGACCTTTGCCGGAGGTGTGCAGATCCACCCCCATGCTGGCCAGGAGCTGCTCCGCACCCTCCAGCCAGGACAGGGGCACACGTGCCAGTTCCACCACCACTGCCCCAAGGGCTGAGATGGAGGGATGCAGGCACACTGCCTCCAGCCTCTCCAGCTCCCCTCGCAGGCTGTGGCTGCTGCAGGAGCTCTTCAGGCAAGTCTGGACAAAAACACAAGAGGTGAAACAAGCAAGCTGCCACAGTCCATGGGCTTCTGGGGCTTGGCAGCCAACACAGCATCTCTGCACACCTGCTGGGTACCACCGTGGGAACGCTTGGGTACCACACTTTGCTTCAAGGGTTGCTATTTTCAGTGGGAATGGCTCCCTGCAGGCGCAGGGGAGGACCCACTTCTGTGACACCTCCTCTTTCTTTCCGACCAATGCTTTTTGGGGCTACGCACACCTCTCGCTGGCTGGCGCTGAGGCACTGGCGTATCAGCTCTCCAACCTATCCTCAGGCCAAAAAACCACCCTGTGCTGCTTATCTCCTGGCTGCCAGTTTGTCATCGGTATTTAAAGGACTGACCTGGAGCTCCTGCAGGGATTTCTGGAACACCTCGACATTGGCAAACACCTCCTTTTCCTTAGAGAGCCTGGAGCTTAATTCCTCCTGCAGGCACTTCTCTCTCTTGTGGCTTTGCTGGCTCTCGTCGGAGATCTGCCTGACCTTCTCTAGCACCTGGCAAAAGCAGGCCAAGGAAGAGGAGCCTGAGGCGTTGTGTTAATACCCGTCTGCAGCTGCAGGACAGCGGATCATCTTCGTGGGCAGTGATTAAGGCTTGCCACAAACCGGGAGCCCCATCAGACCCCTGGGCTCCTCCCTGTTGCAGCCCCCTGACCCCATCCAGGCTTTGGGGGACCACAAGGATCGTGTCTCCTCCATATGCACAGCTGGGACAGCCGTGGTACAACTTACCATCTGGAGAGGCTCGGATGCTACCAGCACTACCATGCAGGGAGTGGGCACCACGGCTGACTCGAGTCACGCCGGGCTTTGGAGGCACCGAGCATCTCTGTGCACTGGGATCCAAACTCACCTGCTGCTCTGTCACGCCTTTCCCTGCTGCTGCTGGAGAGCAGACTCGCATCACTTGGGTTTTGAAGGACTCCAGCTACAGCAGAGAGTGACACCGGGACACAAAAATCACCAGTAACCGATAGCAGCTCGGCTGCCTGCTCTACCCACCCTGCACACGCCAGCGCAAAGGGCGTCCCGGTGTCTGCCATCCCTGACACCGAGGCCCCGTGCGCGCTCTTGCCCTCCCCTCAAGACATTGCTTCAGCTCACGCACCATTGTCACTGCGCGCCTTGGCCAAGGTTCCCTGACACCCCTCCTTTCATGCCCCTGGTGGCTCGCAGCCCCCCGCAGCCAGGTGCCACAGTTCACCCATCCCTTACATCGCCTGCGAGGCATTCGGTGCGACCACCGGCAGGGGAGGCTGTCGGCTCCCTGCCACCAGGGACGATGCGACCCCTGAGCATCTCCTGCTGCCCTTCCACTGCGGCGGGAGGATTAGCATGACAGAGGGTATACATGGCAAACCGCCTGGGCCAGGTGGTTGCTCCATCCCACACTCCAGCAGGAATTGCCCCATGGCTGGCTCCTATTTCCTCCTGAAAGGCAGTTGGGGCAGGCTGGGGACGGCCAGGGATGCCACCCGCCGCCTCTCTGCTAGAGATGACAACCCTTCCCACCCAGCTTTGCTCTTCACACTTCTGTATTGCAGCTGGTGCCAGCTCCTCCTGGGGGTCCCACCGATGGCTGCCCCCTGCGCTGACCTGCACGGCAGACCCAAGTCTCCACCTGCCCTTACAAGCTTGAGGCTGCCCTCTGGCCCTGCTCTGCACAAAACCCGGGGTTCTCTTCCAAATGTGTGATCATGGAGCTTCTTGTTGACTGGGGCTCCTAACACACTCACGTTGGAACAACTCTGCCTTGCAGTTTAACAGTGCAGGGGGAGGCGGGGGGGCTCAACCTCCTTGTGCAAAGCACGGCTCTATCCTGGTGATAAAGGTCACGCAAGGTCCTGCCCGTGGGTTGGGGCAATCCCAAGCACAAATCCAGGCTGGGCGGAGAATGGGGCGAGAGCAGCCCTGAGGAGAAGGACCTGGGGGTGCTGCTGGACGAGAAGCTGGACATGAGCCAGCAATGCAGCTCGCAGCCCAGCGAGCCAACCCTGCCCTGGGCTGCACCGCCGGCAGCGTGGCCGGCAGGCGAGGGAGGGGGCTCTGCCCCTCTGCCCCGCTCTGCTGAGACCCCCCTGCAGCGCTGCGTCTGCTCGGGGGCCCCCGGCGTGAGAAGGACACGGACCTGCTGGAGCGGGGCCAGGGGAGGCCACACAGTGACCCGAGGGCTGGAGCCCCTCTGCTGCGGAGCCGGGCTGAGGGAGCTGGGGCTGCTCAGCCTGGGCAAGAGAAGGCTCCGGGG
>JAVJGI010000040.1:110065181-110076294 GCA_035590275.1 Ibycter americanus
GGACGGGGCTGGGAACAGCGGGGGCTGGTGGGAGGGGTCCCTGCCCACGGCAGGGGCTGCAGCTGGATGCTCTTTACGGTCCCTTCCCACCCAAACCGCTCTATGGTTCTATGATCTAGCACAATGTTCTTCAGCCAGAAGCCGCGTCTGCCCACAGCAGCATTACCTAGGCATGGGGGAAGGTTCACACAGGTCCTGGGCAGCCTCACTAGGATTAGAGAGAGTATAGCGCCTCTCTGTATCCCATTAAACTCACCGCATCTTCTACACCGCCTACACAAATCCTGTGGATAAGCCTATTATACCGCACCCAACGACAAGTTAAGCCCCATGCGGGGGTTCGGTGCTCATTTCTGCATTTCCCTCCCTGCACTCATACACGATGTCCTTCCCCATGGGAAAACCCATATGTGTGCTGCCTACAGCCCCGACGGGCAGGCTGCTCCCCCCCTGCTTGCCCCCTACCTGCTCCTTGGCCCGCCCCACGGCGGCTCTCAGCAGGTGCTCCCTGCGCCCCATCTCCTGCAGCTGCAGGGTTCGCCTGGCACATGCCGCTTCCAGCTCCTCCTCAGCCTGCAACAACGAGAGCATCCGCATATCAAAGCGACACTCGAAAATCATGCCGCAAGCACCTCTACGCCAGCTATCCACTCTTCCCATCACAAGCCTCCCAGTATAGCTTTGCAATACCAGCAGGCATGCAGCAATCCTTTGGCTGCAGTGGGTGGGTTTGCGGCATCGCCCCCCGGCCCTGCCCTTGCTGTCACTTTTTGCCCGGGTTTGCTCCCCAGGACAGCATCCATCCTCAGCTTTCTACCACGCTGCTTGCATAGGCCAGTCTGCTACTGGCAGGACCTTCTTCCCTTGGGGTCCACAGCAGAGCTCAGCGCCTTTTGACCCCCTGCCTGTACACACAAGCCTGTGTTCCCAGGGCCTGCTGGCCTTCGTCACGCACCTCTGCCACCCCTGCCAGGCAGCCGAGGTACCTGCTGCCTGCTGGCCAGGGCACGCCTGCCCTCCGCCGCACACCCCGCAGCCGGCTGGTTACCTTGGCTTTCTCAGCCAGCTTGTTGCGGATGCTCTCCTGCTCGGCGCAATGCTTCTGGATGTCCCGCTGCAGCCCCTCCAGGTCACGTTCCAGCTCCCCAATGCGCTGCAAAAGTCCCGGGATGGCGGAGGGTCTCACTCGAGAAGATGGGCATTGCCTCTCAGGAGGACTTCACCCCATAAGCGATACGTTTCCCCCAGCCATCCCATTTCATTTACCCTGGCATTGTCTTCTAACCTATTTTTACTGTGGTTAGATGGGCTTTCAAGTGGCATTTCACTCTCATTTCTGACAGGGTTCTCCTGCATTGTAATGCAGTGTTACGATTTCTACGGGCGTCTACACTCCTCCGGTTCGTTATGCACATTAGGTGCCTTCTATTACAGGAGCCGGATTCCAAACAAGTCCCTTAAAATGCCCAGTTAATGATTCTCTCGATGATGCATTCCTGCAGTCACTGCTCTCCCGTGTGCTCCATCACCCCAAATGACTTGAGACTCACGTGTCGGCACGCAATTACTTCTTGCTCTCCAACTTCACGCTTCATTTCCTCTTTAATTCTAGAGCACTAGAATGAACAGCAAGCAGGGAAAACAAATCATTAAGGCAGGCAGATTCCGTTACTTCTGCAGCAAATGTCAAGCCATACTTCAGTGCTACGGCCCAGCTGAGTGCTCAGATACCCAAGGGGTGGCGGAGTGCCCATGATGGGGCCATCAAGGCACTGAGAGCACCGGATTATCCGTGCTTGGATATGCCTGGATTAAAATACTGCTTTAATTGGCTGAGAGGAGGAAAAACATCTGCAGGGAGTACCTGACAGAGAGAAAGCCCTCTGGCTTGAGGAACAGTATAACTGTGGCGGGGGCAAAAGATGCTGGAAAACAAATGCTTCTTTCAAACATCCACCATCAGCAGAACTCTACGTTAACCACCGTTTCTAGGCTAATCACCCTGCCAGGCTGTGCACCGGGTATTGGTGTTCCAGAGACTGACCCTATTCCGCCTGCCCCGAGCACCTCTCCCACCAGCCTGCAAGCACCAGCTCCTGCTATGCTCCGGGTCTTCCTGCACCCATGGAGCAAGGAAAACAGCAGAGGGATGCTCTGGGATGTGCACTCTGCCTCAGCATGAGCAGTGTGGGCCACCAAAGGCCACTGGGCACTTGGGTAGCCTCTCTGCGCTACAAGGATGCTTCCCTGGGATGCCTGGTCCCCTCTGCTCCCATGCATGGCAGCTCAAGAGTTCCTGCGCAGCCCCTTTCACCCGTTCAAGGGCTGACCCTCAGCAAAGCAGGCCACATCATTTATCTCCAGAGAGCACCTCGGGGAGGATGCTCAGCCAGGTACAGGCTGGCAGGTGCCATGACCCCTGCCTGTACCCCCCCTCTGCATCTTTTCTACTCTTTCAAATCCACAGTCAATCCCTGAAATCACTCCTGGAAGTGTGCCTGCTTGTTCAGCCAGCCCAGATGCAATGCCCGCTCTGCGCTTACGATGCAGGTGATGCAGCTCTGCCAGCTGAGGAGGGAAGCTGCAAGTACAGAGAAACAACCTGCTGCACAAGCCGCTTTCTTTAAGAGAAAAACCAGGCTGGGCTACCGGGAGCCACATGAAGACAGAGTTTCCAGGGCTCCTCGGGAGGACCTTGGCATGAGGGCTTTGTGTGTAGAAACAGCTACTGTGCTCGCAGGCATCCAGGGTGCAGGGTACATAAACGCAGAACAAGGAGGGGGATTCAGCTGGGCAAGGCGACACCACGCTGTCGGGCAGCGCAGGAGCCCTAGACGTGACCGCAGCCCCCCCGCTGCTACGTCCCTGTGCTACGGCTCCACAAATTCTCTTTACGCACAGCCAAGACCTGCGGGTTCCAACAGCCCTGATAAAGAGCAGCCCAAACAGAGCTGCTACAATCCTCAACAGGGCAAAACGTGACCCTTCTCAGCCTGCTCCCCCACGTTAACGCGTACGCAAGGCTAAATTACTGAGCCCCTCATCGGTGCTGTCGACCTTGGCAGAAACGACTGCTAGCTGATTGTCCTTTTCTCTGCTTTCCTTCTTCACTTTTCCAAGCTCTTGCTCGAGCGTCTGGATTCTCTGCTCCTTCCCAGCAATCTCCCTTTGCAGGCTGGTCACTAGACCTGCGAAAACCAGCTCCAATGAGAGGCTGCCCAAGCGCATCCCTGCAAAGCCCTCTGGCCACCGCGCAGCCCTTCTCCCTCTTCGACAGCCGGCGGCCTCGCAAAGCGGAGTCAGCTTTTGGCACGCCGTGCTGGACACCGCTCCGTGACAGCATCGCTAACAAGCTCCTCGGGGCCTTGCAGGAGGCTGAGCAGCTCCTACGGATCTGTTTTTGCTGCCTTACTCTGTTAGATCCACGGCTCTGATGCCTCCTCCCTGCCTGGCACCGATATCGCTCCCTTAGCTCGGGCAACACGTTCAAGCAGAACGCTTCTGCTGCGCTGAATGCAGTACAAAAGCCAGTATTTCGTGCCCATGCGGCATTCCCTGTGCCTGCCAAAGGCAGGGATGAAGGCCATGGAAATGGCTTGTGGTCTGAGGTGGCCTCTGCGGCAGCTCGGGCGGGCAGGTCTCTGCCACGGCAGCCCGTCACACAGCCCCGCTTTCGAGCGGCTCCGAGCCCACCCTGCCATCGGCGCTTGAGCCTTTTTTCCTCCTCCCAAAGCTCTCGGTCCCATCACTCGCTGCCTTCCCTGCCCTTATTGTCCTGTCCTGTCAGACACCGCCTGCAACTCCCGCAGGGCTTCAGGATGCAGAAACAGAGGATGGACAATTTCCAGGAGCCACTCCAAGTGGCTTGTTCCCTGGACCGTTTGGCCAGTGCTCGCTCGTTATCAAAAGCCGCTCCCAGACTGCTTCGTGCCCCTGCGCAGAGCTCCAGGGATACAGTACCTGTGGCCAGAGCCTGGTCCCTCTTCAACTTCTCGCTTTCTTTCCTCAGCCTTCCAATCTCCAGGTCTCTTTCATAGAGGGAATAGCTGAAAACCTGGCTGGAGCCTTTCTGCAGGTTGCTGATCTGTAAAACACGGATGCCCCTCGTGTTCCCTGCCGCATCGCTTATTGCCTCTATCACAGCTCCCCTGGGAGAGGGAACTCTAGCGCTCCCAGGATATGGCCTGATGGGGCTACCCTTGAGCATCTCCAGCTGACTCTCAGCAGCCCTTTCTTCGGATAGCATTGCCTCTAATTCGCTTTGGCTGTTTGTGCTGAAATCCTAATGTAAGAGGCACGGAGAGGCACCATCTCCCGCTGTCTGCCATGCCGGCAATCTGTGGCTGGGCTGGGGTGATACTGCTAACACCGTAACAGGCAGAAACACCTGTAGATTCATTGCTTTCTCCAGGCATACATATTTATTACCAAACACGCAGATCCAGAACCGCTAACAACTCCCGTTGGCATTTCTGCTGCAAAGATGTTTTTTACAGACCCTCCTGGAAATGGGGGTGGGGGATAGCCTGTGCCATCCACTGCAGCTAACATCGCTGTGCCGAAGGCACGAGCGCGCTCCCCACTGCTCAAGCAACCGGTTTCAGTAATGAAGCAGTTACTGGAGGGCACAGAAAAGCACATGGACCGGTGGGCAAGGCTTTTGTCAGAGAAAGGAAAGGCGCCAGGAAGAAAGGCACTGCACATCATCTCATCTCAGCAGGCTAACAGCAGCCATGCTGACAGCATCCCAAAATTATCTCGCCTCTTCTCCCCCTGGGAACCTGCTGCTCAAAAACTCCTTCTTTTGACAGTCAGGACCAGCACAGAGCATTTCACTGCCTCCTTCAGGCCTGGCAGGATGGAGGAGAGCAGGATGCGGCCAGGACGGGCTGGCGGAGATGCCCAGCTGCTGTGCTGGGTGCGCATCGGGCTGACAGCGGGGACCGGCCCCTTTCCCAGCCGGAGACACTCAGGAGGACCCCGCCACTGTCTTGCCAGGATGTTTCCGAGGTCTCAGAAGGTGTGGGTGCCTGCTGCTGACATACCCCTGGAGAAGACAACTGTAAGCCCTCCCTCCTTTACCCAGCCACCTATTTTTAGCTGGACTCCACAGGGCTGTGTAGCCTTTGGGACCGGTATCGTATCCCTGCAACTGCATCCCTGTGGGCTGCTCCTGCGGCAAGGGGGAAGCTTGGGGTCCGAGGTGGCCGTGTGTGTCTTTCCTCCCCCCAAAGCTGGTGCAGCTTCTGTGTCCCTCCCCACTGCAGCTTTACAGAGCCTACCATGTACAGGGGACGTGTATTCACTGGCTTCTTTAAGGTCAGCTTGCGTAAGAAGCAAGCGAATGTGAAGAACAACTGGAATAAAAGCAAAAAGCCCACTGCCCTCATTTCCCATGGTTTCCAACACGCGACCTGCTCCTACTAAAACCTGGGTGTTTGACCACAAACACGCCTGTATCAGAGCGGTGTTGTCCCTGCTCAGTGCTGACCGAGGCGCTCGGTACCTGTTCCCTCAAGGCTTTGATCTCCTCCGTTTTGGCTCCCAGCTCTCGGTCGAGGGTGAGCAGCTTCTGGGTCAGCTCTACCTCATTCCTCGCTGCCGCCTGAGCCAGGGTCTTTGCCATCGCTGCTATCTCATCCTGCAGATCTCTGACCACTGCCTCTTTCTGCTTTGCTTCTGTTTCCAACCCTGAGGGGCCACCCATCTTCTCCAGTTGCAGAAGCTTTTCACCCTGTGGGCAGATTATGGCAGCCATCCATACGGAGATGCCAGGACACCGACTCCAGGGGTACCGACTCGTGGGCACCAACCGCAGGTGACCTGGCTGCCCACATCCCACCGCACCGCATCCTCCAGCCACCCGGCAGTCCCCATCCACACAAGCAGTTCCCTTCGGTGGCATCCCCTGCACCCTGCCGGGACTCACGGTCGGACACACAACCATTTGGCAGGGTTTGTTGCCTGCTCTGCCAAGGGCCAGGCTAGGGCTGGCATCCCTCACACCTTCCCCAGCATCACCTTCTCCTGTGGGAGGCAATCCGCATCCCAAGGCCCTGGGGAAGGGGCTCCCCCGGCACTGCTCACACCGTTGCCCGAGCTGCTGGTCAAGCCTGGAAGAAAAGAAACACAACAGCCACAAACATCAGCAGAACTGCTTGCAGGCAGCGATAACGCTTCTTGCAGCATCCCCCTCGCGTGCCTCAAACCTACGGGAAGGCAGAGGCCACTTCACAGTCTGTGAGCTCGGGTCACCACCAGCAGACAAATCAACTCTGTGGCACCCAAAAGACCCTTACCAGTGCAAGCAGTCCACACAGCAGAGAGGAATAATACACCTCTGGGAACCAAAGAAGCCTCGAAGGCTGCAGAGGTGCAGCAGAGAAAGGCTCCTCTGACTGTTCGGTGTTGCCCAGCCCCATGGAAAGAAGCTATGCTTTCAGGGCTTGCCACGTGCAAACGGCTACGCTCACTGCCATTAGGGCTGTGCATCCTTTTGGCTCTATTTCCCAAAACTCAGGTGAATAAGTGCTACCTTGGAGCCCATGCTTCCTTCCCGTTACCTTCGCTGCAGTTTCCAGTTCTGCCCAGACTTGCATCTTTCTGTGATGCTGCTGGGACTACAGGGTGCTGCCTCTGTGCTGGAGCACCAGCCGTGCTTTGGCTCTTCCCTACTGATTTTGTATTGCTTACAGCGTTCCAAGCACCCAACCCCAAGCCAGGCAAACCATTAGACTGCACGTCAGGCCACAACGAGCTACCTTCACAGCAAAAGTCTCCTTCTCCAGCTGCACTGTTCCCCGACCCCCTGCCTCTGCTCCACTGCTGTTGCATACTTTATTTTCCGACACGTATCAGCTATGGACCTAGTCTACAATTCCTGCACTTGAGGCAGAGAGTACCTGCACTTTAAAGGAGGTACAAGCGCCCCTTCAAACACGAGAGGAATAGGCGTGGGAGTCACCAGCGCAGACAGAAGTTGGTCATCACCCTTCCCGAACACACAGAAGGCAAAAGGAAGAGGAAACGTGCCTCTCAGCTGTGATGGCAACGGCATTCCCCTCTGCACATCACAGCTCTTTTTGTTACTGACCCAGAGGCCACCAAGGACCACACACGGTGTCCCGTTGGCTCCGCTGGAGAAGGACTCACACCCAGTTGCTGGCGACGCTTGTCACGCCCCGGCTTGTATCAAACCCTCCTCTGCTCAGACCCGCGCCGCTCAGTGCTAAGAGGCTACAACCCACCAGGCTGGGCACCGGGGAGTACCTGGCCTCACCGCGGAGGTCCCGTTGGAAGCGTTTGGCGAGGTGGCCGTGGCTGCACTGCGAGCACAGGCGCTGCTGGGTCGCTTCTGCAGAGGCGGATGGGGCATGTGGCCGGCTGCCCCGAGAGCCCAGCTGCCCGGCAAGCCGGGGGGATGCTGCCGCCGCAGCAAGGAGAGGTGGGGAGGAGATGCTGGAGTCACTGGTTTGGGCTCCGAAACCAGCTGGAATGGCCCGCTCCATGCCGTGCAACGTTTCATGGGGGGATAAGACACCTACGGTGGAAAAAGACCACATTACAGCAAGCCTTTCGGGAGGTGCTCAGCCCCGACGTGCACGCGTTACGTTGTACAAAACCCTGGCACAGATCCGAGTGGAAGCAGCATTTCTGTCCTTTCCTGTTTCCACCCCCCAAGTATCATGTTTCCAGCAGGAAGCCCAAACGCTTTGCTGAAATGGAAAGAAACGATTGGGGTTTGCCGCTTTTGGAGCTCTTTCCCCTCTCTAGATTTGGCTACCCTAATTCTGCATGCCATTTGCAACATCCAGAAGTCCTCATTTCACTCCTCTCCTGGCTCACATGCCAGCGGTCCGGTCCTATCCCATCATTTTGCCCGTTCACCAGGCTGACCCAAAGCCTCCCAGTGCTCTCCTGGCTTGCCATCCCAGTTATCAGACCTTGCACTGGCCTGTCAGATGGGTAATTGCAACACTAGCTGTTCTCCTTATGAGCCGAGCTTTCTGGGACAGCAGAGATAAGCCACTATTAAGGTCTCATATGTCGGCTTACGTGTAGCCCTCAATTACAAGGGCTGAACCAACTACCCGCCAGCGTGCCCTCGGACCTGGCCTGCACGCAGACCCCCAGCACCCAGCCGTCACCCCAGCATCTGTCTGAGACGGAGCCAAAGAGCCCAGCGCATGCCTTCCGCTGCTCCAGCACCTCATCTTCTCCCAGAGCATGTCTAAGCCCCATCCCTCTGGCTGATGATGCTGCCTGGAGTGCTTGCCCGTGGCTGGATTCCACCATAGCACAGTGCTGTCCCTTCCTGGGCACTTGTCCCGTGCTCCGAGGTGCTGCAGGGATGCGACTCCTCGCCAGGTGTTGCTTCTCTTTAAGAACACATTTCTCTAATGCTACTGAAAATGAGAGACCTCCCTGTATTAGACGCTTCACAGGGTCAACACAGAGGGGGTTTACTCTGCAGTTGGCAGGGTCAGGCTTCAAAGCGATGCCACCAAAGGAGGATGACAGAGCCCAGAGCGATGAAGAGGCACCCACAGGGCTTCTGCTGCGCCACGGTGCAACGCGGCTGTCCTGTGGACATCCTACACGTGTGTGTTCGGAATCTCAGTGCCCGCGGCTCCAGCAGGTACTAGCTTCACCTAACCAGCTCTGGCACCGCGGCTGTTCCAGCTTCACCATGCAGCTAGGTGGTTTCTGCGTTTCTCTTGGCCAAGGCTTTCTGGACAACTCTGCATTCAGCAGGTCACCATGCCCCACCGGGATCCTTGCCGAGATCTCCAAAACCAGCACACAGGTGCCCAACCTGGCGGACTCCCATTCAGTTCTATTCGTCTGCGGGTGCTGCTAGGAGACCAGGCTCTGTGACTCCAACTACCAGGCTACACACACACATAGTTTTTTGGAACTCAATGTTTGCTTTTTTGGATTCCTCAAGAGCCAAAACAATAGCACTAGTGGAACTTTGCAATCCTTAGCTGGTTTATAACCCAAAGGCTCAATGACCTCTGCAGACATTCTGAAAGGGTTCTTCTCCCGGAGACAGGAGACTGTCACTCCGTTCAACCACATTCTCCACCAGTTTACAGTCACTTTGGATTTCTTTTCCTCTGCAAAGTCAGCTGTGACACGCCGGCCATGCCGTGCAGCCCACCTCGGTGTCTCCAGCCATGCACGCCAAGCAAAACGCCGCTCCGGGCTGGAGCTCTTGGTTTGCTCTAGGTTTGATCCAAGCTTCTCTGTCAGTAAGTAGCTTTGGAGCAATTAATCAATAAGTAACACGCAAAGAGAGGAAAAGGACATCTGCCAGACCTACCTTTGCTCATGGTCATGTTGCTGTTGGGAAACCCGCCCCCTGCTTTTCCTTTTCCCTTTCCCTTCTGAACTGGCTGAGTTTCTTCAGCAGAGGGAGCTCCAGATTTTCATTTCCCCCCCAGCCTGGCCTTTCCCCAGGATTTCCCAGAAGAGCCTGGAAGCCTGCTCCAGCCCCCCCGGGCAGCCCCATGCAGCGCCCCCGGGCAGCAGCAGCTCCTTACCTGGGCATCGCCCTCCACCACCAGCTCGAAGGATGCTGCCCGCCCTGTGCCGAAGCGCAGGCTGTCCCCCGCCGTCACCCTGACGGCCGCGTTTTGGACCTGGCACCCATTGACGAAGGTGCCGTGGGGGGAGTTGAAGTCCTGCAGGACGAAGCTTTTGTCCCAGGCGATGAATTCGAGGGCTGCGTGACGATCCGCTACACCTGCGGACTGGCAGCGGGCAGTCAACAGGCGAGCAGGGAAACCTGCCAGAGAGCAGCTCGGGTTTGGCTACTCCTCGGCCAGGCTCCGCTCTCCTCGGTGTAAGCAAGCCGGTAGCCCCCGTGGACCCCGGTGCATCCCTGACATCCGCGGCACCATCGCCGGTCGCTGCCTCACCCTTACCCGCAGGACGATGTCGGATGCCGGGTGCCTGCCTATGGTCGTGGTGCGCGGTTTCAGCTGAAAACATCCCTCCGAACTCTTCAGAAAGGCTCGCATCGCCTGGCCCCTTCCCCTGCAAGGCCTGGCATTCAAAAAAAAACCAAACAAAAAACCTCCCAAGAGCTCCTCCAGCCCTGCAGCAATCCCCCACCCGCCACGCAACTGAGCCGAGAGCGGCTGGACCAGCTCACGCACCAGGAACTGGACAAAACCACTGGGAAGGCAGCTCTGCGCCGGCTGGCAGCCGCAGCCTGGCAGTAGCCTTGGAAACCCCTGTCGCGCCTGCTGCCGCCCTCCTGGGTGCCTTTTCCTCTTTGTTTTGTGGTTGGGGTTTTTTGTTGTTGTTGCTGGGTTTTTTATTTTTTTCCCTTCTCCTTTTTCCAAGCAACTGGCCCAGCAGCACAACACGGCTCTGCGCCGGCTGCTGCTCTCCTTGCCAGCTGGTGACACGGGCAGGAACGTTTCCCACCATATCAAAAATCTCACGGCGGGTCCGTGGCGGCTGCTGAACACTTTTTTCTCCATTTTAATTATTTTTAATTTTATATGCATGCACAAACAGGTCTTGCTATCTCAGACAAGTGGATAAACATTGCCGCCTGGTGCAGGGGATGCTGTCACCCACTGGCACATTTCTCTGGCATCACGCCTTCGTCCCAGGCTGCCACACACCCTTTTCCAGCAGAAAAAAGGAAAATAACACACCTGCCACCAACACCCCCCCGGCAGCCTCTGGTTTGGCCTCACCAATGCTGGTGACACTTGAGGCCCTGCCCCACCACGCAAACACCCGACCCCCCACCCTGCCACCATCCAAACCCGTCTCCCCTTTGCTGCAGGCAAACGGCACCCCAAATGACGGCCCCTAATTAGCATGGGCTCTGCTAATGCCCGTGCCTTCCCTGCATCGCTTTCCACATTTTTCCACTTGGAAAGGGCAGCAAAGCCGTGGGGGTGCCCAGCAATGCCGTGTCATGGGAGGTGGGCTGCAGCCCTGGGGGCTCGAGTGTGATTAGGGCCCCCCAAAACCAGTAAGTGCTGGTGGCCCCCGTGTGGGAAGAGCTGGAGGAGGGTGTCAAGGAGGCGGCGATGGTTCCCGGCTCTGGAAGAGGAGACACAGCCCCGGTGCCGTGCCGGGTCGGGCA
>JAVJGI010000040.1:110095804-110135281 GCA_035590275.1 Ibycter americanus
AGCGGGGGCTGGTGGGAGGGGTCCCTGCCCACGGCAGGGGCTGCAGCTGGATGCTCTTTACGGTCCCTTCCCACCCACAGCACTCTATGGTTCTACGACTTCTGCATGCTCCTGCTTGGCACAACCCTGCACTTGCCCAGTGGGAGGATGCAACCTGCCAGCATCTCCCCAGCGAGGTGAGGAGCCGGCTTCAGCGGCAGTGGGGCATCCCCGGGGAGGGGGGGCTGTGATGTGGCGCCAAGGATGGCGGTTCCAGTACAACCAGTCTAACCGCCATGCCAGGTCACCATCTGTCATTTCAAGTGCACGCATGTCTGCAACCTGGAAAACAGCGTAAGTACAGCTGCTGTATTAATAATAGGAGTAATAAGTAACCTGCTGCTTCCTCCTGGCGCGGGTCTGGGTGCTGCTGCATCTCACCTGCGATGCTCTGGCTTAGCCCTGCCTTGCCAAAGCGCAGCTTGGCTGGGCAGAGCCCTCCCCTCACCACCAGTGCAACGTGCAAGAGGGGACCGAGGAGCTTCTTCATTTTCCTCCAGGCTTCTGCATCCTGGTTTATGCCATTGGGAAGGGAGCAGCTGCAACAGGACAAGAGAGGGCTTGGGAATACGAGATCTAGGGCTTGAGGATACCAGGGCTGGAAGAGAAGAGTGATGGTGGTGTCGTGTGGCCGGATATTTAAAAGAGCTGAGCAAAGGTTTAATGCGGCTTTGCAAAATTAAGAGCAGATGGTGAGCCATGGCTTGTGCCCGAAAGAACAGGGAACTGCTAGGAAACCACTCACCAGCGATGATAAAACTCCAAGGAAACCTTATTACCTGGATATGGGGCCTGATTGCAGCTCCAGCATCCCGGTCGGATGGAGCAGGGCAACTCGGTCTGCGCCGCTGCTGGTGCTCACAGCTGCATCAGGTCGGGTCAGTGGGAAGCCAAGGACAGGGGCTGACACCAGGGACAGTTGCAGGGACATCTCTCACCCAGCAGAGAGGGACATCCCAGGGGCCGCGAGGGATGCTGGCAGCGAGGGATGCTCACAGGCATCCCCCGGGCTACGCGGGCGAGGACTCTGAAAGGCATTTCCAACATGGGCTTTGGACACACAAAACAGCAGAAGACACCTTCAAGGAAAACACTGAAACCAGGTGAATAAACAACAGGCACATTTTCAAATTTTCCAGCTAACCTGAGCAATAAGCCAGCAGCCTCAGCGGCTGCCCTGGCCACCAGCACTCAGGGAGATGCCACTGTTCGTGGTCCCCATCACCCGCAGCCTGTGCCCAACCGCATGTAACCCCACAAACCATCCTGATGATTTAGTCAGGGGTTAGGGTATGCAGGTTTAGCTCTTTCATGCCAAACAGCGCAGGGAGGTGAGGTAACCTGCCTAAAGCGGTGGGGTGAGTCAGCACCAAGGCAGGAAACCTCCCCGGGACTCACCCCTGCTGCAACCTCCAACCACGCTCCTGATCTACAGGTTATTAGCGCACGGCTCCGGTTAGAACGTCGCTGAAAGACAACGTCAGGGCGAGCACAGCTCGCTTACACGCCGGTGAAGGAGTGCAGCAGACCCCAGGTGCCCCCCTCTGCAGGGTACCCCGGCTGCCCTGGCTCAGCACCTCATGCCCGGCATGGAGCCGTGCTATTTTTCTTTCTTGGTTAAGTCCTCACCGGGGAAACGCGCGTGTGACTGAGCAACGACGTTCTGGGTGCAAAGTGCACAAACACCGCCAGTCCTAAAATAAACACGTTTGGTCTTACAAACCGCCTCGCCTTGCTCGTTTGGCCCTTCCTGCACCTCTAAGGCACCAAGAGGTCTGGTCTCCAGCCGGGAACGCTGCAGGGGGGTCATTGACTTTGGGTATCAAAAGCCCACTGGCCACGCAAGCCTCTGGCCGTGGGCAGTGTCACCGAGGTGGCCACCGTGTCCCCTGCGTTGGCTGCAGCGCTGCTGGCCCCAGGCCCAGATGCGGCTCGGGGACTGCTCACATGATGGCAGCATCGCAGCACGCTGCAGCGGGGATGCAGCAGCCCTGCAAGGGGGATGCAGCCGACATGCAGCAGGGTCAGGCTCCTGCAGCCCAGGCGTGCTGGCTCCCACTGCCAGGGAAACGCAGGTCTGGGGGCGGGGAACGAAGCCACCAAGGAGACATCTCCCAGCCCAGGGCAGCACCCGTGGGCTGCAGGGAACAAGCCCCCTCTGCTCGCCCTGGTGCAACCAGCCCTGGTGCAGATGACGACACCCGTTTCCTCCTCACCAGGGACAGGTGGTGGCCCAGGACACCCGGCAGTGGCCCGGGACACCCGTCATGGTCCCACAGCACCTGCTAGAACCGGCGAGCAGCAGGAGCCTTGCCCGAACTGGCGTCGCACCCACAGCTCTGCTGCACTCCCCGCTGCCGAAGGGTGCTCACAGCTTTTAAAACCGTGGGTGGGGTGGGCGAGCACCTGCACCCCATCCCTCACAGCCTGCAAACCAAGGGCAAAACCAAATATTTGCAGGGAACCGCTCTGAGTGTGGCAAACCCTGCCACGGTCTGTGCCTGGCTCATCCCTGCCGTTCTCTAGAGTTACACTTTAATGCCATGTTAAATTCCCATTAATAGTCTTACAGCTTTAGCTGGGCAGCCAGCTGGCTGCTAGGTATTCCTTTGTTTGTTGTTTTTTTCTTTTTATTTCCTCCTCAGACTCTCTCCATCATTTCAGACTACGGTAGCTCTTACCTGCTCTGCAGCTGCTCATAGACCCAGAAGGATGTTTCTGTTAAAAAAAAAAGAAAAAAGTTACATCTTTTAATCTATAACCTCATGGGTTAGAAAAACAGAAAATCATTGCAGGTCTTTTCTGAAATGGTCATTTTTTCCCCCCAGTCAACTGTAGCTTGAGTACCTTGAGCGGCTCTGGCGACAGACAGCAGGGCTGGGGGATGCTTTCCCTGCGGGACACTGTGCCCTCCCCAGCCACACCACGGCATCAGCCTCCTGGCCCCGCTGGAAGCACTGGCACAAGTGACCAACACCTTCTACAAAGTAATAATTTATTCCTCCATAAATTAGTAACAATAATTTATCTGCTAACAAGCATTAAGAGCACAAAACCGCCCCGTTTCTCTGCCCCACCTGCTCTTCTTGGACCTTAGCATTACGCCTTCTGTATCCGACGGACATCTCGCCTTTTCCCCACATTCCCAAATCTTTACTTACCTTAAATCCTTAAACCTGCCATTTATACAGCTGCACCGCCAGCCCCGGCCTCCCGCCAGCATCGTCGCATCTGGGTGCAAGTGCTTGGCTGGCAGCTGGTCCGGGGGAAGAGCTGGTCCAGGGATGCAGCTGTCTCCCACATCCCTGTCACCCCAGGGACCCTGCCCGTGCCTGTGTGCCAGTGCTGATGCCAGCCCAGGATCTCCGTTGGACAAGCAATTAAATCACGTGGAGTTCACCCGTACTTTAAAATAAGCTTTATTTAGATCTTTTATAATTTTATATTTGCATCCATGCCTTCAAGGATTCTCCCCCACTCACATGGGGAAAAGTTAAATCTAATGTTACCCATAATTCATATGCTATTTATCGAAGTTCTCTTTTAAATAAATCATCCTCTTAGTAATTTTTAGAATTATTTCCTAATTTACAAAAAAGCTGAAATGCAAAGGAAACTACTCGGTAACAAGGAGATTGCTCATCTGTTCTGGTGGTTTATAGTTTTAAATTATAAAAACGCAAGGAGAACAAAAAAAAAACAAAAACAAAAAAAACCCCCAAACAAACAAACCCCGAAAAACCAACAAAACGTATAAAAATGCTTCTCTGCAGAGAAAGATGCCACGGGGCAAAGCCTGCCCTGCCAGCCCAGGCCCTCCCCTCGGCAGAGCCCGGGGGGCTGGTCCCTCCACTCGCCCCCCCCACGGCCTCTCCGCATCATCCCGTTAGCAGGAATACACAGCGCGAGGGCATCGGTGGTTTAGTTCGGTGATTTAAGACAAAAACACCCCTTTTTCAACCAGGGTGCGCGTATCAGAATTAAGAAAAATAATACACTATTATAGCATCATTAAATAAATCTTAATACATTTTTTTTTTTTTTTTAAGAGCTTAAAATTATATCGTAAGCATTAAAGCATAAGGTACTTATCTTGGCATAAGCAGAGCGCGGTGCGTGTTAGTGGAGAGGGGAAGCAGCGGCCGCGCCGGGGGGCTGGTCCCGGGGCACTTCCAGGGGATTTGGAAGCACAAGTTCCACCTGCACCTAAAAATCACCCCGGTGCCAGAAAAACCTCCCCGGCGGGGACTCGTACCGATTTCCCTGCCGCCCCCCCGACGGCAGTAACACCCCACATGGAAGCAGGGTGGCCGGCCCCGGCTGGGCGACGTCTCGGGAGATCTCGGGGTATCACCTCTCCCCTGCTCCCAGCTCATGCCGGATCCCCCAAATTCTACTCGAAGCAAAGGGTGAGCCCCCCAGACGCGGGGTAAAACAGCGGGCAAAGCTCCCACCAGCTTAACCCCCCCGCCTGATTTCCCGGCGTGTATTTAAGTTTGCGTTTCCAAGGCGTTAAGTGCTCCTGGGGCATCTGCAGCCACGGGGCCAAGAGTGCCCCCAGCAGAGGGGGGGTCCACGGCTCCAGCCCCCCCCGGCAGCAGCTTCCCAGGACAGTACAGTACAAACACACCCTTCCTCCTTCCCGCCCCATCCCAACCGACATGGAAAAATATAAAAATCCCAAAACTTCTGCAATAATTTAGTTAGAATAGCTCCTCTGGGTTTGTGCAAATAAATTAAAACAACTAAAAAGGAACGTTAAAACACTTATTTCCAGACCGGCAGGCGTCACAACCAGCCCGTGTCGCCTCCGCGGGGTTCGGCCAGGAAGACATCACAGCGAATGAGATTTTTTTTTTTTTTTTTCCTTTTTTTCCTTTTTGTGTGTGTTGTGTGTGTGTTTTCTCTCTAAGGTCCCTCAGCTGGGCAGGTCCTTCGTCCCCGAGCGAGGACATCCCGCGGGCTGGGCTCCGGAAAACAGCGGGTTTCGGACAAGAGACGTCACAAGCACAAAGTGCACAATATTTCTGGTATTTACAGAGACACAGCAGTCCTTCAAGTTTCAAGTTTCGTCAAAAGAAGGAAAAAGAAAAAAAAACAAAAAAAAAACAACCAAACCCCAAAACAAAACCAACAAAAACCCAAACGGACAAACTGAAGCGACAACGAAGGAGTGATCGGTATGGAAGGAAAAAAAAAAAAAAAAAAAAAAGAAAAAACACAAAAAAAAGGGAAAAAAAATGAACTTACGAAACAGCTGCATCGCTCCCAAGACAACAGGTCACACGTCCACAGGCGGGGCTGGGGCAGGGGTATGTACAGCGGCGGCGGCGAGCATGGGGAGAGGCTCCGGCGCTCGCCCGGTGCCGGGGGGTCACCAGTCCGCGTCCTCCTCGATGTAGTAGTCGGGGGCCGTACCGTCGAAGAGGCCGGGGTCGAGGGATTTGCGCTGCTTCCCCCGGGCGAACACCCTGGAGATGGAGCCGAAGCCCATCTTCTCTTTCTTCTTTTTCCGTTTTTGGTCTTCCAGGTCCTCTAGAGACTGCGGGGGGAGAGGACACGCGTTTGGCCACTGAGCTTTTCATTCACACCCCCGCCCCCAACTCGCATCAGGGATGATGGACCACAGGGTCCGGGTCCCCTAAAAGATTTGGGTCCAGGTCCAAAGCAACGTTAAGACCCTGGACCAAAAAAAAAAAAAAAAAATGTTCCTGGAACACACGTGATGGAATTTGCCATGAAACTGGGCCCCCTACCCACATTTCTGGGATTTTGGCTTCTTCATCCAACTGCTTCAGGATTTCAGCTCCAGGAATGTAACGCCAGAGGCAAGGGGCTTCCAAAAACACCGCCGTATTTTAGGGTCACATGCAGGAGAATAACCTGATCTAGGCTGTGCCTTACCAAAATTAAGACCGCAATGGCCCCCGAGCACAGCAACTGCCTACGGCGTCACCTGGATTTGAGGAAAAATCCCAGAATTCTGAGACATCCCAGCCTTACCATTCAGGATGGCTCCTGTTCTTTTTTTTTTTTTTCCCCTCTAAAAGCCCCTGTCAGTGCCCCTGACACCCCCCCCAAATACTTGCTAGCACAGGACAGGGTCTCACAAGCGGGATTTAAACAGGGCTTTGTGCCCTACCTGTACGATTGGGTTGTGCAAGTTCTTCTGTACCGGTCCAGGACTGTCCCCCTGCGGCAGAAGGAGACGGATCCATTTGAATCAGCCTCAATTCAGCCCGGGACCCCCCAACCTCCGCAGCAAAAAGCAGCTTGTTCTGGCAGCCGAATGGCTGTGGGGCTGTGATAAACCCCCCGGGAGGCAGCTCTCCAGCCCGGCACACCTCCAACCTCTATCCCACCCCAAAACCAGCAGCGCTATGGGAAGCAGAAGACCCCGCAGCATCCCCAGCCAGACCCACACAGCGGGGAGGCAAGCCCCCCACCCCTGCCCCATAGTGGCCTTACGTTGCAGAGCGAGTGCGTTCGATGCCGGGGCGAGTTGATGTCGCTCGGCGTGGATGACCGGTCGCCCTCGGCCGCGGAGGCGTCGGAGATGATGGACGGCTGCCGGGAATGACAGGGACTCACTCTGACCGCTGGAAAGCAGAGCAGGGAGGGGGGCATCGGGGAGTTAACATCACACCAGCAAACCCCACCCCATGCAAAGCCTCTGATGCGCTGCCAAAAAGTTTTGCCCATTTTTCTTTTCCTCTACGGGGGAATAAGACGGCTCCCCGAAATGGATTTGGCTCCGCGCCCCAAGAACTCGCCGGTGCCCTGACCCCGCGGGGTGCCCACCTTGCCGGTCCGCCGGGTGCTGGGGGTGCGAGTGGTAGAGGGTCTGCTGGCTCTGCCGGATGGCGGCCGTCAGCGGGAGGTCAGCCTGCATCACCCACTCCTGGTTGCCGTTCAGCACCGTCTCGCCCGGCATGGCCAAAGAGTGGCGCTTGGGGACATCCTTGGTCAGCGTGGCGAGGGACTGCTTGGCCTGGGGACGGACACCAAGGCGGTGGAGAGGGAAAACCGTATGAATGTATGTCCCGGAGCTGCAGAACTGGCAGCAACCCGCCGCAGCCAACCCGCCCTGCCCTTTGCAATAAATACCCAAATCTTGTCGCTCCCTGCACTGCGGATAACCCGCTGCTTTTTAGCCATGGATTCTTATTTTTTCTGCCAATATTGCGATAACACAAGCACCGCGGCGAACGCAGGCATGCAACCGCTGCGGCAAACAAATGCAACATCGCAAGAAAGACGGCAAAACTCGCTGGGGCGTTGGAAGCATCTGAGCCGAGCGCCCGGCGCAGGGCTGACCCTCGAGACGTGCCCACCGCGTTACCGAGCTCACCATGGCCAGCTCGGCCTCCAGCTCCTTCATGCGGTTGTCTTTCAGGTCGAGCTGGGAGCGGAGGGCACTGGCGTGGTCCGTCGCCTCCTTGGCTTGCCGCCGCAGCTCCCACTTCTCCCGCTCCAGGAGGTCCTTCTCCTTTGCCAGCGCCTTCACCGCGTCCTCGCTCTCCTGCCGGGACACAGGGCGGCCGTCAGGAGGGGGAAACCCATGCGCTACTACAAACCCCTCTGCCATGACCCTCCCAGGGACCACCCAACCTCTGCCTTGCCGAAGGGCAAGCGGCACCTTTGGGTGTCACAAGAGCCCTGTGCCGGCAAGCAGGGAGCTGTGGGGTGCGGCCAGTCCCCCGAAAAGGGATGCCTGCCATGCACCTGGTTAAAATTACAACCAGTTTCCCACATCTGGCTCGCTGGCCCCATTTCCTCCAGGATTTATTTATCCTTAACTCCCTATGGTCCAGCCCTTGCAGCAGGGGAGCGTCTGCCTGGTCACCAGAGGCCGGCTGGGGTTTTGCTGGGTTTTTGCCCGATTGCAACCCGCGCCTGGTGCTCACGCCGCTGCCAGCCCCCCACGCCACGAGACCACGGCGCTGGGCTCCCGCACTCACTTTCCTATGCTGCTCGTAGTTCCTGATGAAGTCGCGGAGCTGCTCCTCGCGGCTCTCCAGCGTGGCGTACAGCTGCTGCATCTGGCTCACCAGGTCCGTCTTCTCTGCCTTCAAGCGCTTGCGGTCGGCTTTCATGGCTGCGGGAGAAACGACGGCTCGAGCGTGGGGGCACGGAACCCCCCTTTTGCCTCCAGCGCTTTTGTTTGTCGGGGAAAAATCACCAAAATTACGACCCTGGGGCTGGGCTGGGCGCAGATGCTCCACTCGCCCCCCTTGCTGCACCCCTCTGCAGCCCCCCGAAATGCCCACTGCATCGCTGCTGTGGCTCCTAATCATCACCCACCCTCCGAGGGGCAGCTTGGCCCCTGGAAAAAGCAATTTTGGGAGCAAAACCGCTGCCGCAGCCACAGGGCCCAGCGCAGGAAAACCTGCTGCTCCCCTTCCAGGATAAATAAACCACAACCGGTTTATTTTTAGCAGCGAGGCAGATTCCTGCAGCGCTCCCATGAGCCCAGGGCACGGCTCCCTGCGCAGCCCCTTCCAGCTCAGCGATGCTGCGTGGGGACGGAGCGGGATGCGATGTCGGGGGGGGTTTCACCAACCCCCGAGAGGAAACCAAGACCTTTGTGTTTTCCCTCGCCCACGCATCAGCAAGGGATGCTCGCCGACCACCGACACAGGGACAGCTTGCTGTAAGTCTCGTAAAACCGGAGAGGCGTTACAGAAATACCACGTAGGACAAAGGGCTTCAGTAATTTCCGCGCGTTAAGTGCTCTGCCCAGCCTTGAACTTGGTCCTTGGCAGCGCTGCGGAAATGCCCTGCGGCTCCCTGCTCCAGATACACTCCACCCCACCAAAATAATACCCAGAATCAGAACGCAAACATTGCTTTTCGTTATAAGACAGACTCTGCATGCTTTTCCACCCGGAGGAAGTGCTGCTCTCAAGGGAGTGGGATGGTATGAAACAACCTCTGCCCCTCCAACACTCCCTGCACTCGCTGCATTGCAAGCAGCTGAGCCTTGCAAGTCATCCCTCTCCATAAGAAAAAATATAAAATATCCGACGTCCCCCACTCCAAAACCACCAGAAAAACCAACCCCCAGGCCACCGAGAGCCGTCTGTATTACAAAAACCTCTAGATGACAGCACCATCACGGGTGGGACCCATCCCACTCATAGGTCCAAACTATTTCTATTAAAGAAACCCACGAGGAGCGTTTCAGCACACGCTGCGCGTCCCACCCGCCCCGTAAGGAGTCACTCCGTCTGGGGGCTCCCGCTGCACCACGACGGGCCTCGCAGCTCCTCCTGACGAGACACGCACGGGATAAAGACTGGACGGAGGAATGCAAGAAAACCATTACCGTGGCACGCTTACAAGGAAATTAATTCCCTCGGTGCAATGAGCACCTTCGGTACCCTCAGCTTCGCGCCTCTGCCTTCTGCCAGCCCAGGAAGGCTTGTGCTGACCCTCCCACAGCTGGGGACCCTCGTGCCCCCCAGCTGCTTTCTGTTTAGTACTCAGATAAAAGCATCTCCACCTGCGTGTAAGCAAGGAGAGCATCGTTATTAGATGTGCACCAGCATCCTCAGGCAGAATAACCTACTAACAGGGGACCGCCCAGCACCGTATAGAATGTACCAGCGTAATGCGTTGCCATAGCCCCCTAAACCAGAGCAGCATCCCAGCTCAGCCAGCTCTGTCCAGCTCACTGCGGCTACCTCCCGCATCCCACCCCAGGTTGTTACGACCGCTGACTCGCAGAGGGATGTACTCGGGAAGGAACTTCTTTCCATGCGCAGTTATTACTGTAAGCGTGTGCTGGAGAGATGCTCGGGACGGAGCCGCTAAGGGCTTGCAGGTTAGTGCAGAAAAAGGTTTGGGAGGGGAAATCAGACCACGGAGTGGAAGAAGAGGGAGATGTTTAAGACAACACAGATTGTTATCCATTAAAAACCGGGAGATGAAATTCTTCGGACTAACTACTCTGCTATTAAGCATTGCAAGTAAATCTAAACACGGAAAAACAACAAACCAGCTAAGAAATGCCGCAATGATTCCCGTCGTCCTGTGACAGGGAGCCCTGGGGATTCCTCCCTGCCTGCTTCAATGAATGTGACTCCTCCTGGGACAACTGAGCTCCTTCCCACACCAGGACTTTCCTTACTTTTTTCTCAGCTTGGGAAATTCCTGCAGAAACCATCTAAAAATAACCACAAGAGGACCACCGGTAAGGTTTTAAAAAAGCACTTCCCACCGCCTGCATGTCTTTAACAACCACCTTCCCTTGCCCGGTTATTACATGTGAACTCAAAACTCGTTCAGCAAGCAGAAGGAAGGATGCGCGGAGCGAGCCGGACCCGCGGAGCCGGGTACCCAGCGCCACCACCACGCTGGCTGCCACTCGAGGGCACGTGTTCAGTGATCCGGGCTCCAGCAGGGAAATTCCTGCCCCTCGTAACCCTGCCCGGGCAGGATCCATCTCAGTCCCATCCCCGTAGGACAACGCGCTGCCAAATCTCCTCTTTTCAAGCCCTTGAACGCTCTGTGACACCTATATAGGAATTTTTCATTTCCTTGAGGATACCGAGAGGCTCTTATGAAAGTTTAAGTCACATCTGCACTGGATGATGCTGGAGACAACAAAAGGCTCCTAATGAATTTAATTAGTGAGTCCTCTGTAGCATACAACCTGTTTTAATTAGTGGCAGGGTTCAGGGTCCTTAAAGATTTACGGAAAACACTTCATCGCTTGCCAAAAAATCCAACAACAACTGTTCAGAAGTACTATTAGGAAAAGAATACCTACCACCTCCCAAGGTTGAATATTTACCAGTATTCAGGCTAAGCGGTATGGCAAGAAGGTAATGGACTTTGGCTATTGCAAGAGCAGGCTTTTTCCTATTAACCCAAATGGACAATTTACCTTTTGTTTCAGTTCGTATTCGAGAGATTTGCTAAAATTAATGCACTTTTCCTCCCCGCCATTACCACCACTCTCCCTCCTCCAAAACTGATTAGCTCCTCAGCTTACAGAAGATTTATCAGCCGTTCGAGAACATAATTCCAAACCCAATTAATAGGAAATTAACTGAAAGAGGCAGGAGAAAAATAAAAAGTTAGGCAGAAGCGAGCAGTTAGGGCTGCCAGCGGCTCCTGGACGGAGCACTGCTTGGTGCAGCAGTTTAATAGGTTCTTAGCAAACAAGCCTGGCTAATTACTCGGCCAGGGAAAACGAGCTATTGCAATCCATGGCGTGACAGCAGGGGCAGCCAAGGGGGAATAAAGTGGGTTTTCACTGGCTATTGGGGCCATCTGAGGAAGTGAAATGGCTTTTTTCTTTAATCTGATGACCCAGGGCCAGTTTTCTGTATCCCACCCCCTCAGGAACAGCTAAACACTCCCCTCCCCAGCCCATCTGCATGGTGGGCTCCAGCAAAATCTCCGACCTGTTCATCAACCCAAGGCAGCAAGAGAAGCAAGAAATCCTAAACCTGTACCGTGAGCGGAAACTATTTATCTCACGCAGCTTATTTGCATTATTTATTTTCCCCCTCCCACCCAGAGCACGTGGCAGAAGCAGAGGGGGAACCCACCAGCCCCCCCCCCCAGACTCGGCACCAGCCCCGGCAGCCAGCGGTGGGCGAGGCAGGTTGGGAACAGTGGTGTGAACCCCCCAGTTCCCACCGCCACCCCCCACGTCCCCGCTAGTCCTGCACCACATCAGCCTGCACTGCCGTTATTTGAGCTTCCACATCCTGCCACACGATCCGTCCCCTGAGCATCGCTCCTGCGGGAGAAGAAGGATGACGGCCACAGAGCGGTGACGGGACCCACTCTGCACCGGGCTCCTCTTGCAGCCAAAACAATTCAAGATCCCCCCCCTCCAGAGCCTTCTGTTTCCACCTTTACCTAATGAGCCGAAATCTAATCGCTCCGATGTGCCAGCCTGAGCGGCACATCCCTGGCCGGGGCAGAGGCACGGCTGAGCCACCCAGTGATGCCGCCACCAAAGGTGCCACCACCCCATGGTCCCTGCCTTGACACCTCACAACCCTGGATGGGAATTAGCTGCTGCTTGCTAAAACCGAGCATCTTCCCCGCTACAGTGGGGGCTGCGATAAATACCGTTCCATCCCTTCAAAATTAACATCAAAATAAGGGAAAATGAGGCAGTGGTGGTTGCACCATCTGGCCCAGGTTTGCTTGGAGAACACCTGGATGATAATTAATTTGGCTACCTTGGTAATGAGATGTTAGATGAAAACCCACTATGTTTGGGCCATGGAAACACTGGCTCTGCCTGGCTTCCCGCTCCCGGGATGAAGCGGCAGAGTCCAAACACAAGCCAGGGCACTGCAGCAGGCACAGCCCACCTCTGACTCCCATCCATTGTGAGCGCTCCTGTGGATTTTCACACCAGGAATGGGATCAGAGCCAACTAACACTTACTGAATCATGTCCTTCTTCTCTAACACGAGGAAAAGCATCCTCGGGGGGCACCGCTCCAGCCTCAGCAATGCCCTGTGCAAGAGGAACGCGTAAACCCATCCTGTCCCATTAACATTCACTTGATTTCTCCTGTTTCTCTACCCCAACCATGAAATTCAATATTGTCGCCATGACTAACCCATAAAATCGGTCAGCCCTGCGCAGGAGTCGCAGCGCCGCTCCTGGCTTTGTAGTTAAATGAGCGGGCGCGCTCCGCGGGCGCCGCCGTCACCGTCTGCAGAAGATGGTCTTGTCATCGAAGCCATCAACGTCACGCGGTGTCGGGCAGAGCCACGGCTCACTCCCAGGTGCACGGAGGTACGGTGACGGCAGATTTGGGCAAAGTGCCAAATTTCAGGAAAAAAAAAAAAAAAATCAGGTGAGGCATTCGCCTTGCGGGAATTTACCTGCAAACACCCTGCTGCGAGGCCAAGGGCTTGCCAAAGCAGAGCCCCAGCGGTCACCAAGGTGGTCAATGATGTCTACTGTGACTTTAAGGTGGGTTTTCACAGGAGAAGAATAGGTTATCTGTACAGAGCCCCACGTCCTCTTGGTGGAGAGGGCTTCCCCAGCTGGGTCCAGGGCTGGGACACCCATCTGCTGGGACACCCATCTGCTGGACATCCAACCACCAGGACACCCAACCGCCTGTTCCTTGGCCACCTCCTCTCGCTGCAGCCAGCCAGGGGTGCTGGGGGTCTCTGCAGGGGACTTGCCGCAGCCCAAACGCCGTCCCCGGGGGCTCACAGCTCCGAGGTGTGGGTTTGTGAGGGAGGAGACCAGGCTACGACTCATTTGCGGAGCAGACGCCAAGCCGGATCACGCCTTCCCGAGCGGCGGGGAAAGCCAGCCTGAGGTCTCCACCTTGGCAGTCGAAAAGGAAACAGAAACCAGGTTTGCTCTCCGCGTGATAATCCCGCAGGCGAGCTCTAGCATATTGGATAAACCTTCCCACAAACGGGGTTGCTGCCATTAGCCCACACGCTCACAGATGTCACCCGGCCAAGAGGCTCCTCAAGTCCTCCAGGCGCTCGGGCACGGTCCCTTGCCGCAGCAGGACCCAGCAGTAATAAAGCTGTCTGCAACTTCTCCCGTCGGAGATTTCTGCATCAGAAATCCAGACCGCATCCGTACCTTTCCAGCCAGGGCTGGGAAAAAAAATATAATTGCATTAACACTGTAAGCACGACCCGGAGTCCTGGCCCCAGCAAAGGAAGAGAGGACAATAGGATGTAGCGCTATGGGATTCTACTTGGACGTGAACTGATATTGAAAAAAGTGCAAGCGATGGAATTAGCCCAGAAAAAGGTGCAATACGGAGGAATAAAGCACCAGCTGCCAGGGATGCCCAAAGTGCTCGAGTTAGTCCCGCAGAGCACCCTGTGCTGCTGTGGATCCCTGCTCCCTCCCTCTGCAGCCGGGCCGCCTTAGCACGGCACTGGGAAGATGCTGCATGGGCTTATCACCAGCTCTACCCCCGTGCTAAATCGGAATGGGCTGGAAACGCGCTGCTGAGGAGGGACCGTGAGCCCACCCTCCTCCATCCAGACCATCACAAACCGAACCCTGTGTGGCCACGCAAAACAAAGGCTCTTAAACCTGCTGGAGCCCCCCCGAAAGCAAACCCCGGCAGCAAACCCTCTCCGCTTCCCTCTGCATGAAGGCCCAGTGAACCAGTATCTATCTGAACCGGCTGCATCGCGCTTCCAGGCTCAGAGCCAGCAACGACAACAGATTTCCATATCATTTATCTGCTAACGACGTTACACGCGACCCAAGGCGGGCTGCGCGCTGCTGCAGGCGCAGAGATGCTGCAGCTGATGCTGCCGGGCATCCTTCAGCGAGGAGCGTGGGGCTCGGCAGCGATGCATGCTGCAGGGAGGGAGCTGCGCTGGGAGTCACGGGAATCGCCCGACACAAAGCCCTGAGCTACAGGACAGCACGGCCGGGTATCCCGGAGCTCCCTGCGCTGCCTTATCCCGCAGCTCCTTAATACAGAGCCATGACTTCCCCCCGCGCCTCTATCAGCAAACACGTTTCTCCTGGCAGAACCATTCACCAAGCACAGTTATTGCCATTTTCCCCCCCTTTTTGGCTACGTTTCTCTACAGACAATTTTTTCACAGAAAGGAAAAAGGATTTTTTCCCCCCCTCCAGCTGCTGATCCCGTTTCCATATTACCCGTCTCCGTATCCACCACCGTGCTAAGCCTGCGCTGCTGCCCAGCGCCTCCAGCCCAGCTCGCGGGGCCAGATCCAGCACGGCGAGCTTTTCCAAATTACCCAAAAGCTTTCCAGTATCGCAGGGGAGGGAAGGAGCGTCGATTTAAAAAGGCTTCTTGTTACGCACCGTTCCAAGTGCAAGCTGAGATTCCCTCTTCCTAGCCATCACACCTGCAGAGAACTCCTGGAAAACCAATCCCAGCGGCTCACATAGCGGCCCAATAAAAAACCTACATTATATTCCTTAAATACTCCTGATTCTCCAGCCAACCTCACTTTTTCTCTATACTGTCCTCCACAGAAGTGCTTATAACCTCACTGCAGCTTCCTAGATGACTACTACTTATTTTTCTTGGAAACAGTCTTAAAATAGTTCTGCTTTTCTGTATTTTGCGTTTATCGGCACTTCTCCCTCCCCGTCCACATGGAGCAAATATTCTCTAATTAAGGTTTTTCTTCTCCAGTTACGGTTTTATAAACCCAGAGCATTTTCTGCTGCCGGAGGCTGCGCTGGCAACGTGAGGGGGCCCAAGATTTTGAAGATATTTTGGCTGTTTCTAATTTATAGGGATGCTTTTGCCAATCAGAGAGCGATAAAATAATATTTTCTGAAATCCCCTTCCCAAAAGGAGACTCAGCCCGATTTCGTGCCCCCCTCTTCATCTCAGCCTCCTGGCTGGGGGGAGACGCGATGGGCTGGGGCTCTCCCACCCCGCTCAGCCTCTGAGCCTGAGACCTTCTGACAGCCTCTCGTCGTGATCCGCCAACAGCAGCCGACACGTGGAAGTGACACTCGGTACGTTGAGGATTTGAGATGATACTCAGAGCCGCGGCGCTGGCAGGGTTTGAAGCACGAGAGCTTTCCCCCGCTCGGGATCATCCCCCGGGCTCCAGCCAACAGACCCTCCTGCCTGGATGGAAGTTTTTGGGGAGAGAAAGCCGCAGCGTGGCGTTTCGCTCTGCACACCCCGGTCCCTCGCTCGCAGCACCCCGAGTGATGCCTGAAGGCAGCAGACCCGACCCCTGCTTTCTGCAGCGCTCCCGCTAGCTCCACGCGGGATAAAGCAAATTGCAGCCACCAGGAAACTCGCTGCTTCCCTCCTACGAGTCCGAGGGGCTGGGATCCAACCCACCCCCACCTCGCCAGCGGCTCCAGCTGCATTTCAGCTGCTCTCTTGGCTCTACTCTACAGCTAGCTGCAAAGGAATTACTTTGCAAACGCCCTCCATCCCGTTTCCCAGCTCATCCCGTCCCCGTTTCCCAGCTCATCCCGTCCCCGTGCCACCCCTCGCCGGTGCAGGACAGCAGGGGGGTCCTGGGGAGCACTGTCCTGCCATCACCCCCCCGCCACGTGCACACAGCGAACGCACGCCGCCCAGCCCAAATGAAAAGGACGGCTTTTTCCTTTCCTCGGTGATTAATTTCTCGGAATTTTGGGGTCGTGGGGGTGGGGGTGCACGCCAGGACGGACGCGCAGCCCTTACCCTGCAGAGCCTCCTTGGCGCGCGCCAGCTCCTGCTCCTTCTGCGCCAGCTGCACCTTCAGCTCGGTGGCCGAGAGCACCTCCGGGGACTTGCTGCCGTGCGTCTCCTCCAGGTCTTTCGTCAGCATTTCCTTCATTTGCCGGAGCAGGTGAACCTCCTCCTGCAGCTGGGCCACCTCCTCCCGCAGCAACGCTGGAGGAAGAGGAGACACAATGTGAGGAAGTGACCGACGGCTCCCGGCACGGCCCCACGCACCCGCTGCAAACTCCAACCCTGGGGAAACACCGCCGAGGTGACCGCCCCGCTTGCAAAACCGCTTTGCACAGCCCAAAACCTGCAGCAGGGCTCGCAGCACGCCGGGACCGGAGGAGGAGGAGGAAGGACGTGATGGGGAGGCGCCGGGTAGGGAGTGGGGAGCCTTCCCTGGGTACTGGTTTCCAGTTTTTGCATTATGAAATTAAAAATAAGTATTAATACATAATAGTAATAATAAAAATAAACCAAGAACCACCTCCCCATCCAAACCACTCACTGGCGGGGTGCTCGTATGGCCAGTGTCCCACAGAGGCTGCTGAGCTCTGCTGTGCCCCGTAGGATACGCTTCAGCCAGCCACGTGCTCGGGGTGTACTCAAAAACATTCAGCAAAACCTCTCTGAGACTGGGAAGGGGAAGACGATGCTTCCACCTGCAGAGACCTGAATCCTGAATTTTTCAGGTTTACACCCAGTGACAGCTACACCCCTCAAAGCAGCCGCGTGGCAGAAGCATCCCAGCACATCCCAGCCTGGGTCCCCTCTGCAGCGGGAAAGCCCCGGCAAACCTCCTTTCCTACAGCTGCACCTACTCCTGAGGGTAATAAAGTGCTTTTCTGCTATTCCTAAATTGCACCCACCGCCCTCATCTCCCCTGTTCCTGCAAAACACCGTTGGGCCATGCATGCACCGCTGCAATCCTCCGTACGAGCCAGACATCGCGATGCGAAACGACTCGTGCCAGCGTGCGAACAGCTTGATTCCGCTTTTTCCCCCCCCGGCTTTGAGAACGCACAGAGAGAAAACCCTTACTCATCCGAAGGGGTTCAGCGATTGCTCGGGTTTGCACCGTGCCCATGGATATGGGGAGAAACAAGCCACCCCTCAGCACGCATGTTACGGTTACCAGGAAAAAGAAAACAAAAATATACACCCTATCTCCAAGCTGCTGCTGTTGGGTCCTTTCCCCGGTATCAGCCACCCTGGGGGACACCGGCCAGGCATGAAATACAGAGGGTTTGCCCCATATTTTTGCCGAGGTCCCTCCACACGTGCGCCGGGCTGTTTCCTCTCCACCAGTGCTGGCGAAGCGGCGGGGAGGTGACGCCGGCGGCAGGACGGGGAGAAGCGGCTCCCCCCGGCCCGGCCAGCAGCTGCGCCAGGAAGGCATAAAATCTGGTTTGCATACTTGAAATGCTTCCCGTATGAAAACTGGCAAGGCCCCATTCTGTAAATTATTTAGCAGTAAAGTCACTAACGAGGAACAGTCGAGCTCCGGGCTGGGGATTTCGGTGCAGTCCAAAGCGCTTGCTTGAAATTTGTGTAAAAAGCAAGAATCAAGATGGGGTCAAGGCTGGAGGTGTCTTCCCCGGGGGGGCTGCAGAAGTGCAGCGTTTCCCCTCCAGCCTTCGGGAAGCCGGGGGGACGCGAGGGACTCGTACACAGTGTAGCATTTACCATGCAAAACCCACCCAGCGCCTTCCCCAGGTGCCCAAAGCCCTGTGCAACCCCACAGGACACCAGGGCCTGCCACCAACCGCTCATCTTTCCCCCACTGATAATTAATTCCCACCTCTCGTTACAAGCCACCTCGCCCAGGAGATGTGGTGGGCTGCCCCCCGGCAAACAACTACCCAGCACAGAAGGATGGAGGCAGGGCAGCTGGCACAAGGGCGACCGATCCCGCTGGATTTTCTGCAAATTCCAGCATTTTGGTGGGAACCTATGAACACCCCCAAGGAAAGGCAGCCCAGCGGGTGGATTTCTGCAGCAGGGAATCCTGGAGGAGTCCTTGGGCACAGCCCGAAAGCAGATTTGCAGCCGTTTCTTACCAAGCTCCTGTCTACAAAGCGCTGCCCAACGCAGCTTCCCCGAAACCACCGTTCCCCGGTTAGAAAACGGCAAAAAACACCCAAACCCATTCCTCCTCTGAAGCAGGCTCCAAGGCCATTTAATCCCCAGCTTCATACTTGGCTCCCGAAACCACTGGAAGATGAAAATCCAAGATCCAGAAGAAGCTGTAGGAAGCTGGGAAGGAGCGTGCGGCACCGCGCGCCCCACGCCACCGGCTGCCAGGCACACGGCTTCAGCTGCAAGCTTACGGCAAAACCTCAGCTATGGAACTCCAGATCAACCAGAAACCTGGGATTCTTGCTTTGATAGATCCATTTAATTGAAGAGATATATATAATCCATTAAAAAAAAAACCGGATTGTGCTTTGTGATATGTATTTATTTTTGCAATATATCTATATTTTATAATGCATCTATACATTGCAAAGCACAATCCATTTTTTTTCTGGATAGATATATACATAAAAATTGCAAAACACAGTCCATGCAGCCAAGGTTCACCAGGAACAACCCTACACCCCTTGCTAGGCTCCAACAGTGAAAGACACGCCGTCAATTCTTTCAATACACTGCAAAGCGTGGCGGTCCTCGCTCTCCTCCCAGCTCCCTCCTGGAGCTGCTGCCTGCGCCTTCAGCACAGAAACCCGGAATGGGCTTTGAGGCAAGGCAAACCTTCCGCCCCCTTCCCAGTGAGTTTTTAAAAGGGTTTTCTGGGAAAGAAGCTGGCATTTCAGGGAAGCGATGGGAGCGACAGCATCTCCCGGTCTCCTTTGGAAACCGCTTCATGAGCAATTTCTTGCATTATAACAAGCTTCTTCACAGCACCTGCTGCCAGGCGGGCTGGACCGAAGGTGCTGCCTTACACCCGTCCTTATCCTCTGCTGCATACAGGTTTTCCACCCTGCTCCGACATTCCCCTGGGCTCCCCGTCCCACCCAGCCATGCCAAATTTAAGCACCTCAATAAACGCTCTGAAAAGAGCCATTTGCAGGCAGCCCTTAGCGATCGCTACAGAAAAGTTCCAATAACCGGGAAAATAGGGCCGATTATTCAGGAACCTCATTCCAGCCTCTATTTCTTCCCCATATGGATGGCTTGGCAGGGATTTCCATATGCTTTCCCGTGAGCTGTCTGGGTGCAGGTCTCTATCTGAAGCCACAAAGGTGCTGCCCGTGGCTCAAAGCGAGCATCAGCCCTCTCCAGCAGGAACACGGGGCTCCACGCACATCCCCAACATGATGCAAAAATACAATGTGGAGGACAGAATAATTTTTTAAAATTTTTTTGCAGTTCGCCCTTGCAAGCATTGCTACACTGGGGTGCGAAGTTACATTTGCTATTAGGAATCGCCTCCCAAATGTAACAACCCCGATGTAAAAAGCTGCCACAGCACATTTTCCCCAGCATTTTTGCCCCTTCTTATCTTTTTAACCTTTTTTTGGTGTATGTGTGTGACTGCACACTATAATTCCTGACCACCTCGGGGGGAAGGAGGCATCGTCCCGCACGGACAAGCCCTGTCACACGCTGGCTCATTCCAGCCCCTTCCAAATCTGCCACAAGTGGGCACAGATGAAATTAATGCAATTTAAACATTTCCTGGACCAACTGACAAAAACTACCATTCATGCTGAAATAATTGGCTGTTAATTATCTTTCAGTTGATAGCATTAAACTTCCCTGACACCGTTGGATTCTGCATCCTTTATGCTTTAAGCACCGAAGAGAGTTAACAGACAATGTAAGTAAGATTTTTGCGGGGGTTTTAATTGCAGCGGACACCTCCAGACAGCATTTGGGGCTGAAGTTTCCATTCCTGCTCCTGCAAATCCCACCTTGGACTCCTCTCAGCAGCAGATCCACCGGCCATGCAGCAGCAAAGCCTTTTACTGGCCTTGGAGCAGGCATCGCTTTAAAAACATCCATTTAAAAGCCTTTTTTTTCCCCCGTGTAACTCAGCTGACACCATTGCTGTACACGCGTTTCTGTCTTGGGAGGATACAGATTAAAAATGAATGCAGTATAAACGTCAAGCTTTACGTCGGTGAAATTACTATCTTGGGTGAAAGCTGCATTTTGTGCCGCTGTTGCAAGTTTACCAGCAGGATGGTTTTTGCTTTGCTGGGCACAAGGCAAGCGGGGGGGTTTATCCAGGATATCAGCAGGAAAACGGCCAAAAGATGGAAGCGTGCCCTGGCTCGCAGCAGCGGTGGATCGGCAGCGGTGGCCACGTGTGGGCAGAGAGAGCAAGTCTCGCTTGTGGACCAAGCGCTGAAGATCGGTGGATCAGCCCCCAAGGGTTTCACAGGCCCTGCACGGGGATGCAAATGGGGGCGGAAGATGGGAAAATGCAAAATCTCTGAGCTAACGGCATCACCTAACAGACCTTCACCCGTCGAGGGCATGAACCCTTGGTCATCCCTCCCTCCCTCCTGCAGGGCTCTGGCCCAGGATCAACGGATCGATGGGTAGGTACAGACACACGGACATATGCCTCTACCCTGGGATGGCAAACACAAGGGTCATCCAATAAAGAATATCATTAGAAGAAAACAACGATTCAAGACCCAGGGATCAGCTGAGCGAGTACTTTAAAGAGCATCTCAGTGCCTCTGCTCCTTCAGCAGTCTCCAGCTTGGGACCCAAGCCTCCTGCAGGAAGGTTCAGCCTGATGCTGCTCCCAAACAGCCTGCGTGACGTTCGGCTTTCCCCGCTCTGCCCATCCTTGGCACGGCGTAATTGGGAGGAAAAGCACGAACCGCCAGGCACGGGGCTGGGTGACAGCCAGGCACGGAGCGGGGAGACCAGCCACTGCCACGCCGATGTCTGCAAGAAGCTGGCCTCTCCGCAGCGGAGACTGCACTCAATAAAGCATCTGCTTCACTCAAAACACGCTCGGATTTGCAAAAGACCCAGTTACCGCCGCTGCCCGGGACCTGCTGGTGCAAAGCCAACGTGTCCAACCTCTCCCTGGGACACCACGCTGGACTCGCAGCGGCTCAACACCAAACCCTCACACAGCATCATCTCCTCAAGGGGACAAGCACAAGGGGCTGTAATTTGTCCATCACAACATCCAGCCCAGCCCCGCTGCCACACATCCCCGCTCCATCTCTGGGCACGGCATCTCCCACAGCACCACGGTGCTCCACCACCTGGGAGCAGCTGTCGGGCACCGCCGGACCCCAGCCGTGCGCTGCAGAACCTCTCGGGCTAACGAAGGGAATTTTGATCCGCACATCCATCGTTTACTTTCCAAGGAGACACCTTTAGATTCCACCCCTGCTACTGTTGTGATGCTGTGAGCGAGCAAGCTGTCATGCCTGGACACGGGTATGGATGCTCCTTAGCAAGTTCAGGTGAAAGCTTTCACCCAATGCACATAAATCCTTGCAAACCCCATTTCTGAGCATTCTGAGTTCGACACCAGTGCTTCCATAGGGTCACACGCTTCCAGACACTTGGCCTCAGTGCTTCCATAGGGTCTCAGCCCTGGGACAGGACCCCCAGACGTACGCCCCGACCGTGCACCATCAACCAGCACTCGCACCCGTGGGCAGGACACGCACAGACCGCCTGCCTGCAAATTTACCCCCGTGTCCTGCCCCCCCACCCCACCCCCAACAAGGATTATTCCCCCCCCCACGCAGATGCTCGCTTGCTCGGCTGCCCTGTCCGCACGCTGGCGGCTGTTGCACACGGATGTAAAAAAAAAAAAAAAACCTGATATAAACCTCCCGTGCATGCCGACGGCGGGGGGGTGGACTGAGGGGCTCAGGGGGCAGGCTGGATGTTGCAAAGGCTTACAGCAGCACGCAGGGTTTTAAAAGCAGCCGGCCGGTGGGCTGCGACCCCCGGAGCCCGGTGGGAGCCCTCCACAAGCTCCCAGCGTGCTCCAACTTCTCCGCGAGACAAAATGGACTACGGGGGCGCAGAGAGCCGCCTGCCATCCCCACCGCCGTGGGGGACCTGGAGCCCCCTCGCCCCAGCCCTGGCATCGCCCCCGGTGCGGGGGTCCAGCCCGACACCCCACAGCCACCCTCCCGCGCCGCCCCGGCGAGCTTCGAGGCGCTCTCGCCAGCCGCCCGGCGTTGTTTTGTTCCTCCCAGGAGGAAGCAGGCTCCAACAGCACAAAGCCAGCGAGGGAGAGACACTCACGCCAGGCTGCGTCCCCCCTGCGAGGCGGCCGGACCCCCCGGGGACCCCCTTACCTGCGTGGGCTAGGCGGGGGCACAGCACCCTGCCCTGAGCATCGTCCCCCGCTGCCCCTCGCCGGCCCCAGCGACCCGGACAATAGGCCGGGCACGGAGCGAAACCCCGCTCGCCGCGGCACGTCCCCGGCTCGCTCTGCTCCTGCTCCGACTGCATGGCGGGGAACGGGGGGGGCTCGGGGGTCCCCGGGGTTTGGGGTTCCCCGGGGCGGGCAGGCTCCTCCCCAGCACGGCACTGCACGGAAGTATGGTGGATGCTACCTGTGCCGGGAATTTGACCCGTCGCCGGTGGCCGCGTTCCCCCAGCCTGATGTCACGCCAGCAGAGGAGTGGCTCTGCCCGCAGCCCCGCCGAGGTGCGCAGGATGGGGCCCGGAGCGGGCCAGCTCTCCCCGCCGCCCCGCAGGAACCCGGTGGCGGAAATGATTCCCAGCTCGCCGGCCATCGCTCCTGCTGCCACCCACCGAGCGGGGAACGTCCCAGCGGCACCAGCTTGGCCACCGCTCTCATTGCGGTACTCGCCCAGCACCGGCGGCGCGGTGGGGAAACTGAGGCACAAGGGAACACGCTGCGGAGCAGCCCTGCCTCCGGCACACGGCCTGTGATAGCTGTTCCTTGCAAGGGGAACAAACACGGTGCTTGCTCTTGCTTGTTGTTACTTATTTTGTGCAGGCAGGTTGCGACTGCACAGCACCCGCGGTTGCAGGAGCATCGCCGCAGACCGACACCCCCCCCTCCCCTCCCCCCCACAAGCCACCAAGGCTGGACCCACGGTGAGGAAGGGCAGAGGTGGGGAGCTGGTGGGATGGGGCAAGCAGGGACACTGCAAAACCCGGCGAGAAAATAGGGGCCATTTGCTATTCTCTAATAAAATCTGCATAAACGCACACCAGCAAACCCAAACTCTCCCAAACCCAGCAGACTCGTGTCGCTTTTTTGCTCTCTATGCACACGCTGCCCTTCTACCTGCCTTCACCCAGCTGCCTGGGCTGCCTGTTTCCAAGCCCTCCACAGCAGACCCACTTTTTAAATTTATTTACCCCACCAAGGAGATGAGGAACCAACACAGAAGTGCTTTGGGTTTATGGATTTGTGCCTGTCTCTCTGCTGCTACCCTCGCCAGATGAATGCTGCCCGGCCGCTGGCCCAGGGATGCTTTACGGGCAGCTCCCGGCACGCTGCCTGTGTGCGCCTCTCGCTCTGCCCAGGAGGGCAAGACCTGCACAAAACTCAGAAAAAACAGTCCCAAGACAGAAAATCACCATATTCCGCTTCCCAACAGCGCCCAGCACGAGAAGCCTCAGCCAGCCACTGCAAACCCAGCACCCCCGCCCTACAGCAGTGGCATTTTTGGCATGGGGAAACTGAGGCACGCCCAGCACACATAGGCTCTTACATTCTCGGGAAGCTGGTGGCAACGTAACCGTGGGAGAAGTGAGCCATCCCCGGCTAGGAAGAGGCGCAGCCACGGCCATCTCGTACACCCAAGCGAGCCTGGGTCAATAAACCAGGCCCCTGCCCGCCTCGCCACCCCCGGCTGCCGGGCATCGCCCCACTCCCTGCCCTGCTGCTTCCTTGCCAACGGCTCGGGAAGGGGAAGGGAGTCGGGTTTGTTTTGCAACAAGCTTTGCTTTTCATTGCAATAAACTCCAGTGCACGCAACCGGCCGGCACTGCCAGGGCTCACGTTGCTGGCAGCCCAGTGCGTGTCACGGCACCGCCTGCAGCGTCACTGCCAGGGTGCGCGATGCCCCCTGATCACCCCAACCCCTATCGTCACCAACCTCCCCGATGCCCACGAAAGCTCGGCTCTCGGCTGCTGCGTCACCTCCCATCGCTCCCTGTTTGCACAACTCCCCTCCCTGGGGATCAAGTCGGAGCGCGCCCGCCTGTGCCGACTCAGCTCCCGGTGCAGCAGGGATGCCGCCACGGCTGGAGCAACCCCAGGCGAGCGAGGCAACGCCATCGGCTTGGGGAGCACTGGCCGGGTTAACTCTGCTTTGCAAACAAGCACGGCGCGACGGCGAGCGTGTGCCTCCCGGTGCGATCTGCTGCGGCACGGGAAGGTGCAGAGCAGCACCAGCGACGGAAGCACAAGGAGGAGGCTCTCCGCGGCACGGCCATTGCACAAGCCCCGAGCTCCCCAAGAGCTGCTCCTTGGAGCCTCCTCCGACCCGCCGCGTTCCTCCCTGGCAGCGGAGGCCGGTGAGCGAGCGGGAAGGCCGGGCTGGGCTCGCATCCTTGCTGCTGCTGACTCACGGCGCGCCAAGCAGCGTTACGCCCGCAGCACCAGCGGCGCCCGTTCCCCATCCCCAGCACATGCATGCGGCGGGATGTGCCGAGATGGGGCAGCACCGCTGCTCCTCGGCCCGGCAGGGATGCTCCTACCCCTTCCTATTTGATTAAAAACCCCTTTGGAAGGTGCATGGAAAAAGGGTGCCGGTTAATTAAAAGGCGGCGCACGCCTTGGCCAGGTTTGCGCGGTGCAGCCGGGCTCTGGGCGCTGAGCGTGCCCCCGCGCTGGGCAGCGGTTCCATTGGGGTTGGGCTCTGGGGTTCCTGCCCTTGCTTTGGAGCAGCCCCTTACCGTGTGGCTGGTGGGAGCATGGCGGGAAGGGGACGCCGGCCCCACGCCGGGAGGAAGCTGAGGCCGGGGGTATTTTTGTCCATTGAGTCACTTCCCGCGGCTCCCGGCTGCCGCCTGCGCCGGGAAGGGGACCGGCGCTGGATGTCGATGCGAACGGGTCTGTCCCTTCATCCCAAAACTCAGCAGGGAGCTACCTGCCTCCTTCGAGCCCCTTCCGAGGGGCAGGGGGGCCGTTCCCACCCCAGCCCGGCTCAGAAGGTCCCTGCAGATGGGGCAAGCGAGGGCTGAGCCAAACCGGGCAGCCTCCACCGGAGGACAAACCTGCATCATGCACCCCGTCCCCAGCTTCCCAGTCCCACCAGGGTTATGGCTCTGGAGCAAGCCGGCTACGGGTGGTCACCACCAAAACCCCCACTTCCTTCAAAGTGGGGCTGAGGACCCCAACCATCCCCTGCAAGGGCAGGGGCCACTACAGACCGGCAACAAGGAGTCACGTCGGGCTCCAAAAGCACTTCAGCTTCAGCATCGCCGCTCAAAAAGGTACCGTTCTCACCAAAACACTTAATGGCAGTCGGTGGTTGATTAAATGCAGCTTGACCATATGGATGTGAATGTATATACTGCCCTCAAGGCACAGGCACCTGCGGTGACTGCTGAATAACGTGAGCGCGGTGAGAAGTAGCTCTGCAGAAAGTCAGCGATGTATTTACGTGCCTTTGGACATGAGCTGGTCCTTGCAGAGCTCCATCCGACCCGGAGAACAGAGCTGTCCATAAAAACCGCTTACCCACCGCCTGGAACAGAGAAACAGACCCTCTACAAGGTCTCCTGCAGCAGAATGCTGCCTGCTTCCAGGAAAACTTGCCAAAACATTTCCACTGCACCCGTGGAAACCCCCTTCTCCATCCCCATGTCTTGCAAAAAGAAAGGAAAAAAAAAAAAAAAAATCAAAGTGAAGAGACGTTTCGAAACAGAGTTGATTTCTTTTTCCCCCCCGGTTTTCCTTTCAAGGAAAACTTTTCTCAGAAATGACACGTTTTTGTCAAACATTTCACTTGTGACAAATTGGCACTGTCACCGAGGAGCGCGCTCGGCTGGGAGCTTCGCGGGCGCTTTGGGAAGCCTCCGTCTGCTTCTACCGAGTTCAAAAATCGACAGAGGCGAGGCTGCAAAACGTAACGTGTGAGGCAGAGGATTAATTAACATACATCTGGCTCCAAAACCAGAGGAGGTAAGAGTAATTTTCATTCAGGAACTTGGCACCTCCTCCTCCTCCAGCGCTGCCAGAGTACTTTAAGCTCCTGAAAATTACACACGCATTGCCCGGAGTTTTTCCCGTGATTAATTAAAGCCTCAACGAAGAGAAAAATCCACAGCGTTGTTAAAATTTTTTTATGTCCCTACCCGGGCTGTACACAGTGACTTTTTCTTTCGAATAGCACTGCAAAAGCTGTCTGCAATGTAAAGAGGCAAAAAAGCAACGAGTAGAGGGCAAACATCATCGTGCTGGTTCCCGTGCTCCCAGCTGCAAGCTCGTTCGATACAGTTTCCTGAGTTATTTCTATTGTGTTTGTTATTTTATCATGAGAATTATGGTTATCATCGCAGACGTTGTATGCCTAACACCTTCTGGGTTCCTTACAATATTTTCTTTCAAATGCTAAAAAGGCTGTCATGAGACTAAGATAATGGCCTGCAAAAATAAATGATATGGATCAGAACTGGGGGAATTTGGTTTAAAAAAGAAAAAATAAAAGGAGGAAAACAAACAGAAATCACCCATCCTAATTAGCATTCAAAGATAGTAATGAGGGGGGGGGAATAAGTATAGTAGGGAGGGTTGTTTTGCCTGGTACCTACTGCCCTGCTGCATCCCGGGTGATGAGCAGCTCTGCCTCGGAGAGCGGCTGGAAGGGGTGGGAAGCCCCCAGCCCCCGCTGCTGAGCACCCCACCAGCCGGGACCCACACCCCTCGGGGGGGCCAGGCACCCACCGGCTCTGCTGTGCCCTGGGCAGGCAGCCTGCCGCTCGCTGCCCGCATCCAGCGGCGATGCCGCCGCCTTCCCCGGCTTCGTCAGCGCTAACGAGCGTGCGGGGAGGCGAGGGACACCCGCAGCCGTGGAGGGGACAGGGTACCAGCGGCCAGCCGGCGTGGGCATCGATCAGCGAAATGTGGGCTCCCCGACAGCGCTGAACCCCACCGGAATCAATATTTTCCTTTTTAAAACAACGCTGGGGGGAAACGCCGATCTAATATAGATTCAGTGTTATTCTGGGTTTTACATTATTCATTGAACCTCATTCTATGTCATGCTGCAGCGAATATATTACCATATATGATGACAAAGAAATTACACAACTCCTGCAAATACACGATAAAGCGGCAGCCTGGGCTGCTACAGCGACCCGCTCGATCGCCGATCTCTCATTAGCAACATGTAATTAAGTCGCTATACATTGGGGTTGTGCCTGTGCCGCCAGTCACTTTATGGTGAAAGAGGAGAATAATCAATCAAAACAGCAGTAAATCCAACAGCAACAAAACCCAGCGCTGTGTGGCAGGTCTCAAACTTCGGGAAACGTTCCCTTGGCGAGGTTGGCGATGCCGCGTCTCACCCGCCGCGCAGCCACCACGTCACTGCAAGGCCACCGAGGGCCACCGTGTCCCCAGAGCCACCCAGCTCAGCCCAGCTGCGCAGCGACCGCGGGGGCACTGCCAGGGAACGGGCTGCGCGCATCGAAATGACAGGAAAAAAAGGAAGCCTACCAGGAAAGGTTAATCATTTATCCCTATGTGAAAACACGGCCTCATTTCTAAAAATCACTCTGCATCCTCAGCGACATACACGAGTTCGCTGGGGCTGGAGGTAGCAGCTCAGCACCGAACCCAGACACTATCTGCACTAACCAGATGTTACTGCTTTATTTTTTTTTTTTTTTTTTCAAGCTGCCCTTTAGTTTCCAGAGCTTCAGACAAGCAATTCTAGTGATGCCCCTTCATTAACCACTCCAGCAAGATATATATATGTGTGTATTAGGGAATTCAGTGCAGAAAAACATCTTTTTACGACACCCGCTGCCAGCCAGGCTGCTGCATCTATCGAGACGAACCGAGCTTACCCAAACCCCGTTTCTTTACGGCCAAACCCTGCTGCTCACCGGGCACGAGGCACGGAGCTGGGTTTGCTCCCTGGGATGCCCCCCGCTCGCATCCCCTCCAGCAGCCCCACGGTGAGAACATCGCGCCCACCGACAGCCCTGGGGCCAGGCGCAGGCGTCGGACAGAGGTTTGGGACTGAACCGTAAGAGGGTCTGGGTGGGAAGGGACCGTAAAGAGCATCCGCTGCAGGGGGGTCTCAGCAGAGCGGGGCAGAGCCCCCTCCCTCGCCTGCCGGCCACGCTGCCGGCGGTGCAGCCCAGGGCAGGGTTGGCTTGGGAAGCGCTGATGGAGCTGGCAACGCGCATCACGGCAGCACCTTCCAACTAGCAAAGCGGGCAAAGCACACAGCCCACCCGAGTGTGCCCTGGGCTGTGCCCAGCCTCCCAACAGCTATTCAACCGGGGCCACGAAAAGCAACAGGGCTTGCCTGCGTGCATAGACTCAAAACGATGCTACAGCACGATTTTTGGTTGCTTGCAGGAATTGCAAGAAAAAAAAAAAAGCAGCAAATAAAGCCTGGCTAAAAATCCCTCAGCTTTGCAAGGCAGGTTAGGAAAGCCTGGGAGGGCTGCACGGATCAATGACCCCATGCGCCCGGACGCATCCCGTTCCCCTCCCATCCGCTGCATGTATCAACAGAATATTTATAAATCAATTGAAAGCAATTAATCAGCTGGAGAAAGATAAGGGATAATGAAGAAAAGAGATTAGCTGGCGAGGCACAAACAGAGCTCCTCCGGGGAGGAAATGCTGTGGTTGGAAGCCTCCTCTGCAAAGCCTATTAGCTCCACTTAAAAAAGAAATTTAAAAGAGGCAACCTGAATAATTAAAAGGAAGAGTTAATGGTTCATGCTAACAGCTTCTAAAAACCTGCAGCAGCCGCGTTTATTAACCAACGCGGCCCACCGACAAAAGGGCCTGCAGGAAATGCATCGCCTCACGCGATGCTCAGCCGGGGAGGGATGCTCGGCTGGGGAGGGATGCTCGGCCGGGGAGGGATGCTTGGCTGGGGAGGGATGCTCGGCTGGGGAGGGATGCTCGGCCGGGGAGGGACCCCCGCAGCCACCCAGCACGCTGGAGCCGCAGCCAGAGCCAGGGAGACTCACGTGGACGCTGTGAGGTCCATGGGGCTGCCCTGCTGGGTTCATTGAAGTGACCCACCCCTTCTAAAAAGTTAAAAATAACAAAGAAACAACTCCAGAACCGGAGGGGAAGCCTCCAGGGACATAAGTCCTAATATTTCCCAGCCGATGCATCCCACAGCAGCCTTCCATCGCCAGGCTGCTCCTCGTCAGCGGAGCCAGGACTAAATATACTGTTGTTTCGGCTGCCAACTGAAAAGTTAACCTCTGGGCTGAGCAGCCAACAGTTACATTTTCTCTGCATTTTCCTATGAATTTTTCCACTCTAATCCATCCACACCAAACTCTGGGGAGGGAAGTCTCAGGACAAGACCAGCAGCACCTGCCTCGGCCACGCTGCTGCCATTAGTTATATATTTCACACCCACAGAAGATGCCAACCTCAGGGCTGGGCTTAATCTGGTCCGCAGCACCAGCATCACCATGACGGTGCTACCAAGAACCAGGTGCTTTTTGCCAAAATTACACACCTGCGCTGCTCCGAGGGGGGTTACAAGCTGCTGTTTTGTTTTTGAGGAGCACCCAATAATGCCACATCCCCCGGGTTGTGACCAGCATCCTACAGGAACGCTCCTGGGGGTGCCTAGGAGAAGCTTTCCCAAATCCATGACTTAAAAATCTCCTCCGGGACTGCAGGATCTCACCTGAGAGCTGAAACCTGGGTGGGCATCTTAAGGAGAAAGGGCTCAGGAAGAGCCGCCGCCACTTCAGGGGACCAAATGCAGCATTTCAGCACAGTGTTTGCCTCTTTCAAGTAACGCTCCACAAAATTCCCAGGTCAGGGCTGGAGCCCACGTGCGTTCTGCGGAGGGGATGGAGAGCAAGCATCTCCCCACCTCACTCGCCAACTTGCGAGGCAGCAATTTAACCTTCAAGGAAGAGCTTAAATTCATTTAGTAACAGCCCTTATCTACAGGCTGGGGGCAAAATAATTCTACCGAGAACAATATATAATAGATAAAAATAACTGCACTGCAGCAAAGAGATGGATAGCACGGTGCAGGGCAGTGCCGAGCTGCTCCTTCCCAGCCAAACCAGGCCATCCCTTTACCGACAGCAGGAAAACTGTCCCCCATCCCGATGTTTTAAGGGGCTAATGCTGAATTAACAGGCGTTAATACCATGCAATGTGTAAGCAGGATGCTCCCCAGTATCCCAGCACCATAAGTGACTCAGAGCCATTTCCAAATGCTTTTCCCCCCTTCTTTTTTTAATTAAAAAAAATTATATTTTAATAAAAATTATATATTTAATATTTTTTTACAAATAAAAAAACAACCTCAACCTGAAAGCCTTTCCAAGTGCCTAAGCATCAAAGGACACACATTTTATTTATGCACCACTCAGTGAACTTCCAAACGACGTTTATTACAACTTCCTTCATAGCAAAGTTTGTCTTTCCCTGCCAGGAGGCATCAGAAAAAAAATAATAAATATCAAACACCTGAAGGTATTCAACTGTTTTCCCCCCCCCAAACTTTACCACCAGCTAAATATCACAGCACACCTGACTGCAATGAAACAAATATACCGCTGCCCCATAAAAAGACCAAACTGACCCCAAATCGGTATGGGCAGGCTGGAAATGGGGAGGCAAATGCCAACCGTGACCAAAAATGTGCTTTTTTCTGAAATCCCTGCAGCACTGTGACGGCAGTGTTGCGATGGGGGGTGTGACGCCGCCCACCGCGCATCTATTTTATATGCGTGCGCAAAGACAGAAAAAGCCATTGAAAGCTTGGAGGGCTGCACTTGGCGCCTGGCTGGAATTAAAGAATGCACAAGGTTGCAAAGTTAATAAAAGTGACAGCCTTTTATTAATCCGAGCTCGCGCCGCAGCGCTCGGAGCCGGCAGGCAGCCGCTCTCACAAAGTTATCAGTGCGTCGCACCAGGCAAACCTAGGGCTGGGAAAAATCAAATCACAATCTGAAAAAAAAAAATAAAAATTTTAAGAAAAAAAAAAATAAACCAAAAGGGAGCAGCAGAAGCCACAGAAGATGCATGCTAAAGCCAGTAGCAAAAGCCCAGGCTCCAGCAGCATCAGGCTGAGGACATGGGGGATGGAGTCCGGAGCTGGATCCCCACGGAATGAGCTCAGTGTTGGTACCCTTGAGGAAAGCACTCTTGCTGGGATGGAAAATTGCATCCCGCAGAAGGCAGGCGCACGAGGAAGCACAGCAACCCAGTTAAGCAGAAGGGAAAAAACTCAGAGTTTTTGTTTCCAACCAGATGAAGCAAAATAGGGATGCTTTCTGGAGGAAGCCATGCTCGGAAAAGTTTTACCTGGGACACGCTGAAAGCCCGGGAAGGCTGGGCACTGCAATTCCTCCAGCAGCAAAGCACCAGGTGAGCACGGAGCCGCCGAGGACATCAAGCTCCGAGAACACACGGCATTTACACCCGCTCCTGACGGACCCGCTGCACCGTGGCGGGAAAAAGACAGCTGAAGGATGGGGTTGATTTTTTAAATTGCGTTAAATGCCTTTTTCAAAGCTCCCTGGGAGGCATCCAGTGCTCCGGTAAGGTTACAGGGCAGATGTGCAAAACCCGGGATGCCCCATCTATTTTACCAGCCCTGCTGCCCTTGCACGGGACGGTGACACTGCCACGGGGAGGGACCCGGCACCAAGGCGACAGCCTCGGTATTCCCGGCATCAGTGCTGGGGCGCAGCCAGCGCCAGGGAAGAACGAGGGGCACCAGGAAAGAGAGGGGGAACAGGACTTTGTGCAGGGAATAAAGAGGAAAAGAGGGGAGCGAGTACTGGAGCAGCAACAGGAGCGGCCAATTTTCATTTCTTCATCACGAGTCTCACGGTGATTACTGGGCTCGGTTGCTTCTTTGCTATTTTCCCCCCTCCCAAACGTCAGGTTTTTAACTCAGACTCATGAAAATCTTGGCTTTCAGCTCATAAATAAACATTCACGACCCTCCCCCGGTAGAGAAAAGACTTCTGCATTTCCCCCACCGCATCCCGCACAGGTGCAGAAGGCGAAGCCAGCAAAAGGAACCCTTCCCTCCTCCCCGCACGCTTTATAACCGGAGCCACGATTTTCCAACAGCTAGAGTCAGAAAATGAAAACCATAAGAAACAATCCTAGGAGACGGGTACCCAAGAAGCAATCATCTTAACTCCAAACTAAACGTGATCAAGAATAGCAATTCCAGCATGGCTTTTCCACGCCTTACTTGAGCAAGACAAAAAGGATGTTGTTTCCTGCTATTTATTCGCATAAAGACTTTGGTGCCGGGCACCTTTTCTACACTGCCCTCGCAGGACCTCTCCCGAGCTGTGCCTGGCACTGGGCACTGCCCCAGAAAAAATATTGTTGTACTGAAAAGTTCAGGCCAATAATAACAAAAACACAACCAAAGCAACTTGGGAATTTGGAGAAGGGGGAAAAAAAAAAAAAAAAAAAATGCCACGAGCAAACGCAACGCATCTAACCCGGTGCAAGCAACAGTGCGTGGGAAAAGGATGCACGGTGCAGCGGGCACGGGGGGTTGGCAAGGGGGGACATGAAATAAGGGGCACTGCAGGGAAAGGCAGGCTGCAGGCAGCGACAGGCACCAGAGTCCGCAGCGACCTGCACGGTGGCATCAGCGAGCTGGGATTCAGCCGGGTCGGAGCCATGGATAAGGTTGCTGCACCCAGCCCCTCAGCACGGTAAATATGAATTTCCATGGATGACTCGGAGCCCGGAGCAGTCCCCGGGGGTCAGGGGCATGCTTGCTGCCCAACGATGACCCTGGGAAAACTGGAAAAATGAAAGAGATAACTGGTCATTCACACACTGGACACCCCCCACCCCCCACACACAATGTGCAGAGCACACCCAGAAGATGTCAAAGAGTCAAAACTGTTCAAAGGGTTTTTTTTCCCCCTAGCGAGACAGCGAAGTTTTTAATATTTCAGTTGGTTTGTGCCTTACGTGCACTGGGAGAGGACGCTGGCCAAGTCCCCTCTCCCAGGGGCCATGGGCGAGACCAGAAGGGGGAAAAAAAAATATCTTTTTAAGAATCAGGCTGGGTGAAAGGGTCCCCATCTGACAGCTCAATATTTCTAAATATAAGTGTCTCAGGCGATGCTTCAAATACCCAATTAAGAGGCATTAGGAGAGGCACCACGGAGCATGGCCCCAGCCTTCGCCAAGTTCACCTGTGGATGGAACTGCTCTTTTCACCAATTCCCCTCCCAGCGATGCTGCAGAAATGATTTACAAAAAAAGAAGGGGAAAAAAAAAAAAAAAGGAAAAAAGAAGAAAAAAAAACCCAAAAAAAAAGCCCTTTATTTTTTTTGAGCAAGATTCACCCTCGCACCACAGTCCCCGCAGGATTACAAATATTTGATGCAATCGGAAAGAAAACAAAACCGTCCCGAAATGACAACTGAGAGGGAAACAATCTGGGAAGTTTTAACCTTCAAAATCTGTCTCTTAATTCTGGTTGCGGTTTCTGCAGGCGAGGGAGGAGAAAAGCACAGCCCGAGCGGTGTCTGTGTTACAAAGGCAACTTCAGATGGGGTTTTAGAAGAACGTGACTATGCTATAGTTAATGCTATTAATGTTCAAAGTGCAAAGACAACTGATAATCCCAGCCGGTTCCTAGGACAAGGATCAAACCGTGCAACAAGCGGCTACGTGGTGCCTTTATCGGGGGGTGCGAACGGTCAGCAAGGAAACCTAAAAACCCCTCCATCACCAGCCTGCCTGCTCATCCAACACCAGCAGCTCCGCAAGCAAAAACTGCCGGCAAACTCCGTGCTGAGTTTCCAAAGTTAAAGAGCAAATAATAAAAAAACAGAGGTTTGGAAACAAAATCATCCTCTAGGCTGCCGAAGCTGCCCAGGCACAAATACATCTGCCCGGGAGAGCTGCAGAGCAGCAGCACGGCACATCCCGGAGCACAGCATGGACCAGGCTCGCCCCAGGGGCTGGGGAGCGGTGATGCAGATGAAGAAGAGCCCCAGAGCATCCACGGCAAGACACGGCATAGAAAGGCAGAAGCGTTGCCCTCTGGAAACCGCAATCCTGCGGCGCTGCCCCAGGAGCAAACACTTTGGGCACCTCAAGTCCCAAAGCCGCACACCGTTCCGCACCCCCAAGCTGCTGCGCCCCCAATTCAGCCTCCACATGCGTAAGGAGCCACCGAGGAAACAACCCAAAATACAGTCCCTGGTATTTATACACACACAGTATTATTTTTTTTTTTTTAACACGAGCCAGAGGTTTTACTCCATTCTTCAGCCACTTGCAAAATCCTCCTGAAAGACTGCTGGGGGTTATGCAGGGATTATATCGTTTAGTGAGCCAGTTATAATCCCCTTGATAAGAGGGGTGATCTGGGCAGAGAGGCATGGGCTCGACGCTATTTGCAAATAAAAATTAAAACAGAGATAGCGGCAGGTTTGCTCAACCTCCAGCCTTATCTCCAAAGTGTGGCAGAGATACTAGTTGATCCAGCTCCGGCTGGGGAAGGAAAGCAGGGCTGCAGGGAAGTTCAGCGAGGGCAGCTTTTCCCTGGCATGGGCAGCCCTAAGCGCTGCGGAGAAAAATCAGAGCCCAGCAACCCAGTGGGACCTGGATGCTGGGAGCTGTGGGAACAGACACCGGGAAATTGGGTGTCCTGTGACTACGGTTTCCTATGTGGGGAAAAGCACCAATAAGCTATACCAGCCCACCAGCAAAGTTAAAAAGGCATAAAACCCCTTCCCCACTGGAAATCCTGGAGCCGCTGGCCAGACAGCAGCCCACCGACAGCTCCCCAGCGTGGGGGCTGCGGTCCCGAGGAGGGCTGGAAATGCAGGCTGCCCCCCCGGAGAAACCCTCGGAAAGCCGCGTTCAGCTTTACGGCATCACAAGCAGCATCTCCGGAGATAACGAGTCCACAAGAAACTCTCCTCCGTCTTCGCAGCTATAAATAGGGTAGGACTGGATGTTATCTGCGATGCTCAACGCAGTTATTTCAGTTACGTTGCCCCCCGGGAGTTGCAACCACGACTGTTCTGCTGCTGGAAAATGATTTGCAATTGATAAAAGATTTTAATTTTTAATTTTGATACTTTCTTCTTTTTAGATCGAGGGTCACAAATAAAGCCACCTGGAGAAATGTGTTTCCTTAAGCCTGGCTGTGAAAGGACCAGCACCACACCAAGCGCTCCAGCTTTGAAAGAGATGAAGATGGGCTGCAGGAGCGCGGGATTTGTCCCAAAGCCAGCTTTTCCCTGGAAACTGCATCTGTTTGGGAGCGGGTTCCTTTCCACCCTCCTTAGGGGCTGGTGTTATTTGGGCTCAACCGACACCACCAGGTCCCAGCTATACCTTTGAGGGCATCTCTAAGCCTTTGATACCCCGTAAGAGTAACGCAGGCGGATTTATGTGCTGGAGTCTCTCCCCAAACTGCATTTCGGGGAGGAAAAGGGGAGCCCTTGGGGGGATTTATCCATATTTTAAGGGCTGCCATGACCTGAGAACCAGACAACCAGCATCTGCTCCAGCCACTTCTCACAGTCTCTCCTGTGCCATCACAGCAGAGGAAGGGAGGAAAAACAGATCAAAAGAGCGTGTGGGGAAAATAATGAGTTTTGATTGTGCCAGCGGCACCAGGTACAAACACAGGGAGAAGGAGGGCCAGAGAAATCCATAGGCAATACGGGGGGACAGAATGCTCTCCGTACAACCATTAAATGCACGGTCAGCAGCAACCAGCCCTGATTCAGCCCCAGCCCTGCAAAACCAGCTTAAAAAAAACCCCCACCGGAGTCCAAACGCACACAGGGAGTTTCTTTCACTGGGTTTTTGGGGAGAGGTACAGGTCAGGCACGGAGGAACTGCAAAGCTGTGGCAAGCAGCGAAGCGCCGCGCTCCCAGGGACTCATCGGCACGAACACAAGACGCGTCTTCAGAGAGAAAACAGCTTTTCAGCAGGGACTGCAACCGCCTTTTTCAAGAATATCATCCTAACACAAATACAATCCTCCTGGGTTTTTTTTTTTTTTTGGTCAAAAAGATAAGTATGTAATGATGCCATGGCTCTGAATATTCCCAACAGCCTCAGGGCACGTTGGCATGCAAATATGAATTAAAAGCCTAAGTTTTCGATATCCAGGTTTATTTCAGGAAACAAATAACACGAAGATAAGGCAGAGGCTGAGCGCTCCGCGCCGACAGCATCCCCTTCAGCGCAGGTATCACTCCCTGCGAGCACACAGGCAGCACTGGAAGCCAGCAGCAGAGATGGACGGCTCTGCACCGCCTGCCAAAATATCTTCCCAAGCAGCTGTGCGTTAACAAAAACACAAGAGAATCACCCCAGCTTCCAGCCTGAATCCCACCCGCTACCGTACGGCATTGCCCTGGCCGTGTAATTGCCACAAAGCCCGTTATCTTCCATACCCGTTGTTGAAGTGTCATTAGGACAACTGGCACGAGAGGCTAAATTCTCCTCGGCACACCGTTTGAGTAACGGCAGCCCTTCTGTGCTCGGCGATATACAGCAAGGGAGGGACAAGGGAGGCTGCCACGAGGACCAAGGGGATGCTCAGGCACCCCAGGGGCTGCAAATTCCTTGTGCCCCCCCATCTTCTGCAAGGGAATCACTTCTCGCTCCTTTAACAGCGGCTTGAGCGAAGCTTTAATCCATTTGGGGAGAAACGCAGGCCACCCGTGCGATGGAGGTACGCACCTCCACCGTGGAGATACACTCCACCTCCCCGCAGCGAGGAATTTCCTAAGAGGGGAATACACCATGTGTAACACTGACTCAGTTGTGTGGGATTTCGCAGCCTGCTTCAGGACGCACATCACTACCCTCAGCTCACACGTTTCCACTGGCCCCCATGGATCCTGCGATGCAAGCGATGCCCCACGGAGCCTGCACTTCCCAGACCCTCTCCACCTTCTGGAGAGATTCCTAAGAATAATTTAATGCAGTTTAATGTACTCTTTTAAACACAAAGTCCTTTCTATTTTAAATTGTTTCATTCCAAAGCAAAAGCATGCTTTAAATTAACACTCAAATCAAGGTGAAGGACAGGGGGAAGCCAGCACACTCCAAAAATAATAGTGTTTGCAAGAGGTAATTCCACACATGAATATTCTCAATCATCTCCCCGTCCCCCAGTTCTCCTCTTACCTATCCCCAAAGCTACAAACAGTAACTTCAAGGCCAAACCCTGTTTCCAACTGGAAACCCGCAGACTGGTCCCCAGCGGGTTCAGGGAGCTGCAGGGCAGCAGGGATGCTCAGCGCCAGCCGCGTCCCCGGGGCTGGATCACTGACCCCAAAACGACAACTACACCTTATGGCATATATAAAGACATATAGTGCCTTGACTGCCCCTGCCCCCAGACAGTGCTCAGGACCAAACCCACCCTTGGCCAGGCGGCATCGCTCCTCCTCCTCGGAGCTACGTAGGGACAGGAGCTCTGTGATGCTCGGTACAAGACGACACTCAACACCCCAGGAATAACAAGCCCCGGGAGGATGCGGGAGCTGGGGAATGTGCCATTTCACTGGATTTGGCTCCAAAAATCATCCTCCAAGGTGCAACCCAGTAGTGCTCCCCGGAGCAGCTGAGCCACTGAAGATGCAAGCACAGACCTGATCTCTATCCGCACGGCAGACCCCCGGCATGTCCCGCTGCTGCCCGGAGACCCACCGAATTCCCGAGGGTCTCACCGTGGGGCAGTGCCAGTGAGGGCTCGGCTGACGCGGGCTGTCCTTGGGCACAGCAGTGTTAACCCCCCCACCCAAAACCAAAATTGCACCAAAACGCTGACCAAGAAGCGGTGCCTCCGAACAGCTGCGATCCCAGGCTTTTCAGCTCCAACATCTCACATGAGAGAGAGGAATTTCCCTCCCACTGAATAGCGGTTTATACATTCTTTGGCAACTGCATTACCATTAGCAAACACAATCTGTATTTCTGCCTCGCTCATTTGTTTGCCAAACGCATTTGAACGGAATAGTTCGTCTACCACGAGATAAAGCGACTGTGCCCCAAGTTTTGCAGCAGGTAAGAAGCCACCTCGATAAGAAATCCGGCAGAAATCCCAGCCGCAAAGGGCATCCCAACAGCTTCACACCAGGATGGGGGGGTTCGCCCCAGCCACCATCTCTGCCAAGAGCATCCCAACCCCTCCTCTGACCTGGGATAACCTGTGGTGGGAATAAGGGGGGGAAACTGAGCTGCACCAGGGCACGGTTGAAAAGCACCCGCTGGATCACGGACAGAAAACACAAAAAGCCCCCCCAGCCCCAAACCCAGGGCTGCCACTGGGAACACCGGGCGCCTGAACCTGCCCCTGGCTCTGCCCCCCCACAGACATGCCCTAAGCCCCCCCTGCTCCTGCACACAGTGGCACTGGGTTTAATGGGTGGGTTCCAGCTCACGGCCAGTTCGTTAGCCTAGGATAGCATTCAAACTCCCTTAAAACGCCCCGAACAGGCATTTGTGGTTCCACAGGAATTTTTTTTTTTTCTTCTTTTTTCTCCCCTTGGTGATCTGCATATCAAATACCCTTCCTTTACGAAAAAGAGAGAGGAAAGGGCTTGTTTGACTTACTTTCTTTTTCCTCTGACCCAGCTGAGCCTTGCCAGCACCACCAGCACCGCAGCAGCGATGCTCCCAGTCCTCGGACAGAGCGGCTCCCACTGCAGCCCACCTGGGAATCGCTGAAGGATCACAGCCCCCACCTCAGAACCCACTTCTGCTCCCCTCGGAGAGGAGTCTACAGGAGCCAAACAAATCGAGACGTATCCCTAACCTGAAAGCAGAGGTTGCTCTGGATACACACGGGAAGAAACCTGCTAGGAAAGGAGCAGCCAACTTGCAAAGCACCATCAACCCAGCCCCCGCACACTTAAAAGGCATCCTTTTTTTTTTTTCTCTCCCCCCACCATGTTTAATTTGATTTTTTTCCCCTGCTTCCTAGCTGTATTCTGCTCCTACAGCTGGGACACCGCACACCCCCACGCAAAACCCCTCCAAACCTGCACCAGGGACTATCTGCTGCTGTGAGAAAGAGCAGTTCCAGTGCCTGCCCGGAATCCCAGTAAGGGAAAAGCCACCCCC
>JAVJGI010000040.1:110135381-110147001 GCA_035590275.1 Ibycter americanus
GCTTCCAAGTTCAGTTGGAGGCATTACCCTAATTACAATTATCTCTGGCACCACTCCGCTGACCCGGAGCGCTTCGCTCCCATCTCCCTCTTGCTCCGCTCCCCCCACATTTGGGCAATGATCCTGGTTTTGCAACTTGTCCCAAGAATTCCTGCTTGTTTTGGGCTTTTATTTTTGCAATCGCCCCGCTTCAGCCGAAAGGCACGAGAAATGGAGATGCTGTAGGGGGCTGCGAAGAAATGGGAAAACCTGTGCCAAGGTGGTACGAGGGGAAAAAGCCCCCATCACTTTAAATGAGGAATACGGCCACTCCCCTGGATGCTGTTCGAGCTAAGGACGGGGTGATTCAGGAACGGGCTTGCAGGCACGGAGCAAGCAGCTCCGTTCTATTCCTTACCAGCAGCCCAGGGCTCGTTTGGGGAACAAGGAGAATCCCCCCGCTCGCACCCCGGCAAGCCACGCGTCGGGCACCAGGGCACGCACAATCCCACACTTCAGGGTACATTTGCAGCAGCTATTTAAGAGCTTAGCAGGATTTTCAGAAGCACCTAAGCCGGTTAGGTGCCTAAATCCCACTGAAAGTCCCTTTGAATACTGCTACCTTCCTAAATCCCAGCTGGTGTTTATTAGTGTCATTAGACACTTAAATACCTCCAGCCATATGCCCTAATCCCACCGCTGGGAAGCTGCTGACCACCACGAGCCGCAGCTGCCGGCTCATCAGCTCCGCAATACGGGGACCGGGGACCCCCACTTTGGGGCAGCCCAGGCAGGCACCCCCTTGTGCCACCTCCCAGCCCTCCTCTGCCAAGCTGGGAATGCGGCACAGCAAAGTTTACTTGCCTTTTTTTTTTTCCCCCCACCCTCTATCTCTGTGAGCATCGTGATGAAGGGAAGATCACTATCTACAAAGTCTCTTTGAAACAGGCGCCCAACAAAAAACTGGATTTCCTCCTGCTTCACACGGGCCCCCACCCCAATCCCAGCGTGGGATAAACCTTTAAAGCAAGGGGCAAGGCGAGGGAGATGCATTAGAGCCGACACTCCACGGGCAGCTCTGGTTTTTGGAGATGCCCAGCGCTCCAGACCCCGGGGTGCTGCACATCCCCCCCAGCAAACACACCAGCGCTCCGGATCTGGGCAATTTGAGCCCTTCCGAGGTTGCAAAGTGTGCTGTCGGGGCTGCAAACCCTCCCAGCAATCATTCCCCCACCCTCAAGCCAATTTAATTCTCCTACAAACCTCTCCGATAACGTAGGGGAAGAACATGCCCGAGCGGGTTTGGCTTGTACCACGTCAAATACGCTTTAATTGGCGGTAATTTCTGCGTGGCTGCTACACCCAAGTGAAAATGCAACGTACGCGCTCCTCTCCTCGATGCTCCTCAGCGAGCTGGTATTAAAAACACGGGGCAAAAAGATCAACTTGTAAAGGACAACTCTTCCAAAAGCACCATGAGAGGCTTAAAGTTCGCTAAAACCTAGGAATGGCCAGCAAACTCCAGTTTTAATAACGGTAAGGGATTTGGGAGAGATTCTGCCCTTCCTCTGCGGAGTGGAGGAGGGACACGTGGCACTAACGTAGCCCCCGGGGGGGGGCACGTTGCCCCTTCAGCCTACGTACAAGCACGACAGACCAGCCCCCCGGACACCCGATGTTCCGGGGAGGATGCACCAGCTCTCCATCACCGCTGCCCGGCTGGAATATTTTGACCGATAGCCACATCCACGGGCAGGTGACGGCGCCTGCTGTTCGCTTCTCCATCCCTCCAACCAAGGGCCAGAAACACAATAAATCTGGGAGGAATGGAGCCCACCCCCCCCCCAGCAAATAAACACTGACCCTGCCCGTTTGTGAATTACCCACTGGGCGAGGAATTATCAACTATAATTGATATATAATTGAACTATGAACGGATGAGCAGCCAGCGCTAGCACAGAAACCTGAATGGGGTCACGATTAATTCACACACACACCCACAAAGAGCTGAATTCATGGGATAAAATTATTTCCTGTGATTAATTTGGCCAGCTCTAATTACACCGTAAACCAGATTGATGCTCCACGTCTTTCCAAGGTCTCTTGCCTTCTCCCCGCAAGCACGGGGGCTTCTGCAAGGGGCAATATTAGGGGGTTCTGGCTTTGGGGGCTCCCCGGCGGGGGAAGCCACAGCACCACCCAGAAAGCAAAAAGCACACGACAAAACCACGGCAGCTGCTCTGCACCAAGCGAGCGGGGACAAATTTCAAGCAGCATTTTGCACAGGTAGTCCCCATCCTGCGCAAAATAAGACGTTGCTGGTCCCTGAGGTTTCCAGCCCCCTCCTCTCCTTTTTTTCCCTGGCGTGCTCAGCGCTGGGGCCACCTTTGCGGGACCCCCACCTCGCAGCCGTAATGGAGCTGGCAGGTGGGAACGGCAGCCAGGGCGTAATAATTCAAATATTCCCCGGGGAGCGCCAGCAAGAACAGCACAAATCTTTCCTTTTAGCTGCATGTGAAAGGCGGTCTTTGTGCTCCGGAGCATCGCGTGCATTTAGAATCCGTGCTGGAAATCTGAGTCCAATCTGATCGGCGCTTTCATTTCATTTTTTTCAAAACAAGCCCAACAACTCTATATAAACAAGATCTGCTGAAGCTCTTGTTTTCTCTCACCTGCCTGATTGTTTCTTTCCCCCTCACTTTGCTGTATCAAAATAAACAAACCCCATCTATTGATTGCGGCTGTTCTCGGAAGATTTGTGGCAGAAAGCTGATGTTCACCGAGTTATTGCAAAGCGGTAACTGCGTGCCCGCTGGTTGGAAATGCTTCCTTGGAACAAAAAGAAAGATAAAAAAACAGCTATATCATAGCAAAGGACATGCTTTGCTTTCTTAAAACTGGAAGGAAATGTGAAATATGATATTTTTTTAATACTTCATTTTGACAAGTCTCCACCCTTCCTGCTTTTTCTTTTTTTTTTTTTTTCTTTTTCTTTTTTTAAATCCAGGATACACTAGCAAAATCAATACAAGAAATGGAGGTTTACTATTATTTTGGCTTCCAGAAAGCAGCGGAGCTCAGAGACTCTGCATCTCCTTGGATCCAGCACACTCAACCATTTTCACCAACCACTCCTGCAAAAAGACATTCTCCTGTTGCATCTACGTGATGGCACCAAATTAAGGGCTTTGCTCTCCCCAGTACCTCCTGCAACCCACAAAACTTCAAATTCACCTTTTGCTTTCAGAGTAATTAACACTGCAACAATGCTAACAACCTGGTTCAGCCCCAATACACCAGAGAACTGCCACAGCCCGGATCGGGATGCCCTTGCAGAAAGGCTGTCTGCACCGGAGGCAGAATTATAATCTTCTTAAAGAAGGCTGTTTAGCTTTGTAATTGCCTTACACTGTAAAATCCTGAAGAAAAAAAAGCCCGCTCTGCAGCACATTGGATACATTCTGGTCCTTGGCCAAGCTCTGCAAAAGTCCGTCAGACCCTCTTGGCTTTATTCCCCCTTAAATTTTACTTTTTTTGAGTTTTCTGTACGGTTACCCACAGCAGGATTTGGCATGTTTCATAAACGGGGACCAACAGCACCAGCGAAATGACAGAGACCACAATACAAAAGTCCTGTCGACCAAAAACCCCACGAAATCACACAGAAGAAATGCGGGTTAAATCAACTGCAACACTTTAAATTGAGCTACCTTCGCCCTGAAACCAGCACCCAGCCCAAACTAACACCAGCCACCGATGGCGGAGGTTTACCCAACACCACATCCCTCACCCCCATAACCCAAACTGATGCTCGTGCCCCACAGGCTCACCACCCCCGCGTTCCTTTTACCTCCACTGGCAACTCCATTAAAAATCTCATACGCCTCGCTCATAAAACGATGAGATTTTGCCACAAACCCACCTTGAGCTGACTTCTGGCCATCAATAACGGGGTTTCTGCCCAGGGAGGTAAGGAGCACTCAGCTGGCTCTGCTTAACAGCTGTGGGCAGCATCCTCTGCCACCCAGGTCTTGCAAGACTCACCCTTCCCTTCAGATGTTCCCACTTTCCTCGTTACCTGCTAACGAGCAAAGGAGGAAAGACCCAAGGGAAAGCGTTCAAGGCAGGTGCTAGCCATCAGGAGCCTCATCCAAGCCCAATTAGGGCCGGTATCACCACCAGCTATGCAAAACCAGCCCACAGTCAGCCAACGAAGAAACCCTCGATTCACCAAGCCCTGACGTCCATCCGCATGAAACCGCTGCTCAGAAACACTCGGGGTTCACCCAAAAGCCCCAGGACCGGTGGTGGGGCACGGCCACCCCAGGTGGTTCTCCACCAAGACATCTTCATGCCTGCAGCTGCGTTGCCCGAGGCTGGAAACAAGCTCCCTGCTGCCTGTCGGGCTGCTCCGTGCTTCTATTTTAAGACTCATGATCACCGCTTTAAAGAGGGTATTAAACTGATGGATTGTGGATTGATGCAAAACCTCGATGTCCTAGAAAGCCACGCAAATAAATGCTGTCAGAGTAACTAGAAGGGGAGACAAGCTCATTTTGACAGTCAGTATTGAGACAGCCTGAACTTTCTCCGTCTTCCCTACACGGCACATACTGCTGCTGCACGGTCCTGGCATCGCCCGTGTACAAAACCACCCTCCAGTCGGTCGCCCTGCAGGAAAGGTGTTGATCAGAGCAACTTCAGCACGAAGAATTCACCTTCCACGTCCATCACAGACAGCTTTAGCCGACCAAGCGCTGGCCACCCACCTCCCGCTACCGCCGTCAGCCTCTGGCCGCAAGGACCAAAACCAGAAGCAACCTCAGACTCCCAAAGGGAGGGGATTTTTTTTTTTTTTTTTTTTTTTCACAAACGCAATATTAGCACTAATCACATTGTCAGGGTATCAGCTCACACTTGCTGCCAACAAATTAGGCCAGTTGCGCATCTGCATTTGCTCGTTTGGCCACCAACCTGCTTTAGCAATTAGATAATTAAAACATCGCCCCGCAGTCATTACGATTCAAATCATTCCCCGTAAGAGGAGCGCTGTGAGGCGTGATTCCTGGTGTGCCTATCTCCCGCTGCTGCTCTGGTCCTCGGCTGGAAGGTGAAGGAAGGGGCAAACCTTCAACGGGTGTAAATTTACACCTCTCCCCTGCGGCAGCGCGATGACTTACACCGACGGGAGAGGTGCCCGGTGTTGGAAGGCGAGGAGGACCGAGCCGCGGAGGTGAGCTGGGTATCTGCTGACCACCAAGCAGAGCCGGTCAACAACTGCCCGGCTCCCTGCGCGCCAGGGAGACCGTTCCTGTGCCTACACGGGCTGCCCGAGCATCCTTTGGCTCGCACCCACGCCCCCGTGCCAGCTAACTTTCCCCTTCCGAGTGGCACTGCATTCATCCCCATCGTTTTTGCCACAAACCCACCTTGAGCTGACTTCTGGCCATCAATAACGGGGTTTCTGCCCAGGGAGGTAAGGAGCACTCAGCTGGCTCTGCTTAACAGCTGTGGGCAGCATCCTCTGCCACCCAGGTCTTGCAAGACTCACCCTTCCCTTCAGATGTTCCCACTTTCCTCGTTACCTGCTAACGAGCAAAGGAGGAAAGACCCAAGGGAAGGACACCTCTCCTGACTGCGGCGTTCACCGTGGCTTCAGTGGGGCTGACTCGGACCGTTCCACTCCATGATTTTACACTAAACAGCCCCAAAGGAGAGGGGGGAGCCAACACCAGCCACCCCCCACCAGCCGTGTGCCCCAGCCCCTTCCCCAGCCCCGCTGCCCGGCGCTGGACACGCTCCAGCACCCAACGTCCCTCCTGCCGCAAGGGGCCAAAACCTGAACCTGGCATTTGCGGTGCAGCCTCGGCAGTGCCGAGCACAGGGGGATGGTCACCGCCCCCGTCCTGCTGGCCACACCGTTTCGGATACAAGCCAGGATGCTGCTGGCCACCTTGGCACACTGCTGGCTCACGTCCAGCCGGCCATCAGCCAGCCCTTTCCCCTGAGCAGCCAGGTTCTCCAGGAGATGCTGTGGGAGACGGTGGCAAAGGCTTCACTGAAGCGCAGGCTGACACCACCCACAGCCTCTCCCTCAGCCACCTGGTGGGTCGTCATCTCGTAGAAGGTCGGGTTCACCAAGCAGGACCTGCCTTTCACAAACCCACGCTGGCTGGGTCTGACCTCCTGGTGATCCCACACGTGCCGCGTGATGGCACTCGGGATGAGCTGCTCCATGACCTTCCCTGGCACCCAGGTCAGGCTGGCAGCCCGCAGTACCCCGGTTCCTCCCTCCCGTCCTTCTTGTCACACTGGGTAACCCCCAGCCAACTGGGACCCCCCCTCGTTAGCCGATAAATGATGGAGGGTGGCTGGGTGAGCACATCCAGCAGCTCCCTCAGTGCCCTCGGCTGGATCCCACCCCATTCCTCCCACCTATTTCAATCACATTCCCTGGATGCCACTTAGAAATGAGCCCATTTGGCCTCCAAGCCTGCACGCTCCTCCCTGGCCAGAGCATCCCCTGAGCCACAGGAGGAAAACACCCACTCACCATCGAGATGTCCCCAGACTGCTGTCCCCACCAGGCTGCTGGCGCGGCAGTGCCACGCACGAGATGCTAAATGGCCTTGCCACTGTGAGAAGACCTCACGCACGGTACTAATTGCAAAAGCGCCGTCAAACACCGTACGTGCCTGTGTCAGCAGAGGACCTCCGGGGATGGCTGCGAGCTGGCTCCATCCAATGCATTATTGTCTTTTTAGTGTCCCTTTGTGTTTGAAATAAAAGTCCCTTTACATGCTCTGCTTCTGCAGGGATGGCTGCTGTGCAGCCTTGCAGCTCAAAATTAAACAAATAATTAAATACCTGTAATTACTTAGCCAAAAGAGAGCTCTCGCAGTAAGAACAGGAGAGCGAATGTCCTCGGGCTGGTAAAGGTTATCAAAATACCAGGGTTCAGAGGAAGGGGGCTGTCACAGCATTGCTCCCTAATAACAAACAGCAAAGCAAGCCCTTCCAGGAGAAGGAGATAAAGAATTTCTTCCTCCACCAGCGATAAATCAAAGGGCACTGTTCAGCTGATGGGAATTGATTTTTCTCCCTTCCTTTGCACTTAGAGCAAAGCAGGACCCCGGCGAGAGCCTCCAGATGCGGCAGAGCCGGATCGATGGCAGGGAGGGGACGCGGTGGGGACACTCAGCACCACCGTCCCTCCCGCAGCATCGCTGGGGGTGCACCGTGCTCCGGCCCGGCCAGGCTCAGCACAGCCCCTCCCGAAAGCGGGGGGCACAAGCGAACTTGGAGCTGGCAACGAACGGATTCGATCAGAATAAAAACAGGGGGAATAAATTCCCATTAGCACAAGCGGAGCAAATGCCATTAAGGGGTGAGTCTGGTGTTGGGAAGGGACGGGGTGGAGGACAAACCCCGCTGCACCCTCCTGCCCTCGCAAACAATAATTAACAACCCGCCTGGCTGCCCAGCAAAACAAGGCACAGCCTTCCGCCGTTCCAGCTGAAGCACGGCTGCAGTGCTAATCCACTGCTAATTAAACAGATTTTCACTACAGGCTCCCTCAAACCCAAACCTTTTGCTTTCCATGTGCACAGAAAGCAAGGAGAAGGGGGTGGTGGTGGAAAAAGCAAGCTGTCTAACACAGATCATCCAGAGATCGATCCCTCTCCCACTCGCCAAACTCTTTAGTAAGAGTCACTGAAAGGAAACGATTTTCCCCCTTCTTTTGTATTGATCATCGCGCAGCCGCAGGATGGGGGGAACGCTGGATTGATTTGGTTTCGCTCTAAACCCCGACGACAGCCTAAGGCGGCTGTATGTATAAGCAGAGCCCTGATTTAACAGGTTGTAAAGCTCCACTGTTTTCTCACTATTGACTTTTATTGCTGCGCATAAAATTTTTAATGAGAAATAAATTGATAGAGATACATTACCATGGAGGAACCATGATCTGCTCATTTGTGAGCTGTAATGGCAAAGACCACATTTTTGAAATCCAGAGACAAAAACGCACCCACGGTGTATTCATGTCAAGTGTTCAGCTGGACCTGGCACTGAAAAGTACCACCTGGATGGTGACGGTCCCCTGCAACGGGACCGTGTGGCATTGGGCAAGACGCTGGTGGTGGCACCAACACAGGCACCACCTGAAGGGGATGCCCAGCAAGCAGCTTTGCACCTGCAGACCTACGGCACGTGCTGCCATGGAAAGCAGAGCCTGGAAAAGCTGGAAGAAGAGCTCAGCTCCCCCAAAAGCCACGGAGCTGATCACCTTTTTCACCCACCCTTTGGTTTCCACAGTGCCTCCGTGCCTCGGCAGCGGCCAAGGTGCATCCCATGGTGGGAACATCTCTGTGCCGTCAAGATCTGTATCAGCACAACCCAGCAGCGAGTCCTTGACATACCACCTGCTGCGCCCTGAGGAAGACAAGGGCTAAACCCCCATGTATTCCAGCAAAGAACACAAAAAAGAAAGAAAAATCATCACGGCGGGGAAGTGCTGCCCTGTCCCAACCTGGGCATTGTATCTTCATCCCTGTGCCACCTTCCGCAAAGCCACCTCTTTGGCATGGGCTCCCCACCGTCCCTCCAGCCCCACCGTGCCCAAGGCAGCTTTTCGGTGGCTGTCCAAAACGCTGGGACACGCGTGCCAGGGTGACAGCCTTGGGAGCAGGACGATGGCAGAGCCCACACGACCACAAAGGGGACCTTGTGGCCACCCAACGTGGGGGGACCAGTGATGCCCTCCACGCTCTGCATTAACCTCTGCCCCCAGACGTGCCGCCAGGGGAGACAGCTGCTGCACATCTGGGTAAAACCCTTCTTTTTTTGCTCCCCTTATCAGGAGCGGCTGGTCAAATCACACGCATTTCAAAAAAAAATGACATCCAGGAGTGCCCTTTCCACGCTCCTGCCACAGAAAAAGCACTCCATTTGTTTCCCTTTCTCCCTCCCACGCTCCCATCTGTACGCACCAAGCGCTGCTGTTCCGACATCCACGCACCATCGCTCTCCTGCGCCAGCGGGACCTGTGTGCACATTTACCTGCAAATCACTATTTTTAATACGGATTCAGATTCACATGGGTATTATTCTTATTTTCCGTACGGAAAACAACTCCTTGCTTTCTGCCAGCTCCTACCTACCGCTTCGCAGCCAGACTTGGATCAATGACTTAGGCATTTGTCCATCATTTTCCGCTGGGAATTTCCCCCCCTCCAAGAGGGGCTCACAAACGGCACGGGGAGAGCGTACCAACGGCGTGACGTGCCTGCACGTAACAGCTTCAACCCAGCAGAGCTAAGACAAACCCCTTGTGTTTTCCCAGGTCTGACAGCACCTCCCGATCTGGCAGATGGCACAGGTCCCTCCTGCGACACCCGCCAGCACACTCCCCCACCGCAGACCCCTGCCCCGAGCCATCGCGCCGTGACCATGGGCTGCCTCCTCCCAGGTAGCCACACAGAGGGGACCCTCGGTACAATGTTAATTAACAAGTGCTGGAGCAAATCAATCCAAATCCCTTCTTCTGCCTTTGCATTGTGTCCCTCTAACAACGAGAGGGGAAAGAAAACGGGTTTAAAGAGCTTTTCAAAGGTGATGCTTTGATATCGGGTGTGCTGGGAGAAATCCTGGTTTCCGCAGACGATATTCAAGCGACGGAGGACAAACATGCATATCCTGGATATCCAAAGGAGACGTAGAGCTCTTAAGCTATAGGAAAACATCTCTAGGTAGTAATTATTGCGCTTGTAAAATAATAAAGATCTTTATCAGCTTCCAAGTTGCCACTGACGGTGAACACCACCCACCCTCGTGCTGCCGGACAGCAGCGTTCGGCGAGCGGTGCCGTGCGCTGCAGCTGCATCCCCATCCCAAGGGCTTTAAAAACCCAAACAAAACAAAACCCAGCAACAGGCCTGACTTTGCAAGGTGTTGATTTTTGAGCCGAGAGAATGAAGGTTTAAACAAAAAAAAACAAAAAAAAAAGTGGGTATTTTGCAATAAAAAAAAGCATGCGGGCTTCCCTCCACTCTGGGGTGGAGGGGTTATGCGAGTATCTGCCTTCACTTTGAATACAGCCCAGAGCTGCCCAGCACTTCTAAAACCAAAGTTAACGAGTTTGAAAATAACGGCTGGCACATTCCTCTTACTTGGTTCTTTTTGTTTTGGTGAGGTTTTTTTCCCCCCTTTTCTTTTTTTTCTCTTCACTCTTGCTTTATTTTCCAAGCAAGCAAGAACCAGCTGCCCCCCCCAGCAGTCCCAGCATTTCGCACACCACCATTCCCCCACCAGGATTTCCCAAAAACATGCACAGCCCTTGATCTGAGACACAGAGGTGGCTGCAAGACGCTCCCAATATTTTTATTCGAACAATGTCATTTTGCCGGGCACTACCGTGGAGCAGAGCATCCACGTGGCCACGGAAACACCTTTCCCATCGCCCACGCTGTGCTTCCAGCACGGCCACAAACTCCAATAGCACACAGCTGTTCCTTAGCTAATACCCATTTTTTTTTTTCCTGGAGAGGACCCAAGGGCTGCGGGGTGAGCTGGTATCTCGGGGAACAGAGTAAAACAGCTCCCCTTGGCTGGAAAAGGCATGCAATGTTCAGAAACCGGCATTTTTAGAGCCTTTAAAATGATCAACTCCTGAAACTGCTGCAGGATCTTATGAATGGAGAGTAACTGGGAGAAATGGCTCAGCCACGGCAGGAGGGAGAGCCAGCAGCAGGGGTGGGGGGGAGAATAAATTAAAAAAAAAAAAAAGACAAACAGGAAAAAGAAAAAAAAAAAAAAGACCCAAAATCTCAGACTCTCCCTCCCCAAAGTACGCTGCCTTAGCTTTAATAACTAATTATCGTATTACGAAGCAAAGGCTTACAGGATTATGGTGTTTAGTAATATTATAATGAATACGAGCCAGCCTTCCAGAAAGCTTTTTGTATTCCTGCTTTGCACTGACCTGGCCTCAGACCTGGGCTTTGCATCCCAGTGCACTATTGGAGGCAAATACCCGTCACTCCACATCAGTAAATACACATGCATTTAGTAAATATATGCTTAGTAAATTATATATGTATTAAAAAAAAAATAATCTCTAACACAGGTAGGGGGCAATTTCAAACCATGATGTTCTCTGGCTGCTTCCACTCAGCCAAATAGATTATAAAATCCTTCAGCAGCAAAATAAACAGCTTAGAGCAAACAAGAAGCTTAGCACGCCGGTACTTTAGATTTTTGTGGCTGGGACTGGCCACTGCTGAGGCCACCGAGCCCTTCCCCACGGTCCCCTCCTGCTCCCTCCGCACAGCCCAGAGACCTGCCCTGATGTTGTTTCTTTGGAGCGACTGGCAGCGATACAGCACAGACGGGGTTTTGCTTTCTTTTGCGTCAGTGCTGCTCTGCCGGCTCTACAGATTTGGGCAGAGTTTCTTCTGGCACGGAGCAAAGCAGAAAGGGGAAAGCTTCAGCAAATGCATTGGATGCTCCTATGCTCCGTGACACACCACAGAGCCATCCTCGACTTCATTGCATCAGATGGGTTCGGCTTGGAGGGACCTTAAAGACCATCTCGTTCCAGCCCCCTGCCTGGGGGGACACCTTCCACCAGACCCGGCTGCCC
>JAVJGI010000040.1:110147739-110188661 GCA_035590275.1 Ibycter americanus
TGCCCGACCCGGCACGGCACCGGGGCTGTGTCTCCTCTTCCAGAGCCGGGAACCATCGCCGCCTCCTTGACACCCTCATCCAGCTCTTCCCACACCGGGGCCACCAGCACTTACTGGTTTTGGGGGGCCCTACTCACACTCGAGCCCCCAGGGCTGCAGCCCACCTCCCATGACACGGCATTGCTGGGCACCGCCACGGCTTTGCTGCCCTTTCCAAGAGTTTGGCAGCATCACAGAGGCAGTCAGACGACTATCCACGTTACCGCCACATAAAACACACATTTTGAAATTCCAGCAAGCAATCCCGCACCAGAGAGAAGGTGGGATCATACCACGAGCGAGAGGAGGGCACATTCTACTCTTTTCTCCAGCGTTTTCGCACCAGCCCTCTCCCACCCGCGTCCAGCTTCATCAAGGCTCACTTTGTCTAAACAGGATTTGGGGTCTCTAAGGGCTGCTGCAGAATATCGTGTTTAAAGAGAGATGTTAAAGACATCAGGACAATAAGGGATGTGTTAATGCTCCTCTGCTGCCATCTCTTCTTTCGAGACAAAATGACACCGATTCAAAAAACACATGAGAACTGGATTACCCCGCGCTCTTGCCAAGCGACCAAATTCGCTTCCTACAACCCATCCCAAATTCTTACATTTCGCGCTCACGGACTCTTGCCAGGAAACACAGAAAACTATTTCCTAGCTGGGAACGCAACAGTCCCAGCCACCAGGGACCGAGCCCGCGGCCAACACCAACACCTAACCAGGGCATGGGATGGAGGAGAAGGACGCGAAACCACAACACGCCCCGTGCGGGCAGTTTATACCCTACGGGACTCCTCTCCTCTGTGCAAACAACCCTTTCACAGCTACAGCGTCGCCGCAGGCAGAAATCATTTTCCACCGCAAAAAAAGGACTTGCATGGGATATGGGCAGATTTAAGAACAAATTCCAGGAATAGAAACTTTTAGGAAATCTGTATTGGAGGAAAAACCTGAGGATGAAGCACCAGCGAGGAAGGGTCCGGCCCCAGTTCCACATCTCATCACCCCTTGCAAGAGCGGATGGCACCTTCCCCAGGCAGGTGCTGCAATGCCAACAAGACGCATTGCTGAGACACGTGCTTCTTGCTGGCCCCCTTGCCAGTCAGCAAGAAATATTTCAGGCTTTAACGAGGCTGCAAGATGCTTCTAGACCCCAGCCGCTCGCCTGCGCGGTGTTTATACGCTGTAATGGTCCTCCCCTCTGCTTCAAGCCTCCTTATGCAGAAAAACCTCCAGTGAAAGCAGTGGGAGGCTCTTAATTGCCTCCGCCTCAATCAATACAAACAGTCCTCGGCAATGCCAACTGCCACAGCAAACGTTGACTCCCCAACGGCTGGATTTCCATGTTTTTCTACCATTTCCACTGTAAAAGAAAGCTTAAAAGCAAGCAGGCTCTATGCGGGTGGAGGTACCGGAGCTACTGCTTCCAGGTGGAGTCCACCAAACCCCGCAGACCTCTGCCAAGGACTTTGCTCCAGCCCCGAGCAAAGGTTTACGTAGCACCAGCCGCAACGTTGGCCACCAGCAACTGCTCTTCTACAGGCTGGAGGGAGCCGCCACTGACCTCTGTATGTGCCCGACTCCCCTTCTCAGCTGCCTTCAGCATAAGCCAGCCCTCCCAGCTGCGCTGCCGAGCGGGATGCAGGGGATGCGCATCAGCCCTGCCCTGAAACCAACCGCTGCCACTGACAAACCAAACCCGAAAGGACCCACCACAAGTCTTTTGATTTAACGCCATCTGCAAAACATCTACACTTTTACTCGGCGGGAGGCACGGCAGCTGGGATTTCTGGAGACGCGGGGGGGAATCTGAGCTCCCAGATCTTCTGGGTTCTTGAGTTAAGCAGGCTTAAAGCCGACTGAGGTAACTCAAGCGATGCACGCGGGAAGAGTCTTCCCTCATGTTACAAAACCCTACTTCAAACCCCGAGAAAACATAGCAATACCAGAAATGTATCTGAAAAGTCAACCAGTTCAACATCTGAAACCAGTCAACATCTGAAAGGTCAACCAGTTCTTTAAGACGCTACCATTTTTAATCTGAAGCAAGCGCTAAATTGTCTTTAACAATGTGTTAATTAGCAGGATTTCACCAAGTTTATTAAGCAGCTGTCCAGCTTCTTTCATAGACGAGTCCTCAGCCCTGCAAGTACCTAAAGGTCTTCCATTCAGTACATCACAGCCTCACCTACGCTATTCGGTAGCCTACTATCCTCGTGTGACACTCCTGTTATAATTACCGAGGTCATTTTAACAGGTAATTTGGCATAGCTGTCATCGCTTCCGAGCTTAACATGCCTTCATTCACGAGTGCCACACACGTGCGCTTCTCATCTGGTGCCAAGAGCAGCCCAGAGGGCCACGATGGGATTTTCCACAGCGTCACAGGACCACGTGCGAGGTACCAGCGCTGCACGCCCGAGCGGGGCACTAGCAAGAGAAATGGATGGCTTCCCTCCGAACGCCTCGCCGTCTCCGGGATGAGGTGCAAGATGCCAGCTTCACCCAGAGAGATGGGAGAGGAGCAGGAGCTCAGACAGCACTGGCAGCGTATCAGGCTTGCAAGAGAACAACGCATAATGTACGGTAAAAAAAACCAAACGAAAAACATGTATAGGGTGGGAGGCCAACCTTCACCATCCTGCTCACTCCGTGCCAGAACCTTCACGCTAGCAAAAGCCACGCAGCAAAGCACCAGCCGCGGTGCGCCGGGGGAGGCAGCCACCGCCGGCAGCTCAGGACAGCAGGGACCTGCCATCCCGCCAGCGGATCCAGTCCCGGCGTGATCCCACGTGTGCCTCCAAGCAAGCGCCTGACTCCGGGCGGTGCCGCTGCAGGAGAACCGTGAACTTTGGTGAGCCACAGCTCTGCCCGGGACCTCGCTCCCCACCACTCCTCCTGCCTGTGGCCTCAGTAAGTGCTTTGTGGTTTTCCTTCTGAACCAGGGCTCTCGGCAACTGGAAGAGGACATGGACTCCAGCCAGGCTGCAAAGAGCACAAGACTCCTTAATTACTTCACGGCGCTTCTTTTCCTTCGTTGTGTCCATTTGTGCGTGGCTGTATCATGAAGTCTGCCAGTGTTAACAATGTAGTCTCCTCCAGAGACCCATTCACTCAACGGGGCTGCAAATGGGATTGGTAAGAAATTAATTTAGGGTGCAGCAATACATCAAAAAGGAGATGGAAATAAAACAGCAGCCCAGCCTTGCTGTTAACGGGGATGTCAGCTGGCCAGGACACGAGCACAAGACCATGGAAACGATAAAAACCAAGGGACATGCACCATGGTCATCTCTACAAACAAAATCCCAGAATGGAAAAAAACCCCACTTGAATGGTAATTCTTGGGTCAAATCCAAAGTTTAAAACGCTTCCTTAAGATACATTTCTACAGTCTTTCTTCAGGTTATAAACGCATTCATTCTCTGCTTCTCATAGATCTGGGCGTTCTTTTTCATCTCCTCATGATATTGTGGGGAAAGGACTAACTTCGTAGACTGTGCACTTCAGACAATAACTGATAAACGCCATTAGATTCCCACAGAAAGGACTTGAGAAGAGCCAGTGAGGAGGAGATGCCACGAGCTGAGAGGAGATGGAAGACTGCAGCAGAGGCTTTCCAACGCAGAGGGGGTTACACAGCCCACTAAGCCCCAACCCGCCTGAAAAGCAGTTTTCAGATGGGTATGACAAAAATCAGTATGCCCGTAGTTCACTTGGGAACTCTCTCTCTCAGCTTGAGAAAGGGGAGAAGAAAGCGAAAGAGAGCTGAGATCCAAACCAGCAGAACCTGGGTCCTCCTGACAGTACCTCCAAGACATCCACCGCTCAAGGGGTCCTGCCCGCTTTGGTGGGGAAGGAGTAGAAATCCCTCAGCCTCGAAGAGCAGCTGCGGAGGGCCCTGAGACAGCGAGGCAAGAAGTCCCTTTTTTTGCAAGAAACTAGACTTCGCGACTGCTTAAAATCCAACCCAACTGCAGGCGCTGCCAAAAGCCACCCGCAGCAGTGCCAGCCCCCGGCAGCTACGTAAACCAGCACAGATCTTGCACTGTTTGCTCCTGCCTTCAGTCCTGGTATTGGCAAAGGAAAAACACCATAAACCTGTCCCAGTGATATACATCCCTGCTCTTCCTTCCCTGCCCGGCGCGCGAGAAACATCTGTAGGGTGTAGGTTGCTCCATCCAACAAGAGTGGAGGTTTGGGGGGTGGGGACGGGGATGCACAAACAAGACCGCCTCGTGTTTTACAAGAGATGGTGAGTTCTTCTTTCAGAAGAGAAACTGAGAGCCATTCATGGCTGGCTGTGACTCTAAACGCTTGTGAGACAGCTGCCATATGGGTTCAGATTTATCACTTGTGTTTCCTAACTTGCACATCTGTTTTCTATAAGTAGCTGTCCAAGTCAATGCATCTCCCCTTTCCTCACGCACCGCCCACAGAGCTTTTCAAGGACAAATCATCATGGCTTTCGGTGTTTATCTGCTTAGTGGTCTCCACTATGTCATCTTAACAACCTAAAGTATATTTGAAAAAACCCAGAGCGGGCATTCCCCTCCAAAAGCAGGGTAACACGTGCGGCGATTACTGGGGGTGGGTTTCATCAGGATGCTGAACGAGAAGATGCGGTCTGTTCCCATCAGCAACCCGGGAAACTCCCAGTCAGCTCCTCCGATTCCATTAAAGTCACCAAAATTATTCCCGTTGCCGTGTGCCAGGGCATCTTCTCCTAAACTGAAAGCTGACCACAGGAAGCCGAGAGAAAAGGGGAATTCCTCTAAGGAGAGGAGAGAAGCGTCGGGAAAATGGCAAAAAGCCAGGGGGGGTCACGAGGCACTAATGAGACTTCCCAGACCGGAGCTCATCTGGACACGAGGAATGCATGGCATGCGGAGGGCAAAGAGGGCCAACAGATCCAGGAGAGGAACAGATCCAGGTCCTGTGGATGGCCACCGGAGCAACAAAACCTTATTGCTTTGAAATTTTAATGAACAGCCAACAATTTCTCCTTCTTCCTGAAAAAAAAAAATCCAACACCATGGTGGTCTCAAACATCTCCCTACCAAAAACACTAAGTACAATCCATTATGCCTTCTTTCTCCAGTGCTTCTAAGAAACCTACCGACGGGGTACTGAAGTACTGGGATAAACGGAATAAAATAAGAGAAGGAAGACCAAGAAAGAAAACACAAAGCATTTACTGGGGAATTCATGGTCTGAAAGCTAAGGACACAGCTCTGCACCACCCACCAGCTTCCAGGGCAGCGATGCCACCAGGTTTGCAGCGCTGTGGGGATGGCTAGCAGAAACCACACACCCAACGCAGTCCTGCTATGGTCACCCCATCATCCTGACTTGGAAACGGGTACAAAGGCAACGGCTGATTTCATGACACGTCAGTGGCTCCAAGGGACTTGGAGATGGCCAAAAGCAAGATGCTACATCAATGGAAAGTGGTTGAAGGAGAGGGCATGGGGTGCCATCTCGCCTCTTCAGGCTGCGAGGCGCTCGTGGATGGTATGCGGTTTGCTTCAAGCCAAGTGCAATTATGCAGCAAAACTGTTTTAAAATAAATTAATATGCTCAACCGTTAATGGTGCCCTCCAGCAGAAGTATGCAGCATGGGCCATTGCCATCCATGAGAGGAACCACAAGCAGCCCCTCAAGGGAGCGCCTAAGCACCCTTGTCACCCAAGCAGGTCACCTCTCGGCATTTAATATAAACGCTAAAATCCTGCCTCTTGCTCCCCCATGGAAAAAAACAGTGAGGAAAAGGGAAGGGCAGAGAGGGAGCACACCTGGACCTCAAACACGCCCCCGAATTCACAGCACTGCACCGTAACAGATTAAACCGTAACAGCGCAGCCCAGGGAGTACAGACAAAATATTAGGCAGAATTAAGCCTCCAAGAAAAATGACCTTGATTTCTTTTATCCTTATGTTTTGCAGCAACTTTTAAAAGCCTCCTCTTTAGACGATGCTCCGCAGTGACACCAGGCTTTTGGCAGCCCCCCCTACCTCTTCCCCAACCTATATAATGTAAATCACAGCGATCACGAACGATACTGCCATTGCAAGAGCTTTATGTCGGAACACTGTCCGCTACAATTGCCACAGAAGACATTAAAGCCTGCCTTTGCCCCTGAAATTTAGATTTACAGGAAAAGCCATTTACTTTAATTCCTGACTAACGATTCTCTCTTCCCATCAACGTGTTTTTCTTCCTCGAAGAGCTCTGTTTGCAGAGCTATTTCGCAAGTCTTCCTCCTACTTCTCAGTTAATTATTATGACAGGGCAGCAAAACTTGAAGGGCTCCTCCTTTCTGCGGTGCTGGCGAAGATGTCCCGCTGCTGCCAGGGCGGGCGAAGACCTGGAGGATCTGGAGGCATCTAGAGCCACCGGCCAGCTCTTCCCACAGCACGATGCGCTTCCCCCTCCAGCATCGTCAGCTGGGCTGCAGAACAGGGCAACCCCCCTCCAAATTTTTTCATTAAAAAAGAAAAAAAAAATAAATAAAGCAGCTTGTTTTCTCCTGCCAGACCTCATGCGCCGAGGGAAAGCTTTCTGCTATGTCTAGACATTTCTTTTTTGTAACATCCCAGCCCGACTCGCCCATCAATAGTCTTTAAATATTGAGAAGGGCTCCCGCTGTGACCACTGCCGCTCCCCCCGACCCCCACGCCACTGCCAGCGATGGCCAAGGCCATCAAGCAGAGGAGGTGGCATCTGCCAGCTTGGGCGCAGTTGCTTAAGTGCACGGTGGCAGCCCCCGGGAAGCCTATCTGCGCCCAGCTTGAGCCCTTAATTATTAATATTATTTAGATAGCGCCGTCGGGGAGCACAGAGCTTTGCAGAAGCACAAGAGGAAGACTTTGCCCACCACTGCGCGCCTCGTCCAGACCGGGCTTCACACCGCTCCCGCGCCGCAGAGCCCTTCCCCGCTGTTTGCATGATGTTCATGTCCAACAGCTAAGCCAGGCTGGGACCGAGGGATTAACTTTTGAGCATCAAAAGGCTGTTAGAAGCATCTCTTGCTTTGCTGATGTAGCTTGCAGGAAAACCTCGGGTGGCACGGGACATGCTGCTGGGGAAACGGGCGCTGGGGGTGTGGATCGCATGGTTTCACCGCAAGTGGAGCTGCAGAAGTAAGAGCTGGAGCTGGGCTGGGAGCAAAGCCCCAGCGGGCAGCCCAGCACCGGGCAGCGCGACTACAGAGCAGCAAACACGCCGAGTGGAAATTCGGGTCTACGCCCCCGCTGCTTTCCTTATAGCCACACGGGCCAGTCTCAAAGGAACTGAACAATATCCAACCCAAATTGCAGCCAGGCCTGGATGCAGCTCTTCCTCGGACTGTCGATGCTTGACACATGGCCAAGCACCGTTTGGAGCATCGCCGGATGGATCCGGCTGTTCCTGCCACCATCAGCTGGGGTTTTATTTACCACACTGGGTGGTTTCTCTACCCCTCAAGTCCTGGCAGCTTGCGGCTCCTGACTTTGCCTCGGTGGGCACCACCTCCTTCCCCCCACCGTGTTCTTCCTTCCCCCCAGTTCCAGCCCGTTCTCCTTCCTTTGTTGACGGCGGCCAGCTTTGTTCGCTGCACAACAACAGGTGATTCAGCAGCAGCGTGTCTGGGGGCTGGAGGATGCGAAGGCAACCTCCGATGAATAAAACGTGCCTCTGGAGCCCCTTTGGCTGCCACATCCCCCGGAGCCAGACGATGCCAGAGGAGGGCAAAACTCACTGCAAGGGCAGAAAGGCTCCACTTGCCCACGGACTCAATTCACACTGTCGCGCTGCAACCCTGAACCTGCGCTCCCAGCCCTCCGCGGCACGAGGCTCGGACCAAAGGATGCTCGATCCCCCCGAGCGCACGGAGCAGGCTGATGCACAGGTCTCACCCGAGGCTGCCCAGCTCTCGCTAACAGCCAATTATTTGGGCTACTACACTGACATCTCAATTCCTTGCAGAAATGAGGTGCCACAGCCAACATCACGCCCCCCCAAGCCTGCGTGCCGGGATGGACACGCTGCTTGCAGTTCACCGGTGCATCACCATCCTCAGATTTACCGGCACCTGCCTCTGGGCCAGAATCAGTTACATTTGGCGTCGCTTTGTTTTTTGCGGTACGAGTAAGGATGCAGAGAAACAGCCCACAACTAACTCAGTAATAAACCAACAAATAACTCCAATCCACTGGGGTCAGCCCAGGCGCCACGCTCCGCCCCAGCCAACTCCCAAACCCCAATTCATCCCTCACTCCTCCACATCCAGGCCAGCCCTCTCACCCTGCCGCAGGCTCCAGCCCCCCAAAACACATAATATCCCAGGATTTCCCCCTCTCCATACTTCATCGTGACAAACAACAAAACACAACGAACAAGCGCGGGGAGGGACGCGGGGAAGGCAGGGCTCTAAAGCCAGCACGATTCCTTTTCCGTTGGTGCCCGAGCCGCGGCAGCACGTGCGCGGTGGTCCACGGATTTAAGGGTGGTGGTTGTAATGCTGCAGGCTGGATCCCATCAGTGAAATGAAGCAGGAATGAATACACTGCCAGGCTGCGCTGAGGCGCAATACCTAGCTGCGATAACAAAATTATTTAGCCAGGTTTCCCCCGCCCCGCACCCTGTCCCTCCCCAGACTCCCAGCCCCATCTCCGCCACCCCCGTGTCTCTGGGCGACTCTCCTTCCCTTTTCCAGCAAGCCAACAAACACGCAGGCATTTAATGGCAATCCATACCGAACGGACAATGAAATTAGAAAGGAACAAAAGAGCAAACCTCGCGGCTCCATGGCCTGGCGCTCGGCGGCGGAGGGGCAGCCGGGCAGACAATGGCCCCAGCTGTTCCCGGGAAGCACCCAGCCACAATGAGACCCGGCTCCGGCTCCGAAGAGGGTCCCGGCTCCCTGGGGGGCAGGAGGTTGTCGCTGGAATATGCATCTCATTGGTTACCTGTCAGCCTTCCTGGGCGGTTATAAAGTACAGTCGCTGCCGGAGGGTATAATGGGATGTAATAACGAGATCGCTGGCGCGTTTGACGCCGGCCCTTCGACAGAGGCGCTTTGATTAGGTGATGGGAACTGGCAGCATCCGCTGGCTTTTAAAAAAAACACAAGCTCAAAGCTGCAAAATAAAGGGATCCCCAGGAATGTGGCCACTTTTCCATCCCTCCCAGCCTGAAAGAGAGAAATAAACGACAACCTTCATTTCTTGCCCTAATCTCTCCTCCCTTCGGAGGTCCCATCGTTGCTGTTCCTCTAGGCTTAGACGTTATTCCCCGGCTCCTCAGGTATCCTAGAAAAATGACACGTTACAATGCCAGGGAATTACAGCCTGCGGAGGGGGAAGGAGGAAAGCTCCCAGCTCCACAAATCACTGCCAGCCTCTCCCGCACGGAGCGCGGCCGGCAGCTCCAGCCACAGCAGCACTGTCGGCGGAGGGCGGGGGGGGGTACCCAAAAATCCATCAGGCAGGACCGTGCCACGGGGGGATTCGCTTCTCCTCCCTTTCGCCAGCGCAGCATCTCAGCTGGCCCGTCTGCACCCAGCCAGCTCGCTGCGCAACACTGAGGACAACAGCATGACCTGAATATTGCTGCTGCCTGGTGCCCTCAGACCCAGCCAGCAGCGACTCTTGGTTCCCAGTTGAAAACTCTTGTTTTTCCACCTAAATGCACTTTTTGTGGATGGTGACACAACTGACTGCCCAGCACCCTCCACCTACCCCCTGTCCAGCACCACCCTGCCCTCCTTTCCCCGGCACAGACATCCAAGCAGGCGCTGGGATGCGGCAGGGACAAGCAGAAAGGTATTTTTCCTCCCCACAGGCTACGGAAACATGCGCAAGGAAGATGGATGGAGAAAACCTTGGGGTTTAGGAATGCCAACTGGAAGAAATAAAACCTGACTAATAAAGCACAGGCTGGGGAAGCTGCCACTGAGGCCAGTGCCGCTAGCAAGGACCCACCCTGCTCCCCTTCCTCTGCAGAGCACCCCAGCCACACAGCCCCGCTCCCCTCCAGAGCCGGGCGGTTTCCCGGAGCGGCTCCATCGGCCACGTCTCCATCGCTGCGGCGAGCGCGGGGACTGACAGCGTTACCTCCAGCGCATCGCACAGCCCCGGCATGTCCCGTTTGATCGGCTCACGACCGCTGCATCCTAAAATTGGCACGGACGATGATGGGCTGTCACGCTACGTTTCAGCCCACAGCATTAAGGAGGCTGTGCTCACACTGCCTTCCACTGTTTGGTGAACGGGCCTTCTGATTAGCCTTGGTTAATGAGCTACATTACAATGAAAACAAAGGATTTAGCTCAGAAAAATACATCAGCTCAGGGACTATGTTTGGCTGCGTTAAATATTTCTCTCTGTGTTTGCCAGTGCCCTTACATCCCGTGTTTTCAGCCAGATGCAAACGATGCAGACGCGGGGAGGAAAGCGGCGTGCAGGGTAACGAACACGCCAACCTACGACCCTGCAAAAATCAAATTCAGTCCGTCTCTCCGCAAAGGATGAGCAGCAGCACAGCGGCCGGGGGAAAGGAGGCAGAGGGGAACGCGCCGGCTGTGTTACCCGCTTCTCAGCCCAGAAAGCAAAGGGAAACAGCGTGACCCACTGGCAAACAGGTATTTCCCTCAAGCAAGCGGATCTGCACGAAGCTGCGATGATTCCCAAGCAGCCAGAGATGCTGGAGCGCGCCAGGCTCTGCACAGGGCAGGCGCTCGGCCGGGCACCAGGCGGGATCTGGGGTCGGAGGAGCTCGCTGGCGGCGAGGACGAGCTGCATTACAGAAGTAAAGCGGCATTTTGCAGGCTCAGCACAGCTCTTCCTTTCAGCGCCAAACCCATAAACAACGGCCCAATGGCTTAACAGGACTGAAATATGACTGTATCCAAAGGGGGTGGCAGGAGGATTAACAGCCCGTCTCCTTCCAGCTCGCTGCTGAAGCCACGTTAGGAGCGGAGAGTGACCGCTGTGCCCAGCGTGCAAAGTTTCCCATCTTCTCTGTTCAACACAAGGTGGCTGGGTCACGGGGGGACACACACGTAGGGGGACGCACCGTGCCACCGCGCAGGCGGCTGCAGCGACGGGCTCTGCCGCACGCCGGGCAGCTGGGAGCGGGACGGCCGGGGGTGCTCTCCCTCCTGCACCCCGACTCCGGGGAAGCAGCACCAAGGGAGTTTCTTACCACGACCAAGGGAACCAAGCTGGTGTGACCATCACTGAGGACGGCAAGAGCTCCTCAACGGGGAGCTCCTCTTACCGGGACCTATTTGGACAGAGGTGAGTGGTTACACACTGTTTGACCAGACGCTAAATCAACAAGAGGCTCTAATAAGAAAGTCTGCTATGAGGCTTTGTAATATTAAAATACACAGAAAATGAAAAAAAAAATTAAAAGAGCAAACAAACACAACATGTCATTACGTTTCCTCTCCGTTTGCCATGCAGAAACGAAGGCTTCCCGGCACCTCGGGAGACTTGCCAGGACTTCGGCAGCCGTACGTGTGCCCGCTCTGGATCCCGGCGAGCGCCAGCCAGGAGACGTGCGAGCCTCGGCAGCGAGCCGCCTGCAAATCCTGCTTCAGAAACGGCAGGTTCGGAACGTGATGCTCTTTCGGCGCGTTAACGCGCTTTTTAAAATAGAAACAAGCTCAGACAACTGCTCCCGGGTTTGTGGGCTGATCCACCTACACATCTGGTCAGAACTTGAGGTTTCGAGACAACTTTTCAAAATCGCAAAGTGCCACCCCAGTTCTGCGCCACCGATTTGTGCTCATTTACATGACATAAATATTTATACAATTACTGTTACTATCCTTCCACGACCGAAGTTATCGCATTTCAAAGGATCTATATTTAAAGAACACAATACCCTGACGGCAATGCAGCTTTCAATTTTAAATACCTGCGTTCCTCCTTATGCCTTACACAGCCACACACCGAGCCACTGGAGATGCCGAAGAATTCCCAGCTTCTCTACAAAGCCGCAGCAGCTCCCTGTTCCCCCAGCACCCCAGCTCAGCACCCCGCATCCCAAACCGGGCATCTGCCACCCCCATCTGCCACTCCAGGGAGGGACAGGTTCTAACAGCATCGCTGTGCAAAACACATCCTAATGCCACTGGCTTTACCATCTTCTGGAGAAAGCCAGAAGGAAAAGCAGTTTATATTAAAATAAATTGAGAGCATCACTGCCCATGAGACTGGACACACTGGTACCGGCTGCTGCTCCTCCCATCCCCTCGGATGAACAGGAGTGCTGCAGGTTTCCCTGTGAGCCCATCATTTCTAAGCACCTGATATTTCAACAGAAATTCAGTATTAGGTCTTCATCCGCGCTTTCTGAACTTCCTTACTCACCAAGCGATGATGCACAATTAGAAGGAATAGTAATAAATTGGGATTAGGAATTAATAAACCGGGATCAAAACACCTCCATAAATCATTTCATGCTCCCTACGTGTAGGTGGGTCTAATGACTAGAGAAGAAAAAAAGATAAACCTCATTTAGGTCAGTGCAATCACCTTTCTTAGTGGGGAAAAAAAAAACCTTTGATGAATTATTAGCTACAGAAATAAGTCAGGAGGTTTTCAGGTTAAATGTGGAAGCACCGGCAGAGAGAAATCAGGGTGTAGCCCCCGTTGCTGTCCCCAGCCATCCCCCTGAGGTCTGGTTCATTGCTGTCCTCCTCTTTTCCTAGCTTAAATAAAGCAAAAAAAATAAACACTTCTCACTACCTGAGGTTTGCAAACTCGGGCCTGACTCATCCACAAGTTCCTCTAACAGAAATAACAAACAAAGCAGAGTAGGGGGAAAAAAAGGACCAAGCGGAAAAACATATTTATGGAGGAGGGAAGGAACGTTTACTTGCCATCCTCCTAAAGCAGAACCCCACAGCTGCCTCATTCATAAATATTTTACCGATAAGAAATCAGCCTGCCAAATCTGAACAACTGCTTTGATGAAAAATATAAAAAGGCTTTTCCATTAGTGCTTTTGATGTTCTCTGCATACAGAATAATGAATGCGGGAGATTCATCTTCTTCCCCTCCTCTGTCCTCCCTCACTTCAGGCTTTTATCTGGCAGAGCCGTGTACAACCTCCCGAGTCTGGAGGAAAAAAAAAAAAATAAAAAATCAGGATTTGTGCAGGGAGCCGGAGCAGAGCCGCTGGCCTGGTCATGTTCCCGTGTGCATCTTCCCGCTGCTCCAGCTTTTCCCACCTCAGGGGCAGGAGAGCAGGAAAAGCGGGGTACCCCCAGGCGCGGCGGATGCTGTTGGTACCCCACGCTCCGCTTCCAGCCGGCTGGCCGAGGCTGAGCATCACGGCTCCACCAGGAGCTGCTCAGCTAAAGGTGACCGTGAGTTTTAAAGCCCTTCAGAAGCATTTTACCGCAGACAGGGGTGCTAACGCCAGACCCCGGGCACTACCCGGCCCCTGCCCACTCGGCACCGCAAGCTCCAGCCCAGCTTCGTGAGCTTTATTGACCCCCCCAGGGGGTGAGATGGGGTCCCGTCCCACCCCATCCCTGGCATTTTGGGGGGAATCTTGGAGGAGAAAGGGGATCCTCCTTACAGTGCCAGGGAGCAAGGGATGCAGTGCAGAGGCAAATCCAAAATAGGGGAAGCAGCAAGCAACCTTCTCCCGGCCTCTTCTCTCAGGAACTTAATAGCTCCCCATTTATCTCAACTCCGCAGAGATGTGCTGGGGATAAAGCAGCCATCTCCCGGCACACCAGCACCCGCATTTCCAACCCACCGCTGCCGAGCTTGAAATTGCATCTTTTATCGTCTTTTTGCACTTCTGCTGTAACGAGGCATCCGAAGCAATTAAATCTAACCTATTTTTTCCTACTTTTATTCCTTGAAGTGGAGCTTTGTTATGCAGGGCAGAGATTACGGGGCTTGGACTGGATTTTGATTCACATTCATTTTCCATTAAGGACTCAACGACACTCATCTCCTCTTCCTCAAATGAAGCTTGCTACACGTTCAACAAACTCGGCGAACAGCAATTTGAAAGTAGTTTAAAGGAAAACAAACAGAAACTGGTGCCTTGCAGAATTTCTGCAATAAGAGTCCTGGAAACACAGATAGCATTTTACGGGGCTTGAAAGGGAGCGACGTCTTATCAGAGCGAGTGGGATGCGAATGTTTGCAGGAGAGTTATCGCTGCTCATTATTCATCCTCCTTTTTTGTATTAGGAATGATTAGGAAACCCATCACCCGCCGAGCTGCGGGGCTTCTCGGCAGCGCTGACACGGCAGAGAACTCCCTGCGCACAAGGACCCAGGGCTCCTGCCCCTCCGGGGGCTGCGGGGCTTCTTCTGGGGTCCTTCACCCCATTTTCTGCTCCGTGATCCCAATGCGGGGGAGGGGGGAGAAGCACCTCACTGTTTGGGGGATGCCCCAGTTTCAGGTGGACTGACCTGGGGTCTTGGGCACTTGGTGGCCCCATGGCCATGGATGGAGTCACCCCAAAAGGGGACACAGGAGGGCTCCTGCCTTGCCTGGGTCATCAGGGCAAGCCGTGCTCCTTCTTTTCGGATCAGAGGGGACTGACACCTCCCAAGCACCAAATACCAACATGTTACTTTGCTCCTGAACACCCAGCAGACCAAAGCTGCCAAGGAACCCCCCATACGGCACACATGCTGCCAAGCTGGGGCCAACACACAGCTCTCGACCCTGGTTTCTCCCCGCTGTCTTGTGGGTGCGCTCCCTTCATCTCTTTAGCCAAAATCCCCTTCCCAACCGCCCCTTTCGCATTAACGTGCCTCTGAGCACGCCGCCTGAAACGCTCCTCTGAGAAGCCTTCCTCCCCAAAGAGCCACCGTCCTACTGACAGGTCTGTCCCTGGAGCGAGCATCGCTGCGGGAGGGTCACAATGCTGCACTACACCAAAGTTTATCCCAAAGGACCCAAACCACTGCCAGGGCAGCGACAGGCTCAGGTAAAAGCAGAAGCAAGAGTATGGAATAGGATGAGTGTCTTTTTTCTTTTTCTTTTTTTTTCCCCAGAGGGTCTCCAGGAAATCAGGGTAGGAAATTAAACCTGCCTGCATGCTTTTTTATCACAGAGTGAAAGAGTGCAGCACCCAGAAAGCAGGCTGCCTTCCCCACTCAAGAGTAAAACCAAACCCCATCCCCAGGAACTCTGCATGGAAAAAATTAAGGCATGGAGGAATGAAGTTACTTCTGTGGCAAACGACTGGCAGGAATTGGAGCAGAGCAGTCTTTCCCAGCACTTCTCCCTCCCTCCCAGCTCTTGCCCACTGCATCCCCTCCCACCCAGCGGCATCCGTCCCCCCCAGCCGTAACACAGAGCATTAACACGCCGCTTTCTCCGCTTGCTTCAAAAGCCCATGTGATGCTGCGCCCACAGAGCTGCGCAAGGGCACCGTGCGACCACGGGAGAAATGAGCTGAAAAAATAACCCGAGTCCTTCCCATCCAAACTTCCATTTCCCAGAGGAATTCAAGCTTTTTGAATCACGCCACCTTCTCCCCGAAAACAGGCCCTTCTGAAGGGCAAGGCTCAAGGCACTGCGGGGATGCAGATTTTAAAACCATTCATTATGCAAATGGCTCATTTATTGCTGCTGAGCCGAAAGCAAGAATTCCAGGCATGCAAATAAAAATAAGCGGGGAGCAACAGCGAGCAAGTGCACGATGGCATCTGCTGACTTGGGTAATAGACAGCACAGACCCGGCAGGCAGCAGCTTACACTGGAGTTACAAACCACAGGTTGCCATCGGTCTCCAACCAACACCAGCGTCCCCCCGGGCTCCGCAGGACCACGCGACCGCAGCATCTCTAGCAGGCAGCGAGCTGGAAGCCACACCGGTGCAGCAGATCCTGCCGTGACCCCATTTATCCCAAAACCTTACTCATCACAAGATGCCCGAGCCCAGCACGGCTGAAATTCAGTACCTGGGGGGGGGTCACCGGGCACTTGCAGACCGGCACAAGGGGGAGAGCCGAGGCGCGAAGGGTTACAGCAGGTTTCATCGGCCAGGTTGCAACAGAGGCAGAACCGCAAAGCTGTCTCAAAAACCTTAATAAACATCCCGGTGCTGGGTGGGAACGAATGCTAATTAGCATCTGATAAAGATTCAGAGAGAGAATCTGGCTGGGAAAGGAGACAAAACTCAAAATTAACCATGCAGGCGGGAAATTTTAGGCAGGACTATCCTGGGAACAGCCTGCCTCCACATTTCTCTTCTTACAGTGCCTGGAAGCACAAGGAGAGTCGCGTGCACGATGCTCCACGGCCAAGGATGAGCCTTTGTCCTCCAGGAACTGAATCATGTACAAACATTTCTGAGGCTTGGCGCCTTCCAGCTACTGAATCCAGTTCAGGTCCAAGTCCTGGAAATGACCTGGCACGGGGCATCGCTGCGCAGTACAGCCATGGGAAATAATAAGGAATTCAAAAAGCAAAACAGAAACATCGAGCTGAGTATTAAAGAACGTTTCAAGTTCAAACACGGGGAGAAAAACGCGATACCGAGCCAGCCCAACGTCAGCACTCAAGGTCACATGGAAAAAGAAATCTCTGCAGATCTGCCTTTAACAAGCTATTGTTAGTACCATTATGTTAATATCATTAACACAGAATCATTATGTAAATTCCGGTTTTTAAGCTGGCTGGTAGCTATCACAAGGTAGTTTTAATGCAGAAGCGAAGTAAAAGCAGCTCGTGCGCTGCCCTGGGCTGAGCACCCGAGAGGACCCAGCGGCGCGGGACGGTCCCCGGCCAGCTCGATGCCCAGAGCCCATCCGGATGGCACACCTCGCATCCCTGCTCTCCGCACAGGATTTGCTCGTTTGTATGTACTCCTATATCCTTAAACACCATCGGTAAAGTTTTAGTTCAGAAGGCGATAAAAGCCTCTCTGCAATTTTTGCTGCCGAATGACCGAAATGACAAGAGGGATCCCAGCAGGATCTGATCGGGCATTCATCAACAAGCAGATTAATTGCTAAGACAGAAAGGTCCTGATACACAACCACCCGACAACAATCGGGTAATCAGTCATTATGTGTCTATTACTCAAAGTCCCGGCGCTGGCATGGCACCCACATCTGGAGCCACATCAACCCACGCGATGACAAATATTGCTAAACGTTTCCTGCCTCAAAACAGCTGAGCTCAGCAATTTCAGACTCTGAACTGAAAAGCATTAAATTTACCTGGGCCCGACATTTCGCAGCAATAGCTGCATTACATTAATAGAAAAAAAAAAAAAAAAAAAAGGTTTCTATAATGGAGAGACTGTTCCTGGCTTCAAACAAGAACGTAAGAAATAACGTACGTGCAACAATACGCCAATTGACTTCGTGTTTCAATAAGCATTCACACACGCGGTCCCGAACAGATGAAGGACAAGTGCTACGGGCTGAATGGGCTCCATTGAGTAAAGCTAATTAGCTGTATAAGCATATGCAAGATCGGGACCTAAATTTGTTCTCTGCCTCCTGGGACACTAATAACTCCTTTTTCTTGTTGTTGCGCAGCGTAGATAGATAGCGCGAGTCTAAGGCAACGCTACAACCCCTGGCTGTCATGTAGCATTTTGCTTGCAAAGATGTTAAGGTCAGAAAACGGCGGCTCAGGTGAAAGCAGAGCCTTGTCCGCGCTCTTATCACGGGTTGTCGTCAGATCTGGAAGCACGACTCCTCTCTCCCGAGCTGCCATGAAACGATGCAAATAGCCAGCCGCGCACAACGCCACCAAAATATTTGCTGTGAAAAAGCAGCGCGACGTCCGGATAATAGATCTGATCATCACAAGCCGCATCCAGCAAGACGTGGCTCTAATTTCACCCATCTAAAACACGTGCTGCCGCAACAGAAGTCATTCCAGGCTCGATCCCGTGACTCCTACTTGCACCGCGGAGCTCTGGCATAACCTGCTCTGGTCTGGCCGGTCCCTTCGCGGCGGCAATGGAGATGGGATCAGCGGCTTAGGCTACGTGGGGCATAGTGCTAGAGGAAATTCAACATGCATAATAAAAATAATAAAAAACCTCCACCAGACCCCTCCGAAATGTGTTTTTTGCAGAGGACAGAGGTGGACACAGAGGTCTTCTGAAAAAACTGCCCACATCTTTCAAGACCCCAGCCCCAGCTGCGGCTGCTGGCCTCGCACCCCCAGCCAGAGTGTAAAGCAAATATCCCCAGGGAATAAAACTAACCCGGTGACTGAATAACGCCTCTGACCTGCCTAAGGAGAGTGCCTCTGATTAAGCAGTGTTTGCAAGGAGCTCTGCAGATCCTTGCGTGCAGAAGGAAAGGAAATGACCGTCAAGGTCTTGATCCCATCCCGGCTGGAATTATTGTGGCAGAGCTCCCACCGCCCGCAGGAACGGAGCTCGGAGGCTCACAGAGCACAGGCTCCGTGACAACGAAGGCTAAGAGGGCTTAGCAGACATGAAGACGAGGCATATTCTTCATCATCTCACGGAGAGTCAGGTGAAATAATGCAGCCCACACGCGCTAGCGGCACGGCACTCGGTGCGGGCATCGCTGCTCCTCCCGCGGAGCCGTGCATCCCACCGCAGCCCCGCTGCCAGCTCCGGCACTGCCGCCACGCTCCGCACCAGCACCCAAAAACCCCAGACCTGAGACGTTTGAAAGCAACTGATGTCCAGTTCGGGCCTTTCCTACAGGAGTTGTCCCATTCCCATCTACTTATGCTAGTACTTATTAAAGGAAAGATGACTGAAACATGCAGTAACCGAATCAAGTTCTTGCTACATTTTATTCTTTCCTTAATCTAAACATATAGTCATAAGAGTAAGATATTTGCTATAAGGAAATGAGCTGTCAAGTGATTTACGGTCTTGCTCTGTCTCCGTCTCAACAGCTCCAAGTCTTCTCCCAGAACCTATTTTTAGCAAGCTGTAAATCAGAGGCAGTAAGGGACAGGGTGGGAGCCAGGAGCTGAGCAACGTATAGAGCAAACTCCTCTATTTCTCCATTATCCTAATGCACCTACAACTGCCGTTATCTAGGTACCATATGGAACACCAACCATCAGCGTTACATTGCCTTTACTGCTTCAAGTTCCCTTCTTGCATGAGCTGCAGCCCAAGAAGGAGCAGTCATGGGGGAAATATGACTGGCTTTGGGTTTGTTTTGTGTTTGGGTTTGTGTTTTTTTTTTTAATACTGGCCCAAATGGCTCATTGCTGATGCGTACAAGGAACCCATGTGGTCTAGAGATGCTAGACAAGACCAAAGTCAGCTGGAGTAAGCAGAGGCTTTTTTTTCCCCCAGGATGGCTCAGGTTTCCCAGGAAACCTACACTTCCCGCCCATTTCTCCCATCATTCAATCACCTAGCTCCCCATCGACTATAAATTTAATAGCGGCAGTTGCCATATTCATGTTTTATTGGTCATTCCAGCCAAAATTATTCTAATAACTCCCTTCAACAAGACCTAAGGTCCTACATTGCAGAAACTTTTATTTCCAGCGCCTTCGCTTGCAAATGATTACAATAATTATTCTAACTCCCGTATAGCACTTTCTATACAAGAGCTTTAACAATGGAAAGTTATTACCAGAGCTTTAACAATAGGAAGTTATTACCAGCATCCTTATTTGCGAGAACGAGGCGCAGAAAGATCAAACGAATTGCTGAAGATCATTCAGCGACTCGCTGGCAATGCCAGGAGCAGGACTGTAATCTTCTGACCCTCCATCCAGCACTGATTTGGCCAGGGAAAAGAAAAAGCATCCTTGAAGCACGTATAAAAAGGGAGAGGTTTGTTTTTTAAAGTACTGAAAATGAGCTTTTTCAAAAGAAGCAGTGGTGGCCAATGTCGTTACCAGGTTAGGAGAAGTCTGATAAAATACTGAAAGGCATTAAAGGAGGCGATTGATTGCTGCAGAGGGAGGAAAGGGAGAAAAGGAGAAGGGATGCACCTCTTGGCCGTCCCCTTTTCTCCATGGGGCATCCCAAAGGGAATGCCCCCACAGTCAGATAGGACTCTACCTTGTAGTACGACGGCTGTCACTTTTAAGCATTATACCTCTTTCCTCTCCCTCACCTCTCTTCTCCCCTTTGTTTTGGCCCCTGAACTGTCAAAGTTGACGCCTCCAAAACCAACAGTGAGTTCTGACCATCTCAGCCGATGCAATTTGCGCAGAAGTACCAACCAAACATACGCTAAGTCTCCGTGACGCTCTACCCTCTCAGAACTATTTCATGAGACAATTTATTTAGAAGAAACAACAGACCTTAATCAGCAGAAAAACCATGGAGAAACAGAATATTTATACCAAGCCACATCCTGACACCAAACACTATGAAATCCTCCGAGGCGGCTATTAAGGAGATTGCCCAGCGGAAAGGAAATTCAGCAAACCAGATTATCTCTAACAGGCTTATCCACTGGAAAAAAAATCATCAGAGCAACAATGAGATAGTTTTGAGAGAAAATTAATGAAAGGTAGGGGAGAGGGGAGACTGTAACAGGGTGACAATAAGCGAGAATCTATAAAATACAGATTGTCACGGCTGATCAGACGTAAGGACATTACACGACCCATCATACGGCTGGAAGAGGAAAGGGGCATCAAGATATTCACAGCGCCTTGTGTCTACAGCTTTGCTGGGGCATAACTGTTTTTATCTTTTCTAATATAGCAAGCAGCAGCATTCCCCTGTTAGCTCAGCTGACAGCCATGAACTGGATCACAAGAGAGTTTCCACCAGCCGCACCGCGCTCCTCCTCACAGCCCAGCCCTGCTGCTCATGGCCATAGCTACATCCCATGGCAGAAGGAGCCATCTTCTCCAAAGCGTGCTCCCGAACGTTTAGATTGACGGCAAACCTCCAGCAAACTAAAAACGGGTGAAGGAATAAAGGTCATGGGATGGCCTTGGACTGGAAACCACAAGAAACTGTGTTAAACTCTTCCCACTGCTGCTGGTTCCCTGGAGGAAACCATCACTCCCTGAGCTGGACCACGACGGCACGCGAACAGCACGGAGCTACTGCTCTGCATCAGTGCTGGGCAAACAGGGCTTGCTCCTGCAGGGCTGTTCTGCGCCATCTCCAACTCGGACTCCTCTTAAATCTCTAACCCAAAGTCAGAGCTCAACACCAGACAAGACGGGTAACGCTAAATCTTTATGTCCCCCTCCCTTGCCTTGGAGGTACCGCTACCCCCATGTGCTCCTCAGCAGTGGAATCAGGCAGAAAATCAAGGGGAAAAAAAAAATATCCCAATGTGGAAAGGATGAGCGCTGCTGGCCCGGGAAGGTGTCCATGCCATTAACTCAGGCTGCAGATGGGACAAGCAGGGACAGACAGATTAAGGGATTTGCCTGAGCTAATGACACGGACATCTTTCCACTGACTTCACTAGGCTTTGGACCAAATTCCTGTACAAAGGGCTGCACTCAAGAGTTATCAAGGAGCTTAATTCATTAGCATTTTTTAAGCACTTTTAGGTCCTTGAATGAAAGGGGCTATCAAAGTGCAAAGTCATTTTATTAACGATAACAGTCTAAGAACGGCAAGTCGAATCCTTCGGTCTAAAGCTTTATGGCAGAAATGGGGTTGTAACACCAACACGCCACAAAGTCCTCAGAGAGATTAAAACTTCCTTTCCAAGACTTTTGCCTGCTGGACACTAGTTTTCTAGGATTCCCTTTAACTCCACAGGTTCTGACGGCGGTTTTTAAATTGCCACGCAGCAGCAGGGACCCACACCCACTGGAGGAAAGCAAGGGGCTGTGAAGCCCCTGAAAGAGCTCTCGCCGGTGGCAGCAAACTTGACGTGCTTGGGATGCCGTGTCAGGACACCGACCGCAGGGGACCCAGCCAGCCCTGGATTCCTCCCATCCCCTCGGGAAGCAGAAAACGAAGCTATGGCGGTGCTGTGTGCGCGGTCCTCCAGAACCATGCCAAGGAACGGCCGCAGGCGGTGCGAGCGGACCCCAGGCCAGCAGCCTGGCACGACCGCAGGTTGGCCTTGCACACCGTTGCTTTATTTCTTCAAAATACCATTTCGAGCCTATAAAAACATTGGCAGCAGGCGCCGGAAGATGCACAGCGTGCGCTTCTATCGTTTCGCCGGTGGAATAGGCTTCATCCTGTTTCCTCTGGCCCCAGATCAAGCAAGGCTCCTCGCAGGAATTTTCCATTATCCTGTGGCAAACATACCAGGGCAATCTGGCCGCTTAACTGACTTACACTCTGACCCCCCTCCCCGGCGAGATCCTGCACGAAGCACGAGCCGTTTCCCATACAATGCGCCGATTCCAACGCCGCAGCCCAAGCAAAGAGGGGCTGGAAATCCCGGGCTGCGTTACAGGACTGCAGTGGGGTGATGGAGGCATCACGGGTCTCCTGTGCTCCACCTCTGCCCCCACGGCAGCCCCTCCTGCCCCCCACCCCCAGCTGCTGAGCCCCCTATTTATTTCCACAGCCCAACAGGCTCAAAATCAGGGGAAGTCTGGAAACCCTCGGTATCGCTCCTTTTTCCACTTGGGTAAATGCTCCTCTTGCACTGCTCACACACCAGTCTGCGAACTCATCTCCAAAGCCCCCGCAATCCCCCCACCATCGCCCCCAGCTGGGTCTCCACCTGAAAGAGCCAACCAGCACCAAATTCCCACCACCACCCCCACCCAGTAACTCAAAGAAGAGCATCCCAACAGCTTCAACTCCCATCCGCGGGCGGAGGGGCTCTGGAAACACACGCAAACCCTACAACACCCCCGTGGGCACATCGGAGACCAGCGCCAGGCACGGTGCCCTTGCACCCCCTTTGCACAGTGGGGCGAGGGGGCTGCCCGGGGTGCACTCGCAGCGCTGATGGACGCTTGGAGCTTACTCCGGCTTTCCCTACGCCACATTTATTTGCTCAAGAAAAACGTGAAGCATCTCCTCATCCCTGATGTGGTTTCTACTTTCCCCAGGGTCACAGGCAGCGACAAGCATCCCCCAGGCTTATTTGTGTTTGGAACCATCTGCTAAACCAGGGAGGGCTGAAACAGCCTACAACGAGCTGCTGAGGAGCACTGTGGTTTCCTTGGGAGGGGTGACCAAGTGACAAAAAAAATAAAATAAAATAAAATTTGTTTTACTCCTTCTTCCCAGAAATCTGGTGTTGAATAATGCAATGGCTCAGCTCCAGCAACATCATCTCTTCTAACAGCACGGTTCGTATGAGCTTGGAGAGGCAGAAGGCTGCGACTCCACAAACACACGCTTAATTACGCTGCAGAGTACAAACTGTTTCCCTTGATCGAGTTTGCAGGTGACGAGGAATGCTGGGATGTCTCAGCCCACAGATACCAGCACCTGAGTGGGAACCCACTCCCTCCCCTCGGCCACCACACCCTTCATTAAGCAGCCTGCAAATGAACTGAATAATTAAAAAAAAAAAAAAAAAAAAAAAGCCTTAATCCTGCAAACAGCTTCTGTCTCACGAATAGAGAACAGCTCGGCCGTCAGCATCGCGGGAAGGGAGAGGAGAAACCGTCCCAGGGCGCACAAAGCCCACATTGTCCCGTGCTGCAATTAACTCCAGGGGGAAAAAAACCCAACAACCAACAAAAACAACCAAAAAAAAAAGGCCAAGGCTTTCCATTTGTGAAGGACCAAAGCTCTTTCAGGGCGCATCCAGCAAACACCCTGCGACATCCAAGATATTGCTCGCACACCCCGAAACCCCACTCGGGGTGAGCCCCCCCGTGCTGCCAGAGATGCTGCCTGCCCAAGGAGCTGCAATTTCAATACACCAGCCCCAGCTCACACTCGCTGGCATTTTTCTAACATAATGAATTTTACAGGGGAAACCAGAGCCGGAGTCTTTCAAACCCTCTTTGCAACTTGTCGGCACCTTCCTCGCGCGGTAAGGGATGAAGCTGTTGGGAACGCCGCGGAACGAGTGCCACATCACCTCTTTGAAACAAAAATATCAAGGGACCACATCACGTCTTCAAATATTAATCTGTACTTACCAACTAATCAGCACTGACAAAAATAACTCATCTAATTATCAGAACACTAGCACTTAAATAATGAATTATATGCCTTATTAAAGAGTATAATAGATTAGAGGACGTGGAACAACTGCAATTAGTAAAACAAGAAACGCTAGGAAACAAAAAACCCCCACAAGTGTGATCTGAATTGTGTAAATTAATCTTCCAAAACAGCAACTGATCTCTTCCAACACATCAAGTGGCAGCAGCATTTGAAGCCTACTGCAATTCAGTGAACACCATTCACCTTAAAATTGCTGAAAGCTTCTTTTAAGACCTTGTCTCCACTGCTCAGAGCATTGCTCTCCCCTTGACCCCCCCCCCAGCCCGTGCACCCCTCCGACTTTCCAACATTTCTGGGATATAAAAATCCTTGGTCCGGCCAAGAGCTCCTCACACCCTGCAAGATGCAAACCCAGCCCTCCCGCAGGACAACTCCTGCTAAACCTGCAAAGGCTCGGGGTGACCCAGTGACTTGCTCCCAGCGTTACTGGGAGCCAGCACCCAGTCGCTGGGAGCCAGCACACTTCTGTGCGTGTAATTGCTTCGTTAAGAGGAGACGTGGCGGGGACCAGGGATGCTGCTGCAGGTAACAGCCGGGGGAACGAGGGATGCCTTCAAGTGCTCGACGCAGGAAGGGCTCTCGCTGTCTCGCTGCTCTCGGTCCAGCTCTCCATCCCCGCGCCCTCCCATGCATACCCCCACGGACAACATCACCTCTCCCCACCGCACCACTCCTCACGCCACGCTCGGGGGTGCAACGCAGCCGGGTACCCGCGCTTTACAGCGAGGCTTAGCCCTTCGCCTACCTGCTCAGTCACCATCACCCGCACACCCTGCGCGCCTTTGCAGGGACCCTGTCGCCGGGGCTTCCACCCACGTCCTTTCTTCCCACCCTGATGCAGAACCAGGCACAGTTCAGTCTACAACCAACGCTCAAAGGACACTCAGCAGAAGCAGAACAAGCAAAGTTGAGTTTTCCCTGCAGGAAGAGGGGGGGAGGGGCAGTCCTGCTGGAGGAGCTGCAGCATCTCACAGTACTTCAGGAATATGGTGTAAGGGACCTCCTTGTGCCACTGCAGCGACATCCAGTGCCGGCACAAACCCAGCAGGGTTCACCGCCCACGTGCCGGAGCACCTGTGAGCGCCCAACCTCACACCTCTGGGGGGAACTGCCCAAACAGACCCCCCTTCCCCCATCCCAGGTCAGACCTGGTCCTTCCCATCCCTGGTCTGCACGATCCTACAAGCCCTCAACCCCCCCTCCGCAGTCTTCAAACATCAAGGGCTGGATAAATCCCCTCAATGCAGCTGGCTTGCCTTTTTTTCCAAGATTCCTTCTGTTACATCCTTAGTGATATTTACCTTCTGAAGGCTTTAATGCTTGCTGCAGTCCTGGCATCACTCAGATGTGGAACGGCAGCACACGCTCCTAATTGCACCCCAAGGTACAGCACGAAACGAAAATGTAGCAAAAAGGAAGGAAAAAAAAAAAACCTAGAGAGAGGAAAAAGAAAACTACTGATTGCAAAACATTTTAAAAATAAATAAAAGAACCCCAAAACGCTGGGTGTCTTTGAGACAGCATAATAGGACCTGAGCAACGGTAATTGATCTTTAAAATAACATTTTTCTTCTGGTCAAGAAGAAAGACTGTGAGCTAGCAAAATTCTTCTTCATTTTAGAACAGCCTTTTAATAACCCGAGTGCTGTTCATGTGGACCAGGGGTTCTGACAAGGACAAATTACTTCACTTAAGTGTCCATAATTAATTTTAGTTAGCCCAGCCCCAAATAATTAACGCCGTTCCTTGCAAACAGGGCCTCCAATTCCTCCCTCTGATAACCTGAGCCAGGTTAGATGAAGTTGGGTTGAATTCCCCTTGCAGCGCTCAGTACGCGGGAGCTCACCGCTGCATCGGCCGCGGGTTTCTCCTTACCAACAGGTACCTCCACTAAAATAAAGCATCTTCGGTTTCTTTAATGAATCTACCACCTCTAGCTTAGTCCACCTTTAAAAAAAAAAAAAAAAAAAAAAAGGGCTTTCCCCCTCTCCAAACAGGCTAACATTTCGCACAAAAATATTTTCCATCTGAGCTGACTTTGAAGGGAGAGTTTCAGCTGGAGGCATTTAGGAGGGTCAGGAACACAAACCGAAGAGCCGAGGGGAGGAGGGCACACAGCGGCCGGGGCCGCCAGCCCACCGCACGCACGTTTAGCTCGGAGCACGTGGCTACGCACACCAAAGCCTATGGAACCGGCTGGGCACTCGCCGCCTCGTGCAGGAGTATCTGTACGGGTAAATCCTTCAAGAGAAACGAGTCAGGCTTGACTTCCCGAGATTTTTGCATCACGCCAGAAAACAAACGTTTTGAGTGCAAGCTCAAAAAGTACCCCCCCTCGCCCGCCTGCAGCTCAGCGAGGTGTGTTCACTCCTGGGAACAAGAGAAAACGACTGGAAACGGAATTAAGTACAACCCAAGGTGAAGCCAAGTTGTTTGTTTTCATTACTAAAACCCACAGAAAAGAAATGCAAAACACGAAAGGGCCCAAAGCCAACGGTGAAAATCACGTTCCGTCGGAGGATTTTCCGAGGGTAAATGTTTGGTTTTATCCCAGTGCACTTAGGTCAGCTTGAATTTATGTTAATGCCATCCACCGAGCAGCGCCAGAAATACTCGTGCTTGACAACCTGTGGGTATTATTTTTTTTTTTTTTTTTTAATATTAATCTGTCCTCCTGAGCATAAATACCCAGCACTCCCCCTAACCCAGTGCACCAGCATAGACCAGTATACGCCGGCAACACTGATTTTGGCCACAATCAGCAGAGACTGCAGACAGCCCAACACCTTCATTTATTCGAAGCATCATCTTCTCACCAAACCCCCATTCTTCACATTTTTGTCCGCTACTGCGAGCGCGGCAGTGTTTGCCATCCCTTGACTACATTTCTCTCCATGCTAAATCTCTGTCCTGCCTGGTGTTCGCCACACCAAGTTAATCATTGGTTGTGAATTTAATTAATGCGTTGTTTCTCCCTTCAACCAGATCATTAATAGAGTTGATAAATCAAACGTGCCATTGTACCCTGTAACACTGGATTTGTGATATTCCCCAGAGGACCGGGACACGTAAACCCAGGGATGAAATTTATTGAGACATAAATACAGCATCCTCATCTGTGACAGTCGGATACAATCATACTCCAGTGATGTGAGCATTATGTAAGGGAACGTCGTGCTCTGGCCTCCTCGACAGAAATGCCGCAAGACCAATACAGAGAAACATGAGAACTGGCTGGCAATTCATTTCGCACATCGCTTCTCATCCTCCTTTCATTTGTGCTGCCAGATCAGCAACATTTACTTTTGTTTCATAAAAGCTCAGGTAGAAAACAATACTGACGGGGCAGGATCTTCTCGTCTGTTAAATGGAGGATGGAGACTCAAAATTGGGGAACGCGCTCTTCGACATACTTGAGACTGTTAGGGGTTTTCTGTCATCGCCCCCCTTACAACAATCAAGCGCATCCCTCACGCACAGCGATGCCTCCCCATCGCACCCTCCTGCATGCACAACCCCTGGTGTTAGAAAAACCATCAGGAGGTTGTGATGAAAGCTGAAAACCAAAGCAACGCGTATAGCTAGCATCAACTTTGGATCAATGTGTCCAAAGCAGCCCCACACCAGCAAACCTCAGAACCTCAGCCCCCGCGGCAGATGCCCGGCACGGCAGTATCTGCAACCCGACCGCCCACCCTGGAGCTCAGCAGATCCCTCAGCTACTCGGTGCATAAGGTTTTGTACAGGCATTGGCCAGGAAGGAGCGATCAAAAAGCATCTTTCAAAAAGACAAACCCCAAAAACCCCAACAACAAACCTCGTCCCTGCGCAATCATGTGGCTTGGCTTCTGCTTCTGCTTTCCTTTCGGCTTTGTGCTGAGCAGCCTGGCTGAGGACGTCCCACCTCTCAGAGCTCCTACCCTGAGCCTGTTCCAACGCTAACGGAAGGGGCAAGGCGAAGCATGAAGAGGCAGGTCACCTGACAGCACGGGCACCTCCTGCCTTCACCTGAAGGACCTACAGGATCAATCCGACCACTCAAGGGTCCTGGATACGGCTCACAACCCCAGGAGACCCGAGAAGGTCCCAATGGATGCTGCGGGGCGCCCCAACAGAGGAGATGCCTCCCTGTCACGGGGGCGCGTTGGGCACCTAGCAGTGCTGGGAACACCCTTGAGGAACCAACTCGGCTCGCAGGCACCTCCAGACGTCACTTGACGCAAGCACAACGGCCTTTACCAAACGCAACCTTTAATTAAGCCGACGCGGTGCCTCAGCAGTGCTGCAGCCGGCAGGAGGGATTAACGTTCCGGCTGGGACCATCGCGCCTCCCGCCCTGGCTCAGGCTGCGGGGAGAGACCGGCGTTGCCTGAGGACCACGCGGCTCCTCCGGGGATGTCCCCGGTGCCCGGGGAGAGATGCTCGCCGGAGGTACCGGTGGGTACGCAGGGACCCCGGCGACCAGCCCGGGCAGGAGCCGTACCTGCCGGAGGGCTCAGCTCGGGCGTGACGAGCCTCGGCGCGGGAGCCCTGCCAAGGTTCAAGGGCTTCGCAATTAACTTTCACAACAAACCAAAGCCTCAAGAGCTCTTAATCTCCAAATAAGTAGAAGATGCGGGTCCGCGCCAGGGCTTCTGTGCCCTCGTTTTATCGGCGAGGTGCCCCATAAGGACCTCGCTGCTTTTGGTCTGTTCGCAAGCGCATCCGCGCGAGGGGAGCTCCGGTTATCTGCCTTCATTTGCACAGCAAGCTAACGAAGGAAGGCACGGCGTAGCTGTGCAACAGGTTAAAACATGGGGAACATTTGCTTAGCAGTTCAACCTCATGCAAATAAGCTTAAAGGAAACGCTGAAGAGCAAAGATAAAAATTCCAGCACAGGTCCCATCCACCGCAAAGTTGTGCTGCTGTTCTCCACCATAAAAATAAATATAAAAATACATATATATATATTAAAAAAAAATGTATATATATACAGATATGTATGAGTTCATCAGAAAGCAGCTAATCTTCCCTGCTAGCCATCATTTATAAGAGGTGAAATAACTAACAGAGCAAGTTTGTGCTTGCCTGAACGAACAGGCAAGAAGGAAACTGCAGCGCGCAGATCCCAGCCCGGCACGGTAACGCACCGGCAGCGGCTCCTCATTAGGATTCCTTGTTGGCGATGGCACTTGTCACACAGACAGGCACCATACTCATGTTGACGGAGTTCAGCGCCTGACCAGCACCTCATTGTGATAATACTTTTAATAACACCCAGGACAGCCCGCCCCTCCCCTGCGTTACGAAATGGAGATGCCTGCAGCAGCACACGAGCTCGCACGCTGCCGGCCGCTCTACCCGGCAAAGCTGTGCCTAAAATTCAGAAAGAATTTTTTAAAATTCTTAATTTTAAAACTAAAAGCTGTGTGTTGCCCAGGACGATATCCACCCAGCTCCAGCGCACTGATACAACCCGGCGGTTTGCACAGCACTTGTATGAGCATCGATGGGACGTGCTCTGCTCCAGGCTGGCTCCCACCGCTCCCCTGAGGGCCACAGGAGCTGTGCTGGCAGGCGGAGGCAGAAGTGACTTTTTGACATGGCATAGGTGTTGGGAAGGGCCCTGGACCAGTACTGCAGGGTGCCTGCAAAAGCCATGGGACGCGGGAACAAGCCACAGGCCGGCAGCTGACACCCTCCTCAATTTAGCTCGAGTCTCAGCCGTAGCATCCACGGCACCCCATGGCTCCTCTCCCCACCCTTCTTTCCCAATAGACTGGAATAAAGGAAAAATCTTTCTTTTTGTATCCAATGTATGCCCTTGCATCCTATATTCATTCAAAGTTCTGTGCGGGTTTATTTTCCTTACCAGTTTTTTCACTCGCTTCCAACAGAACATACGATTGAAACTTTTTGGTGATGCTAATTACCAAGTTACTACTGCTCCCCTAATGACATATACACAGATTTTAGATGAGACCAGAGCAGCTCTGCTTATCAGGGATAAACCTAGTATACTACAGAGGGTTGTACTTCTTTATTAGTCTTTCTTGTTGGTCTAATTAATGGTATTACCCTCTGAACTGTGTACACACACCTAAAGAAATTCAAGATACACTGAAAAGTGAGGTTCCCAGAGGAACCAGAGTATGTTTAGTAATTTCCTCCTGGTTATCTCTGCCATTACATCCATTCATGCCATCCACTCGTAGTCAGCAATACTCAGCTCACCATTCTCACTCAAGATACTTGGTTTGATAAGTGTCTTTGACCACAGAGATACATTAAAAAAACACCACCAAAAAACATGAATAAAATTATCTTCAGAGCATCACTCCAATTTTTCCACTTCCCCTCTCTTCACCGAATTGTCTCAAACACTCATTTGCTGATTCAAGTCCAGGAAAGATGCAAAACATTGCTGCAAAAATGAGCTTGTACTTGCATCGGCAGTAACGACCAAAAATGAATTAGCAAATGAGAGCTGCCTCGCAAAAACTGCAGTTAAGCAAAATATCCCCCAATTTGGAGTCCTTATGTACAGCTGCAACTACAAGGAATGGGCATAAATCACAGCAAGTCTTCAAGGCGCAGATAATTTTCCAAGAGAACCCAAAAGCTCAGCTGCTCCCAGCTCGGAATACACTGGAGGATCCAACACTGGCATGTTTGAAGGTATCTGGGTGACCTGAAGCCCCCAGCCTGAGATGATGCTCGGCATGAGCTCCTGCAGCAGGTATCCACCACGCCAACTGCCAAAGCTGCCCACGCATCTCCTGACCAGGGGGCAGCATCCAAGGTGCCAAAATACATCGCCAGAGTTTTCAGCCCCACGGGCTGTGGCAACGGACTGGGTCAGGTCACCCACGTTCTCTGAGCTGGTAACCACCTCCTGCTCCAGGGACGGCACCAAGGGGTGCCAACAACCCTTGGAAAAGAAGGGATTCTTAGCAGCGGCACCAAACCCCACACCTCCAAGAAGCGGGTATAGCAGCATGTTAATAAAAGCCCTGAAACAGGCTGCAGCCCTGCGAATCCACCCCCAGGCACCGCTCCCGAGGTCACCCACCCACCAGGAGTCACTCGATTTCTCCCCGCGCAACATTCGCATCCGCTGGAAAACGTGACCACGCAAAGGCAGGTCTGACCACACGTCGTGATGAGGTCAAAGGTGTGCGTGCTGACATCGCCACTAGCACGCCAGCCGGCTCTGCTCCTTTGGTATTAGCTGCATCATTCATTGCTGCCAACAAGCGGAGTTAATGCGTTACCTGCACATGGGTTTTTAATCCTGCAGGGTGGTCATTACCACGTTATTGTTGGACTAATTAAGAGGCAGAGCTCTCATGGCTTTTTTATGCATGTGTCCACCCCCATCCCCCCCTGTCAAAGTGAAACGAATATAAAATAATCACAGGCATACACCCAGATTTAGCATCGGGCTACTTCCAGGAGCTCCAGATGTTCTGGAGCACACCAGTTCAACCCCGGCAGCGCAGGGAGCACCACGGTCCACAAACCACAACAGCATCAAATAAACCTCAGCCCAAGATAATACGGCTGCATTTAAATGAAAAAGAAAAGAATCTTTACTAAATAGGTTTGAATACCTTGTAGGTTCCTTAAAGTGCTTTCCATTCATCTGGCCATACATGTAACGCTGAATCAAAGATGTTCTGCCGCTGCAGAGCAAATGCACCCATCAGAGGAATTACACTCCAAATCAAACTGGTCCCTAATGAATGCACTCAGAAATGACAGCAACAAGCAGGGTGGAGAAGATACACTAAATTAGATAATTTACCAAAATACCCTGGAAATGATGCATGTCCAAGGAGGAATGGCACATAAAAAGGTTCTCTGCAACGGTGGCAAAAATGCAAAGTGCTTTTTAAGCTTTGCTCTGCCTGAAAGCAGCAATAAATTGCCGCACTCGGAGCTACCTTGCACGCCGCACCCAGGGAAGGACGCCCGCTGCAGGCTGCCACGCACCTCCAGCAAACCTTCAGCAGCTCGCAAGCGACTTCAGGGAGCTCAAGTCCCCGAGTTGGAGCAAAGCCCCACAAGGACACAAGCACGAGGACGGAGGCAGGGGGGCATGGCAGCAGCTCGGAACCCCTGCTCCAGCATGGGGGATTGCTGTCCCACTCCGCTTCGGACCACCACCTCTCCCCGCAGCTCCCACAGCCCACCAACAGCATCCGGGTACCAAAGCGCCAGGGCTCCGGAGCCTTGCAGCAATCCCCCCTGACACCGGCACAACTGCCTGGGTACCTTGTAATTAATAAATCCTGGAACGTTTTTGCTTATATTACAACACGCTACTCCAAAATACGCCTTCACCGCATTAAATACCACTTTTTTGGCTAAATCGGTGGCCTTTCTGCAGTTTCTCAGTCCCACGCCGCTATGAGCTTTGCGTTTTGATGGTGTTTCCCAAGGAGCTGCACGGCTCCAGCCCCAGTAGCTCCCCTGCTTTCCATGGAAATGCAGGAGCTCCATCGACCAAACTGCCAGTTCTGGACCTCCCTCGGCCACGCAGGAAACCAAAGCTCATTTGAACAGAACCCTGCACGGCTTTAAAACCAGCTCTGTTCCCAAAGATGACAACGATGATCTTTGCAGATTCAATTATACGATGCAAACGTGGTGGGGAGCACGCCGTGCCTCCACCTGAAGGGGTTCCCCCTCTCCTGCCCGAGCCATCACTTTGGCAGGAAAGAAATAATGGCAAATTTGGGCAAAGTCATTTAGCAACTCCGGATGAGTTAGGGGGGATATAAAAGTTCACGAAATTAACGTTAAGAATCTGCAGGTGGATAAACAACAGGTTTTGGCTGGGCAGACGATGCAATAACTGACAAACATAAAAGCAAAGAATTGGGCGCGTTTCAGGCTAGGAAAAACAATGCCAAACACACACACACACATAGAGATTATTTCGCCATCGCAGGATGAAAAACCTGTTTACTGAACGTGCTGTTGTCACACCAAACCACAGAACGACGCTGCTCGGCTCCCAGGGAGCTCCTGATGCCCCAGGAGGAACTCCGAGCCGGGCTCTGCTCCGCCTCGCGCCCTCACGAGCCGAACACAGACCCCCAGGGTGCCCCCCAGCAGCACCCTCGTACCCAGCACCCACGCAGCAGCCTGCGACGGCGGGGCCGAAACGCGCTGTGCCCTCCCGGCTCTCCCATCACGGGGCAGCTGCTGTGCAAAATCCAAAATGCAGCTGCATTTGGAGATCTTCCTGATGAAAATCTCCGTATAGCCCACTAAAACCTTTACAGCAGCCCTTCAGGTTTCTTCTAAGACGTTCTTTTTCCCCTCCTGCAAGTTACGAGCGCGTCTAGACTGTCTAAATCTAGACATCAAAGGTAAGTTCCTCCAATCTATTCCTCAAATCAATTCGCTTTGCTTTCCACCCCTAACACAGCACATCTCCCTGGAAAACAGGCAAACGCTTCCCATGCTTGTGCGCCTACAGCAAATTTCAACCCGCAACAGCATCTTACAGCAATCAGAAATATCCTGGGGAAAAAAAAAAAATCCCACTTTACGATGGGAGGGCAGAGACCGTGCAAACCACCCAAGTACCAAAAGCGGGAGCTTGCAAAGAGCTGAAGGGTACGCAACACTCTCGTGCACGCCTAAACAAGAACCCAGCACCAACCGAAGCATTTTTGGATATTGTGCTGCTAAAAAGGAGCAGGGGAGGCTGTCACTTAGGGCAGGCGACCACAGAGACCCAGCGCTGGGCTTCCCATTCAGCCCATGGGCAAAGGGCAACAGCAACCCCACGCTGTTTTTCCCCAGTTAATTTCCCAGGGAGGTTGACGGACGGTTTGCTTAAAAATAACGGGCTGGAGCAGAAGCGTGCGGGTACACTGCCAGCCTTCGTCTGTCATCGTCTCCCTGCTGAAATGCCGTGCGTGCGTGCCTGCACCCACTGTGGGAAAACACTCCAGCTGTAAGGTGGCCAAGGGATTTGGTTGGCAAGTGAACCTCCTGGCTAGCGTGGGTTGTTACTATCAGAAAGACAGGTCCGCTTCTGCAAATCCCCCGGTTTTGTAAGAATTAAAAAAGGCAGATGGAACTAGAGACTCAGGTCTCAGGCTCTCGGTTACAAAGCCCAAACGTTGTCAATGGCCTCAGCCTGCTGGAGCAGCGGCACAAGCTCCGTTTCATCTTCTCTGCAAAAAAACTACTTCTCCGCAGCAGTGTTAGCTCTCTGGGTTTGATTGCCGTTGCAAAAAGGAGTCAGAGAAAATCCCAAAGATAGGCATCAGCACGACATTGTGCTCGCTTGCTCTCTTTGCATCGCACATATCATTCGCATTCACACCAAGCGCTAATTCCCTCCCGCCAGTGCATGCTATTTTCTGCAGAAAGGCAATTTTAACTCCCCGGTGAGGGAGGATGCACGCTCTCACGAGAGAGGAGGTGACAGAGAGGTTTGGGATTCTCCTCCAGATGCCACCCAGCGAAGTGGGACAATAAAGCGGAGATTGCACGGGAGAGGAGTGCATCCCCAGGGATGGCAGCAGCAAAGGCTGTGCCACGCCAGCTCCCCGACAGATAACCCCCAAGGTTCAGCTCCCAGATGCAGCCTGCAAAACCTGTGAAATTTTAATTCAGAGTGAGAAGCGGCATGAAAAGATGCAAGGCAGAATGACTCTGTAAGGACCAAGAAGGGCAAGAAATGGATTCACGGGTGCCCTCGGAAGAGATGCTCCTCCCAGAAAAACAAGTCTGCGGAAGCAGCAAGAGACACGGACTATTCTCCCCGAGGGGGATCCAGCCCAGCCCTCAACCATGCCGCAGCAGAGCATCACTCAGCCCCTTTTCCTTCTTCAATGACAAGGCTGATCCTCTCCCAAGTGCTGGGTCTCCTGGGTGCCCATGCAAGAGCCATGATGCCTTTACGACAGCACCCCCCTCCCCTTCATCTTCCTGCAGGCATCTCTGCTCCTTCCCCACCGTCCGAGCGATCCGAAAGCAAACTCTAGCCGTGGTGCTGCGTGCACTTAAAACCTGTGGCTGACCACACATCTGAAAAGGAAAACTCAAGAGCTTTTTTCCATTTCTCAGGGCAAAGAGGACCCTGCCCGCTGCAGCTCTCGTGCCGTGCAGGTGTCAGAAATCCGGACAAGAGCCCGTTTCTCACCAGGCGCTCTATGCAAAACCAGTCTCTGCTGCAGCTTGTCTCCTGCACTCAAAAGCAGAGGTCTTTGCAATGCAGCAGTTTTCAGACACAGGCACATCACTTTGTCAAGCACAGCCAAAAACCAGAAACGTGCCCCAAAAGCCACCCACGCCGAGTCTAGCTGGGAGCAGCCAGCCTGCACCACACACGGCCAGCTCTGGCCCCATCCTGGCGGCTGCTCCCAGGGACCTGGGGAAGGACAGGACTAACGAGATTAGAGAAATAAGCAATTTATCAGATTATCGAAGCCGTGCAGGCAGAGCTGGGCGGAGGGGCACTGGACTATCAGGATGTCCCTGGGAGCCACTGCCTCCAGCCAGTGTCACACTCAATCACAATCAATACCTCTGCCAAGTTGTTCTTACCCGGCGACGCATTGTCCTCTGCTAAAGCCTCTGTTATCTCAGGTCCCCTTGGTTCACAGCCTGTCACCACCGCTCAACCTCAGCCCCTCGCCCTGGGGGAGGCACCCCCAAACCCTCTCTCTCGCACCCCAAACCCTCACCCTCATGCCCCCAAACCTCCAGTTACCCGCTGCAGCCAGGAGCGCACGAGGAAAACGTTGGGAAGAGCTTTTCCTCCCCTTTGCAGCTCCAGCAACCAAACTGACTCTGAAAAGTACTTCAGCCAACGCTTTCAAAAGTGGTTATTCAATGGCTGCGTTGTGGTGAGACAGCTCAGACCTGCTCCTTATCCTTAAAAAACCCCTAATCCCATTCCCCCTCCTGCTAACACAGCACGCACCTCCAAACACCAAAGCATGCATTTGTCTAGCTTGAGGTCTCCAGACCTGTTACTTCCACAAAATCCATCTCGATACCTGAAAGCATCAGCCATCAAGACTCAAGCGAAAAAGTACACAGCAAGAGGAAAGGAACAGACAGCAGGCAGCCCGAAGGACGGGACCCTGGGGCGACCGACCGGCTGCCCAGGGCTCGCACGGACCCACAGCCCGGTCCGGCAGCACGGGCACGCTGCTGCGGCAGTACCTACAGCCCTTCTCTCACGCCTCGCTGTCAACGAGAAATGATGAGAATTGAATTTTAATAAGCCGGAGACTGACGCTTTGCTGTGCATGGCGCTAGCGCTTAAGTTCAGTGCCTAATTTATAGCCGTGTACTTCGGCCCTCCTGGGTGCAAGGAGAGCTGCTGGGACCACTGGAAGAAAGGCGTTTGCCCTCAGGCTGGGCAACAAGCCCCCCCAGCTGCCAAGCCCCTTTGGCCTCTCGCAGAGCTTCATGTTAAGGATGCAGATCTTCCTGCATCACCCGGCCCCCGAGCACACCAATGTACCTGGAGCAACGGAGAATAAGTGATGGGAGGAAAGGCTGTCCTTTTGGAGGACACCCAGCCTCACCAGCGATTATCTGAGACTGCCCGAATCCAACAGACAAAATCGCCCTTGATCTTCCCCAAGTTTAAGACCGGGACTGTCTATACCTCCCTCTCCCCACCTGCAAGTCTAACACTGGACCTCTTGGCAGCTACGCTACGAACCGGGGAGTCAGATACCCTGGGTTAAGTCTCCCTTCAACTTCAGAGTTTACCTGAGCTTACTCATCCTCAGGAGCTTCACTACAACTCCCCTGGACGGACCCTAAAGGAAGGAGAACCTAAACATTACGCTAACCATGCCAGACGAGGCTTTTGAATAGGAAAACTCCAGGAATGATATTTTAAATTAAGATCCTCAAAGACTAAGATGTAACAGGGACCTGACGTGCTACCTGCAGTCAGCTCCTTGCATCCAGAACAGCCATGTGAGTGCTCCTACCCTGCCATTTATCTCCCAGAGCATGCAACTGTTTCAGAGCATGCAACTAATTGCTCCCTCACTCCATGAACTATGCGGGACAGAGGTAAATAAAGTAGGAAATTGTTAGAGTAATAGTACACCAAGACCTTGATCTTGCGAGGAGCGCAGTGCAAAAATGCTCCCCATACCCAACTGGACAGCAGCATCCCAACCCCTCAGGTCCCTTTACAGTATCAGCTCTCAAGCTCTGGAAGAACAAATAGCAGGGAAGATTTCGGAAAAGATGAGAACGGTACATTTTCAACAGCCTGAGATGATTACTCGCAAAATAGCAACAGCACCGAGGTAACTGATTGCCTCCCGGGCAAAAGTCAAAGTCTTTGCATTGTAGCTATGTTAAGTGTACAGAAATCAAAGAGAAAAAGAGAAAACTCTATTTTAGGCTGTCACGAGCATAAAGGTCCCCCTGGCCCTTTGGCATCACCAGCCACCAAGACACAACCGAAACCTTTCTTACACTGCACCTGCCCCAGACCACCGTGCAGCAGGGAGAAGAAACCCTTTATTCCAGGAGCAGCGTGCAGCTCCTGCTCCCTTCCCAGGTGAATTCTGGCAGCGTCCAGGCAAACCCCATCCCCACCATCGCACCCAGCTCCACGCGAGCCAGGACACCGCGACCGCCGCGTGCCACCGACACTCTGAACAGGCAGCGAGATACACCGAATGCTGAGCGACGTCTTACCAATAACACTTAGCTATTGATTGCGCTTTACACCTTCAAGCACTTTACCAACAGTAATTAAGGTGTTTTCCATTTAATGCGGGAAGGAGACTAAAGCAAAACCACGAGGCTAAACGGACCAACTGCCCGATTCAACACGGCAACTCCTTGCACCCAAACTTTGCGTTTCCCATGGATGCTGCTTTTACTCAAACAACTGGAAGCGCAGCAGGTGTAGGTTCAGCAAAGGTCCCGAGCCTAGAGCCCAGCGGTGCTCGCAGCGTGAACGGGGCCACAGCTCACCCTCCAGCTGCAACCGCGCCGGCTGCGATGCTCTGCCTGCCTACCTGCATCCCTCCCCTCGCCCCCAGCATCCCGCCACGCCGCTGCAGCCTGACCCGGACCACAGGGCACGCCTTCTGCTCCCAATTAATTCCACCAATATTCATTCAAATGAGAATTCAAACACGCGGGTGCTGACACACGGCTCCGGTGACGTTACCCAGAGCTGGCTGTAACCTCTGCGCTGAGCACCGCGGACACGAGGTACCAATTCCCACCTGCTCTGCATCCAGGCTTGGGCAGAGGCTGCAGCCAGAACGCTTCTTCCAGCAAACCCAACGTTTAAAAAAAAAGACTGTCAGGACTGAGAGGTTCGAACGATTAACACTCACGCTAAGGACTGTAACAATATACAAGTTCCATTCCTACCTACCCACGCACACCCACCATCCGCTCCTGCTCTCCCTCTTCGCTGAATTCTTCCAGTTTTGTTTCAAACTACATCGAACGGGCCCTTGAAGCGCAGCCTCGCCGCTGCAAAAATAGTGTTACAGCGGAGAGAAGCCTCGGCGCACACAAGGGGGGCAGTTACTCCCTCGAGCTGTCCCAAGCTGCACTGTAATTACACGAAGACCACACCGTGCTAATTGCTGACTGAGCACAGCACGGAGGCACGCACTTACCTCCTTCCACATGACTTGGGACTGACCTGCAGCCCCTGCCCGCAGCGGTGAGACCACCGAGCTCCTTCCCACCAGAAGCCGAGGGATGTGACGATCCTGCCCCGCGCTTTTCCACCTGGGTGACGCCAGACCCCTGCCCACCAGTCACCCCAGCACCACCAGTGCACCCTGCGTTCGCCCGTGCAGGTGAGCGGCTGCCCTCCCGGCTCACCAGCCTCCTGCCTGCCTTGAGCATCTCTGCGTAAATCCGACAGCTTGGCAGCCCTCCTACTCCGGAGACACACAACAGCAGAGCTATTCAGAGACACTTGTTTTCACCCCATCCTTCTGAACGTCGTCTCAGAATCCTTGACGAAAAGCATAAGGCTCGCTACAGATATCTTGGGCCCGCCGAGACAAACACAGAGCGATGTAGGAGAGCATTTATGGCAGCAGATAAACAACCGCACCAAACTCGGGGAGGAAACCCAAAACAGAGAGCGCATCTCATCAGCAGGTTTTGCAGAGACCAAGGACTCTCCCCCTTCTCCTCACTAAGCATCATGAACGCAAGGCTCTTCAGATGCAATTTTACACTTAACTGGTTGGCTTCTGTTACACCGCCAGTGGTACGGGGCTGGATACATCACATTTTAAGTAACAGCCTCTTAAACTCGCGGGGAAGGACAAACACACACCTATAGCTACAAGGCCACGGAGTCACACCTCGTTAGGGAACCGTCCTTTCTCCTAGCTCCCCCACAGCGGCACGCTGAGCCAAATTCACCGGACTTAAGAGTGGGAAGATGGACCAAACCCTCCAGTAATTTCAGTAGCCACCAAAGGTACTGCTCTCGCACCAGCTGAAGATGGGACCGCTCTTCACCAGCGCTCACGGGGACCTCGCAACTCCAAAGCACGTGTAATTGTAATCATTAAGTAGCAACACACACCCTCTGGGCACCGGAGCATGCTGCTTGGACACCTTTACAACCCACCGATTGTGTTCCATCATGCCGACAGCAAAAGAACCCAAAGAGGAGCTTTTCCATCACACCAACAGATCAGAAAATCTCCAAGGAAAACAAAAAAAGAGCCCCCAACCCTCGGAGCACCACAGACACATCCCTCCCCTGCCAGGGCACGCTGCGGGAACAAAGGCACATGCGTGCAAAAACACACACCTCTCTCCAAAAGTTTCCTGGAGAGGAAAGGGAGCGATCCCCCCGGGCACAGCCCCAGCTCGGGGGCGCGAGCAGCCGCAGGACGAGCAGCCGCAGGACGTTACCTGCTGCTCTGGCCGCACGGCTGCGTTCCCACATCCACGCCGGTGCCCTCCGCAGCGTGGCACCAGCTGCACTCCCGATCCGGCGGATGAAGGCATCCTCCGCCTGCCCTTTCAGCAGATTTTTGTATCAGGAATCGCCTGGGCAGCCTGGACGCGGCACCCGGCAGGGCGCGGTTCACATCACCCCGACAGGGACCTACGCACACCAGTTTGGAAAATACCTGAGCGCACACGTAACTTTACTCACCCGTGGCTACCGGGAAGCTCTGCCGGGTCCAGCCCCTGAGGATGGATTAACTTTGTTTAACAAGTGGAATTCACGCACCACACACCCCCCTGCCATCAAACCAGCAAAATAAAAACAGGCTGGATGGAACAAATCCACAGTTTAATCCTTTCTAAATCAATCTGCATTAACGCCACCGACCACCAAAACTCCGGCAGGGCCACGGGAGCGGCGATGCCCACGGAGAGCTCGGCTGCCTTCAGAGAGCTACAGCCGAACCCAAACGTGGCCGTTAAATAACGCCCAGCCACCGCACCGAGATACTCACAGTAAATAAGTAACGAGTAAATAACAGCTACCGACATTTTTATCACGCAGGTGTAAATTCACTTATCGGGGAAGAGAAGGGCTTGCACTATTTTTGCTCTGACACCCAGGCTGCTCCAGGGTGAACTGTCACGCGAGCCTGTAATTAATTGGCAAATACATATATATATATATATATTTGTATGTAAATGTTTCGGAAGTACCAGCGATGTCAGTGCTCCCCTGGTCAGCAGGACAGCGAGAGCCGGGTCCGGCTGGGAGCACTCCCGGGAAGGGGGGGGCAGCCAGTGCTCCCCACTCCCCCCGCCCCCCAGCACTGAGGCCTGGGGACAGCTTTTAGGGGGTTTGGGGGG
>JAVJGI010000040.1:110190848-110202883 GCA_035590275.1 Ibycter americanus
CGGGGGGAGTTCCGCGGTGCTGCGCGGGAGCGGTGAGGGCTGCAGTGCCCGCCTAGCCAGCCTGTGCTGAAAACACCGCTCGTTAAGTGCCTTCCTGCTAATTGGGCTGGGGTTCACCCGAGGGGGGGGGGGGTACCCAGAAGCTGCGTGGGGCAGGTGATGGTTAAATGGGCTCCAAGCCCCCCCGGGAAGGGTTCTGGCGGGGGAAGAGCAGCCTGTGCGCTGTGGCTGCTGTGGCAGCGGGTAAATGCCAGTGTCCTCAGCGCTGGCGGTTCATGTGGCATGAACCCAGGGTGAAAAATCGAGAATTATTTGGTATCATCGCTGGCGACTGCTAGAGGGAGCGCTGATGTTTCCCTGTGCCTTATCAATGCCTTGGAGGGTTCCACTTGCGTGCTTGCCAAGGCCCGGGCTGCAGCGAGTCTGCGGAGCCACGGGCCTGGCCCAGGTGGCCACGCAGGCTTCAGCCCTCCCGAAATGAGCTGGTGCTGCTCTGGACACGGCAGCTTGCCCGGCTGCAGCGCCCCGAAGCATCCCTGCCTCCCGCCCCGAAGCATCCCTACCTCCCACCCTGAGGCATCCCTGCCCCCTGCCCCGAAGTATCCCTGCCTCCCGCCAGGCAGCACCGCTGCCTGCTTTCACCCCAGCCACAAGCACCTCGAGGCATTCGCAGGTGGCTTTAGGAATGGGGTGGGAGCCAGGAGCTGCGAGGAAGGGCTCTTGCCAGGGGAAAAGCTGGAGAAAAATCACAACCCCTAAGGAAAGAGGGAGAAACAGTCTTGCCCGTGCCTGTGCCGTTTGCTAAACCCTCTGCTATTTGCCTAAAATTTTGGCTGAACAAGCTGGGAAGTGGGGGCAGTTCCTTGGAGCGCGGGATGCCCTCCTGCACCACTGTTGGCATTGCAGAGACCTTGGCCAAAATGCAGGAAAAACGATAGAAAAGGGTTTCCCGGCTCCCAGAGCTGCAAAGGTGACTCAGGGAGAGGCTTGATATAAATGAGAAGCACATCACCGTCCCGTGCAGTGACGGTCCCCAGGGAGCACTGGGATGCAGCTCTGCAGAAGCAGAGGGCTTTGGCATGCAGCGTCCCCAGGCAGCTTTTAGGAAGAGAAGTCCGGTAAATCCATCATGTCAGTCTGCTGAAAAAACACCACTAAGATGGGCCTGGGTTCCCCAGAACCTCGGACCCCATCTGGATCGTGCGGACAGCCAGCCCTCCAAGAGTGAGACGGACCGAGTCCTTGCCAAGGGGCATCTAGACCTTGTAATCTGGGAAGGGATTTTGTAAAACAAAAACCCCTAGTCTTCAGAGAAACGAAGTACAGTGGCTTTTTCACCGGAACGTTATTTTTGACTGGGAGTTTCCAGCAGCGTCTGCAACCCAACCACTAGCGCCGGGCCAGGGCACTTGGAATATCAGTGGAAAGGCCTGTTTTCCTTAATGAATTCCCAAAGGGAGGACAAACAACCCGCAAGAAGAATAAATGCCATTTTTAAAATTCTTTCTTCGTCGTCTGTGCAGCCATCCCTGAACGAGATCAAGTTAAGTATATATAGAAATGGAATTCCAATCAAGATAAATGCCCGGTTTCATGCCTAATTTGCATGAGTATTTGCTGCAAAGTGTGCTTGCAAATGAGGGAATTATGTATGTAACCAGATAACCTACATGTGCAATCGCGGTACCGTAGATGCAAAACTTAGTCATCACGCTTGAACAAAGCGTAAGCTTCAGCAGAAAGGAGCTCAGCTTTAATGTTATTTTTATCTTAAAAAATCAGGTTAAAACTGATTGGAGCCTTCCAAGAACACATTCAGCTGCTGAAGCAAAGTCCAAATTATGCTTCTTACTCAATCTAACCTTAATAATAGACTAGTTGAGTTGCTATACGGGCACCGCTGAAATCTTTTAAATTTACTGATGCAAGAGAATTTCTACATTGGCGCGTGTGCTATTTAAAAAATAAGTTTCTTGAAGTTGGCGGTGGAACTCATCCATAAATAAATAACCTCACTTTAAAAAAAAATCTTCTTTATTATTTAAGTCCTTTTGAGATTCCCCTGAAGATACTTGGAAGGTTTTCTCCCCTTCCCCATGCCTCCTCCCGGCCTTCCTGGGCAGCAGCTCGGCCCATTTCAAAGCGATTTCGATCTCTCGGAGCAGGATTTGATTTCTTTGAGCTGCCGCCTGGGAAAAACGTGCAATTCCGCCTGCGCTGGGACCCCGGTTCCGAGATCAGGGTACCCCACCGAGCCGCAGCAAGGTCCCGATCGCTGCCCCAGCAGCAGAACTGCCTTCCAGGAGGAGGAGTTAAAAATATCAGCAGGGTGCGCGGTCAGGGTGCGATACCTGAGGATTGTTTTGGGTTGTGCTGATTCCCATTCGGAATCCCATTGCTGAAATCCTCAAAACTGGGATGGAATGAAGCATTAGGAAATGAGCTGGGCCTCGTTCCCTTTCTCCTGTTAGTTCTGAATTAACAAAAAATTAAATTAAATGCTAATTAAGTAGCCAAAATTAGAAACATATTATTTCCCCAAATTGCTTTTTTTTTTTCAGTTCCAGCTTTTGGCAGGAGGTTTGACAGCGGTGCAGCCAGCCCGTGTCCCTGAGGGATGGGAGTCCTTGGTGGCGCAGACGAGGCACAGAGAGGTCGGGAATGTTTCCTGAGGATGCTTGGGAGACGCATGGGAAACCTGAGTCAAGGGCAACAAGCCTCGGATCTGCATTCACCCCTATGCTCAGCACCTTTTCGGGCGGTCCAAGGGTAGCCTTGAAAACCTGCACAAACCCCTCAGTTTGGGGCAACGCGTTGTAGTAGTAGCATCGCATCCAGGCAGGCTATTTCTCAGGAATATACACGTGGTGTAAACAGGGATGGAGGAAGATTGGAGAATACTACCTCTCATCTTGGCTCTCGTTTCAACCTAAGGAGTGCAGTGAAAGGAATATGAGAAGGTTCAGGAGATGAAAAAGGGCTGGGTAGCACAGGGGTACCATTCAGGCCTTCCAAACACTTTAATCTGCTGTTCAGATTACCACTTTCTATAGTTTTATATGTACAATATGCAAAGGAACCAGTTTAACCAAGTGGGAAAATCCTTTTGTGTTAAGGTTGAACGTAATCTAATACCGCCCTTTGACGTGATTCAATTAAATCCTTTCTTTTCCAATTAAATAATCAGCCAGAATTTAATAAAAATGAATTTCAATGTGTCATCCTGCAGAATGATGACCTCCGAGATGGTGAAGGCTTATGTAAATTCCGCTGATCGCTTTTTATCTGCTTGTGCCTCACTTCCACCCCAAAAAAATTGCCTTCTGCCTGTATATTTACATTCATTTCTCATCTGCTCCATGTATCTCTGTTCGCAGTAACAATTCCCAGCCGAAAGAGCTGCGAGTCTCAGCAGCTTCTTTCAGCGCATCCTCTAAAATGGACCTTCTGTGACTGGCAAAAAGCTTGCCGGAGATGGGATGTTTGATCTGCGCCTCCGTTTTGTGACACCCTGGCACGCTGCAGCGCAACCGGCGGCAACTTGGCCCTTTCCAAATGTCACCGGGGACATCTGTGTGGCCATTCATCGGCAAAGAAAAGCTCACCGCGAAAATCCGGTCCAAGAGACCAGCAAACTTCAGCAGCAATCACCAGAAAAAGCACAGCGTGCCCCGAGTTCAATAGTCTCTTGTAGCACATCTCCGCTGAGTAATTTCCATCCAACTTACAACAGTTGCTAATGTCTACGATTGTTTTTTTTCCCTCTGCAAAGGTCGCGTTTTCATTTGTGTATTTATAACGGCATTTGACCCCTCCTTCTCAAAATACCGAGCGCCAACCCTTTTCTCCCTCAGCTGGAGTGTGTAGCAGCATCTTAACGCAGACCTTGCTGGTGTGTTACTGCCGCGCTGGAGCTGAAATGCTAGTGCTTCAGCTAATGAGTTATTAAAACGGGATGAAACAGAGCTAAGGATGGACAGGGTAAAAATTTGGGTGAATATTCTGGTTTTTTCCCTGCGATGCTGCAGTGACACGTTTCCCCATCTCCGTTTCTGCGCTGGTGAAAGGGTCCCGGCGACCTCCTTGTGCTGCGCATCCCTCGGGACCACGCAAACAAACCCATTAATGTTTATAAAGTGTCTCGGATGGGGGGAATTACATCACCGCGGTGAGACACAAGCTTAATGGATCAAAACAAACCCCAGATCCAAACCTTCCCGCTTAGACACATCTCAGTTACCAGGCTCAAACCTCGAGGAATCCCACTGAGAAGGGATAATTGAGAGAAAAATGTGATCCCAGAGATTTTTCTCCAGTAAGCCCATTTTACGTTAATAGGAAGCAGATTTCTAGACCCCTTGCAAACAAATGATTTCCACAGCATATTTCACAGCTGAGCGCATCTATGGCACCAGTCTTTATATGCGGGTCTATTAAACCCAACATTTGTCTAATGAATTACAGCAATCCAATGAATCTGTGTACGTTCAGCCCGTATTTAAATGTTTATGGGGAAGACGTCAGCAGCCAGCTTTTCAGAAGCAGGTATCAGTGTCAGCGGTGTACTGAAAACCTTGAACATTTTTTGGAATTCTGCTTTCTTGACTATTGAACTGAATTGCTGTTTAGTTTTATCGAACTGTAAGTGCCATTACCCGGGAGTTTTGGGGTCTCTGCTGGACATGAAGCCGTTTGGATTCAGTGCAAATGTGGGAGGTTTTCTCCCCGTTGATGAGCCGTGTCTGTCATCTGAGAGATGTTGCACATCTCCCACCTGGCTGGGGTTGGTCCGTGCAGCTGCAAGGTGAGTTGAGCCATTAAAGCTCACACAGTCAAACAGGGCTGACAAGATTCCCAAGATGACCTCATCTTCATCTCACGGGTCAGTAGAGGAACTTTGACAAAAATCTAACTCTGGTCCACCCTCCTGTTTTAACGTATCCTCCCCAGGTGTGCAGCGCTCCCTTTCACGGCATGTAGAAGCAATAGGGATGATGGTGCTGTGATAATTTTGATTTGAAATTCTGAGTTGCCATTGTCTCCAGCCCAGCTCTCCCCACCCAGGAGCAGGTTAGCTGGGTCCTTCCTGCATTGGGGCTGCAGGTCTCACCAGGAGAAGGGGTGAGCCCCAAAGGTGCATCCACGAGAGCAGAGCTGCCTGGTTACACTTTGCTGCAAAACCTGTTTTCATTGTAGTTTGGGCTCAAATATCCCTAAGGAGCTGGTTTTAGCATCGATCGAGCACAAGGCTCCACTTGATCTGGAGTGATCCACTCCAGCACTCCCCGGCAGACAGGTGCGGAGGATGCCCTGAGCTCCGGCGCTGGCCCCACCGGGCAGTTTGGGAGCCACGCTGCCTGGCAGGGGCTGCGCTCGCTGCGTGGGGGCTTGGCGGTGGCTCAGCAAAGCGCGGGACCCCTGGCAGCGGCGAGGGGGTGGGTGAACGCTGGCAAGTCACGGAGACCCGCGAGTGCGGCTGGGGATGACTGAGCAGCTCGGTAGCACCGATGTGTGGGAACCCATCACAGGAGCAAGGGGAGCGAGCGCGGACCCGAACGTGCCAACGCGGTACCTATGCGCTCGGCAGCAGCAAAGCCTGCCTGCCAGTCCTGTAAAACTGCTTGGATCCCACAGAGAGCTTTCCGGAAAGGAAGAGGGAAATAGGGAGCAAAGAGAAAAAACTTCAGGCAGTGTCTGTACAAAAGGCCGTTTCCCCATCCTTTCCCCATCGCAAATTAGAGGGGTTTTTGGTTAGGTGTTTGCAGAGCTGCGGGGGTGATCTGGGAGAGCGGGTCCTACCGACCTGCTGCAAGGCATCATCCATCCCCCGGGAAGGGAAGGGTGGGATGTCCGCAGAGCCCTTGGCTTTCCAGCCCTCATTTACCAGCCATTCAGACACTACCGTACGGCTCATATAAAAACTTAAATGAAGAGGAAGATTCCGAAGCACTTAGATAGCAGGATAATAGGTGTCGTGAAAAAAATCCTGTGATCAATCAGCAGACAAATATATACTTAAATTAGGTGTTCGCGGGACAGGTGCAGGAAAGGTGATTATGGGTTGCCTCTCTGTTTCCTTCAGCAGCAACGATGACGCACTGGGGTGGGTCAATGTACCCTATCATTAATACAGCATCAGCATCCAGCTGACAGTTTCTTTGTCCTGTGAAGCCAGCTCCTATGAAGATTTGACATAAGCGGGAGGCAGGGTGAAATTCAGACGCCTTTGAATTTTCATGACCCTCTAGATGCTTTAGCCTGGCGGATTACAGGCGAGACCACTGTCCTAAATTGGGCCAGGAGACAGGAATAAACATTTGTACCCAACCATTTCAACGATGGCAATAAATATCGTCGGCAAAACCGGCGGGAGAACAGCCTTTTCCTCCCTCCCCAGCAAAGAAAACGAGCACCAGGATCTGCAAGGCAGAGCACATGGGAAGAGTCGGCCAGAGCATCCTGGGAAAGGAAGATGCTAGAAAGACATGTCGGTTTTTTTACTAGAATGTTTGTGAAGTAAAGTAAAAGATAAGATCTCGAGTGTGGTTCAGGCCTCTAAAATAATCCTATGATTAATGCAGAAGTGGGGAGCTCCGCAGAGTAAAGGAGAGGGGATTTAGCATGCGCGGCGCACCTTCCCCCGTTGCCGCCTGCCACCCAGGGTGCACATTAGCATCCACAAAATTCCCGCAGGTATTTCGGGGACCGTACAGCGCAATCTAGACAAGAGTGAAACTTAATGTATTCTTACAAGGCTACCCAAGGCAAAGCATCCTTCCCTTTCATTTCCAGTGAGAGAAAGCACGCTCTGGTGTAAGTGTCGTCACCCTCCCTGGTTTTGTCGGCGGCACTGACACCGGGGGCATGCCTGGTTTGAGGATCGCACCGCTGGCAAACCAGCTGCTTTTGCAACGAAAGAGTGGGGCTGGGGAGCGTGAAACAGTAAAATTAGCTAATTTTCCCCTTTTTCCCTTTTTTTTTTTTTTTTTTTTTAAGGTGCTACCAGCAGGGTGGACTAATCCTGTATTGTGTAAGATTACAAATGTACAATTACATTCCCCACTAAACTATGAAAGCTCTGAAAATACACATAGATGAAGTTTCAGCGTTGAGAAGGCAGCTGAGAAACTGGAGCAATATTCCTACGTATACACATTAGATGATTTACAGTCAGGTTTTAAGGCTTCAGTATGTACTCACTGGTTCTATGCACGCGGGGCTTGGAGCGTGCTGGTGTCTGTCTCCTTTACCTGTTCCTAATGCAGGCTGGCTGGAGTCCCCTGCTCCCTGAAAAATAACACTTTTTCAGGGTTGAGAGAGATCCCTTTACATCAGGTAATTCACAAGTACTTTATTTCTTTGCCTAGGTAGGAAAATACTGCAGAAAATACAGGATGGGGAAACTGAGGCACAAGGTGGGCTGATCCTGGACGTGAAGGGGTGCTGAGACCCAGCGGAAAACCCTTAAAACCCAGCAAACCTTTCCGGTTAGATGAGGAATAATTCCTAGCAATTCCTTCATCTCTTGCCTGAGCGTTGGAGGGTTATCGGTCCTCTCACACAGTGCCATGCCGCGGCGGAGTGCTAGTGCTCACCTACGGGCAGTTTTCGTAGTGCTCTGACCCCGAGGAGGCAGAGGTGGAGAGGCTGGGGTTAAAAAACAGGGAATGCCAAGCTGTAAGCAAGGGGGCACAGCTGCTGGTGCTATCCTGCCTCAAAATATTTTATCTTGACGCAGCGTATTTGCTACTGTAGGGCAGTACACAACCCCCAAACTGGTAAGAAACACCCCTCGCTTTTTAGGTCTTGCACTAGCGCACACGTCTGGTCCGAGCATCAGTTTTGAATGAAACCCACTGGAGGCTGATTTACTGTAATGTAGCACCCAGCCACGGAAGGGCAGGGGACGTGCTGCTTCTAGTAAAGTCCATTTAATTTTTGACATAGATTACTTTAAAAAAAAAACAAGCAGCACACACACCGACCTGCCCCACCACCACCGCACCAAACCCACATGTGTGATAAAGTATCTCAGTATAAAAGCAACACTGAGGCAAGCAGCAGCCTTTGAAAAACTCTGGCTCTAAGTCAGGTCACGGCAGAGATCAACTGGAGGTGCTGTCAGCTCACTTGGGCATCTTACTTTGCTCCTGATGTACAACAGTTAAAATCATCTAAAATGATTCCCATTATTCCTGCATTTTCTCCTTCTTCCCTGGGGGAGTACCACGCAGCCAGGCACCCATCCCACCCACCTCCCAGTCTGCAGCATCACCTCCCGCCGAGCACTCCCCACCGGCAGGACAGCCGGGGCTGTGGGATTCCCCAGGCTGTCAGGGCTTTCTTATCTGTCCCTACACTTTGGGGAGAAGCTGGAGCGAAGGCTGACCGGCTGGGAGCTGCCGCAGCCAGAGCCAGGTCCCCCCATCTGATTCCCAGCTGCCACTGGGAGCAATCTGTGGTCCCTGATGGACAGCACTGCTCACCAGCCAGCACGCCAAGAGGAGCTCAGTCCTCTGTTACAGAGAAGGATTAAAGCATTGTCTGGCCCTTCAGCTAACTCAGGTGAGACCTGTTAATATTAATATTATTGATATTAATAGCTTTGCATGAAAGCAGGGATGTTTTCCCCAAGCCTGGTGCACCAGGGGAGAGATGCCTTCAGTTGAGCGAGAGGGATGCAAGGGAAAGCTGATGTTCTCATCAGAGAGAGAACGCTACGGGTGGTCTCTGAGAAAGCCAGGGAAGATAGTAGGACTGTCCAAAAAAAATAAGGATGCAAAATGCTAGACACATAACAATTTTTTAAAAAGCACAGCTGAATGGATTCCATAGAAAAACCTAAAGACGTTTAGCTCCAGCGCATGTAGGAGGTTCTGTGGGTACCAGCACGTTCATCGCCCAGCATGTTCGATGTTCAGGACAAGACCCAGATCATGAAGCTGGCAGGATTGTCAGCAGAGGGATTTTAAGGAGGTGATACATATAAAAACTGTCGATGGCAATTAAACAGAGCAGGACAACTGCCAAGCTCTTGTGTTTGCTCACTGTCAGTAGGTTTTATGGATACAGAGATATATATCTACAAAGCTATTCCAGTGCATTTAATTTTTTCAATACCCACGTACTGTAGCTTGTATGAGGGTAATAATATGTTTGTCCCATAAAGCCAGTGACTTCGTAACGCAGTACTTGGCTCTCGGGCAGTTTTTGTATTATTAACTTCCTTCCAGTACATATGGAAAAATAAAACCTCTCCCCATCGCAAACCCTGGGCTGAAGCTTTGCCAGGCGTTGAGTGCAGCCTGTCATACTGCCAGGGGGCCGGGGTGGACAATAAGCTTGGAAAAACCTGGGACCTGATGGAGAAGGTGCGAGCTGAGGCGCGGGAAGCGCAGGGCTGGTGGCTGGGGAGCTCGCTCCGGCACGGCGCCAGGCAGAGGGATGGGGAGGGAAAACCAGCGGTACCTTTCGTAACATCCACGTTTATGCTCCTGGACTAAATGCTAGGGCAGAGCTGTGGTGAGGGGCGATGCTCCCTCCCTCGCTGGCCAAAAGGTCCGGATGAGCACGAGGAATGACTTGGGACTCTCTGGCTGATTTTCTTGCCTTCTGGTGCCACCCCATTAAAACCAACGGTTCGTAATCTGCGCCAGACCAGCTCGCCTCAAGATAAAGATCTGCCTCATTTGCAGTTACATAATTAGCAATTACCCTAATTTCACTTACATGAAATTACACTTTTTTAAAAAAAATAAACGTTATCTTTTCTGACAAAAAAAAAATAAAGCGGCCTGGGTCTACTTCAGCCTACTTCATAGAAAGCAGCAGCATCGTTATCTTGTTCTCAGATAGAACGTCTAGACGGTTTTAATGAAAATATTCATTATTGCTAATTTGCATCTCCTGCAATTCTAGGACGGAAATCAAATGAAGATGTCAAAGCAGGGCTACCTCTGCCTCAGGCAAAAAGGAGACATGGTGCCCCCCGAGTCCTGCCAAATGTGAGCTCAGCTCGTGTGAAAAGAAAGCGTCGCCGGCGTCCTCCTAACTGAGGGCAGCGCTGGATGAAAGATGAGCAAAGAAAATCAGAGGAAAATAACGGTGTAAGAGTCAGGCTCTGAAATGTGCGGCTTTCAAGAGGGGAAAAACCAGGGAGCTGAGCAGCAAGCCACTGCAACGGCACAGAAAGTCTGCTCGGCTGGGTTTTGTTTTGTGAGGACACCGAGCCAGACCGAGCCGTAAGGGGGGTTGTGGAGGAGAGTGAGGGAATTCGCTTCTGCCCCCGCCCTGCATTTCAGCAGGAGCGGAGGCTCCTGTATCCCTGGGTTTATCGGAAAAATCCCAGCCTTAAACTGCGAGGCGTGGTGAAATGATGGTGTCCACCAGGATGGCGGCAACTTGTGCGGGGTTAGTAGAGACTTTTCCTGAAGATAAAAGCGCATTCTAAATGCACTCCTTGCTTGCTAGTAGCAAAAGTTTCTGTTAGTACAGGGAAATATACATTATACTTGAGAAATACACGCTTCGCTGAGCTTGGAGAGTAAAGATAAAATAATCTTTTTATAGCAAATAAGGATGAATATTGAAAAAATAAGAAAAAGTTGGTGAATATTCATTTCTACTCCTAAGCAAATTTGCCCTTGTCACATTTGCATCTCTCTTGCATTCTCTTTCTGTGCAGTGGAGTTTTATTAGCACGAACATTCACCGAAAGTGAATTTGAAGCCTGAATACCCATGGGAAAGGAATTTTAAATTCACTTGCTGTGTGCAGTCACCCAAGAAACTTGATCGTAATTGTTTATTATACTTAAATATTTATATTGTTGAAGCATTGGTTAGATAAAACGGCCGAGATGCTCCAGCGCTGGGCGCTGTACAAACACTGCCCCAGGCTTTGCAGAAATCACCTCTGTCCCCAGCAAACACAAATCGGGGGGTGGGACAAGTAGGACCAGGCACGGTCACGTAAGGGAGGTGAGATGGCAGGCGGCAGATTTCAAGGTCAAGAGCAAACCTCGGGGTGGAGGGCTGAAAGAGCACACTCTTTCTGCATTTTTCCAAGAAGAACTGAGAAAGTTGCAGCGTGCCCATCGAAGGGCATGACCTCGCACGGGGGGTGTTCGTACGGGATATCTGACATAAAGTCAGGGATTTAAAGTTCATCAGAAACATCCTCGAAGGAGCTTTTTTACTGCCTGAAGTCCTACGGCCGGACTCCGGCTTGCACTTGGGAGCTCAGATGTCAGCGCTCGCAGTGCCTTTAGGGTTTACAATGGATTCTTACATTTTCCGTTCCCCTCCCCTGCTCCCCATTTGCATCTATAAACGCTCCAGAACGCGGCACCCACTGCTGCACACAATGGGGCTGCCTCCCCAGCAGATTCCTGGCGGGACAGCGGCGGCTCCGGAGCAGGAATCACAGCCCTGCTCACCAGACCAGTTAATACCTTCCCATCCCTCAAAGGCAGCAGCAGGAGCTCGCTGCCCCCAGCTCATCCCTCTGCCCCAAAAACGCCTCTGGGGGGGTGGGATTTTGGAGAGGTGGGTGGCACTTTCTGCAATAGGCGACCCCGGTTTTGCTCGGTCACGTAGCACCCCACGCATCTTGCGTGCCCCACGGACCTCCCAGCAAGGCACAGGCTGCTGCTTGAGCTAGCACTGACTGTGCATCGATCTTTGGAGAGGATTTTCTTGCAAGATGCCAGATAAACTGTATTTTTCAGGGGTTGGAGGGAGGCAGAGGATGGTGTCCAGCCTGTTCTCCCAACCCTCTGGTGCAGCAGGGCTGCAGTCATCTCCCAGCCGCCTTCCACCCGGGCGAGCAAGCGCGGTGGTGCAAGACTCGGCCGCTCGGGTCACTTGGCCACGCTGGGAACAGGCTGAGCCGCTGGCAAGTGCCACATCCCGGCGCTCCGGCCGTGTCCAGCATCCGGGAGCAGCTCCTGTGAAAGCCAGCAAACAGCATGGTCACACCCCTGGGCTTTGGAGGACGGGGAGGGGGCAGGGGGCAGGCTGGGAGCAGGCTTTTAG
>JAVJGI010000040.1:110209655-110223613 GCA_035590275.1 Ibycter americanus
TGAAAGATGTGGCGCTTAGTGACATGGTTTAGTGGTGGGCTTGGCAGTGCTGGGTTAATGGTTGGACTTGATGATCTCAAAGGTCTTTTCCAACCTTAACGCTTCCATGGTTCTACCGGCCGCCCTGCCTGCACCACTTGCAGCTGGAGCAAAGTAAGCGCACGCTGGCACGGCTCAGCTCTTCTGGGCAGGAGACGGGTTATTTAAAGTGTGCAAAGAAGTTTCTCAGCACACTGCAATCTAATCAGCCCTGGTACCCAAAGGTGCCAAGATGCAAAGGCTTAGCTTCCCAGGGTGGAAGCTGCTCTAAGCATTCAACATGAATTTTCATAAACACATAAATAACCTCCTTCCTTTGCTTTTTCTTCTATCACCAGGAGGAGCCCATGGCATAACACGAATATCCCAGTAACCCGGCCGAACGGGAGCACCCAAAACCTCACGCAGTGTGGGCTTTGCAATTAGCTGCTCATTTCCCGGGAAACAAAGAGTGACTTGAGGGTTGTTTAATCCTTCTGCCAGACTTAACACGATGGCCTGCAGCTAGTTCAGAGGCACCTAGCCTGAGGCACACGCCGCTAAGATAAGAGCAACGTACCAATTATACTTAATAATATTCATATTTATAAGAGCGAATCATCCGTTGTGGGCATTGGCTGTCTTTGGCATTGGTTAAAGAGATGAAGGATGTAAAATAAACCCAGCAGCTTCCTCTGTTGCCCAGAAAAGAATCAGGTAATAATCAAACACGAACCCCCTAGGAACCAGAGCTTCCTCTTGCAGATGGACTGGGCACCGAGGAAGAGGGCTCTGTCCTGCTTCATCTCCCTTCGCCAGCTCCCCTGCCCCGCTCTCAGCCACCCTCCCATCACCCAGCTGAAAAAGACCTTCAAGTTCCCCGCGCTCTTTTATTTAGGCTCTCCGAGCCGAAGGGATGACTTTGTGCCGGCTGACAGGCAGCAGGTGAGGATGAGAGTCAGCTCCTGCTCGCAGGGCTGCAGGAGTTGGGTGCAGCGACTCTCTGACCCCGAGCAGAGGTTTGGTAGGAAAAAGCTCTGCCGGCGCTGAGCGGCCCCCGGCACACACTCGCCTCGGTTGCCAGCCCTGCAGGGACCGCACGGCTCACATCCCCCAGTCCCCTTCACGTTACCTGCTTTATCCTGCTTATCTATGAAAAATGACGGCAGGTACTTTTTAAAAACGCAGGTAGCAAAATCGATTGATAAATTAAACAAGGCAGTTCCTCTCCAAACACTGAATTGCACCACCAGCCTTAATTAGGTTTTGCAGCCTGACTGTGAAAATTAGGGCCTTTAATTTCTAAGTTATGGTAACTTGCTGGCGTTTATTAACCTAGCATGTTCAAATTTTAGGTTTCACTGTACATCATAATTCAATTCCTACTGGAGAGCTCTACCAAAGCGGTGGTTTCCCAAAATTCCTGCATCCTCAGGGAGAAATCCAAAACAGCTAATGATATCTGTCTGTTGAAAATGCACGTTATCAGTGGTGCTCAGGATCAACAAGCACATAATCTATAACAACAGGGGGGCCCAACACATTGAGCGCAAATGCTTCGTTAAGCCCCCTGATGCCCTGAAAGCTATGCCCAAGCCATGGGCTTTCTTGGGATGGACTCGAAGGCATGCCCTTTGCAGCAGGGGCAAAAGCCACGCTTGTTTTCCAGCCCTGTGGGTTTTATATTTGCATTTACACTTTGCATTGTAACTGCTGGAGCTGCCTGCGCTAACGTGACGTTGGCAAAGGCAGCAGGGAAAGGGATGCGCGGGCGGGTGGACGAGCTCTGCTCCAAATGCAGGAGAGGGCACCCGGCAGCGGGTATGCCTTCGCTTGCATGCAGGGGACGAGGAGGACGGTGAGGACAGCAGCCGCCTTGGCACAGGCAGGATAGATCCGCTGCATCAGCCAAAGGTCGCTCAGGACGCACCAGGTCCGTCATTCCTCCTGCACCTGACATCCGAGGGAAGATCTCAGCAGCTCTGCCCGATTTCCGACACAAATAGAAGTCCTATGGCAGAGGGAAGCCTCGCGGCTGAACAACGGGGACAAGCAGTGCTTGCTGCTGATAAATCACAGCCAAACCCCTGCTGCCGTCCCCCTCCTCAGCCACCTGAGCCACAGCACAGGGGTTTCCATCGGGCGGGGGCCGTATCTCCATCCTGACGCACCCCAGCGGTGCTGCCCCCGGTGCCTCGCCTGCGTGGGCATCCCCGGCGGCAGGCAGCCCCCGCCCGGAAAGGCTGGCATCCCATCCTTCTGCGGCTTTTGTGGGCTTAGTTAAGCTTCTGTAAATGGCTCCGACTGTATTTACGCAGCACCAGACTGCCTTTGTGTCCATTAACTGAACAGAACAGTTCATGCCAGCCAAAAAGCCACTTTTAAGCACATCTCAAAAACCCACAGATTTTCTATTTGTGTGCTTTTCCCTCTGATAATTATCCAAGAGCTTCCTGCACAAGAAACATGAAGGAATAGTGCGGTAATTACCTTAAATGCTAAATCTCAAGGGAATTCAGGCTCGTACCATCCTTCCCCTCCCCAGTGGCTGCTCCTACATGGTGCTTGAATTGCAGTAACCAGCCCGCTCCGATGCTAAATGCTGTTGTTTGATTAACTCAGGAGCTCACGGCCATGGGAAATAACTCCTTTCTACCTTCAGCTATAATGTAAAAAGAGTATGTCTGTGTCACTTCATTAAAAAGGATCCCAGACCACTTCACTCCTGATGCTGCAGATCAGGTTTGAGAAGAGCCTGTGCTGAAGGCATCGATAAGCAGCGCTAATCGATACGGATCAATAAGCGAGGTCCCTGCAGGCTGCCTGGCGCAAGGCAGCAGCAATGCGGATCTAGGGAAGGGTCTACAGACAGAAGAAACCAAGTTTTAGCCTGCATTAATCTCTTTCACTAAACCCGCTGGTGTAACTGGAAAAAAAACAGAAAAGCTTTTGGGTTCACAACCCCTTCATCAAACCTGACAGAGATGAGAAGTTAAACATGCGCTTGAGTGCTTTGCTGAATTAGGGCCCTACATCAGTTCAAGGCCATTGCTCTTCAATTTCTCCCTTAATTTTTTTTTGCTATTTGCTCCTTTTCCAGATGCTGAACGTACTAAAGGAGGTTCCTGCTGGATGCAATATATGGTTATCTGGAAGAGTCTTTCCACTTTAAACCATAAAGAAACAATTTCCTCTGAATATAGCCAGTTGATTACTACCACAAGACTTCATACACATGGTGAGCAGAAAGCTTGCATAGCCTAAATCAAATGTGCTGCCTTACTTTACCTAAATTGTCGGTACATCTTCTAAATATCTTATTATTAAGGACTGAAGCATGATTTTAATTCAGTGGTAATTCTAAAAATACCTGTACAGAGTTTACTTTCGCTTTTTTCCTATAACTATTTCAGACTCAATGGCTGAAATATGCCAGCTATTAAAAACGATGGCAGGGCACATATAAACTCATGAACGCGTGCAAAAATACGATCAGATGGACAGTTAGACATGCAGAAGAACGCACTCCAAACTGATGCCCCAGTCTCCATGGTTTCCTGGTGCTTATGACCCTGTTTAAGATGTCTAGATGTCTTTTCAAAACCTTTCTTAGAAAAAAAATAAATAAATTAAAAAATAGAAGCAGAGCTCTGGTTTTCTAACTCTAATCCACCCTTGCTGTTTACGCTCCAGAACGGTGCTTCATTGCCACAAAAGATTTGGAGATACCACAGTAAAATCTGCTACCCAAGTGAACAGATTATCCACTTCCTCGGGATTTTTGTAAAGCGTTGATTGAAGTACGAGATATTACTGGGCTGGTATCTACAACTGCCGCTGCCATTTCAATTATGGAACGCTCCTCAATCAACACGTGAGGCAAAGCGAACGCAGGACACTGCTTCTCCCGTAAGCTGAGCCTGGGACATGCAGAAAGCAGGTCGGATCTACGTTCCCCACTGGAGAATTTCTTGCCTTGATCCTACATCCAAACTCAGTTTTGCAGCTTACCCCCACCCCCGACGGCAGTGCCCTGCTCTCACAGCTAACGAAGGAAAGTTAATACATCTTTTCAGTCCTCAGTAAAAACTTAGTTTGCCCAATTATCTTGTCTAATTGCATTACACATTGACAGATGAATACCCGACCCCCTCACATTTTAGTTTGCCACCTATAAATCTGCAGAAGAGATCCCATTCTTATTTAGTCCATTTGACTTAGATTTTCTTTAAGTTGCTCCACTGAACAATGCCTTTAAAAATTAACTGTTGCCATGCTAAACCAAATTTATTTACCCTGTGCCGAGTGGGGAAAAACCAGAAAAGCTTCACCACCTAACTACTCTACAGGAGACAGAGATAGGTGTTACTTGAGTGATGGAATGATGGAAGAGAAGGAAACGGGAGACACGTGCTGAAACATTTGGAAGCCAAGAGCAGAAACCTTTAGCCAGCTCTGATGGGAGCAAGGCTGTCGGCGGAGGCTGGGTAGCAACACTGATCTCTTCGGTGGCAGAAAGAAGACGAAGAAGCTCGAGCCGAACAACGTTCACTGGGGGATTGTAGAAACAACGATGCTTTACTGTATTTCCCACTCAGAAATCATCCCGTTATAACTGGTGTCTAAGGCTCAAGCAGAATCTCCCCATTTCTTGCCAGACACCAGCGCTCACGGCTCACCCTGCCCCAGACACGCACCCTCAGCCTGCGCTTGTCCAGCTCCTTAGGGGATTAACAATGATGTTTGGAAGTTTACCTCTATTTTATCCATATTTTTAGCTCCGAAAATTACCCAGAAGTGCACTTGGCTTTTATGTCCCTTTCTCTGAGTGTTCCTGGACCACCCTGATGGGCTTTTAGCACTGCTGCTCCCCGCTGCTCTTCCCGCGGGAAGGCGCGTGGCCGGGGAGTGCCGTCACCAGCTTCACTCTGCTTTATGGCCTTAAATCACACACACTCCAGTTCGGGGTCTTGTGGAGGGTTTGGTGTTTGGGGTTTTTTTGTTTTGTTTTGGGGGTTAAAAAAAAAAAGTCCCTCTAGGTGTCTTGCTGAATCTCTTCCTCCTTTTATCCTGGAATTACGAAACCCATCAGATTTCCAGTAGTAACACTCCACTGCCTACCCTCTCCCTCTCTTTATTGCAGAGATGCTCTTTGGATAGTCATTTATCAGAGCAAACAATCTCTTTCCTCATCACCCATTAGCTCTCTCTGCACGCTCATGAAAATAAACCTCAAATGGAGTGCTCCACCGATGCATCCCACTCATACCAGTAACCTTAGGGAAATCCTGCTAACAGGGGGTTGCATAAGGTGGTGACAGCAGGCTCTACCACCTGGTCCCAGGTCATTTTTGGGATGACCAAAATTCTTACCAAATTCCCCAGCCTTCATGGGGCTTACCTGCTGTGAGCTTGGGAGTAGAGCAAACCCGCTGGTGCGTCGCCAGTGAGCACAGCCGGCCCGTCCAAGGACCCTCCCTATAAACTTGCTGTGAAAAAGGAACCAACAAACCTCCAACACACAGCAGGAGGGAAAGCATCTTGTTAGCACACCACAGTAAGTACAGCAAAATATGTCCATTTATTCAATAACAAGCTGTTCACTGCTCTTAGCCATCTAAGAGAAAAAGTCAAATTGAAATTCAAGCGTGCCTTTTTGACTAATTATCAGAATTGAACTTTATTTTCCTAATTAGAAGTCCTATGGTGGTTGGGTTTTTTTACATTTGAATTAGAAGTTGAACTCTAACTCCGTTCAGTACATACCTCGTTTGATCCCAGTGTAATGAATAACAGGGAATGGAGGTGGGGATGATGGACACGTCAAATGAGCCCTTTGATTTTTGACCATCCCAGTGCCAACAAATCCATCACCCACACTGCCAGGCTTAGATTTACAGGGGCGTACACCACAGCTTGCCTTGCAAAAGCCTTCATCCCCCTCTTGTTTCTGTCTCTTCTCATATTGGTGTTACCCACTGCCCTCCTCGCCGCTCCTCCTGCCTGCAGTGGAGGAACGGAGACCAAGTCCATGAAATTCAGCCGCAATTATTCCTTTATCCATACCCCACAGAACGGAGCTGCAAAGGCGGCGGTGATTTTCCGAGGTGCTTGGTGACAAGCAATTAAAGTAGTTCACAGGAAACTGGGATGCCGAGGCGTACCCAAACTGTATCTCCAGACTGAAGCCTGTGGGACTGCGAGGGGCAGCGCCCAGAAACCAGCATCCCCGCTGCTGGCAGCTTGGGTCGCAAAGACAGAGAGATCTGCAGGAAAGACATCGTTTTCATCTGGCTAAAGGAGATTAATGTTGCCCCTTGCTGCCTTTTATCCTGTCAAATCGGGCCGGCTGCAGTGCTTATCAGGCAAAGCAATATATCTGCTAGACGGAAAGGAAACTTTCCAAACATACCAAGGACTGTTTAGTACAACTTCAGCCACCTGCCTTCCCTCCACCCCTGCGAGCAGTTTTTGGAACTGAAAACCAGAGAAACCCGATAGGAATTTAGTCAGCACAGCAGTACTGTCCCCCACGCATTTTGAGAGGTCTGGCACAATTTGATGCTCACTGGTATTTGGCCAGATGTTTCAAGTTATTTAAGCCATTACCTTCTGCCATTATTGTTTTAAAGTGATGAAAGAGAGATTAGAGCAGCCCTTCCAATCATGAAAGCGCTGTACTAATAACCACCCTACTCATTCCAAGGCAAAGACTCAAATGGCTGAGGACAGTAAACTTTCTGTGCTTTACAGATGGAAACCAGATGGGTAAGGGGTTAACCAGTTGGTCCAAGACCTCTCTTGGAAGATGGTAGCACAGCAGGGTTGAAGAGTCAAAAGCGTTCCCAGCTTTTGCTTTGAGGCTCCACCTTACAGGTAACGCACGTTTGGTCAAGCATCGTACTGGTAGAAGGGCACTGGAAGTTGCAGCGTGCAAGAGGAAGCTGGAGAAAAAAAGAAAATGAAAAAGGAGGGGGGAAAAAAGCCCTTCTCAATTCATTTACAGTGAAAGGCAGATGCTGAGCCCAAGAGTCTGCCCCACGCTGCCGGCAGAAAGGCTCTGGGGCTGCGCGCTCAGCGAGAGCCGCGGGTAGCCTTCCTGCAGATTGCCCAGGGAAGGTGGGGACACGCTCCCTGTTAGGGTATCATCATCTGTTTGATTATATTATTGATTATACTGTTTCACTGCGGTGATTACATTATTTGATATTACCCATCACATCCCGTTTGCTACATCACCGCACAGTAACGAGAAGGGCACGGTGACGTTACTAATTCTCCCTGCACTTGAATACAAAAGAAGGATTTCCCTTTTGGTCAGCAGGTCCGTGGATCATTCAGAGAAGTAATAAAGTGACCTCCCAGGCTTTTCCCAAGCAAACCAGTCTGCCCCATAGCAGCTATGTCCTCTGAGTGCCAGGACCGCAGCGGCAGCGATGAGCTTTCCTGCAGAGACCCGAGTACCCTCCAATCTAAATGGCAAGTTGCCTCATGAAACCCACTGTGCGAAGCTTCTCTGAGTTCCCTCTGACTTCCCACCTCGTGGTGCTTTGCTGCTCCAGCAGGTTTTAAAACACCCCAATTACAACCAGATTCTGTAGACAGAGCTAATAGACAAATGGAGTTTGGAGTTTGCAAGCAGGAAGATATTCAGGCTGGTGTTGCTTTTAAACTAATGGGATTCGTAGCTCTCACAGGTTAGGGAAGAGCCAACTGCTGTGATGAAGAGACAGAAGAAGCCACATTAGCCAATGCACTGCAGGCCTTTCCATATTACAGCATTAGAATAAAAATAATGCACTAGAAAATGCTGTTTTGCAGCAGATTGGATAGCACAGCATTTCCTGGCATGGCGCTGGATCAAAGCCAAATTCTATAGCATTAATTATGCAAACACCAACGAGATACATTTTGTCAGTTAAAGCAAAGAAAAATAATCAGATCAGTGTCGTTACAGCGTGAAGAAGCAAAACAGATTTTGTGCAAACGATTAAATTCATTTGTGCAGTCAACCTGGACGTACATTTCCTCCAGATTTGCAAGTTATCGCGCCAGTTTTCTCAAATGCGAGAAAACGTGGAGCTCACACACAATGCCATGTCAGACTTGGTGACAGTCCTTAAGTGTTTTGGGTTTTCTTTAATTTTCATAGCTTATCTCATTGGTGGGTCTCAGCCACAGCAAAAAAGTAGCCAGGCACATACATCTACGTTGTTCTCATCATATCTGAGAGGCAAGAGCAAAACAGAGCCGTTTTTCTTTAACAAGGCTTAGTTAAAATAGTAACAAATGGCAGAATTCAGGCGGATAAGACCAAATATCCACCTGCACATAGTAATGCAATTTATATAAAGCCATTTCTGTAAAAAATTACCCAGCAGCACACCTGGCTGATTAACTACACACACAGCCTTTCTCTGCAGACCTTCAAATGCTCAAAAGCCATCAGCCCTAGACAGCGAACGTGTTCAGGGATGACGGCTTTTCTGCCCTTCTCCTGTCCCGAAGTGCAAGCAAGACCAGGGTAGCAGGGGAATCAGAAAATAAAAAATATCTGCCTTTAGCTAAATCTGTTTGGAATATAAATCCTAGAGCGGTGTGGGTGGGAAGGGACCGTAAAGAGCATCCAGCTGCAGCCCCTGCCGTGGGCAGGGACCCCTCCCACCAGCCCCGGCTGCTCCCAGCCCCGTCCAGCCTGGCCTTGGGCACTGCCAGGGATGGGGCACCCACAGCTGCTCTGGGCAGCCTGTGCCAGCGCCTCGCCGCCCTCACCGGGAACCAGTTCTTCCTAAGATCTAATCCCAAAGTCCCCAGTGAAAGACCTAGGCAGGAGGCAATTCCTTGTTTGCCTGGGTATTTGGGGAGTTAAGCGTGGCTCCATGGGGTACAACCCTCACAGTGAGTGTTACCCAGCTTTCTGCCTCAGCCGCTTTCCCCCGCCCCCACCAGGGTATTTTGGATGCACTATGGAACTCACATTTGGAGCCCTGTCCACTTCCGTAAGCTTCATTCTGCTGCCTGAGACTGCCTTTGCTTGTCAAATTTTAATTGCTTTGTCAGAAAATAATTATGGTTCTTTCACAGCTCTCTCTGCTTTCTGGGCTATTTCATCCCAGAAAAAAACCAAGAAACTCGGTTCAGTTTCTTACAAGAGCCTCAGAAACCCACAGGAAAAAAAAAGAAGAAAAAAATAAAAAATTTAAAAAAAAAAATCCAACCAGTTCTTCAGCCTGGGATCATTCACAAATACCTCCAGCTGTTCCCTTGTTCGGCAGTTTTGCTTAAAAACGCATTACTCAGCTCCCTCGTTTTTATAAGGAGCACAGTGCTGAGGTTTCTGTCCCAGGATTCTCCGTTAACCTCCTTTGCCCGAGGCAGCTGCACGCTGTAACACCACCAAGTGCTTCCCAACCAGCCTGTGCCAGAAATTAGGCTGCCTTCTGGCTGCCCTCTTTTTCAGGACACCTACGGAGCAAAGCATTGTTTAAACCCTCCGTCACTGTCCTCCACGTATCCAGGAGGTTTCTTTCAAATGCAGCTTTTTATCGATCTGCTCTTTCGCTCAGGGACTTTGCTGTTTACTCCCAGTTGCAAATGCTACTCAGCAACCACAGAAAGCCAGGGAGCTGGACACGCGCAGCTTTTTTCAGTGCCCACGTTCTCTTCACCTTTAATAAAAAACTTGAGTGGTTTTATGATGATAATGAGCTTGAGAGCCCCCCCATTTTAGAGTCACCCAAAGCTTCAGAGGTTTGCCTTTTCTTCAGGAGTCCGCTCTCGTCCTCACAAGCCTGCTACAGCTTGCAACAAAGCCTGCCTTGGCCATCAGTTGTCTCTGTCAGCCTCTAACGCCTGCAACGGCACGTGGGACTTGGCCCTTTAACATCTGTTTGCATGTAAATACTACCAAAATCAGTGTTTCTACAAAACCAGTGGTATCTACATATGGTAACCATTCCATCTCACATCTCTTATAAATACTCTAACTGTTTCAAACCTATTGACTTCAGCTTTGATCCAGTGACATGCCAGGAAACTGCTGTTTTTATACTGCGACCACATTTGGCCACCAATGCCTACTTAGTTACGAGTGACCGTGTTTTTAAAATGGCAAGACAACCCACTATCGATACACTTGCAGCAATTAATGAGGTCCCAAGAGCGTTGCTGTCTGGGAAGAAGGTTGCCTGCTGAAGAGCATCTTCGCAGAACCACGGGGTTTTCTTTCACGCGCCAGAAAGCAGGATGCTGCCCACCCGCCGGGGGAGCGCAGCCGGAGCTAAGCCAAGCACACGGGATCCTTATTTTCCCCAAATTTCCCCTCGGCTGTGCACAGCTCCTGGTTGCCTTGCCACCTCTTCACTGCCGCAAAGGCTTCAAGGCTTGAAATTGTGGCTAAGACCTCCTAATCACCGCTTCGTAGCTCCGGGCAGCTCCCTCCCGCGCTACCCAGGACAGGTTGCTGGCGAACGCTGCCAAATGTGCCCTTCCCGCAGGAGGTGGGCACCCTGCCCGCCCCGCGCTGGCTGGGTCTCCCGCTCCCACTACTCTGCCGATAAAGACCATCTGTTTTGCAGCCGGGAAACGACACACGCGGCTCAGATCAAGTGAGAGCTACATCCAGACGAGTGAAAGGGTTTCTATTTTAGCCTCTTCTCTGGTGCTAACCCATAGGTCTGTTCTCAGCTGTTCATTTTCCTGTATTTTGGGCAGGACTATATGGCCGTAGCTCTGTTACTGTGTTCAAAGCCAAAACCTTTATGCCATTTTGCTCCTTACATCCCAAAGGAATACCGTACAGATGCAAGCTATCACTGCCTTCCTGTTCCCCACCATCCCAAAGACCACACAGGACACACCATACCACCTTCTCTTTATGACTTCCACAACGAGCACGCCTAATTGCTCAGCTCTGAAAATTCAGTTTTGATTGAGTTTTAGTGCTGCCTTATGGGTCCTTTGTTCACTGAGAAACAAGCTACCATCCAGCCTTACCTCTTTTGATCCTCTGCTTCTGTAATTAACCAAACTTTGTGGCCAAAGCCACTGTTGCATATAAAGCACCTGCGTTTCATCTAATAGGAAGCAGCAGTTTCCTAGCTGGAATGCAAGCACCTGCCTCTTGAAGCTCAGTAATCCCACTAATTGGCTCCTCCTCTCCATTTTGCCTCTAAATATGTATTCTGTAGGGTGAAAAGAAGTGCTGCCACCTGCTACCACTTTTTTTCCCCGCACGATTCCCAGTGGATTACTTCTACATATTTATCCTGGGCAGAGAAGCTGTCCCCCCTCCAGGTTTATTCTCCACAAGTGTCCTGTAATGGGTTTCCATCCTTGCAGGAGGGACACATGTGGGTCCCAGAGCTGCTTCCCGAATGGATCCGCAGCTGCTGGCACGTTTGGGATTTGCGAAGCCTTTAATTATCCCCCTTTCATTGTATCAGTCGAACGCTGCCTCTAAGCACGTAATATATTATTTTAGTAGGCTGCCACAAGAGATCTCTTGGAAATATAATTTAATTCATGAGCTGACATAGGTGTATGCTATTTATATTATAACTTACAACTTTCATAATATTGGACTGGTCCCCAGTATTTGGGAGTCAATCTTCTGTTTGCTTTCCATGAATGTCTGCAGTCCCCAGGAGTGTTTGTGTTACCGATTATGCAAACAAAACATGTGTAAGCATATTCTCCAGAAATTCCAAATACCTCATGGAAACTTTTAAACGCAAAGGTTTAGACTTGTCAGATCCGTCCATGGGACAAGAAGAGCAGAGAACGGAAAATAAACCTCCACTGCAAAACATTCAGTCTTAAATAAAATTTGTAAAGGACTTAGCGTCGTGCCCCTTCATCATTGCTAAGGTCACACATCATGTTATCCAAGTGAAATACCAGTTCTCAACTTAGTTTCTTAGCAATAAATGGTAGTGGCAAGAAAGCTATTGATAATTCTGGCACCAAAACGTTAATAGATCCTGCCTCCAGGCACGGGCAGTCCTCGCCGTTGCAGGCAATTGCTTCTGGTTGAATTCAGATATTGCTCTCTTACTTGTAGGCAGAATGCAGATAACATTTTAGCTATAGAAGCGAGCTTCAAGGCAAAACATGGAACTTGTTAAAAGCCATTAGCATAAGCATTTTGAAGGTTTCTTGGGCTTCTGCCTGTTCAGCTTTGCCTTATTTGGGACTCAGCCATCAGCAAACTGCTGAATAAGGTGTCTACCAACGTCCTCCTCGGTGGGATGCTATAGGGGCTAGTGTGACCTGAGCCGGGTGAGGAACGTAGCACTGACACATTGCACCACCAGAAGACAAGGAAAGACTCTTACCTAAAGAGAAATGGACTTAGCCATGAGATAGAAATCTCAATTATGCACAAGGGAGAAATTTCTCAGCAGTGTCAGAGGCTTAGTCTCCTGAAGCTCACCCAGAAAATGTGGTTTGGCACCCACAGACCTGTATCATTTCTCAACTCCTGCATATCTTATCCAAATCTTTACTTCCCTCCCTGCCTCCAGGAGAATGTGAAATGCTTTTCAATACAGTACCTCTTGCTACTAAAAGCAGAGGCAGAAATGTGGTTTGGCACCCACAGCCCCATATAGCTTCTCACCTCCTGCGTATCTTGTCCAAATCTTCCCTTCCCTCCCTGCCTCCAGGAGCATACCAAATGCTTTTCCATACAGTACCTCTTGCTACTAAAAGCAGTCAGGAAATCATCCCTTCACGCATGCTTAGGACACCACATCTGTGAATTTGCTGTAGATGCAGACCTTGCTTTTTAAAAAAAGCCATTTTAAAAATAATCATCATTTGCAAAAATCTGTTTTCCCTCTAGAATGGGCTTCCTAATAAACTCCAACCACTTAACACCCCAGGCTAGTTTATCATCTCTTTTCCATGACCTTCATCTAACTTCAGCTTTCATGCACAGAGTAGGAGTGAGTTATTTTGATTAACGATGATTGCTTCTTTGTCAGACCAGTAAATCAACTAAAATAAGAAACTCATACCTTGAAAGATTTAGAGGAGTTGCTGCCAAGTATTTTTATAAGGTCTTCATTCACCCTCCATTGTGTGCTCTACCCTCAAATGCGCCACAATAAAATCCCTTGCACCATCAGTTCCCCTCCCCCCTGCCGCAAACATTGCACTTTGCTGTGGTTTCAGCGGGGCTGATACATTAACGCAGCTGTAGGACTGGTTTATTTTCTTGTTTGTGCACAGTCATCGCCGATCATATGAGCAGCGTAAGCGCAGCAGGAAGATTCGGGTCGGCTAATAACTCTGGATTTGGCAGGGAGGGTTACGTTACCAACGGCTGCAGGCTTGCCAGGCGGGTGAAGAGGGCTTGACACTAAAGCTGCCGAGGGAGGGGACCTCCATCCATCCCACTCCTACCAGTTTGATGCCAGTGTCAGCAACAGATGCCCAGAGCACAAAGAGGGATGCAGGGCAGCAGGAGAGCACCTGAAGAGCAGCACAAAGGAATTTCAGCCCCTCCAGCCAGTAAATCAGCATGGGGGGCCCAACTCCGATGCCTCTACGCAAAGACACGTTACATGGGGGATAAACGAGAGGAGTTAGCGATGTGCGGTCAACGGTTCAACGTCTAGGCAGAGACCAGTGACGAGTGGCGTTCCTCAGGGGTCGGTACTGGGACCGGTGCGGTGCTGTTTAACACCTCTGTCAGCGACATGGGCAGTGGGATTGAGTGTGCCATCAGCAGGTTTGCTGATGACACCAAGCTGAGTGGCACGGTCAACACGCTGGAGGGAAGGGATGGCATCCAGAGGGACCTGGACAGGCTTGAGAGGTGAGCCCGTGTGAACCTCATGACGTCCAACAAGGCCAAGTGCAAGGTCCTGCCCGTGGGTTGGGGCAATCCCAAGCACAAATCCAGGCTGGGCGGAGAATGGGGCGAGAGCAGCCCT
>JAVJGI010000040.1:110224068-110235160 GCA_035590275.1 Ibycter americanus
GAAGAACTGGTTCCCGGTGAGGGCGGCGAGGCGCTGGCACAGGCTGCCCAGAGCAGCTGTGGGTGCCCCATCCCTGGGGGACTGGAGCTGGATGCTCTCTAAGGTCCCTCCCGAGCCAGACCCTTTTATGGCTCTATGAGCGGGGAGTTGTGCTGGTTTTGGCAGCCCCTGGTGCCCCTCACCCCCAGCAGTATCACAGATGTGGAAGTGGCAGCTGGCCACGAGGAAAAATTATAATTATGCTTTCAGTTCCATACATTCATGAGAGTTACAGCGCTGCTGCCGCAGCTCTTTAACAGAAGCTCAAGTGCATTATTCATAGGGGTTTTTAAAGAAGTCTGTAATCACGGGAACTGCTGGCTCTATATTTTTAATCACACGGGAAGGATCACCGAGTACCACTTCAGCTCCCGTTTCAGACCAGATGCCATTTGTTTAAATGCAACTTTGCATGCTGAAAGAATTATATTGTGAAAATTCAAAGCAGCCCAAGTTTTGAAAATTTGGCCCAAGTTTTGAAGAATTTAATTTGAAATAGTTCAGATCGACTCTGAAACAGTTTGCCTTGGCATAGCAGTCCTTGCCAGAGATGCTGAGGCTGATGCACCTGCCCTGGGAAATGTCCCTCTGCTCCAAAAGGTCCCTGGTCAGTCCCCTGCCAGCAGCTCGAAGGTGCCAAGAGGGAGGGATGGGGCACGTCGGGCACGGCTGGCTCTGTGGCAGCGATGTCCTTGCAGCACTGTGCGTGCATTAACAGTAAGATCTCCTGTCTTGGGAACAAGTCAAAGCGGAGACATCTTTGATGCCCTTGGTTTGAGAGATCTGCCATGTGACAGGTCACCCCTCAGGGCTGCACGGGCAGGGGATCAAACCTCCAGCTCAGGATGATGGAAGAGCGGAGCAGCACCGTGATGCTTCCCGGCTTCCTTGCAGGCGGCTGTATTTGAGCACGGGGAAGGGGGTCACAGCCGTTTGCCGTGGGGAAGAGGATTGCAAGCAGCAGAAGAGAAGCAGCACCTCTTCGAGAGGAGTTGCTGCCCACCGCATCACATCAGCTCAACAACCAAGGGCGCAAGAGAAAAAAGTTACTGGCAAAGCAACGACGACGCTGAGGCCAGGAGCTGCACCTCAAATATGACTTAAATAGAGCTGAGCATTCATTGCTATGGATTTCACGCCTTCTTTTAACAGGCGGCTAGTGAAAAATGAAGCCACTGTATTCTGTAAAAGCAATGCCAGACACAAATACTGTTTTCATGTAAAATCTTGGTGGCTTGTGCCAATATAAGACAAGCATCAGCCACAGATGTGAGTTAAGGATATCTTAATGTAGTGTTCCCTGTGCATTCTGCAGCCTAATTACACTGCCTTCATTATTAATAATGTACGAACTGAGTAGAAATAGATTAAGACAGTTTTCTTTATTTTATTTTAGGTCTTTTGCAATGTAAGTCAAAACCAGATGGATAAAAAGAAAAAGAAAAAAAATGAGATTATTGCGAACACAAAAATGAGAGATAAAATATTTCAGAAAAACAGACGTTCCTTTTACTACCATTATGCAAAAAAATAATGGAGACTGACATCATTTGGAAGGGAAATGGAAACAATTGGGGAATATTAATTGGGGCACACATCATGCAGTGATTTTGAAATCCTCTATGCAGAAAGACAGAGAGGAAAAAAGTTGCTGTATTCTCTCAGCCTCCGGCAGTCTGCGGCCAAAAAGGGAAGGTCGCGCTTGAAAGAGGAGCCGCAGCTCCCCTGAAGTCAGTTGAAGCACTTTTTCGAAGGGGGCAGCACTCCCTGCTTTTGGGGGATGAGCTGTGCATTTGTAACTCGCTCTTTTTAAGCTGAAAAGTAAGGATATCTTGACTTCCCCCAGGCTACCTAGCCCTGCGTTCACAACTCACCCCCTTTACAAATGCACTCGCTTCTACCTGTTAACCTAGCTGCTAGAATACTATAAAATATATCATAGTCCTAGAGCAAATATCTTTTTCAAGCACTGCAGGAAAAAAAATGGATATTGAAAAGGTATTTAAAAAAGAAAACCTTACTTTTTTGGTTTTCACATGGTACGTATCTTCTCTTTCCTTATAGCTATTTCTATGGGGATTTCTCATGCAGAAATAAGCATTAACCACTAATTCACAGGCGACGTGAAAAGCATTATTTTAAGAAGAAACAAGGAAGATGGCCAGTGGGCCTGAGGAAATCACAAGCCACTTGTGTGCGCCTATCGTTACTTTTTGCAGAGCAGGAGACAGCAGCAAGAAATCCTGCTAACCGCCCCGACCGGCCAGCCTCCCTTCGCTCCTCCGAACCTTCCCTTCCAAACCACAGCCTGCCAGGCACGCTGGTTGCATTGCCAGAGATGCAACGATGCTCAAACAAGGCACGGCATGAGCACGAAGGGATGCAGCGCTCCGACTGCGTCACTCGTGATCCTACCCTGCTTGATCACTTCGCGGTCTCGCTTACCAAAGCACCTCCAGCAACTGGGAGATGTTGCGTGCGCTCTCAAGCCAAGAAGGATAGTTTTTCAGATGGCTTGCCACAGACACTTCTAATACAAGATATTTAAATACTTATGATATGGCGGGGTGGGAAATTCAAAGGGATCAGGCTCCTAAGCACCTCTGCCCTGGGAAGTCGGTGTGCTGGAGTGGAGTGATCCAGCTCTTCTTCAACATCTCCCCCATGTGGCACCAGTAATGTTCACAGTGCGCTTCGTGCGGCACGATTCACACTCAGCCACGAGTAAGAGGGGGTGCCAGGGCTGCTGATAAGAAGGAAATGCTTTGCCATCAATTCGCACCTTACTGGGCACCAACTTTCTTATGCATTAATTGGGTTTTCATTCCCATGGTCCCTTCTCCTGGCTCCATCCCCCGTGTCATTCCAGGCTTCGATGCTTTCCCCTTCCATAGAAATTGCGTTGATATCTTTGAAAGATCAGGTAAATAAAGAGCTCACATAAAGAAATTATGTGGGATAGACAGTCAGAGCCTCCGCTTACTCTTTAGAAGAGTAAGTGCTGTGTGCTTGAAATCTAATGAAGGTTTGAGTTGGGTGACTGAGCAGCAAATCATGGCTTTTCCACAAAAACCAGCCTCTACACGCCAGAGTGGAGGTTAAGCACGAAAAGCAGGTCAGAAACTATCAGCATGTCAACAAAATAATTCATTAAATCAAAATATCAAAAGGAAAAAAAATATTGCAGTTTCCTTACAATGAAAATTTTCATGTAACATTTAACTCGCAGAAAGAGTGGCTAATTCCATCTACGTTAACGTTAAACTAGCATAGTTTTGCTTTTAGCTTAATCACTAAGCGACCAAGTTACCAGAAGAACACAGGCTATCTGGCAGTTATCACACAAACAGGTCTGGGGCTGAATTCTGACATCGCACCAACAAAATCCATGGAGATTTTCCCGAGAGTCCCATGACAGGAGAGTCAAGGATATAAAAACTGACATATGATTACATGTTAATTGCTCCCAATCCCATTCGTGGTTCCAGTCCCACTCAAAGCCTTTTAATTCATGGAAGAGTTGGGCAGAAATGATAGCACCAATTATTGCTAAGAGGTACCAAGGTGCATTACTTGATATTTATTATTAACAGCATCTTCTAAAGCAATTTGCATCCTAAGGATCTCAGAGCTTTTACACATTAATGAATGAAGAGCCTCACACGATCACTGTGAAGTAGGCAAATATTACTCCCAACTCACGGATAAATGAGGAAGATGGGAATTAAATCACATCCTTAAATTTACACAATGGATAAAAGACACTTTTGCCCGATAGGGAGAGCAGATCTTAAGTGATGACAAGGTCTTGCAACCAGTGAATTCATCTCCTTGCTCGGAAAATTTGAGTCCAGAGAAAATCTGTGGTTTGCCAGAGCTCTGTGCAAATGAAATCAGACAGAGCCTATTTAACATGGATGCTTTCACTGGAAAGCAGCTTAGCCTACGGCCTAGAAGGAGTTAAAGTATAAAGGATTACAACATCTGGACAAGATCTGCTGCCAGGGTTAACTCGCATGGCTGTTTCGAATATTTTTGCCTCTTTTCAGCAGGAATAGCAGACCAGCATTCTCTTTCAGAAACCAGCTCTTCCGTTTGAATTTGCTTTCAAAAACAAGACAGCTTTTGCTTGCAAAATGAGCTCCCTATCCAGCATCCGAGGCGTGAATTCAGAGAAACAGCTTAATTTTTATCAAGCAAGCCCTTAAAGCAACTGTTGATACATGGAGAAAGAACACAAACACTTGCCCTATCTCGGAGAGCCATTAAATATTTATTAGCCTTTCCGAGACAAAAATACAAATGTAAAGCTTGGCTGGCTCACACCTCCCAGCTGGGCTCAATTTTGATGACCCCTGAGCTCACAGGTTGGAGGGAAAGTTTGCAGCTGACTCAGGAGAAGTAATTGCTTCGTGATGGAGCTTTCGGGCTTCCCGGTGGCTTACTCCAGCGGCACAGCACTGATGCAGCTTGCGCTGGGGGCTTAGCGGGGTTTTTCGCTTGCTTGTTAACTAGAAATGGAGCAAGAGGCTCTTCAGGCAGAAGAAAACATACCGAGCATTTGGAGGGAATAAAACACATTTTCCCGAGTCTTCACGTCCTCAACTCGTGCAGAAGATGCTTCCCGAGTGCAGAGTGAAGCTCACCGGGATTTTCTGTTTCATTTGTTGGCTGCACAATTGGGGTTTTCTTTTCTTATTAACTGAAAATCTGCAATGCTGATAAACTGCTGTGATAGCAGATACACTCTGGTCTCCCCTAATTGCTTCTTCTACATTTATGAAGATACTTTTCGTTTATCTCTCATGAACTCTAATTAAAGCTTGCAGAGCTTTTACACACACACACCCTACTCATGAATATACATCATGTTTTAAGTGACACAAAATTGCTATCTTCTTTTCTTCGGCATTCAACAGGACTCTGCATCTGAACCACTCTGTCCTGGACCACCTGCTCAGAGGTGCAAGGGCATTTTGTGAGTGAAGGAATTGGAGAAATTGGAATTTTGGTGCTATCTGGGTACGAGCCCCATTTGCAGTATCTCCTATCTGCAGGGACCTGCCTGCAGACACCTTGGCTTCCTTTTGCGTTTTCTTTTTTAATCAGTCTTGCTTCCCCTCTGACTTAAAGAAAGGCATCTCTCTTGTTTCTCAAGTGCTATGCCCTTTAATATATACACACAGAATCGCAGCACAGTCAGGGCTGGAGATCATCCAGCCCAAGCCCCTGCTGAAGCCGGTTCTCGCACAACACGTTGCACAAAGTCACGTCCAAGTGGGTTCTGAACATCTCCAGAGAAGGAGACTGCACAGCCTCTCTGGGCAGCCCGTCCCAGCGCTTCGTCACCCTCACAGTAAAGTTCTTCCTCATATCCAGATGGAGCCTCCTGTGCTGCAGTGGGTGCCCGTTGCCCCTTATTGCACCACTGAAAAGAGCCCGGCCCTGTCCTCTTGGCACTCGCCCTTAAGAGTTGTGTAGACGTTGCTAAGATCCCCTCTCAGCCTTCTCTTCCCCAGGCTGAACAGCCCAGCTCTCGCAGCCTGTCCTCATCAGGGAGATGCTCCAGCCCCCTCATCATCCTCGTAGCCTCTACTGGACCCTCTCCAGTAGTTCCCTGTCCCTCTTGAACGAGGTAGCCCAGACCTGGACCCAGCACTCCTGATGTGACCTCACCGGGGCAGAGCAGAGGGGGAGGACCACCTCCCTCGTCATGCTGGCCACGTTCCTCCTCATGCACCCCAGGATGCCATTGGCCATCTTGGCCACAAGGGCACATTGCTGGCCCATGGGCAACTTGCTGTCCACCAGCACTCCCAGGTCCTTCCCTACAGAGCTGCCTCCCAGCAGGTCAGCTGTCCCTCCCCAGGGGAAGGACCTTACGCTTACTTTGGTTGAACTTCATGAGGTTCCTCTGCGCCCAACTCTCCAGCCTGCCCAGGTCTCACTGAATGGCAGCGCAGCATATAGATATATATACGTGTGTGTGCGCGTGCAGCATGCATGTATGTATTTATCTCTCTGAAGCACAGTGCCCACTTGCTGCTATACAACATCCAACTTGGACCTCTCCACTGGTATGACCATTCTCTCTTGCTGACCTCCACACCGTAATGAAAACATAAAAGTCAGCACTAATTTATAAGCAATTAAATGAACAACAGACCCGTTCAGAATCTCAGTCCTGCACCCTTTAAACGTGAGGTTATGCTCTCCTGCTTATACACGTGAATTTTTTATTTTTTTTTTGAGTCATCTGCTATTGCAGGATTGCAAATATTGAAAACATTTCTGAGCTTTCAACCACAATATCAAACCTAACTCAGAATAATGAGCATTTTCCAGTACCAAAGGAGAGCAAAGCAAGAAAGAGGGAGAATGAAATCAGAACGAAGACAATGCCGCCGTGCTGAACCAGCTTGTACCCAATGCATTACCACCAGCTCTAGTCTTACAGGACTTGGGTGGGAGCAAATGTAATGTTGTTTTCCAGCCCTGTTACTTAGTGATATAAATATTTTGTTGCAGCAATGCTAGGCAAGAGAATCCACCCTTTGCATGGCCCCAGCTCAGCTCCGTCCCCCGCTATGACAGAGTTTTCTATCCCCTCCTAAGTCCTGCCTCATTTCCAGAAGCAGACGTTTAAGCTGACCCCCCCGGCTACCCCCACGCCCAGCCCCGCAGGACAGCCCCGGTCTCCTCCCTGCCTTGGAAACTGCTTCTTCCCACTGCTCCCAGCACATCGGCGGCGGCGGAGCAAAGCACACCAAGAACTGCAGCAAGGAGCAAACTGAGACACGGCATGGCGAGGAGGGACGGCAGGAGCCTCAGCAACACCAAGCATCCGCGCGCGAGGAACCAGCTGAATTTAGATTCTCTTCATGACGCAGACGGTCACGGTTTGTACGGATAAGGATTTAACATACTTAAGATGTCTTTTTCTTTCCAGACCCAGGGGAGGAGGGGCGTAGAGCTGGCCAGGGTACAGCTGTAGCTGAATGACCACCGTGACCCTCAGATGGCAACCCTGCCAAGCTGGAACATTGAAAAACGTACAGCAACAACTCCTCGTAGCCGGCATCCCAGCACCAGGCTGAACACCCGCGCTGGTGGCAGATGGAGGCAAACGCCGGACAAGGCTGGCCCTCCCGCGCCAGCCGAACGCCGAGACCCCCATCGGTGGCAGGGGGTCACGCCGCTGTGGGACGTGGGGTGAAGGATGGACGGGTCAAGACGTGGAATTACAAGAAGTACAGGCTAAAGCAGACCCTGAATCCGCCACGGCCACCTTGCCTGAAATGTAAGATCAGCATGGATGTGCTGCAAGGCAAATTTTCCAGATTTAAAGATCTGGAAATAAATTGAATTTAAATACACAGAGAAAAGCTATCTTCAAATCTGGATTAGCTTTTCCTTCACTGGCAGTACACACCTGAGACAGACCGGTTTGAACCACAAAGGGCTTTTGGCCCCTTCAGTCTTGCATCAGAGGTTGCGCCAACTCCATCTTCTCCTCCATTTACGCGCAGTAAATTTTCTCTGTCACTTAACGCAATGCTAAGTGGCATCAGGCATTTCAGAAAGCCTCTCCTTTACACTACAAATGAAGGACAGAGAACCTCAACCTCCACACCACCACCACCACCACCCCTCGTATGAATCAGTAAATTACAGGTGGCTGAAACCAGGTGGTGAGTAATCAGCGAGCCCAAGGCAGAACATCGACGAGGATCACAGCTCCTACCAAAACCCACCGCTTGTGGGTGACTAACGATGCACAGAGCTGTGCCGGCACAGACAGCGACACGCACGTTACAGCACACCTATTTTAAGGGTATCTTTGATCTGCCCTCATTATAGAACGCATCATTCTCCAACCAGACTGAGCTACCAGAGGCAGTCCACAAATCAATTCCTCCTCTCCCCGACCATGAAGAGAGGCAGCGGGTTGTCAGCTACACGTTTAGGGACGGGCGCTGCAAACCGGGCTCCTGTTAGCACACGCTAATGATGTCATTAGACACAACACAGCCCTTGACGAAGTTGGCTAGGTTCAGTGTTTTATCTTCTCATCCTTCAAGAGAAATGAGAGCCTTTTGTGCTCCCTTTCAGACTAGACTTAGAGGGATCATTAGAAGATGTGCTGCTGGCTTGGAAGTGGCTAAAAAGATTTCTTCTTATGGAAATGGGATGGCAAGATTCAAAAAAATACAATGTGTGGAGCAGCAAGTTTTTTTTTCAGGCTTTCCCCTAAACACATCCTGATTTTAACTGAAGCTTTTTTCCAAGCCAAACCAGCTTACGAGATGCGAATGCTGACACACATGAACGCCAATTTACAAACGCATTTTGATAACATTCCGTGACAGAGACTTAGCATTGTATCTACTCCTGCATCCTCCAAAACAAATCAGTGTGGCGAGGATGCTTTCAGAAGTCGAACAATGTAAGTTTATTGAAACAAACAGCAAATCCTCCCTTCCCTTTTCTTCCTGTTGATACTAATATGACCCACTCGCGTGAAAATAAAGGTCCTGGGGTTTGGTTACCGAAGCTCAGTCTGCTAGAAGTCTGAAGAGCAGATGGTGCTAAGTGTTTAACTAGCAAGCAAAATATTGCAACAACATGGTCAGTTTTGTACAACAGACCTCCATCGAAAATAAGAATTATTTTTAAAGGCCAGTTGATGAAATAGCACCATTTTGCTACTAGTTCTGCAGCTATTCTCACAGCTGTCTCAGCAACAGCCTGACTGGGAAAGACAACAGAGTACCGAAAGAAAGATTATCAGGTAAAAGAGCTCAAGAAATTAATATTTATTTCTAGGTGAGCAAAGAAATAGAGGCTAATATAAAAAACCAAAGCTAAACAGCTGGTGGAATGTTGAATGGCTAAAAGTAAGTCATGCCAAGTGGGTTTTCCCTTTTTTCAAAAGCTGAAAGGCTCTCGCCTGAAATGATTTATTTACAGGATCCCAGTGTCAAACTTGAAGGGCTTATGGTGGTGACAACCCAAATACTCAAATATTTTCCAAAGACAAAGAGGGCAAAATCCTCTAACCAAACTGGTACCAACTTCCAGCAATATCTACAGACCTGCCTTTGTAGACACTTGCTAAAGGTTTGTTCCACTGGTTAATGAGAGCTGGAGCCGTTTTATTCAGAGTAAAGTGCTAGAACACTGGACTTTAAAGAAAAAAACCCTTCTAAACGTAAATGGAATGGTTCTTTCCCCTGTGATTTTTGGGCAACCACCATACTATTTTGTTAGCAACTTAGGCTAGAAGTACCACCAGGTTTATTTGCTGCCTTTACTTAAGAAAGAAACAAACCCCTCAGCAGGGAAGCAACTGAGTATCTCTACACCCTCACGCTCTCATGCCTAGTCAACAACTGAAATCCAATTAAACGTAAGCCAGGTGTCCCACAAGGTTACTAAGCTGATCTTGATCTTAAGTCATCCCTTGCGGTACGACTGCATCTGAAAAGTCCAGTCCAGACCAAAGGATTCTCTCAATGTCTATTCATTCCTTCTATCACACCACCTAAGGGGGTCCCGACGACAATCGCAGCACTGCTGGGAAAGAACTGCATGAAAAGCAGGTATTTCTCCCAAAGAACCTAAAACCCATTTGAAGTCAATTAAACACTTTATGGAAGTAACTAAATATACTGAACTTCCTGAAAGCTTGGCTTTTAAGGTCAGGCATCCAGAAAAATTACACGTGTTCTTTCATCTAAGAGAGAATATTACCCTGCGTAATGCTGATGCTAGTGCCTGCGTGCACCTTTCCGATTCATCTTACAAATGGCTTCAGCAAACTGCTGGGTTAGAGCTGCCGCGTATGACTCAGCCCTTAGATGTTATGTACCTTCTGCTCCACGCCAGTTAAGTCTCTCACAACAGCAATCAGAAACAGAAAGTCAAGTGAAACAAAACAAAACAAAAAGTAATTTTGGCAAAGCTGGGGGGAGATTTCAAGTTTGGAGGTATAACGGATTCACATCACGTGTGTCGCAGAAGCAATAAATCCTGCTTAGGGAAACATCTGAGGAAAAAACACTGCTAGGCTATAAAATTCCACCTCTGAGGATTATAAAACAACATGCATAGAGCAAACATCCTTTCCGAGTATAATAGGACTGTCAGAAATGATTGACAACAATGACAATCTATCATAGGCTGCCATATCCCTGCGATAACACCTTGCACGGGGCTGTCTGGCAGAAATTAAATTGTTTATTCATTCCTATACTATGTAGAGGATGGAACATGTCACACGGAATAAATGCACCTTTTCTTTCTGTCTGCTTTTATGCACCCGCATTATTTAAGTACACCTTTTAGTTCATAGAACACTATTTCAATTTCCTCTCGGATTTCTCCCCCCTTCCCGGCCGGCTCTGCAGATGATGACTTGCTAAGCACTGTTTAGAGGAACGTGATGCCTTTATACCTCCAGACTGATGTCAGGAAGCTGCTGCAAACCTGAAACAAATATGAGAAATGAGCAATCTGGATGCAAAGCTCCAACCCTCGCTCAGAGGGAGGGTGATGCTCCAGTTCCAGAGCTCTGCCAGCCCAGCAGCGAGCATGCAGGTCGGCAAGCAATCCCTCCCACAGGGTATTTTCATGATGAGGAAATCCTATCCGGGGTGTGTAAATGGATGGAGACCACTGGGGTCAAGAGATCCCCGCAGATTGTAATGACTTTCATTAAATCACTGTCTTCCCTGGGCAGAATTTGAGCTGACAGCCTATTGCTGAGAGACTCCACACAGCTTATTACCTATCCCCACATGCAGTTTAATACCGCTGACAGGGCTGACACACCAGCTTGTATCCGAAATGGTGCGGCCAGCAGGATGGGGGTGGTGACCGTCCCCCTGTGCTCGGCACTGCCGAGGCTGCACCGCAAATGCCAGGTTCAGGTTTTGGCCCCTTGCAGCAGGAGGGACGTTGGGTGCTGGAGCGTGTCCAGCGCCGGGCAGCGGGGCGGGGGCCGGGGCTGGGGCACACGGCTGGGGGGGGGTGGCTGGAGGGGTTCAGCGTG
>JAVJGI010000040.1:110235290-110270097 GCA_035590275.1 Ibycter americanus
GCTCAGGTTGGATATTGGGAAAAATGTCCTCACCGAAAGGGCTGCCAAGCACTGGAACAGGCTGCCCAGGGAGCTGGTGGGGTCACCACCTCTGGGGCTGTTTGAAAGATGTGGCGCTTAGTGACATGGTTTAGTGGTGGGCTTGGCAGTGCTGGGTTAATGGTTGGACTTGATGATCTTACAGGTCTTTTCCAAGCTAGTCAGTTCTGTGACTCTGTCATTCTCCATCAGCACCCACCTCTTGGCCAGCCCTCGGCACAGGTCCCAGCACCATGCTCACACCCATCCTGCCAATGCTACTTCAGTTGACATCACTGACATTTCCGTAAGCAGGAGTGCAAAATACACGAGGTAATGCCCCATTCTCCATGGAGAAAGCCCTATCGCATATGGGATTTTTTTCCTTCCCATTCAACAGCTGTTTCTCTATTCTGTGTTTGCCAACAAGTGACCTCCAGCACGGCAAATTTCTCCTATAAAGCCACAGTCACTATTGTCACAGTTGCTTGTACACCACTACTGCAAAAACTGAGGCATGAAAATCAGTGAAAAGTAAATTGACAAAACAGATGGGGAAAAGAGGTTCTTCCAAGAAGCCAAGGGAGAAATAAATATGGTCTAACGAAGGGACGGGGCTGACACTCAGGAGCATGCAGTCCACATTCTGACTATCAGAAAATCCAGCTGTGAAACTCTAAACAAACTCCCCAGTGCCTCTGTGCTGGGGTCCCTCTTCTCCACGCTGACAGGCATCCGTGTTAGTTTGTCCTCTCCGTGATACATTGCTGAGAGCGGGGACCTGCACCTTCACAGGCAGATGCACTTGGTCCCCAAGGCAGCCTGGTCTAACAATGTTCACAGCATTTTCCAAAGCGGAAAACTATGTTTGACTGGTTTCATGATTCATCTTAAGTCAGAAAAAAATGACTCAGGATCAAAGTTAGATCCGTGGTGGATCCGAAGCCTTTTCTTTGGCCACATCTCCTGGCCCGCTGGTGTCCTGGCAGAGTTATGAAAATTTGTCCAATTTCTCTCCACACCAGAAAGGCAGTCAGTGTGAGACATCATCCCCACAGGCTGTGTTTTCAAAGCAGATTAATAGTGTCAGAGAAGTGAGAAATGCCCATTAACTGTCCCCTTTGATCACTCACTTCTGGGGGGTTAGCAGTCCACCTAATTTCTACCCAAAATTCCAAGCCAGATGTTCTCTCCTCAGACTATCTACCAGCTAAAATCGGGTCCACACCAAGAGAGGAGGAAAGGGAGCAAAAGAGCCAAGCACTGGATTTCAGCTTATCTTTGTACAGAGCCTTGCACAATCATTCTTAGAGCTGCAGGGCTCCATTTTCCCGTAAAAAACACTAGCTGGGAAGAAATGAGATCAGGTGAGGAAAAGGAAATAATTGCATTGGTAATATTTTTTCCTCCTGTGTAATTAGAGCCATAGGGCACTCTGCAGTCAGGGTTAGCACGTACTTTATATGCACACACTGGCAATGATACTCCTCTTCAGGTAGCTTGCTGCCAGCCTCATGTTTCTTTCATTCCTCAGAGCATTTATTTTATTGGGGTTTTTTTTGTACTTGACGTTGTGACCTGTTTAGTTCCATCCTTTTGCTTACCACTCACCGCTTCCCACCTTGTCACCCTTCCAACCTGAAAATCCCAGGCAAAGAAGCTGCCCTGTCCTTTCTGGCAAGAGATGTGGGCGCATCACAAGGATGCAGGAGCACGTGACATTTCCCCATTGCTATTAGCATTTCCTTAATCAGTCACTCTATCACAGGCACCACTTAATATGCATTCAGGACAGCTGATAAGCAGTAAAGCAATGCTCAGGTGCTAAAAAAACGTATTCTTGCACAAGGGGATTATCAATAGGTACCTTTTTGCTGCACCTTTATTTTAAACTGCAACATGCAGATGCCAGTAAACATCTGCCTACCCTCATGCCTGACTCCCTAAAGGTATTCCTACCTGCAGCACAGGTCATGGGAGGAAATCCAAATGCACAATCCAACTCTCCACATTCCCCGTGACATTGCAGCAGCATTCCATCCATTGGTTTGGAGTAAATGGAGGTGGCTTTTCTAAAGACGTACCGAAGTGGCATGAGCACCACAGCCATAGAAATGAAATCCTGAGCCCAGCAATAATGGTTTTCTCACTGTGCACTCCACAGCCCCCCAAGCCTGCACTGACTCCCCGTGCAAAAATATCCAACGTTAAAATACATACATCACTAACAGCAGGGATTCCCAAACCATGCCTCGCGTGCAACAAGATCCCACTACCCAAAGTAATGGGGACCAAAGGCTCTGAAGGCGAGCAAAGCAGGTGAGACAACCACCAGACTCCACATGGCAGAATATGAGACTAAAACACGAAAACACGTAGCTTTCCCTGGTTCCATTCTCCATCCAGGCACCTGTGAAATGCCGGCAGCACGGCACGGCCCCCGGCACCGGGGACCCGTTGGCTGACCGAGTGCGGGGTACCAGCAGTAGCACCGGCACGGCAAGACTCGCGCCGGCAGCGCCGGCTCAGCAGGGACAGCCATCAGGAAAAGCCCCGAAGAAGATTATTTTGCTAACCCTTACAGGAATAATTTCCTCCTCTCTTATTTGCGTGTTTGGCTTCTAACAAGAGGCAACGGGCACAAGCTGCAATAGGGGAAGTGCCAATAAGATGCTGAGGAAAACAAAAAATCCCCCATGAGAGCGGTCCAAGCGCAGAGCCCGGGCGGTGCGCCGCCCCTGCAGGGCTGGGGGGTGCTCAGGACAGTCTCAGACCTGCTCCATCAGATTTTAGGGCTTCCCGGAGGAGAAGGGAGAGGAGACACCCCCCACCACCCCACCCCACCCGTTTTCAAAACAACCCTCTGATACAAGCTGCCGTTTTCCATCCAGGCTTTACAAATAAAGACCAAAAGGGAATATCAGAAAATATCAAAAAAATAAATATCCTGAATATTTCAAAGGGGTTTTTTTTTATAGGATGAAGGAAGCACACTGTAACACAGCAAACCTACAGAGGGAGAGATTTTGTGTCAAAGCACCAAAGGCACAAAGAAACATCTGCACATCGTTTCATGACTTTTAACTGGCATTTTAGAGCATGGCTAAAGCAACAGCTCACTTATGTGTCTGGCACTTCTAAAACTGGCATTCAGCACAGATGCTTAGTGGCAATACAATTTTCTTTTGCTAGGGCTGACGCTGGATTCCCATCAACGGGTATATCGCTGCATTTTTTTCTTGAAACTCCAGAGCGATTTTCCACCCAGGCCATCACAAGCTGCACACCCGGCGCGCCGCGATGTCCTGCCCACAGCTGCAGGTTTCGGAAGCCAAAGTCAGTTTTAAACAAGTGTCAGGGACTAATGCTTTCCACTGCTAAAACCGCCAATAAAAATGACATACCGCCTCCGGATCTGTGCAATGAGCCTTGTGTCCTAGCAGATGGGAGTTTATCGATTTCCTACCTGTGCATCCATTAGGAGGTGCCTCATCAGCATCATGGCATTTTTCAGAGATTCCTTCTCGCTGGGCAGAAAGGCATCTTCCTCTTCGTCCAGCGTTTTTGACTTGTTGATGATAAAATGGGAGATCTGGTCATTCAGGGAATGCAGCGACTCCACAGCTGCAGAGACAGAGAGGGAAAGCAAAATGGGCATGAAACCACGCTGGAGGGAGATGACACCCTTTGCTCAGTTTGAGATGAGCTATGGAGTGCAATCTGCTTTCGAAAAGCGTAGCTGGAAACTGGTCCCCATTACCTCCCTTGGCCTCTCTGCTGAGACCACCAGCAAAGGCATGATGAAGACTAGTGACCACCGTGAAGTCATATATCGATGGAGAACTGCAGCAACAGCAACGAGGCGATGTGGACTAAATTAACACCGTAGTGCTCATTTTTGATTACTTCCAGGTATCAACTAGATTCAGTTAAAATCTAAACACTGCAGCCTCACCGCTCCCCCAGTCAATCCACAGCCAGTCAATTTTCCCCATGTGATTAGGTTTTGCAGCACCAAAATTGTATTTTCAATAGGAAATGCACGCCGCAATGGACATGAGGGTTACAAAAGTACTGAGCTATTGCTACAAGGATCGATGACGGTAAATAACTAATAGATATACATGCATCTACAGGTAACTCATCTAAGGTTGAAGGTTACATCCCAGCAGTAGCTAGGGCAATGTACGGATGGAAACAAGATGCGCTGAAACACTGTGAAAGAGAAGAACAGTCGGTTACAAATAGGACTTTTCATAAATTTGTCCCGCATTAGCATTCATAAAATTCAGTTGGAACTGAAGATCCTTTCTGTTAAGAAGCAAGCCATAAGCCTTATCCCCCCTCCCAGGATCTGGCAAATCTAAACAGCAGTACCGTGTAGCTGTGAAGAAAGCAAATTGCCCAAGGTCAAACAACAGGTCATCGCTAGACAAAATTCGTCTCCTGACTCCCAGCCCAGAGACCTGCTCCCTACGATGTGCTGGGACCCAGAACGTCAGACAACATGAAGGGCAGAAGCTGGAAAAATTGGCTTTTTATTAGCTACAGTAGGAGAGCACAAGACCAATAGCTAAAATATTGCTCATTTTTTTTCTTCAAGATTGTCAGCATTTGAAACGCTGTTAATCTTTTAAATTCTCCTTCATAAGGTCAAACCCCAGGTATTATATGTGGGATGCTGCCCCCAGTCACGCACACCAGAAATCAGAACCCCCACGGCTCTCACAAGCCCCCTCAGCAATGTCACACACTTTATGATGCTGCAATTTATACAGGCTGCAATACAGCAACTCATGGCAAAATTTATTTCTGCCCAACGAACAGTGTTGCGTTTCTGCAGCTTTGAAAAGTCTGCAACGCAATTTGCTGTGAAACCAGCACAAGTTTGGAGTTTCCATTTTCACTGTATTGAATGTACTCATTAAATAAATGAGGCTCAAATAATTTTGCAGCCTCTTTTCTTTCTGCCGGTGGTTCACGCAGTGAAACCCTTTGATGGGCTTGCAGCTCGGAGTAACACATCACTGCCACGCACCGACCCGTGCGTCAGCGGTATATATGGCAAACCCTGATTGCTCAGGCTGTTCATGAACAAGGCAATGTGTTATTTAGGACCCTCTGACAAACCGATTTTAAGAACACCAGGCAATTGAAATATACTCAACCTAGTTCCGTCCAAAGAAAATCTCACCACAAAATCCAAAGTAGAAAAGATTAGCCAGATACTCATTAAGGTGCAGGTCTTACCCAGACGAAAGATCCACAACAAACAGCCGGTGTGTCTCCAAAATGCAGGAATGAAAGAACAGAATCCTCCTCACTGAGGCTGTTTATTTTTTTTTATTTAAAAAAACAAAAAGGAAAAAAAGCCCAAAGCAAATCTGTGCCTTACAAAGCCTTGTGGAGAGCCTGAGGGGACCCCCCAGACTCGGGGTGCTCATACACCTCACCGCTAATAGAAAAGGTATTTGAGGCTCACGAGGATGGATGGGTCAGTTTTAACTCATACCATAAATCATATTGAAGATAAGGGCTTTGGAACAACTAACTGAACCAGTTCCAGCTTCCACCAGGGTGCAGCCGCGGGGGCTCGGGAGGTCAGGGGGCCATGCCGGCGCACCGCGCTCGCTGGGAGAGCAGCGATGCTGCAGCCTGCACGGCAGGGCTGCCGCCCGGCTCCTTTGCCTGAGCCACTCGAATGCCGAGATTTTGGCTTTTGCAAATCATTCCACTGAGCGAAACGGAGGCTCGCTCCCTCCGTATCAAAGCACCTGAGTCCTGCGCCCTTGGCACCTTCACGGTACAGCAAATCGGCACTGTGACAAGCCTTTGCCGGGTGCTCAGCATACTAAGCTGGTTGCGCACGTTCCTCCCGCGATGAAGTCTCCAGTAATACGCAACCACTTTTTTGGGGAACTTTTTCCAGCATGACAGTTTCTCTCTGCACAGCCCAGTTTATCATATTGATTATGCGCAATGCGGGGGGCCACCTTCCATAGCGCTCGGTCCTGGTCCTTGCCAGAAAGAGATGGGAGATGCACCTCCTGCCGCCGCCCTCTGCACCGCGGCCATCGCAGCCACGTGCCTCACGGCTGCATCTGCTTCCCACACTCTCCCCCCCCTAATTACAAATATATTTCTTCATCAGGCCGGCTCTGCCTGCCGAGGCATGCCCCGTGGGCAGAGGGGGAGGCAGAAGGGGATTTGGGGGTGGCCACGTGTTGCAAACAAGCGCGTACAACTGCAACGCGGGCGTGCAAATTGTTCAGGGAGGTCAGCGCGTTGCCCATTGATTTCTGGTCCCGTCCTACATGTATTTCGACAACGCGCATGTCCTGCAGCAATGCCAGGGACAACGTCTTTAGTTTTCTGCCCACAGTCCCCTGGAAAGTCTCTGTATCTATTTCCCATACTCAGCCATCTAAAAGCTTAAGCACTTTCTCTTTTCCGAGGCCCATTACTATGGCTTTGTTCACCCCATTATAAAAAAGGATCTGTCAGCATTTCGATTATAAATCTCTGCAAGCCAGGCAGAAGGATTCATTCCAGCAGTGTGGTACTGATGTGATTTTTTTTTTTTTTTTTCCTAATGAAATGGAAGTGAGGAACTAAAAACCATGCAGAGCTTTTGCCTTCCTAGAGAAATTTTATTTCTTGAAAGGAAGAATATCAGAGTTCAGCATCCCTCCATTTGCAAGCAAACAAGGATTTCTCCAGCATCGTCTCACTTTCCAAACACAGTTTCACCAAAAATTTGATGGCCCACAAGCAAAAGCTTACATCTGTCTTGGCTACATAATACTTTTACCAAAGGGTGAGACTTACGTAGATGACACACTATTGTACATCACAACCCAGGCCAGCATCGTGCTTGTAAACCAAACACCCTTCTCGCGGGTCACGCACACAAAGCCGGCGCTATCCCAGTGATGCTCCACTGCGGACACCGGCCTTTGGGAAGCGGCATGGAAAACCACATGGAGCTAAGTTTTTCCAAGTCACCATGAAGCAAACGCTTGACAGTCACGTGTCCTCACGTCAGCCAGCACTGAAAAGCCGCAGGGAGCTGTAGGTTTCTCACGCAGGACGGCGGCAGGTACGCAGCTGCACCAGGGAGCAGCGGGACTGATCTGCCTACCGCTCCTCGGCTGCACTAGCATCTCCATCAGATGCGTCAGTCCTGAAAGCCATCTTCCCAGCGCTAACGCACCAGTATTGATTCATCCCAGCCTATCTTGACCAATGAAGAATTGAGGACGGATCATTTTTGTGTACTCTAAAGTTCTGGCTTGAGCTGTAAGCCCGCATCTGCTTCTGGCAATATGGATGTCTACCAGTTATCCTCCTCGAGCTAACGGCTTCCTTCCAGATTCACACTGACCGTGAGCAGAAACTGGTACAGGGGGTAGTCATCCCAGGCTTTATGATTTTAAAAGTAATTCCAAACAAACAAAATTGTATTATCCTAAGTTATGCTAACCTCCTTATCTGAAGCGACAGCTCTATATTCTCCGATATTTCTTCTCTCACCCTTTGCGAAGTTCAGTGTTGTTTGAGCAATATGCGGCACATTAAGCTCCGGGGGGCAAATGAGTCTCTCATTTGTAATTCTGTAGGTTTAGAGAGATGCCAGAGAAATCAGAAGAAATATTTCCCAGTAAGAATGTAGGAAAAGCAGATCAGTATTTGATTTGCACTGATTTTTAGAAGCATCTGTCATAGCGCTATGTTTAAACTCTGCTTAGCAAAACGAATCTTTTTCCATGCAGATAACAGAAACTGTATTTGAAAATAAAATCATCTGAGTCTTCCTCATGAAAGTAAAACTCACATTTCTGAACCTCTGGACTACGCACAAAGTAAAAATAAAGGAAGCCTAAAAAAACCCAAACAATTTCTGCTTTTCTGGGTGTCCTGTGTCAGTCTGCAGCGAACTGCCAAAGAGCCCTTCTCCTAAGAGAAGATATTTGATATTTCTCATGTAAATCAAGAGAACCTTCCCGCCTTGTGCCCACTAAAAATCTAAGCGACAAAATCTAAGGATAATGAGGCAAACCCTCCATCCCTGTCAACGTTAAGCCTTAAACATTCCTGCCGAGCAGCACTTCAGCTAAACCCAGCAATTCCTTTTGCAAACATGTAAGACTTATAAAAAAAAAAAAAAAAAAAAGATTATGGACCTCAGATACAAAGACAGTTATGTTCAGCTAGATCAAACGATACTTCTTGATCCCCTAAAAAAAAAAAAGGGGGGGGGGGGGGCGGGGATAAAAATAAAGACAATTTTCCCTTGCCTTATCAGTCCTCTTGGCTTCAGGTTGATAACACATCAGTAATGCTGCAAGCGAGTAAAAGTTACAGCTAAGTAAAAGTTACAGCTATCAAAGCCCCCTCAGCTTCCCAGCTTTTCCCATTCCAATTTCACCATTTCCTCACTGCAAGGAACAATTTCAAGAGGCAAAGAAACCATAACAATCCTCCATAAGTGCTTTGACATCAGCTTCGAGGAGAGAGAAAATGATGTATTTTGGAAGCGGTGCTTTTCACTGCTGCTATCAGAGACGATGTGCTGGGGGTGGGGGGGTGGTCAGGTGAGGACCATTTGCCACCCCCAGAAGCAAGAACAGGTCAACAAAAGCCGGTTTTTTTGCAGGGCGCTTCGGGGTGTGAATCACCGGAGCCTGAAGGACGTGCAGGGGAGAAGGGAAATTGCTTTCTGTCAGGGATGAGGGGAAAAAATATACTCACGCCAAAGACTACTTCAGGGAAGAGGCTGAAGCAATAAAGTTGTTGCAGGAGACCCCATTTTATACACTCCAGCTACTGCCCAGATGAGTACCAAATAAAATAAACCATAGATAATATATCCTGAGATCTACTGACAAAAGCCAGCAGAGTCTAAAATTAATTCTCGCTAGCAGGAGTGACTAAATGAAAGAGGATGGACGCTATCATGTTTTTATCAGGGGACACGGTATAAGGATTCCTGGGCTCCTCTGCTGACTCTGCTGCAAAAAGTTAGGGAAGACGTTGAGGTCGGACTTCTCTGTTCAGCAGTCAGCACTTGCCACGGCGACTGGAGATATGCTGCTGTGAAGAGAAAAGCCAAAAAGCCACCCTGTGTGCACAGATCCTTTGAAAATCCATCCCAGCGGAGCACGGAGCGGTCTTCAGAGCTAGGTGCTGCCAGGGAAACCTCGCCTGCTAATGAGCCTTTCTGACTGTCCGGCAAAAGGCAACGATGCGTGGGGGCCAATTGTGCAATTCATTATCCCTTAATATTCCCAAACAGCTTCTCAAATACCATCTACGGGGAGATAAAAAAGAAAAATACTCAAAGCACTTCAGGCCTTTCCTCTAGGAGCTCTCCTGGCTCCACCCGCAGCATCCCACCAGCCAGCCACAGGTTTCCGTAACCCGCGGGGCTGCCGAAGCACCCGGCTGCCTTTCGGCACAGGATTGCAGCATCGCCCACGTTACGAGTCCCAGCTGACACCTCCCTTTGAAGAGTAGTTAGAACTGATTTGCTCACAGGATTCGACTACATTTCTTCAATACTTTTTTTATAATCAAACAATAACCTTCTGTGCGACTTCAGTCCCAGGAATAACGATCCCGCTCGCAACGAGGATGCTCTCCAAACACACTTCCCACCAAAGCTGTAAGGGGAAAATGCAGGCTGTTGCTGCTCTGAGGTTTCATTTCCCCAGCCGTCTGGCCACAACCCTTGTGAGATGCTCTCAGCCATGAGCCAGCTGATACCAACACACGTTCCTGAGACCACCGAGCACAAGGCTTCCCCTTCTGATGCCTGGGCAACCCCCAGATTTGGGGCATTAAAGGCATGGAGAGACCGCCTGCATGCGGATGAGCAGTGGGTTTTCTCCTTCCTCTAAATCACAACCGATCCCAAATACTCGCTCCTCACCCCAGCAATGACTGCTTCTCGCTGCACAGGTTTGGAGAGAAATTAAGAGTGTTCTTATGAAAGTTCCAGATCCTGACTTTGGGACCAACATACAGCCAGCCCTGTGGGTATAAGCTCAGAAATTGGAGGCAGCTGGGGGTTATGGCATGTAGACACATACAATGCATAAAAGACGATGTTTGTAGAGCTAAATTGTAAATAATGCCAGTCTTATTTATATTACTGAGGTTGGCTGATGGCTGTTCTGCCGGGTCAAAAAAAAAAAAAAAAGGACATGCAAGACCTCCACCGGTTCATTTCTACCTGATGGATGATTCTGATTAGGAAGCCTTTTCCACTGTAGCATTTGCTAATTGCATTTGGACACATCAATTAATTTATTCACTTAGCCGTCGAAGAAATCTCCCTTTGTAAAAGCCAGGCTGATGAAAATCATTCCCCCCCTCTCTCATACCGGTACCACCCCGCTTCATCACCTCTCACTTCCATCGAGACGAGAAGCTGATGGGGCAGGCTGCGAAGCCCGCAGCCGTCGGGATCAGCAGGCAGCAGCTCTGCCTGAGCAAACCCAGCCCCTTTGCCTTCTCCCAAGCCGTCCCGCATCTTTGCAGCTGGAAAACACACCTTGCAGCAGCTGCCCCATCCGTTCGCTTGTTTGCACGACACAACCTTACACCCGTACCTGCCTGCAGAACCACTGGGGACATCTAGATCTGAAACACTCCGTAAATATTTTCTCCTGATACCGGTCAGAAGAGACCCACAGCTTTTTCTTTCCTTTGTGGTCTTTAACTTGTTTAAAAGGAGGCATTCAATGAGCCCCCTCGCAGGAATAATTTACCACGCCATTAACCGAAGAAAAAATATCTGGTGTCTGCATTAGGGACTCAATCACCTTTCAGAGAAACACTGCGAAGAACTCATTACAGTAATTACTAACGAGCTGGCCTCTTTGAGCTGTAAATGTTTTGTGTGTAACTGGCAAAGAGCTGCATTCAGAGCTTCCCAGATGCAAGAGAAAGCCATCAGACCAATAAATGGCCCTACAGTTCCAGAGGAAAACATGCTCTGAAATGAAGCTGGTCATTTTTTCAGCTTATTAGTTTCTCCTTATAAATCTGGCCTTTTGAGAAGTGAAAAATGACATCAAGAAGTGGAGCTCTGCGGAGCCGTGGCAGCTCTTTAATTATTAAAGTTTTTCATTGACACCTTTTTTTTTTTTTTTTTTGTAATGGTGCAGAAGCTTCTTTCGAAGTTGGATTTTTAACTGTTTCAGTTAAAATGCCAATTGAAAAACTGTCCTCAAAAACACGGATATATTTCGAAGCCAGCAACACAGAAACCGATTTTTTGATTTCTCGTTATACTCCCCCTCCATCGGGAAGCAGACAGTAGGAAAAGGATGGGAGTTTCAGAACCCTGCTGCAAGGACAGATGTCCAGATTCTCCTTGGAGAAACCACCTGTTGCTCAAAAAATCCAGAGATTATGTATCCAAGACAGACCTGTGGTGAGCAGGGAAAGAAGAGCTGCTGTACTTTGCGGTGACTTTCTGGGGGTTTATCAGCCCTTTGGAAAGGGTTTTTCTCCTTTGCCCCAGTTTCTCCACCTCAATCCTAGCGAACACCTCACAGTAGCACGCTGAAGTTAATGAGAGTTTGGCCAAAACCGTAAAAATTGAAAGGCTCAGCGTTTACTCCAGCTAAAGCGCTGCCAGGGGTCATTTAGAAAATAACCAACATGCTTCTCTTTGGGTAACAGTCTTACTGCAGCTACAAGAATATCGGCGAGCCGAAGGAGTGATCCCATGCCTAAAAGCTTGCCTATTCCCCCCAGATGTATTAATTAGAGTAATAAATCATGTTACCACTCACCCTACAAGAAAAAAACCCAACGAAAATAAATTCCTCTGCCATGCTTACGCTTACGATGGAGAGACCGAGTCAGAGCACAGAATAAAGCAGCCAGCGATGGGGTCCTGCTGCTTTCGGTAGTGCTCTGAGCCAAAAGAGCCCACGACTCCTCCAGCAGCCTGGACCCTGACCTTTATGGCTGGGCTAGTGTTGTTTACAGAAATATTTGAGATGCTTAATGCCCCAGAGAGCTACAAACTGCCAGGCCAAGACCAACACCAAACTTTGAGAAATACAGAAGGCACGACGCCAAACCAGTAAATCTAACCTTGACAAGAGCAACTATTTAAATTTGCCAAGAACCAAAACACCTTTTCCAAAGACGGACAAAGGCATGGTGGCACCTGGTTCTACAGCTGTTACTTTCTTGTTTCTATTGGGCAACCATTTATTTGTCGCCTCTTTAGCTAATTGTGCAATTATTTTATTTCATAAACAATAGCTCCTTTATTTAGACCAAAAGGAAGTGACCAACAGCAGTGATGTATGCCAACACGAAGACGTCATGGGCCAGATATCCAGCTGCTAACAGCTGCCTTCAGAGGAGTGATGCCCAGCTGTGCCTGCATCCAGGCAGCGGCACGACGCTGCTGGGGTTTGGATGGGGTACGGGAGGACTGGTTCCTACTTTGCCCAAAATTGGCTCCAGGATCTTGGATGGGTCACCTAAACCCTCAGCGCCTCGGATTCCCATCTGTAAATACAGGTTCTGTGGCCCACGGAAACATTATAAACTACAAGGGCGAGATGCTACCGCTGGCGAGGGACTCGTTTGGCCTTTCCCTACTATTCAACTACAAATTAGGAATTGTTCTGGTTTCGCAAGCAGCTCCTGGTGCAGCCAGGCTGCTCCATCTCCTCAATGTCAAAGGTGGAAGAAAACACCTCCTGAAGGGAACTGAACAAATCACAGGCTTTTCTGGGGTTTGAATGAACTGAAATGATTAGAAGACCACTGAGTTTGATTTGTTTCCCACCAAACACCTGGAAGAGAGCAAAGCATTGTTATGGGTTGTTCTGAGTCTTGAGAGACTAATTAATATTGTCTTGCCAATCTGCTGGGGTCGCAATAATCAGAGAGGGTCACCAGAAATCCTGAAACTGGCTTAAAAAACAAGATGTAAAAATTAAACAAACCAGGTTTATTCACATCAGGTCTTGAGATCTTTGTTTCGCCCTTAAGATTGCACTTCCCTTAACCAGAAATGTTAGGAACTTCCAAAAACCCCCAAAAATAAACCAAACCACCAACAGATTTGTCACATAAGAAAAATGTCAACTATTATGAGACCTGCAATAAAGTCATGAAAACTAGCAAGCTGCAAGTCTCTCCTTGGACGTGTCTGTATTTGCTGTTTGTAGCAGAAAGAAGGGATGGAGGATACTGTTAAAGCAAGTACTTAAATTTCCTTGGGAGCTGTTTCCTTGAGCAGCTCTGCTGCTTAAAACCGTAGATGCAACACTAACAAAACACTGGGCTTAGCAGCTCCAGGTTAACAAGCCCCCATATTGGCAGAGCATTATAAAAAGCTAAAATTCAAACACTGGAAGCATCCAGGTTGATAAACCTCTGCTGAGTACAGCGGATCAGAGGGTCAAGTTTTATCAAGCACTCGCATAAGACCAGCTGTCTGGGCGAGCCTGGGAGGGGGTTTGGTTCCCTCTGCAGATAAAGGTGACACGGAGGACCACACCAGATGCTACATCTGCACTGATACTGCCAGCGGAGCCACACGCTGTCAATTCCTGCCTCTTAATTGTTTTACTGCTGCATTTCCTTCTCATCCAAGGACCATTAATCCGTGATGTGCAGCAGTAGCATTACCTCATTTTGCAGACGGAGAAATCCAGAGCTTTTGTTATTCATTTAAACTATTCAGCTCATGGGAGAATGTCATCTGCGGATGTACAATGCCGTGGATATTTTGGCTTACTTGTAATAGACACAATTTTGACATTACTGTGCCAATTACTGCCCAGTTCTGGCTTGCACCATTACATCCAGTATCACCAACCCTGGTTTTGTGGAATAAAAATAAGCATCTAAAAATATCTTCATTCGATTGAAGTTAAAATGAGACTGTATTCAGCATTTAATAACCCTGACACGATTATATCTTTGGAGCAAAAGCTTCACATTCAAGACGCTTCTTCAGCGTGTCATTTAGTTTTATGGGCACAGAACTGAATAAACTCCTCCTAAAATAAAGCAGATTTTTCAGACCAGTATTTAAACTTGTTATTTCTGTTAACTAGGTCTATAAAATGCAGAAAAAGAGTATTCTTTGTAAAGAGTATTATCCTGTGATCAACTATGTCTGTATTCACAGCTTCAGACCTAGCTTTCCCCACAAGTAAGAACAAGTAAGTCAAGAAGTAGTTTTAGAAAAATCTTTCATGTTCCTATTTCTTCAGTATAACAGTGCACCGGCCTTTTTCCCAAGCAGTCAGAAAATAGGACTTCATCATCTTTACAAATAATAAATTTCATTGTCTTTTAAGATAATTTATTATTTTTAAATAATAAACGGGAAATACAAACTGCAGGGAAGGAAACCGCTCTTTCCACACTCCTTTGCAACAAGTACCATGACGCAAGTTCACGGGAGGCTCACGCTTCACAGCAACGGAAAGGCACTCAAAGCTCCCGCGTACTGCGGAGTGGGTGAGGGATGCCTCTGGAGCCGCTGCCCAGATCAACAGGCAGATCGCTATGCCTTTCCTCATCTTACTCAACAAGGAATTTTGGAATAGCTCCTGACACGGTCAGAGGTAAAAAGGGATGGCAGGAAACGCGTCAAACTGTTCTTGGGGTTTTTTTCCACTGGATGCCCCCCCCTGATTTTCAAAAGCATGTCAGTTGTGAGGTTTTGTTTAGAAAACGTGCAAGCCTCGATGATGTTTAAGCATATCCTCCTCTTGTGTTCGTGATGGCGTTTTAATGGCGTTTTAATGGCATTTAGGGGGCACTTCCCATTTCTTTTCAGTGATGCTGTTTTCATTCTTCCTCAGCACAATCATTCCCAGCAAAATAGAACAAGTAAGGCATTCAATACTAATCACATAGTATTCAGATGTTTTTCTCACTTGGAGTTATTTATTTTTTTTTTATTACGTTTTCTAGATGCTCCTGCTAAGATGCTTTTAGCTCTATTGCAGTCTGGGCTTTTCAGTAGGGAGGGAGCATCTCATAATTTTTTTTCATGTAAGATGAAGTGCATTTTTCTTGTTGATGACCAGGGGGAAAAGAATTTGTTTCTAAATTTCCCTAACTGCAGAAAACAATGCCTTCTTTGTTTTCACTTCCCTAGGTTTTGTGATTTAGCTTTGAACCTTGACTTCACGGCCGACCTCACATTTTAGATCTAAATTACTCACACTGCATTTGTAAACATTCACTGGTGGCATTTATTTCATCCGGAAAGAAATAAATATCCCTGTAGACGGGGATAACATATATTGCATTAACCTCCCTTCCTCACTTCCATCTGCAGCCTTTGTGGCAAGACTGTTTGGCAAGGCGATGAAATTCAACTTTAATAAAGGGCAAGTGGAGTAACTGTCCCCAGTATGAAACTGGGGGAGCAGCACTGTGCAGTTCTGAGGCTGGGGTTTCCCTGCACCGAGGCCGACGAGGAGCTGGGACTGCAGCCAGGCGCTCGCGGAGGGGAGATGACTGCGACGTCCCAGCGGCGCGCGGGGCAGGTCAAAGCAGAGCAGCAGCAGAGCAGCAGAGAAATGCAAACGCCTTCCTCTCCTCCGTAACACAGAATATTGGGTAAATAGAAAAGGGTTTGATTAAAACGTTCAAAAGCCCTGAAGTGACTCAGAGACTCATTTCATTTGCAATCACACCCACGGTTCTTTGACTCCTGAGTCTTGGAGCGACGGTGGCATTCTGGCATCCCACTCGCGTTTGGGGATGGAGCTTCAACGCTTCTGAAGGTGCAGGTCCAGGAGGGCAGTGACTCTGGGTGCCCAGCCCTCGGTGGGTGGGAGATGCCCCAGAACGAGCCCCCTTTACTTGCTGCCACGACCACTGTGCCCTGAGAGCCCCTCCACCCTGCTGAACCCCTGCAGCTGATCCCCACATCCCACAGCCTCACTGTTTGGATGCCAAGCAGCTCTAGCTCCAGCCGCCTTTCCCTGCATGACAGTCTCTTCCAGCTGGCAGTGAGGATGACTTAGGGTTTCGGAGTGTCTTTCATCTTCCTAAGGCTCCCAAACATGCTTAAACAGCAGCATTAACATTAAACGTTAATTCACCCTGTTAATAACCCGGCCCACCACTGTGCTCTCTCCTGGCAGCTGCCTAAGGGAACAGCCATTCTCTTCGCCGCAAAGCATTTTGACGGATGAAGGGAAAGCATTTCATTTTGACACTTGACTGACAGAAAGTGTCCCAGTTAATTATGACCAAAAAGACAGAAAGAGAAGAAAACGATAACACGGCTCCATAAACTAATTTTGGTGTCATATTTAGGGTGTTCTTAGAAGACGCAGAGGGTGAGCCAAGACCGCACAGTGCAAGAGGTTTATTTACTCTATTTCTTACAAAGTCGGGCTGAGATCAGCACCAAACCCGCTAGAGTTCAATAGCAATGGAAAATATTATATGCTCGGACTTGTGCAAATAAGAAACAACCTCCCGAATAGCTCCAGCTGCACAGAGGCCACCTCTAGTCTCAGCAGAGTCATTTCATGGTGGGCTTTGCCCTTATCCGTGCCAGTGTAAGGCAGAAGGACGCGTGTCCCCTCTGCAGTGCTTCTCCTTGGTGTCTCACGCTGGTTTCAGGCTCACGGAATGCCAGCCTGGCCGGGGCTGAGCCAGCAACGGCTGGGCGAAGCGCTGGGCTCCAGATCCTCGAGAGGCTGCTCGCACAGCTTGGGGAAGGGAAAAGTGCTGGGAAACCCTAGCACAAAAAGCATCCCCGGTCTTCTGAACCACCCCACTCCTCTTCTCCGGCTTCCAGTGTTTCCCTTCCATCCACACATCAGAAATAACGGACGGAAGGGGAGAGCCAGAGGACCTACGTTTCTTGCTCGGTGTCAAACAGCAGACCCAGAGCAGAGACCAGGACAAACCCATCCCTCCCAACAAAGTCTCATGAAGCCTCCAAGGACCCAGCGCAGGTTTCCCGGGCTCTCCCTAAGAATTTCAGACCAACAGGCAGCGGTGACCCAAGGAAACTCCTGCAGCATGGGCCTCTGGCTCCATTCCCATGGATTTCTGCACCCCAGCAAGAAGAAGAAGACCCCAAAGCTATCTTTCTGCCTCCCTGCCGAGGCGGCGTTCCTTCACCTGCACGGCTCACTCTGCTCTTCACTCCAGGTTTGCCATGGCAACAAGAAAACTGCGTGTTACCCGTGTGAAACGGATGGGTTATGCTTTTAACTTGCCTTTCTCTCTTTAGTTGGGTTACGACATCTCCTAGCTACAAGACGTGCAAGACCGGCAATGCGCTCACTGCCGTGAAAAGCCGCAGCACAGTAAATCCTGGGCAGTAAATACGTTAACAGCTGCAGGCACGTGAAAAGGGCAGGCAGGAGTTTCACGACTTCAGAAACCAAGAGGGAAGGTGGTTAGAAAACAGGGGGCATTGCCTTCCCATTTAATTTTGTCGCGGGCGCTGCGGGGCTGAGTTGGGCACACTGCGAGCGCAGCACACCCTCCTCCAGCCGAGCCGGAGAGCCTGAGCCCAGCGCTTCCATCGGGAAGGCACTCGCCAAACCGCAGAAGGACATGACAGAGGCAAGCCAGGGTTTCTTAGCAACAGCATCGCATATGGGTCCATTAGCTCCAAATTCCTCCGCCAGTAAATCCTGAGCTAGAAAAAATTTCAGACGCTTATTGATAGCCTGAGCTATGTGTGTTGTTCAGCCTGATAAAGGGGGAAAGAAAAGGGAATGTTGCAAAGCAAAGACCAGAAATGACCTGCATTTTGGGGAGAACTCTTTGGACACCTTAGAGGTGTCGGGCTCGCAGCTGGCTCGTGGTTCGGTTACAGTCAGCTGCCATGGTGGGTCTCTACAAAAGCCTCAGCTGTAGAAATTGCTCTTGCAGTTCTGCGAGGGGATTGCTTTGGCCGAGAAGGCAATCGAAAAGCAGCTCATAAAACACAACAGAAAAACACAGAAAGAGAATCAGAGGGCAAGAAGTGATTCACGTATTATAGCCATTTGATTTTCCCCCTGCAAAGTGCTGCTTATTTGTGGGACTCTGTTGACTCATTTCATCGGCGTTACTCCTGATTTACTGGTGGCACCGCAGACCCAACGACGGTGGGAGCCAACAAGGTGGCGAGGAGGCTCCTCCTCTTCCCTTTCAACCACCATTTCCAATATTTCTATTCTGATCGTAGCTGACAGCAACTGTGACTTTACTTCACCCCTAAGTAGCTCTTTATTTTCTCAGAGCGCATCTCTTGGAAACATGCAATGGTTTGAGCAGCTCCGCTTCGGTTTTGGAAAGCTACATCTTAAATGCAGCTGAGCAGAGACTGAAAACGCCATAGTGAGAGTCGAAGTGTGGATTTTAACCACACTTCAGAGATGATTTTAAGACACCCTCAGAGGTGGGAGACGGATGCTGTTTGCACCATCACAGTGAACGCACGGAGCTGGCAGATCTGCACAGAGCACGAACGCACACGGGTTACCTGTAGGCAGTACTTTAAATGTCACATTTTCACCATCTATTCAGACTACACGTATTCTTCCCGTTTCTCATTAGAAGGGCCCTTTAGCTGATGACGATTAAGTTATCATCAGAGGTTATGAAGTCAACGTGAGAAAAAGGCAAGATAAGTACCTTTATAGGCTGTATCAGGGCACTGGAAAGTTCCCTCGCTTGAAAAAGTTCCCTCGCTTGAAAAGGTCAGCTCGTTTCAGATTGTCTATTTGCATAAATTTTCAGCAGTTTGCTGAACCCTTGCTCTTCTGCTGATACAGATGGGAAGCCTGTATCATGTGGCGTCCTCAGACGGCATTACGCACAGATACTGCTCTTACACTGAGAAACAAAAACATCCGATACATGCATGCCTACCGTGATTTTGATTCATTTTCCTGTATTAATACCTTTAGAAGTAAAGAGCTTAAAATTACACTTCAAAATACTTCCATTGGTATTCTTACAAGAATAAAGGGTAGATGTAAATCTGTGCCACAATACACAGAAAAGAAGTAGCCGTGGCCAAGAAGTAATTTGCTTGCACAATCTACAGCACCATCTGTCTAAAGCATATTTAGATGCCAATTACGGTGCACGGGTCCACTGCATTCACCTAATCAGTTCTTCAGCTGTGGATCAAATCCCTCTAACCCCTTTGTGATTTGCATGAGAAGTCAAAATGATAAACCCTTTCATAATGCCAGCAGATAGCATGCGTTGAACTAGGGGAGAACAGATACCGGTTTCTTTAATGAAAAGAACATGAGGTTTATCATGTTTTCGCTATTAAACTCAGACGAGATTAGGCTAATGAAAAGCAAAACCAGCCTCCCTCCCCCCAGAATTGCTCCTCAGCCTTAGAAATGTTTGCAGCGAGGAGAGTATCAGACACCTCCTCGCAGTTCTTCATCCCTGTGTGACACGCCACAGCGCTCCCACCACCCTCCAAAAAATAACATTTAGGTGCAAGACCTCCATTTTTTGGCTTTATCGACAGCCCCCTCTTGTTGCTGTCTAATGGCTTTTACTTATATGTTAAATGAAATAAAGGAGCAGCTACACACATAATGCCGTTTTTGCCACATCTTAACCCCTCAAAATAGCTCCTGTCCTGAGCAGAGCCCCCATTAGTGTGCATTTCCATACCCAGATGAAAAAAGAGCGTGAGGGTAAAGTTTTCCCTGGAAAAGGAGAGGATCTCAAGCTGTTAATATGTCACTATGTTTCTGTTCATTAGCATCTCTGGACGCTGACAAATAGGTTTTTAATGGCTTCCCCCTCTCCCCCCACCGTTAATGCTCTTTAAAATATTGTCCCCTTACTGCAGTGCTAATAAGGTGTAAAAGTCTTGCCCTGAAACTCTACACCAAACCCCAGCTCTCAGTTTGACTGGGAAAAATTTCTCGCAAATGCAAACTAAACAAAGTATTTATCCGTACGCAGAGTCAACTTGTCAACACATTAAGACTTTCCCCAACCTATTTAGGCAAGATCCAGTTTCCAATGTGGTTTAAATAAAAATGCATGGGAGATTTTTAGTAATAACTACAGAAGAACTTTGCCTGGACCAGGTAGAATTTTTCACTATCACAACTCAGCTGGTAAAGGTGCATATATATAAATATATATATCTATCACTGTGTGTATGTGTATATATATACACATATATATATGAAAAAACAGCTGTACTGGCTGCAGCACTATTCCCCATATGGAGCAGCTTTCAGATTGAAGCAATTCCACTTAATACTGCTTCTGCATTTGGCTGCAAAAGAAACAAATAAAGAGTGCTTCGAAGGTATTCACCAAATACTGCATTTCCCTCCATTGTTCTCTGGCAAATCGATGATCTTTGAATTGAAATTAATGTTTTTGTATGGTTTGGACAGTTTTATAATTTAAAGCCAGATTCCAGCAGGAAAGACTTGCGTCAACGCAACACAGTTGCTGGAAGATAGATGTTAGCACAATGTCAAATGTAATCAGGAATGACATGCTGCTGTTATTTGATTCTGCTTATCGAATTTCTTTATCTCCAATTGTTGCTTTTTGCAAAACGCTGTAAGGTGGGAACATTTGTCAGTAACAACTGTAAGGGAAAAGCATGATTAAGACCCACCTTTCCCCACCTCCAGACCACTCAAGCAAGCGCTTATTTTAATTCTTTGAAAGTACCGCATTTTAAAGCACATTTAAGTGTTTTGCTGAAGCGGGTTCTGGATAGTGAAAATGAATCATTACGAGGACAAATTACCCAAACCGGGTCATAATCGACATGCTATGCAAGCTCCAAAAGTGAAGTGGGGAAGCAGGCAGTGACTCACCCCGCGAGAACAGGGGAGAGACTGATTAGTGCAAATGAATACAAAGGGCAAATGTGAAGTTATTCAGAACATAATTTGAAGAGTTCACAGCTCTCGCTGACCTTATACGAGGTCTTAAAATGCTTTGAGAAACACTAGGAAAAGCAAAAATTAGCGATCCCCGTTTTGCAAAGTGTGTGTGCTTAGCATGTAACGGACAGTGCAACCCAGACACAGCAGCTGTGGCAGAGAACGCGCCGTAAACCATCGCACGGGTCTTTTTGGTTTGGGGGAGCAAGGTGCGGGCGGGTTGGAACGGGGGCATTTTTGTAGGAATAATGCTGGTTATAATAAAAACAAACGCTCCTGGCTTAGCACGTGAGCTCGTGGTGGGGCTTGCCCTGTCCTGTACGTCTTTAAGGTACCCAGCACTTTGGAAACAAAAAGTAGGAAGACACGACAGAAGCGCGGATGTTCCTTATGCCAGTTATTTCCATAGTCTAAATTATCACAAGAAAAAGAACATTCAGATGAGGTCATTCAGGGAAAAAATGACTAAAGCTTTTATACGAGATGCAGTATAGAACATACGGCTTCTTCCTTTACCGCACGTGGGTTTGGCCATCCATAGGCGTGTAACACCGAAGCAGGCGAAGCGCCGCCCCGCTCCTGCACCGAATCCTCCCTGCGCTGGCATCGCGCGGCAGGGGGAGGCTACAGGAGCCCACTGGCACCCACCCCTCCCCGCGCAGCTCACGGGCCAAGGGAATCCTTCTCCACTTTGAAAGGGAAACGAAGAGGAAAGCCATCATCCCATCCACACAAGCCGTGGGTCTGGCGTCTGCCTGGCAGGCGAGGGGCCGTTTTGGCTCCGCACAAAGCACAGATGTGCCAAAACCCGCGTCTGGCTGTCACTGATGGAGGTTTGGAAGGGCCTCGCAACAGCCCTGAGCAGACACGGGAGGAGGATGTTGTCACAATAACCTTAAGAAATAAAACAGAGAAGCAGCTCGAGGGACAAACCCTTTCATCCCTGCCCTCCTCTAATCACATGCAGAGATGACACAGAGTTTCAGACAGAGGAATTAATTACTCCGTTAACCCAGCTCCATTTCATGTGGCTATTGCTTTCTGTTGATAAGGAGGGAACAATGAGATTTCTCCTTTCTTGAGAAAGCCTCCAGCCTGTTTGCCTTTCGTTACTCCTACACATTGCTTTGCCTCTAACAGAAGTATCCGACTTTTTTTTTTTTTTCTTTGATGGGGCAAAATAATAAACATGAGATGAAAAAGGAGGAGAAGGGCACCCTTTTGGCTGGAAATCTGAGAACGTGGCTTCCTTCTGCTTCCAACTACATCTTCTGAAGTTGCCTCAAATGGGTTTAAAAAAATCCAAAGAACCGAATTGTCATGAATTGACAAAAAACAACTACAACGGACTTAGCCAAAATCAGGTTCCTTTTACGCTCAGTATAACCTATTTCTGGCATTTTCAGTATACTTGGTTTCACTGCAGATACATCAGCTCTCATATGGCTTAATTAATTATGTGACTTCCAAGTGGTATTGAGATGGGGGGGGGGGGGGGAAAGGTGAAATTCTCCTCCTGGTTAAACTGGTGTAAACTCAGAGGTTGTGTATTTCTCAGCTGGTAGGTTATGATTTTCCAGAATGCATAGCAGGGTTGCAAGGTGTGGAATATTACATTATAATTTCAGGCAAATAAAAACTCAAACTAACTCCTACACCTTTCGAGGTCAAAGAAGCTCAAGTAGCATAAAATTGCCATGTCATTAATGCATTTTTATGCAAAAGAAATTAAAGAGAATTAGCAGCGTTTTCATTTTAAATAAAGGGCTGCCAACCTGGAGGGAAGAAAAAACAAAGGAAAGAAATTCAGCTATGAATTAACATTTGGATAGGCCAAGGGATGACCTCTTCATCTGCCAAGTCCCAAACATAGGATACGGTATGTGACAATGAGCGATGCGCGTACACACACGTGAATTATTCATGCAAGAATCTTTAAGGGGGGAGGTGCCTTTTTATAACTTTACGCTTTGATCATTACATTTCAACAAAAATAAAATAAACGAGTGCAGGTGGAACTGAGCACCAGTTCTGGGCGGAAAGCGAAAGGGAAGGCACAATTTTACACCCTGAAAGAAGAGGGGAGAACCCATTTAGACTAGAGCTCAGCAAACCACCCGTGGCAGCGCGCCAGACCCTATTGCTCTTTTCCAAACACGAGGGTGACGTTTCTACTGGAAATTCAGCTGGGGAAGAGGGTGCTGTGCAGGGGTCTATCAGATGGTCCCTGGCTCCAGCTGAATTTCAGACTCTCGATAGCACCGGTGTCGAGACCTGCCTGATTCACTAGCAAAAGGACATCACCCTGTATATAACATTTAGAGGTCATTAATATATCCAGAGCAAATACTACATTAGTGCACGTAAACTGTCCGCACCGCTGTTCTCTTGAATCACAACCTTTGGTGTCTGGGGAGGAGTTCACTTCACTTCACCATCACTCTGGAGTCAATAGGACTGAATTATTCCACATTTAAGTATGTAAAGTGTCCCCAGCACAAAAGAAAGCAGCTGAAAAGTACATGTTTCTCCTTAAAGTCATTTGTGCGGCATTCGGTGCTTGTGGAGATATTTATGTCTGAGCCTGCAGTGGATTGAAGCTGCTCTGGAGGTCAGAGCTTGCCCGTTCCCTCTCTGCAGAGGATGCTCTGGCCTTTGGAATGATGGAGCAGGAACAACAACTCCTGCATCTCCCTGCCTCTTGCAAAGAATTTGTTTACAGAAAGGCAAGAAGCGCTGGCAGACACAGGCAACGCCACTTCTTTCTCTCTACATCGCTGGGCTTTTGAGGTTGGGTATTTTTTTCCTTTCTCTGATTTATTCCCTCATATGCGCTTGACCCCTCAGAAATAAACAAAATTGTCAGATTCTGGAGAATACTTCAGGCACAGAGAAAACGCCGGAGCTCAGAGGGGATGGTGAAACAGCAGGAATTCCCACAGAGATGGGCATCTTCTCAAGGAAGCCATCAGCTTCGTAACGAGTTATGGATGGAATCAAAGGGAAAAGCAAGGGCAGCCCCCCCGGCGGAATCGCCCAGCAGCTCCCGCGGGCAGCCTGCCCCACGTGCAGGACGGGCTCAGCTGGGGATCGCCCCCACAAGAGGAGCAGAGAAACTCAGCTGCGAACCATCTCAAACTGCAGAGAAACCAACGTGCACTGCTCCACTCAGCCCCTTCCCCATTTATTTTGCCCTAATGGCAGGTTAGGCAGCATCTGTTAAAGTGAAAAGTAAAAAGCAAATCAGAAAAAACAAAAGTTTGGGGAAATTTTGTGCTGCTACTTTGCAATGTTCCTGTGTTATTTGTTGTGGAAACTGTGAATTTGGCCTTTTATGCAGCTATAACACCCATTTTTATTCAGAAGGGTGTTTTTCTTGACTTTAGGGATCTTTTAGTGCCCGAGCACATCGCTGAGCTAATATTTTCCTTGCAAAGTTTAGTGAGTTTGCTCTGAGCTTTGCCCCGAGTCACACTTTCTGCTCATTTTTCTCACAAGAATTTCTCCGTCTCCTGCCGTAAATTACGTTTATTAGACAGCAGCAAGAACGAAAACCCACTTTAAGTTCCTAAATACCTCCTCTAAAAGCGAGAGCAAGCAGATGTCCAGAATCTTGTTTCTTTTCTTTTTGCAACCAACATACCAAAGGCCTGACACCTTTTTACAGCTTCATCATGACTCCCCTCGCTTCCCTCCTGAGTGACTTCATCCCTAAGCCATGGCGGGGCTCCGCTGCAGGGCGATGCGCGGAGCGCGAGGGTTAGGCAGTGCATTAAAATGCAATATTCCACGGGCTGTGATTTATGGTCTGTCACTTACAGCAAAGCATCGTGCATCTTAATTCTCTGCTCCCTTCCAGCTACTCGGTGTGGTTGGGAGATGAGGAGTTTTTCATCCACCGTGAATTTTCATGGAAATAGGGATGTTTGAAAGGCACAGGAGTTAAAGATGCACAAGTACAACAGTCAGAACTGCGTACCTAACAGTCTCTCTGTGCAGTGCATGACAATATATCCTAGGAAATAATTACACATTTTTCTTTGCCCGATTTACAAGTTTCAGGGATTTCCCCAATGGGATCAGCTCTACAGTCCACAGGAAAAAAAAACCCACGTCTTTGCAGCCAGCCTCAGGGAGCTCACCATTAGCAGAAGATCTCCAAAATCTTCACGGTCACAGAGATTATTAGCTAGTTATAAGAATCCATACAGACCCACGGAAAACTAAGGCAGCTTCAACTTTTTATTTGGCTCACGTCTGACAGGCAACACGTCGCCTTCAGGGTATAAGATCCTGTAACTTTTAAATCAGACAGAAATATCGTGTGCGCTGGCAGTGTCCGACCTAAGGAAGTTTTAATCTCTTCAGCCGCATAGATTTGCAATTAAAAACTATAGATTTGAAATTATGAACACAGTGTAGATCAAAGAAATGCATGTCCAACAGCAGCAGAAAGGTGTTAATTGTACAGATGATGGTTCCATGAGTCAATTACAGGGCTGTTATTTACAGGTTTGTACCCGAAACCCATCTCTGCCCCATCCTGTGGATGTTTGTGATAAATTAGGTAGGTTGTGTTTTCCATGACCTTTTCAAAGCCCCTCCTTCTCAAGACACTTTGTTGCCTTCAGAATTTTTCTATATCCACATAATCACAACCACGTATCATTAATTCCCCTGGCATGCGAGCAATCTCATACCGCAGGACCACACTCACTTGAGAGAGTCTGTTCCCAGGGCTTAAAATCCTTAAGAGGTTGGCAAAACACTGGAAAACCAGGTTTGCTGTGATGGGTCAGGCAGCCGCCATCGCCAACACGCGTCCACCACTGCAGACCATCCGTGCATTTTTTTTTGAGCCTTGCAGAACGCCAGCCAAGAAGAAGAAGGTGTTTCTAAATGCCCATCCTGCAAGAGCTTCGGCACATCGATTTCTTCGGAGCTGTATTTCTCTGCCTTGCCCAATGAGTCGACACAACCCAAATGTTTCTTTTGTATTGATTTCATCTCTCAGAGTTTTTGATTTTTTGTTTGTTTGTTAAATCCTTACAGTATCAATATTTTTCAGGCTGGCAGCCATATAAAACCTTTGGAGACGTATGAGATACGTATTAAGAGTCTCATCGCCCAATAAATTAAGGGCACAAATTATACAGCCAAATCTGATGAGCATCTCATTACAGATGGCACATTTTGACATCACAGTGCTTTGCAAAAGAGACTTATATAGTCTTGTGTGGAATTTAAAATTCCAATTGGCAGAACCACAGAGGGGGATTACATTACCTTGCACTTGCATTCAATTGCATTTTTTATTCTATTAAAACTCCAAGCTTGCACAATAAAATAACTGTACGTATTTGATTAGGATCTTAATTACATGTTTGCATATTACTAGATCTGTTTAAAAACTTAAACAAGCTTTCTATCCCTTGGAAGGGGGTGTTTATAGTACCGAGCCGAAGTTTAAATACACGAGACGCTAAAGGGAATAGCATGATCCTGAGGGCAACACTTTCTCAGTGTCCTACTGAAAATCAGGATTAACCGATACAAGCCAAAACTCCACTTGACCTCTGAGGTTTTGCAGTGGTCAGCTTAATTAGCCCATTAAAAATTAAATGTTGATACCAGTTTGAGTAAACTCACGCTTCGCTGTGTCTAGAAAAAAGTATGGAGAGGTGACGCATCTGAAAGCGTGCTGTAACGCCACGGTTTCTGACAATAAATAGCTTTTGACCTGGCAGACTGATTTATGTTATTACTTAGAGGCTGTTATTAGCCTTAGAGGGTATCTTGGGGCTACTTAACAGGCCACCATTGACCCAGCAGAGCATCGCTCTTTAGCGCGGAGCCAAGTCAATGCACATGCCACTTCGCATGCAAACCTAATTGGAAACAAGGGGTAAATTAACTCGTTTCTTCCATTACTTTGTGCCCACTTGAATGCGGCAAGTTCAAAAAAAAAGTCTGCATTAAAAAAGTTGGGGAGCCGGGGGAGGGGAGCTGAGTACTGAGGTATCAGGGAGGAATAATTCATATGGGAAATAGAAGTACTGCTCCAAGACATGGCATAGCGCAAACCTAGTGCATGGCACCCCTGAACAAAGCCAAGTCAGTCAAGTGTTTTACTGGCTGAAGACTAAAACACATGGCTGTAGAAGGTCTGTCCTTTCTTTTGTCTTTAAAACCCAAAACCTCGGGCAAATTCAAGAGCTTGCGAAACCTCAGAAGGCAAGTCCATTACTCTTCGAAGTCTTGCCTCCCCCAGGCACTCAGCATTGGGAAAAACAGCAGCGATGCAGGTAATGCACAGCTCATCAACACCACACCTCATCTGTTCAAAGCATCTCTTACAGCGACTGTTCATATTCAGAAAATATTTAGCTCACACATCATGGGTTTAAGATGACATATTGAGTAGTGATTACCAACTCCAAGGTGTGGAGCAGTCAGATAAGCATCCAAAATGGCAGGTGAACGTACAAAGCTCCGTCTCTAACTAACAGATTTCCAGAAAACGTAGCCCACTAGTGAAGTCTTGCTTGTAGAAATACTATGTTCACAACAACTCTGTCTCTTCTGAGGGCTCCTGCTCTTCCCTGACTTTCTCAGGTGAGCCTCAAACTCCTTTCTTTCCATTCTAGTTTTAGAGACAGAGCAAGAAAATCTAAATAAATGAACCTAAGGTTTTCAAAGCTTAGCAAAGGTTCAGGGTCACTCCTCGGTCTGTATAGATGCATCAGTCATCTAGCTTTAATAACTCAGATTCCATGGTAGGCAGTATATAAAGACAGAGAATCCCACCAGACATAAATCCTCATCAAGTTAACTGTCCCATTTTCTTTCTGCCAGATGCAGTTTTGCCCAGAGTGTAGAAGGCTTTGATTTCTAGCACAACCTCAAAGAAAACAGCTTCCTCCGTCACACTGTCCCCACTATATCTCCAGACTCGCAATTTTTAATTATCCCTTCTGTCAAACAAGTAATCAGAAAAGTATGGAAACAGGTTCAAGAGTATGTAATTCACAGTGGCAAGATCAAGCCTCTAGTACAACTACTCAAAAACGAGCTGAAAAACAACATCAAAACCCAACCAAACCCCAGCACAGCTCCATCTCAGACGCTGCAGCACGTGTTCTGTTGTATTGTATCTGAAAAGAGGTGATTCTGTGGCCTGGGCATTAGAATTGGTGTGTAGGAATTTGAGTTGCCAAGCACTGGAACAGGCTGCCCTAGGAAGTGGCGGAGTCCCCATCCCTGGGGGCATTTAAAAGACGTGTGGATGTGGCACCTGGGGACGTGGTTTAGTGGTGGGCTTGGCAGTGCTGGGTTAATGGTTGGACCCGATGAGCTTAATGGACTTTTCCAACCTAAATGATTCCATGATGCTATGACTGTAAGCCTTTGCCTTCCCAGTAACGCCAGGAGCATCAGAGAGCTGCCCCGTACCCTTCGGGCCGAGCAGCGCTTTGGACGAGCACTGGTGCTTACCCAGGGCACCTGTGATGCTGGAGTCAGCTCACAACCATCACCACAGCCATACAGAATAATGCAATACACTGGCAGAAAAACCAGCCATCTCCCCCTTCCGCAGAGCAGTGAGAGAAGACCCAAGGACAAACAGGGCTCTAACAACGGAGCGACCTGGAACGCTTGCATCAATTTTAAGAGGATTAAACAAAGCTCCCTCCTCCTCCAGAGATTTCAACAGAGACTTCCCCAGGTTGGAGGGATACAGCACAAAAAGCAATTTAATTTCTTCCTTGGCATTTATAAGTAATAAAAGCAGCACTTGCGGTTTCCAAAACCAATTGTCAGGTTTTGCAAGGATATTTCTGGGCTATGTAAGACAGGTACCCCCCATTTATAATTTATTTGCCAGCAGGGCTCTGCTCCTCTAGCTCCCAGCCTGTGGTTTTCACAACCGGTCTCAGATGCCGGGGGTAGTGTGGAAAACAAACAAACATAAAAAAATCCAAACAACTGCAATGAGTAGTTTAAAGCGCTATGGCAAAAGTGGTCCATTGCAAGAAAACTTTTAATTCTAGTCTGTACAGGACTCCTCACAGAACACGACCAGAAGCAGTTCCCACCACCTGAACTAACAGCAGCAGAGCCGTCTGTAATACTACTATGTTTTTCCATCTGTAATATTACTATTTTTTTCCAGTGCATTTTTAATGCAGCCATCACTACAAAATCTGGTCACCACAATTAGTGAAAATATGCTCCCAAGATGAGTACTGTTTCATTAACCCTCCCACTCCTCACAGAGGTAATGAAAGCAGCAGGACAGACCTAATCTCTTAACACACAGATGTCTGATGGCTTTAACTGGCTAATCACAGTTACAGTGAGCAATAGTTGAGAAGCTCTACAGTTGGCAGATGCATTTATTCAGCAATTACTATTAGATTTTAAATCTGTTTCATCCCACAGATGACTGTGACAGTTGAAAGAATTAAGCACCCAATTAATAGCATCCAACAACAGGAGGAATACTAAAATTCCTCTTTTAGCAAGGATGGTTGCGTCTACAATTACAACACAAGTAATCCAGGATAAAGAAAACAGAAGACCTCTCACAGCCTACCAAGGTGAAAATCTGCCATTTGTTTCCCTGGTCCCTGGCTGCACTTTTGCAGTTGTTTGTGAGAACACGGCCCTGTTTCGCGGTGTAAAATGCGGAAGGTGTTTCCTCCTCCAGAGTGGAGGTGTTTCCTCCTCTATGGCAGGGAAGCAGAAGGCAGGGGTGCGGGAGCTGAGCCGCAGGAAGGAATCTGGAGGCGAGAGCGAACAAGCGGTTTGGTCAACAGCACACGGGGAGCCCTTGGCAGGGTGAGTTGTAGGAAGCCAGCAGGAGGAAAACATTTGCCTTTGGCGTGGGGCAGGTGGGAGCCCATCCCTGCAGGCAGCTCCCCCGGTCCCAGCCCAGGTCTTCACCCACGGGACAACTCCCCTCCCCACTGCGCCGACAGACACCCCACCGTGCCGCCCGTTCAACTCGGGGCGTGCGTGCTCTGGCTTTGCTGCTGGGTGAGGTGTTCCAGGGCGCTGCAAGTCCACTGAGCTCCAGAAATTAAAGCTTCTTCCAGAGCTTCCTCTAACAAAGAGCAAAGGGGATGTCCTTGGCATTAGCAAGTGCAGCCACGTCCTGAAGAACGTTTGAGGATTTACGGAGAACCTCTGCGGGAAGGGTTGCCTTCCCGTGCCTTGGACAACTTGGGTCTAGCAGAACGAGGTTCTCTCAACTCCTGTATTCTTGGCAGCAGAGCCGCCCAGCCAGCCATCCAGAGCAGGAATCTGATTTAGCCCAAGTGCCCCTCGTTCAGGAGGAGCCTGGGAAGATGAGCTTCACCAGACCAGTCACCTTCAGTGAGCACCCAGCTCCGGTCACCTGCCTTCTAGAAGAGCCACAAGCAGAACACCAGGGCACTGAACCACTGGTTTGGTTTTCTTTCCCTTTTTCAGACTTTTGAACTCATCCAGCCGCTGGCCCTGAGGCCGACAACACACGTGCCTCGCGCCCAGCACGGCTCTGGACCGCTGGCACATTGATGCTGCTGCAGTGCAAATGCCAAAAGATTCTTTCTGGGATATAGAAGATGGGCACCCCCGTTGATAATTTATTACATGCCAAGAAAAGCCTGTTGTTGGGGGAAAAACATCTGCAAACATCTGGATGCTTAATCAAGCACCAGAGAAAGTCCATTAAAATAGAAATTGAAGTTAACTAACTGATGGACTCCCCTGTTCCATTTGCTTTAAAGCCATCCACACCCTTCCCTTGGTCTATCGACTAGCTTTATTCAGTTTCAGTTAGTATATCAAAGTGATGTATTCTGCTTACAAATTCAAGGCAAAGCACATTTATCTGTAACAGAAGGAGAATGGATTTACATTTAAATGGGTGTTCTTCATGTATCTAATAACTCAGTTGAGTAATCAAAGAAGTACAATCTAAGCAGGAGCATCTTTGTGTTTGGCATTAATATAGCACCCAAGATTCGCTCCACGCGCTTCTCCCGATTTGTTTCATGGGTGGTGAGGAACAGAACGGGAATGTTGTTGTTCTCCAGCTACGATCAGCCAGCAAGAAGGTTAGCTGGGAGTTAACCGCCTGTTTGTTTAGGCTTACATTTCAATTAAAAATTCAGACTCAACAGGAGAGCAAGAAATCACCATGGTGCCTGGACTTTCATTCCTTTTAAAAAGTAAATAAACAAATAAGGCTTCAAAGGTGCCAAGGGAAGTTTGGCAACGAAACCGTTGCCACTAAGAGCAGCAAGATTCCTCAGGTTTACCATATTCAATGAAAAACTGCATTGCACCAGCCTGAACCAAGCAAAACAATTTGCAAAGTGAAACACACATGGGATAGGAAGGGCCAGACAGGAAACAAAATTCAAAATTTAGGTAATCAGCTTTTTAATTCCTTTTCATTGGGCTACACTCCATTTATGTAAACGTAGGCAGAAAAATGCGTGCGTGCATTAAAAAAAAACCCAGTAACTATAGCTTAATCCAAAAGTGCTAGTAAACTTTTTAATGAAGAATTTTGAAAGCATAGAATTGGCTATTAAATTTTGAGTTACAGCGATTTTGATGGCAACTGGACCCCAAAAGCCTATCAAAACCCAAGTCAAAGATAAGTAATAAGAAAACGCATCTGTTTCAATCAGAGAAGAACAAAGCAAGTTTACGTGTGATACCATCAGCAGATGATACCCTCCACCAGAGCAGTTACCCTCCCTCCCAGCCACCTGTGAGGCACAGCTATGTCCTTCTGCAGGTGCAGGACAGCATCTCCTCGCTCTGGCAGGGCTTATCTTGCAACATGCAACAAAAAAACCCATAAATACAGCATGTGCCAGGTTGCACCACGGCTCTTGTCATTCTGGGGCAGGGGGGACAGCCCTCAGGGGAAGAGGAGGCTGGAAGTCATCTCTTAGTGAGAGCAATCAGAAACATCTCCCTATGGTCTTTCTCTTACAAACTCCACTTTGCGCACCTCCCTCCTCTACAAAACCAGCATTCTCCCCGCCATACTCTCCATAACTTTGTTACCCAATGAAATCCTGGAGGAGACTAAGAAAATCCCGCTTCCCCTCGCTTGTTGGTTAATAGCCCACTTTCCACTGCAGCAAAAAGTTACAGCAGCTGAAGAGGTCTAAGAGAGCATGCAAATCCGAAGAGTTTGTAACTCAGCACATACCCACTGCTGTTTTACTGCAGGGGCTGTGCAGTTTCCCACCATGTAGGAAGCATATGGTCTAAATAAGGCTAATAGAGATACATTAATGTGTTTCTGTTGCCTTCCTTGTAAATAAGATTTCCCTGTGGGCTACTAATTTATCAGCCAGTTTCTCTACAGCTTAAGACCACAGATCAGAAAGCTGTGTATAAAACATTTAGGTCTGCTACACACATTCCCCCTCTTTTCCTCTTTGGCTTTCTTTAGGCTAACGTCGGGCACGTGTACTCACAGCAAACAATCTGCTCCAGGGATGCTGAATTTTAGGAGGAAGCCTCCTACCGTACGGTGCAAATCTACGCAATGGGTTCGTTTGCTGCTGAACTCTCAGAAAGTTCAGATTGAGAAACAACTCCTGGATAATCTTATTACTAGACTTTTTAAGCGACCAGTTGAAATGTAAGTCTTTTCACGAGTCCCCACTGCTGGCTGAATGTGCACGAGCCAAGCACAGAGCAATCCTGTATCATCTGTCTGCCTCTGTGCCAAAGGATGCTCTTCACCCCCGCTGCACTAAGCAGGAATTCTTCTCCACCTTTTATTGCCTCGATGCACAGCAGCGACGCTGGGAGGAACCCAAACCTCCTCCTCCCGCCGCAGAAGTGCGAGGAGAGCAGCACGACGGTGCCAGCGCTGGAGGAAATGCCTCCGAAGAGCTCCAACAAACGACAACACGATGTGCTAAACAAAAACAGTTCCATTATCACCTTCGCCTTCCACCTGCAATTACAGTACATTTCGGCTGAATATTTTTTCCTGGAAACTGAAACAGTTTAATTACAGCTTAAATATCTGACAAGACAGCTGACTACAGACTTGCGAAAAGCAATTATTTTTGGACACTGATTACTTCCCATGCAGGCAGCGAGTATTCCAACTGCAGATAGCCGGGAAAGACCACAGCTTTATGTGACGGACTATGGTATCTGGAGGAGTTAATTAAAGTTGTGGGGTGAGTAGGAAGAGAGAAACTCTGCAAATACCCAGCTTAACATTCAAATTAATTGACATGAAATAACTTCATATGTTTAATTTAAATGCAATTAATTTATTAGAAAAAAAAACAGTCTAGGGACAGATAGCTGGTGCATCTGGCACAACAGCTAGAGCAACATCAAGTTCCCATAGCAACATATTTATTAGAAACAAGGCAAACATACTTGGGATGATGTGGTTTTGTTTTTAATCCACCAGAGTGATGACAACTGCACCAACAGGACTGAAAATATTGAGATAAAACTGAAGACATTAGGAACAGATACGAAGACTAATTTTCTTCCTCTGAGCTGGGAGGGCATTGCAGTGAAACCTGAACTAAATCTGGAAATGCAGGTGCTGATGTGGGCAATTGCAAAAACAACTCAGCACTGCATTGCATCAGCAGTGCGCACATCGTAGCCCACGCGCGGGCTCCGCGCAGCTCAGCCGCAGCCCGTCTCAGCATCCCACCCCTGCGGACGGAGGTGACTGCGCTCATGGCCGCTCCAGGGCCAGCCCATGTCTCGTGGTGAGGTTCAAAGGTCCTCCTTAAAATGACTCCGCTCACAAGAAAGAGAAAAAAGGCACCAAAAAGCAAAAACCTGTCAGTCACGGCTAGAATTGTTTATGGATTTCAGTGAGCCATGTCTAACGCTGTTGTGAAAGATGAGAAATGCTGGTACAGATGAGCTCGCATATTATTATTATTATTTTTCAAAGAAGGCTGCATGGAGATTTTGCTTCCTAAAGCCTTTGGCAGATACTGTGTTCTTCGTACGTCATTTTACAGGTTGGGCACTGAGCCACAAGGTGGCTTAAAAAGTTGGCCCAAGTGAAACTGGAGGTGCAGGATCGCGGGGGGATGCTACCAGAGATCCTGGAGTCCCGTGACATCCCTGAGCCGCTGCCCACCTAGTGCAGCTTGTTCTTCTTCCCGACACCAGCTTCCAACCCAGTTCAAGTCAGAACTGGGACAAAGAAGAAAACTAAAATACATCCATATACAAGAACTGACTAGACCTTCCCCTCCTGGTAACACAGAGATTCAGGTGTTGGCATTTTTTGAACCAGCTATATGCGTTTGGGCTTCTGAAACAGCACTGAGGGATGAAGGTCAGAAAACCAGCAAGCTACGTGTAACAGTGGTCAAGAAAAGAAAAGAAATTTTGACACCAGAGTGGTGGGAAGTGCCGATGGGTCTTTAAGCACCCAGGCTGCATTTGGCAAGTTGTCTTTTAAAAGTCTCCCCTGAACGGCCCCTGTTTATCTCCACAGAAAAATAGCAGGTTGAAGCCAACGGGCAGGATCTGACCTCTGGATCCAAAGAGTATTTACCTAAGCTTAATGCTTAGTTGCAATTCATTCATTTACCTTTTCCTGAGGAGATGTTACAATGCCACCTTTGGATATTTTATTTCCAAGCCCTCAGCAGGGCACACATCTGCATCCCTCCAGACTGATGCTTTTCTGCTGAGAGGATGCCCTGAGCTGCTGGCAGCAAATTTCTGGTTGCTGCAAGGTGAACATAAAGAGGCAGAGCTCTTCTTCTCAGTAAGCAGCAAACTGGGATGCCAGCGAGCAACTAAACTTGGTCCCTTCCTTAAATTTTCCCTTTGCATTGATATAAATGGTAAGACATGAACCT
>JAVJGI010000040.1:110272263-110284292 GCA_035590275.1 Ibycter americanus
GAATGAATTGCAACTAAGCATTAAGCTTAGGTAAATACTCTTTGGATCCAGAGGTCAGATCCTGCCCGTTGGCTTCAGGTTCTTCCTGGTATCATTTATTATTTAGACACTCACCCATTTCTTCCTAAATCTTCAGGCCACTCCATCTCAGAACACGAAGAACCCTGCTGTCTCGGCACTTTCGCACACCAGCTCAAAGGCAAATCGAGAGGAATTTGGGTGAGCTCACTTTCTTTTTCTGCAGCTTCATTTATGCTCAGTTACAGACCACCGCCAGCTCGACTCAGCAATGCTTTCTCAGGATGCATTTTAGGAACGATGAAAATTAAGACAAGTGGTCCAGCTACCAAGCTTTAAGGATGGCACCTGGTGCAATGTCGATATTGGCCCCATGCTCTTCTGCGCCAAAGCAACAGAGCAAGCATTGCCCACGTATTCCCATCCAAACCTCCCTCTCCCCGCCCCCCCGAAAAAACGAGGAATACTTTACATCCTTATTCTCCTATTACACTCATCACAGCAGCATTTGTGCATGCACTGGTAGCTGCTTTCTGCCTCAGACAAGACCAGAATTTCATAGTATTGCATTTTATGCATTCTGGACAAAGTTGCCTCAGCTCCGTTGAGCAGTAACCTGGAGTGGCAGCAATGAACTGGGCTCCAGAGAGCTGCGCTGTGTCCACCCAGCGACCTGCAAGCCTCTTCTTGCACAGCAACCTCTCCTCTCTTGGTAAATACAGCACCTTTGCAGCCCTCCCAGGTTTAAGACCATTTATTCCTTCCAAAATCTAAGCCAGCTCTGCCATAAAATTAAGGTGGGAAGATATTGTTAACGCTTAAAGCGCTTCTTCCACTGCCTTTGCTGACTAGCGAACAACTATTTCCAAATACCGACAGGTCAGGTGCATAGCACTCAATCCTGAAGGAAAATTAAAATAGTTTTGCCTTGAGGTCAAGATGAGAAAAGCACAGCTGTTGCTAACTAAACAGCAAAACGCCCTGCCCAGGGGTATGCAGAGAGCCCGTGGGATCACACCATTCCCAAAGCCCCCCAGGCGGTTACTGGGGTTTAGCAAGCCCAGGGGACAGCAGGCTGCGGAGCAGGACACCTTGCTGAGCAAGCTTCCTTTCATTTATCCACAATAAGCAGGCAAAAAAGGGATTGACTGCAAGACGAGACACCTCGAATTATTTTTTTTTACCCCTGCAAAAACCATACCAGGAGTTAGCGACCACCCAGACAAGCTTTTTCCCACCATTTAAGCGAACGGGCGATGTGCTGACACAAGAGCGTGCGCTGCGGGGAGGCACACGCCGCGTGTCCTCCCACCGGGGGCAAGCGAAGGAGACGGGTTTTTGTGAAGTAACAGCTTGTTGCGTTTACTCCTTCCTCAAGCAACAGTAGCATAACGCTAATTAACAGGCGAGCAAAACAAACCGACCGGGTGCAAACGCTGCGGTTTTACCAGCGAGCAGAGCTGCCGCGTTACCCGCTGCCCCTCCACCGGCAGAGCTCAGGAGGCCACGGCACAACCCCCCCGCAAACCCAGCAAAGCCCCCCTGCAGCTTTAGGCTCCGACCCTGTCGGTCGAGAACCCCCCGAGCAACCCCCAGCCCGGATCAGCAGCCCCGGACAGACCACAACAGGACGCAGCCGCTGCCCTCCCGGCACGCTGGCCCCAGGGCGCCGAGCACAAATGCAGATTTTCCAGATTCTCACACTGGAGAGGAGGTATTAAAAAGGTTTATGCAACCAAAAGATTCCATATGTATCACAGATAAGATATACAGCGCTACTGCCACGTTGTTCTTCCCCTTTATATGTCTCAAAGTTATAGACAAGAAGATGAAATAAACACAAAAACATTAACTTGGTCACCAAACTGCAAGGTGGGACAATACAGTCCTCCCTATTGTACCTACAGAACAGTGAGGTACATCAAGACAGAGGTAAAACAAAAAAAAAACCCATGTCATTTTCTGAAATATTTGGAAAATCTCTCTTGTCCAAGACTATCAGAACCAGCATTTTCAAAGGATTTCACATTATCCTGAACGTTAACAGATTTCCAGGGCACAACCACAAGTAACCTCACAGTTCTCAGCACTTCTGCAAGTGACCCACACTAAAGACACTGTTCTTCTTGGATGGTATTTTTTGATAGGTTTGATTAAATTTGACTTAATACAAGGATGTGTAAATTTTCTAGAGAGAAAAATTCCACCAAATTATAACCAAGAGATAATGCAAAAAGTATCCCACTGAATTCTCTGCTAAAACTCTCACTGAACACAGCCACACCTGGGTTCTAACCCTGCAGGCTCTTGGAAAATAAAGTGATGGCACAAGAATTCAGCGCTACCGGCATTTTGTCTCCCAACAAACCCGTTAAAAATAAAATTTAAAAAAAATCCTGAAGTGATAAACTCGCATTGTACTTTCAATTGGTTTCAGACAGAGCTAAATTGATGTTCTGACCTGTCTCAGGGGCGCAAGACTGAGTGATTTCCTTTCCCCTTTAAACACCATTAAGTGAATGTGACATTCCGTCAGGATCTTATTGACACGGGAATATTCCCCACGCAATTACGGGTCCCGCTCACTCAGCTGCTGCTCCTGCATCAGCAATAACGACACACCGGAGCGGGTGAAACGCCACGTGCAGTTAACTGCAAGCTAAAACCGCTGCTTCACTTTTTATATTCCACTTGTATCGTAAACCTGGTCCTTTCCTTCCCCTCTTAAAAAGTGCCAGCATTCGCTCAAGATACAGTTTTAAAAGGAAACTTCCATCCTTGTGCGGCACTCGCTCATTAATTATTTACCGACGCATTCAAAATACAGCGGCATTGATCGCAAATTTGTAATTAAAGACTGACTTGTATTTTGCACTTCAAGCAGACGTTGGTATTCTTTGTCCTCCCCCACCATTTTATAACACCGATCCTTTGGATATTGAATTCACCGGCATAGTCAGCGATGCGTTTGACCTGCGGGCGCTACCATGAGCGCGGCTCTTTCAGGGCTGCACGGTTTCGCTGATGGGTTGAGCACAGACCCCGCTACCAGTGTTTTACTGCCAGAAGTGTTGGTGATTTGAAGCTGGCATCGTTTCTGCTGATGGCCGTGATTATCCGCTGCGCCAAGGCTCCTCTGCCCCATCCCTGCGTTCTCTAGGGATGATACCACGGGAAGATAAAAGGCCAGGGGGTAATTATGCTGCTTTTCATTTCCACTGATCTCAAAACATTGTGTAAAATACATAAAGGGTTCTGCCATACAAACGTCAGATCTAAAGGATTACCTGGTAAATTCAGAAAGAAATATGTCTGGTTATTTTTCAAGGATTAATATTAGAAAAACTTCTTTTATTATCGTCTCAAATATTTTTTCCTTTTGCATTAATCTATTAGCTTGGATGTAGAAGGATCTGATAACAGAAGTGCCTCTAGTAGTACAGATACTCCTACTGCAGTAGTAGAAGTACAGATAAATTTGGAAATAGAATCAGGGTTAGATCACCATTTTTGCATATATTCTCCCCAGCCTTCAGGTAAGACCTGCTAAGTTTCCAAGTTAAAATAACTGATCCCAGAAACACCTTACCCTGACTTCCAAGTTGGACAGAAAGGTCTCAACGCTCAAAGCTCCTCGGACGAGGCTGGGGGTTGAGGGGTTTTTCTGGTTTATCCATCACATTGGATACAAAGAGCCCCAGCTCGCTCAGCCACAGCTGCCTGTTTTGCCGCAACAGTTTAAAAAAAGCAGCTTTTGTTGGTAAACCCAGCAGCTCAGAGCCCACCAAACCTTACCAACTTTTGCATAAGGAGGTGCCCTTCTACGTAGTTTGGTGACTTACAGCTCCGCTTCGAGAGCCAACACACACCACCGCAATTCCCAGGGCGGCTGTCGGGATGAAGAAGGGAATACATGCACAGGCACATCTGCGGGGAGATCCGTGGTTTTAGCGCATCAACCAGGAGGTATTATTGCCTACCATACCATGATGGTCATAATAGTTCAATTTCAATAGTTTAAAATCAAATTTCATCAGTAGTCACGCAGATGTTATTCAGGCTTCTTACACCTAAAATGAAGTGCTTACCCTAAAAATGAAGTGCTCTTACAGAAGAGGGGGGGGAACAAAGAAAAGGGACTATTGACTTTTGCTGCTTTGGGAAGATGCAATCAGATTTGCAACGAGGAATCTTAAAACTCCCATTTTTTCCTATAATGATTTTTTACTGGGATATCTGAAGTTTCTGTTTTGCAATTACATTACCATATGGAATAATTTCTCCTCAACATGAAGGGAATTCCTTCTGATAAGCTTTTGAGCAGAGTAACAGGCATTTGCATCTTTGACAGCAAAGGACAAACCGAGGTATCTGAAATATTACAATACTGATTTTTATTAATTGGTGTCTCATTTGTTCCCTTCTAAAACCAAGGCATGAGCACATTTGTAAAGTCCCTCCAGGGGGACTAAAAGTTTAGATTGAAGAGCGTTTATTTTTAATTGGAAAATAAGGCACAGGTAATTATTCCAGATCCTTCTTACTCCCTTTCATAACTACGCCTTTTACAAGGCTACTACTGTCATCATGCCCAATATGTTTCTACTGGTGATATATAGAACTGGGGGAAAAAAAAAAGTCCACATTTGGGTCAGGTAAAAGAAAAAAAGAAAAGTAAACAAGAAGAAAATTCCAAGTTAGCAAAATTATCTGTAGTTCTTCAGCTGGCAAAATACATCTTCGCCTTTCTTGCTTGCAACATTTCAGTTTCTTTTTTCCCTCTGGAGCAACTAGAAATACTGAAAATGTGGGGCTGGATTTCCTCTTTCATTCGTGGGTGTCTCTCCAACACACTGGAGACCCTGCGGTATCACCAAACGTACATTTGGCATTAATGAGCAGCAGCTTCTAAGCCCTGGTTAGGGAAGAGCAGGGAAGAGGAGAATGAAAAAGTGAAACATAACAACCGTGAAATGATGACATTTAAAGAAAAAGTAGGAGGGCTAGTTGCTTTATTGACTTTTCTTGTAGTTATATGAAACGTTCTAGTGAATTGAGCCAAAAACAACAACCCTGGAAGACGAAATGTGTGTCTTGGGGGGAAGTACGCAACAGCATAACCCCCCTTGTTTGTCAAACGCCTCTTTGAGCTGGGGGGGGACAGGGGCTGCGGCCACCCCATGGGCCCCACACCCCGCACACACCCCTTGTCCAGCTGCTGGGAACGGCAGTGCCTACAGGCACAGCACGGCATTTCCAGGAGCATTAGAAAGACTTTGGCATTTTCAATCCTTCTAAAAATAAGACACAGTAACTAGATGCAACTCGACATTTTCAGAAAAGGAAAAAAAATAGTCTTCAGTTTTCCTGGTTCTATTCTTTAAAACATGAGGTTTAATACTGTTTAGAAACCTCCATGCTGCAAATCGTGTACGCAGATCATTACATCAGTGCTAACTCGTAGTAGCATCGTCCCCACCTTCTTTTTCACGTGTACTACTTGGAAGACGGATCGAGACTCACACTAGCAAACTCCATTTGAATTCTCAATCAGATACAGCGCCAAAGTTTCTGCAGTTTTACTGTTACGCATTCAAGCATTTCTAATGTTATGTGTGTTTTAGACATTTTCAGGAAGAAAGATGGAGCGAAAAGTAATGAAATGAAATACTTTGCTGCAGCTCAGAACTCCATGCTTGAACAGGCTCCAAAATGTGAAAGGCTTCGCCTTGTCTTAAAGTAGGAAAAAGCATTTTAAATAAACTCTCGTACTATCCAGCATGCATGTCTTCCACCCAGAACAGCCTAAAATGAATTTATACTGAAGTAGCTCCAAAAGTTACAAGCCTCAGAGCTGCACGGTCACTGCCAGAAACCTCTACAGCCACCCGTATTCCGGAGCCAGCCTACGGACGGGAGCGCGGCCACGGCCAAGGACCAGCAGCGTCTGCTGGGCTAGATTTGCTGGGCAAGGAGGGAAGCGCTGTGGTTTGTGCAGATCCAGAAGAGAGTGCCTCTCCACCCATGGGTGAGGACTTCTACTCACTAGTCTCTGAATATTTATGGCTGAAAAGCGCAGCTGCACTGGAGCCAGCTTGTCTGCACTGCCTCACCCCGAAACATCCCTCAAGCCGTCGCCTTGTCTTTTTAATTCTTGCTTCAAAGAGGACACGCTACTCAAAATGCAGGGTGCTTTGTATTAGACACTTGTACAGCCTCCGTTATTACAGCGTGAAATAGATGTAGCTTAGCGCTACAGACCCTGTTCTGAACCTCAGGACCCGAAGCACACAGTAATTCCATAAAAGCGCAACAAGGCATTCCGGAGAGCTGCGAAGGTGGGTTTCCCACGTCTCCAGTGCTATCGCCAGGTTATTGCAATAGTATAGAAAAGGATGGAGACGCACATCCGCAGGTAACGGAATGCAGAGGGGCACACAGCAATACCACAGGGACGCAGAGCGTATTTTTTACCAGCATGGATTCCAGCCCCAAAGCCTGCAGTATTGCCAGGCAGCTTGTTTCCAGAGCATCGTTGCAAAAGCAAGAGGATAAATTTCTCTAAAGAGGAAGAAGCTGCTCCTTCCAGAGCTCTGATTTTACGTGTCATTCAACAAATAACATCTCCGCTGCCTTCCTGGCACCCCACTAGTGGTGTTCCCATAACAACAGAGGGGACGGCTCCATCGCTCCGCTCGCTGCTCATTTACAACCCGAGCAGCAACGGGGAACCAGATCTGCTAAAATACTTTCAGGATCTTCAAGGACCAGATCCTTACCCAATAACTCGGTCTTGCAGAGTGAAACACATCTGCAATAACACTTACATTCATCCAATATCCATCTGAAGGGTTTTTTCATATGAAGAAAAACATAAGCTTATAAAAGCCAAATAAAAAATCTGGATGCAAAGCTAGAGAAAAAAAAATTCCAGGCTAAAAAAATAAAATAAAAAATCTCAGAAAACCTCAAGTTTTGTAGCCCTTCATTTCCCCTGAATCACAGTGAGCTTTACAGCTTTACATATTTAATTCCATCAAGAAGTTTTGCAACTTTCTACATCATTTTCTGTGTGGAATAATACCGCATGCAAGAACACAGCGAAGCTTAAAGCACTGTACAGAAAGACATAAATCATGGCATACGTGATGAGCTGTAGGGGTGAGACGTGAGCAGTAAAACAATACAGAATATTTGTAAAGTAAGTATTAAAAAAAGGAGAAAAATTATAATATAAATACAAAGAAAAAAGAAAACCTAGTAAAGTTCATTGGGAATTCAGCAAGGAAAACAGCTAATACTTGCTCAGAGAATCTTGCTCTTCCATAAGGATTTGAGATTTCTTCCAAGGGCTAATACATACGCCTTGATGAAAGGTCTGTCCAATTTGGTCATACGCCCACAGACAGCAGTTAATTATGTATAAGCTTACTTAATTATTCATCTATTTATTAACCACTCCAGCCCTAGAAAACACGGCAAACACCCTTCTTCAAACGCGTTACTCTCTGCTATAACGCCCCAACCTCGGCGACTTCTTTCTCATCGTACGCTCGTTTCTGTTTATTCAAGGAAATAACGGCACCGCAGCGGGAACTTGAAAACCATCTCACACCACATGTGAAAACGCCCCCCGAAGGGAAGTGCCTTGCCGGGGACACGTTTCGTTCCACGTAGCAGCACAAAGGACAGGAGCCGCTCACCAGCCGAGCCACCCCCCGCACCCAGGGAACTGCAGGGGGTGGGTGCGCGGCTGCCAGCAGAGCAGCTCCTGATGAACACCTACTGCCCCTCCTTCGTGCCCTGGTCTGGCGCTGGCTCAGGCTCGCACCGCGGTCCCTCCCCACAGCGGGCTTGGATGGGAACGGGGGTCCCGAAGGCATCGCCTCGGCCCTTCGACCAGCTGTTCTCAGCCAGGGCGCCGTGAAATGCCGGCACATCTCCAGGACAAGACCAGAGAGGTCTGAGTAGACCATCAAGCCCCAAAGAATCATCATCTGGATGATGCATTAGAGTGCTAATGGTTTAGACTTGTAAAGGGGGAAAAAAAAAACTGGTAAGGTAAGCAGAAAGCGGTACAGGGAGCGCAGTTCCTAACAAGGAACGTCATCACTCGTTCTCGGGCTACTTACAGAGAAAGCTCAGCCTGGCCCCAGGTGTGTGCTGACAAAACCAAAACCAGTTGGTCAAAGCAGCGCTGGCTGGCTCGCTTGGCACGGGGGCTGAGCCCAGCACCCCCGGCACGCACCGCGGCAGCACCCGCACCCAGCCCCGGGGTCAGGCTGTGGGCTGTCACAGAGCACAGCAGCTCGCTGGAAGACTCCTTTCCTTCGAGGGCTTCAATAACACCCCTCACTGGTCCAGACCTAGAAGACACCAAGGCCTTCCCCCGCACAAGATTTGCATTTTCCCCAATTCCCTAATCCTTTTTTAGTCCCTTCAAAAAAAAAAAAAGAAAAAAAAAAAAACAAAAAAAAAAAAAAAAACCAAACCAAAAATCAACAATCAAAAAAAACCCCACCAAACCAAAAAAAACAAAACAAAAACAAAAAAAAAAGAACCCTGGCCAAGGGGCTACCACAGCTAGCAGAATGCCCAACTACCTCCTGTACAGAGGGCAGAGTACAACGTCGGATGAGAAACTGCAAGAGGCGCCGCGCTCTGCGCTGGCAAACGAGGGGCGAGCGATGGAGCTTCCAGCTGAGCTGCCGGTGAGAAACCCCTCGGTGAGAGCTGGCGGCTGTGGCTGAAAAGCCAAACAGTACCTCAATCCCTACCAAAAATGAGGAAAAACCTTCCTTCCTCAGGTATGCTATGTGTAAAATGGGAATAAACAACATTTCATCAAGAGTGTTGCAATATTTATTAATCCCTCATGTCAGTTGAGCTAATTAATAATTTAAGAGTTACGGAGAGCAATTCCCCAACAGGATTACCACTGAATTATGACAGTAATTGTTCACCAGAACTTCACTTGGCTAAAAGCTCTTCTCTGGCAAGAAGTCCTGCGTGCATCTTGCCCTAAGCTTCAACCACATGATGACTTTAGGGCGAGTTATTTCTGACCTGGGTAGCTCCTTGGTGCTTCCATGGGGTTCTGCAAGCAACACCACGCAGGAATTTCATTTTCCTTGCACTTAGCCGTGACGCAAAGACTTTTGTCATCTCCTTGGTCACGCTGTCCTAGCATCGATCCTAAATAGGCACCACAAAGTCCTGCAATAAGCACAGGGCACGTGCTCCAGGCCAACTTGAGATCAACCCCTCTAATACGAAGCTGAGCTGAATCCAACCGACGCGGTCCAGAAGAATCCAAGGTTCCCTGGGACCTCAGATAAAAGTTTTCACGCAGAGCACAATTATATGAAAACTCCTTGATGAATTTGGACTGACCCCCAGAAGCATGAGAGACCCTTGATGTGACTCCTGTAAGAGAATGGGGGTTTTATTTCCTGGAAATGCCTTTTTTTTTTTTTTTTCCAGCAAAATGGCAGAGAGCAGACTTCTTGCTAAGAAAAGACTCATTTTTCTTTTTGCATTTTGCTATTCGGTTTGGAGGCTTCAACACACAAAACTAGGAAAATTCTCACAATAGCAAAAGCCACAAAAGCTCGATTTTCGAATTTTTATCTCTTTTTGTTTAGTTGGTTTTTTTACTGGATGGTTTTTACACATGGTGAGATCACCACCATGTGATTCACACAGCTGAGCATTTCTTGGGCTTGAATTCTCAGGGCACATCTGATTTATACCAAGTGTTGCCTATTTGATAAACCAAATGCCGCTGCTTGTAATCACCAAATTACATGAAATTAACCTAATTACCCTGAAACGAACCTAAATCTGGACAGATTAGCCAACCTGAAGCAGCTATCATCTCACAGAATTAGGTTTCAGCCTAGGATGTGCCAGACCCGTTTGCGCACCCCCGTGCAGCTCGGGGGTGGCCCCCAGCCCCCCACAAAGGAGCATTTGTCCACAAGAGCTGCGCATTCGGTGGCGTGGGCTGAAGGAAGGGATGAGAGGTCACCTGGAGTGCAGGACAGCTTCATCTGATGCTGCAAACCAGGAGAACCACCCGCACCAGCTCGGTCGCGAGCGCGTTGCCACCAGCCGGAGCCCAGCGAGGGCGCACGGGGCGGCCCCGATGCGCGCGCTTGGGGCAGCACAAACAATTTTTGCATCCATAAATTCAGACAAACTTGAATGGGATTCAAAGGGAGCTCTGCTTTGCAGCGTACTCTGCCTCCCTCTCCTGGCCTGTTCCCAGGCATGGTAGATATCAAAAACTTTGGTGCAAAATTAAAGGAAAGCAGCGTTAGCCAGATGAGGGTGTTTGTCCCTTTGAGATGCCCAAAGCCTATAGATGAAAACTGAGGAAATCTTTTCCATCATCGACCTGCCGAACCTGCACCGAGAGCCACAAAAACAGATTTTGCAATGGACTGGCAGCCATAACAAACGCCCAAGAAAAGGAAAGATAATGGCCAAACCAAAACACCAATAATCCTTGTTTAAGACCACAAGCCCAGGTATCAAAGCCTAACAATTGCTACTCAGCCTTTCTTAAAAGAAACGATTACAATCACACTTTCATTCATCATTTTAAACTTATTACAAAATGCATTCCCCATGGGAAAGAGGAGAGGGGGAGTGGAAGCATCAATCTCCTGCCCTGGCTCCCTAATTCAGTCAACAAGCAAGCAGCAAGCCTCGAGTGGAACATTATCAAGCTCAACGATAGCTACAGATATCCGAATCCTTCTCTCCACAGGGAAACCGTAACTTTCCTGGAGTACGTCAAACAACGCTGGGGCATTCCCAGGTAACTGGGGCCAGCTGGGTTACAACAGCTAAAAGGGAAGGGGGAAAAAAGAGAAAACTAAAAAAACCTGGTTTACTTCAAAGGCAAAGCAGCAGCTCCAGCCTGCATTTGTGCTTTTATGTAGATAAATGTCAATGCATGCTCCAATTATTGGCAAAAATTAAAGTATCAGACTTCTAGATGCATCTGGAACATGGTACAATGCTCCAGACCAGTAGGATAATTAGCGTTAGATGCAATTGGACTCAGGCAGTTAGATTCTTGAGAATTTCATTTCTATTTTAAACTCTCCTGTGTGTACTTTGCCATCTAAGCTTAAGTTTACTTTGATTTTGTTTTTTCCACATGGTGAACAACAGATATTAAAGGGTACAAAGCCCCTCATGAAACGACAGCACACATATTGGCCATCTCCGATTCCCAGAAATATCAATTTTTAACTAAAAATGCAGAACTTCATGGAAAAATGCCTTTTCTGGGGGTCCTACGTGTGTATAAATCATTACAGGAGCGAATCCAATTTAACCAACTGTGAATGTTTAATTACCCTTCCAGTTCATTTACAGTTTGCCTTGAAGTTAAAAGCTTTTTTGTATCTGCAAAAGCAGCGTTTTGCTGCTTACAGAAAACAAATCCTAGCTTACCTGTTCGGGTAGCTGGCACGTACAGCTCTTGATGCATTTGCTGTACTTATCACATTACTCACTAAAGCCCTCGTTCTCGAGGGGGGGGGAAGCAAGAAAATCTCAATTTTCAGTTAAGAAATTGCATCTATTTCTAGGCAATGTTTAGAAACATAGATCCAAGCCCAAAAAGTCTTTTTCCTCCTTTGTTTTTTTTTGGTTTTTTTTTTTTTTTTTGAGCAACCAGCTCAGCTGGGGCTGCCCATACCAGTAGCCAGACTGAAATCCATAGGAATTTGCACTCATGGCTCATGGGTTTTCCAGTCAGTATGTTATCGGCATATTAACACACACAGCAAATTGAAAGATTAGCTCATGAAAAACAAACTGCTCTCAGTTCTGCAACAGGCTACGGGAAATAGACCCCCCAAGCTGCATATCAAAAAAGAAGAAAGAAAAAAAAAAGAAAAAGAAAAAAAAAAGAAAAAGAAAAAAAAAAGAAAAAGAAAAAAAAAAGAAAAACAAAAAAAAAGAAAAAGAAAAAAGGAGGTTTTGTTTCGTTG
>JAVJGI010000040.1:110284392-110295721 GCA_035590275.1 Ibycter americanus
TGTATATAAAAAAATAAAAAAAAAAAAAAAAATAAAAACAAAAAAAAAACAAAAAGAAAAAAAAAAGAAAAAGAAAAAAAAAAGAAAAAGAAAAAAAAAAGAAAAAGAAAAAAGGAGGTTTTGTTTCTTTGAGAACATTTGTGCTATCTCTCAGAATACGTTCCAAGAAATGCTTTTTTTTTTTTTTTTTGCCCCAAACTTATTTTATTTATAAACAGGTGCTTAATAGGAATCCAGGCTCCTGAGCAGCTGCTCAGGGGGCTGCTCTCCCCACCCTGCAGGAGACCCCAGCAGAGCGGCCACCGGGGGTCAGCACCGCAGCAAAAAGCACATTTAGTTAAAAAAATACCAGCTTTGCTAGGAAAACCAGGATTCAGGTTGTGGGTACCAGCCACAGCCATGTACAGAGTGATGGAAAACCACATCCCAGAGAGGGGCTGGATTATTTAGTGAGATTCTTTTGAAAGTCACGGATAGCGGTATTTTTCAATCTTTCGCCATCGTTATGCAGGTGAAAGAAAAAGGAAGCCCAATTTCTTCGCAATCATAAAAATGACACATTGGTTTAACCTGTTGTTTGCCATGCAGCTGGCATCCTCCCCGAGGGAGCAGAGCCCTCCCAGCGCGCTGTGCTGGAGACCCCTGACACAGCGGGGAAGGGAAAGGCAACTCTATTGCTATTGCAATACCCCGTGAAGCTGAAAAACTTTTTAACGGTTACTGGAAGGAATATCCCCAGGAAACACCCAGAAGACTTTGCTACCTCCAAATCAGTCGGTAGCTTTGCGGACGGACTGCAATTCCTTTGGATGCGAGCCTGCGCGCCAGGGGCAGGGTAGATGCCCGAGCTAGCTCGGGTGCTCGGAACCCCACCTGCAGCAGCTGGGAAATCAGGATAAAAACTAAATGAACCTACCCAGCGCTCCGTGACACCCCAGCTAGGTAACTTATCATTTCCAATTCATTTAAGGGAACTGAAGTACCCTTGCAGCACACTGCACCTGCCCACAAAGCTCACGGTCCATGCCGGAAAGCACTAAACCCTTACTTAAAGCCTATAGAAGTTATACGTACACTCCCAGCTAAGCACACAAGTGCTGTTTATTACGGAAACACGACGCCTTTGCGCTAGAGGCTGGTCAAAGCAGCCTGGAATATTGATCACAGCCCATTAAAACCCAGGGATCCTCCACGTATTAGAGCAATGCCGGCAAGCACCGCCTTGGGAGGTTTAGGCAAGGTCGGAGCGGCGTGCAGGATTTGTCCTGCCTTCCTCTGCTCCAGCAAACCGCGGCCGGAGCACAGAGCTGCTGCCTGTAGTTCCCAGCCCCTCGGGTACAGCTGTGTCTGGATCAGGCATTAGAGAAAACTGCACGGAACTGGGCTCGGAAGCAGCAACGCACAAAAATTAATTCCACCCACTGGAGGCGTGGGACAGACGGAGAACGGTACACGAACAGGGCAGGAGCCCTGCGAGTGCGGCAGGCGTGCCTCCCTCTGTCTGCAAAACGGTGCTAATAATAAACACCTCTGTAAGAGAACCTGAACCGCTCCACTGAGAGGCAGAAACTATTTTTATCCCTGCAGAAAGATGCTGCAGGGAGAATGAGGTTTCATTTTGCTGCCAGTTCCGTGGACGCTCAGAGCATCAGATGCTTTTTATTTTGCCAAGCCATTACAGGCACACCCTGAAATTTAACTTCTTTATAACTTTTTTAACCATTTGAGGGCAGCAGTTTCAGCCGCCTCGGTGAATGACCCCACAGAAGGGAACACGCCGTGCTGCAGGCAGCGGGAACAGGGGCGTTCGGTCCCTGTAACCTGGATCCAGCCTGGATCACGGCACCGAAAGCCGCTGGTGAATGTTGAGCATGTGCACAGGAGATCATGTAGCATAACTGCATCGCTCAAGTAATTGGGCAATCAGGAAAAAAGGAACAGTACAACTACAAATACATTTAATTACTGGAACTTACTCTCAACACAACAGGCAGCCAAGCCCCGTTGGCAGGCACTGATGCAGAGCTTGTACCGGGATGAATGACTTGTATAATTAACCAGGCTGTCGGCAATTTGCTCCAAGGTCACCACCATCTCTAGCTGCTTTACTGGGAGCTGTTGAAAACTGTTTTTTGGATCCAGTCTTACAGAATGATATTGCAAAAATACAATATGCGTCATTAGCAACCCCTCTGCCATGACCCTCGGGACATAGCGATGTTCTCTTTCTCTTCGGCAGGAAAACCACCGGTCCCTCTACGCTAACCCGTCTTCTCCTTACGCAGAGGTTCGACAACACCGCGCGTTCATTCCCAGAACTAATGGAATTCAAACACAGCTTCCCCATCTCGCACAACTTCATACATTTAATTGCATTCAAAGCCAGGATAACATCTCGATATTTCAGGAGTACTGTATTTTGGCTCTGTCAGAATGTTTCGGTTTGGAAAAGCTCAAACGTTTTTAATTTCATCATCGCAGCCACTGCATTAGCCAGGATGATAAAGCACAGAGGCAATACCTCAACCTTCAGCTGCTGTCCCCATTGAAATGTTGATGGCCCTGTATGTTCTAGTAAAATACTGTCATTGTTTCGTATCAGAATTTAAGCAAAATATCCATTTACAATTCCCAAAAATCCCCACCTACCATGAAATAGGATGAAGCCATGGTAAAGGCAAATATCTTGCTTAAAGACTTTCATTCCACTTTCCTTTTAACAATGCACGGCCATCAAATTTGCCTCAAAGACCCCCAAAGAAAGAAAGGATAACTAATTCATGTTCATAGCTGCAAATCTAATCATACGCATGTTTGCAGTTCATTATTTTGCTGTCATAAAAATATGATGGTTGCTTTCAATTTGAAGGAATTATTATACCCTTATACTTGGCTATTTATGAACATTAATTGACAAAACCAAATTTGTCCGTCAGGAGCACAGATGAACACTACCCGTAATTTAATCAGGAGCAAATCAGCTAGCCAGCGGTTAGTATACAGATGCTGTAATAATTGAGTCTCTCTATTGAGATGACGGGGAACAATTTATATTTAATTTATGCAAAGAAAAATATTTTCAGTATTTCCTTTCTGTTTTCTGTTGGGGGGGCAGATACTTAATGGCATACGGCAGTCCTAACGTTTTGGAAAAGCTTTTCCTCGCAGTTTAAAGAACACTCCCCCCCTCACTGCATGTTATATATATAGATGTAGGTACGTAACCTTAATTTCACACTGCTTGTTGGGGGTCGCTGCCCCCCCACACACACACACACACAGTGGCTATTCCGTGCTGGGCCAGTTTCACGCAGGTTAACCACGGCTGCAGGGGCTTGCCCAGCGCGGGGGGCTCTCCCGCAGGCAGACGTGATGGAGGGGTCACCTGGCCATGGAGAGGGGGGACACGGACCCACAGGGCTGGGCACCGTGCTCAGCCCCCGGCTGCTGCTACCTGTGTGGTGGGATCCCAGAGGTCCGGAGAACCACGCTGGGGAGTACAGCACCCGATCCGTCATTGGAAATGGGGATTTAGCTGCACTTCCAGTCCAGCTTTCCTAAATTCTGTAATACCCAGACACCCCACATTCCCACTTTCGGAAAATACTGGTTTTCTCCCCTCTTCCAAGCGGGCACAATCCATCACCCGCAGGATGTGACCTACCGTTTGGCCATTAGAAACAGCTAAGCTCTGCTGGAAGAGACCCCACCATCACCTCAGCCATGCACCGCAATTCCCATCAGCTTTTCAAGTCTGAAAAGCTCCAAACCAGGAAACCCACTCACAGATAACGCCCCCCAACCTGCTACACCCCGCTCTGCCCACGGACGTGCTCTCTCCTTTGATTCTCACACACTTCACATTCATATCTCTCGGGCACTAGCTAGTCGCTGTCTTTCGTGCCCTTGCCCTTCAGAGCCCTGCGCAGCACCCCGGGGTCACCCGTGGCTTCCCCAGCAAGCAGCAATAGCACAGTATTTGTGTGATGAAAAGGAGAAGCTTGTAAAGCAATGAAAGGCACCAACAGCAAGCAAACTGCATCCACAAGGTACAGATTGCCGTTTTCCTCCTGGGGAGCACAGCGTTACCTAACAAAGCAAAGGGAGAGATAAATGTCACTTTTTTTTTTTTTTATCTCTAGTAACAGCTCATTCCACTGGGTGGAAAAGAAAAATATTAGTGATCTTCCCATTTCATTTCTGTGGCCCCTTAATCTGTTCAGCTCAAGCAGGAGCACATCAGCTGTCAAGGAGGACTTTTATTTTGTGCTTTTCTGGGGAGAGGTAAATGACTTTTCCTCCTCGTGCCGGCGCTGGCCCCGGAGAGAATTAGATTATCTTGTTCTCCCCTAAAACACAAAATTCAAAGGGCTTTTGGAATCGTTTGTTTCTGATACGTTTCTTGTCATCCCAGAAAAATACAGCTTGGTTTTGATAAAAACGTGACACCTCTTTCTACACCGATGCACACAAGGTTATTTAGCGTGACAGTAGCACACACGGAAAGTTGTCAGAGATCTCGTCCACACGTCCTCAAGCGCCACAGTGATGAGCACGGAGATTTACACCAGTTGCTTTCAAGCTGCCAGAGCCTGCCATAACACCAGGACATAAACCCAGATGATAGCTCCACCCCAAGGGAACAGAAATCTTCAAGAGCAGGCAAATTTAGTAAAAGGGAAAAAAGCAACATTCTGACCCCACCATGACATGCCAAGAAAATAACAGTCAGGCCTTAATTTTGTAATGCTGCAGTAAATAATTTTCTATTCCAGGTGTCTGCAGGGTTGGCCAGCAGCCTAACAGCTTCTGGTACCTGCACCGAGCATCGCCACTCTGCCGCCCAGTGGGACCAGGCTCTTGGGGATCCCTGAATTCACCTCGCCCCACTCACGGCACACGTGCTCCTGCTTCTCATTCCCCCAAAACTTGGAAATCTGCTCGCGCACAGACCTGTGGCATGCTAATTAACCAAGACTGTTGCAATTATCTCTGGAAACAAAGTTCCTTTATACACACACACCCCATCTTCTCTTGGGAGAGCAAATGAAACAACTTGTTACCATGAAAAATTTATTACTGACTAATGCACGTAGGAAACCTAATGCGCCAAGTACCACGGAACAGGCTTCCAGCCCTGATTCCGTGTGGTCTCAAACCCACCGATCCAAGCAAATTTTATGCTGACTGTTTTCCCTTGCTGTCCACGGGAGGAAAGAAGAGCTGTCACAAAAGCTTTGCTCAAACGCTCTCATAGCTGGAGCCTGAGCTCACTCAAGGGTTGTACTGAAGGAAACCCAGGACGAGAAGGGATAGCAGCTGTGATGCAAACCCATTAAATCATCTTCCCCCGTACATACGTGGCAGAAAATCAGAGAGGGGCACGGCTCCCCAGGTGCCTGCCGGGCACTGCTAGCCCCAGCTTTTGGGAAGGGGGCGAAACCGTATCGCCTCTGCTCCATTTCAGCCCTGGGTAAAAGGTTTGAAACCAGATCCTGTTTGGCTGGTGTTTTAATTAAATCATGGAAAAATGCACAAGGGACTAAAAGACAAAAAATACGAGAGAAGAGAGGGTAAACGCCCGTCTCTTCAGCCTCAGTTTGAAAGGTCAGAGATTTCCTGCAATGTCTTACGATTTTCCCATAGCTTCTTCCCCAACTGCCTGGTGCGTGCTTTAGATCAGCATTAGTAGTTTTCTTAACAAAAGTTGTGGCTACAGAGGAGTTACCAGGTGAGAAACATCCCCCGTGGAATGGGGGTAACTCACAGGCCAGCAGTGATCTGTAGTTTATTTTTAAAAGACCCTCCCTGCTCTGCCGTGACTCTGCCTCTTTATTAAGCCGTCAGGGCTGGTTTTCCCTCGGACCGGACTTGTGTGCTAGAATATTTGTCTGCTGCGTGATTCTCTCCTTCCTTTATCGTCAGGCAGCGCACTCCTGTCGACTCAACGCCTTGTAACCACTTTAAAGCCAGTCGGTGCACCTACAGCGTCTGATGCAAGAGAGGCATTTCCATCAGGAATAGTTCTACGTTCAAATTTGTTCAAGGAAAATTTGCTGCCTTCTCCAGGTAAAAAAAAAATAAATAACCCAAACAGCATCAAGGGCCAAATGGCCCCTGGCTGGAGCATCAGTATGAACAGCAGTACCTCCACCGCCCTCCGCGGTGCTTGGCTGTCACTCCGAACCCTGCCCACGCTCTCCCCGTTCATTGCCCACACCGTGGAAAACTCCCTTTGCTACCAGCATCTTCCCGGTGCAAAGCTGCAAGGGGGGCGGGAGCGGCTTCCCCAAGGGAGATGGAAGCGCGGCATCCGCAGGGAAAGAAAAACCAGGAAAGGGCTTGGGAGAGGAGTGAGGTTTGGGCCCCGGGAAACTGTTTGCTCCTCAGGCTCATCATGGCTCGAGGTGGGAGAGGCGCTGCCCAGCACGTCCTGCCATGGGGGAGCCGCTGCTTCCTACCGCAGCCGTGAGTTTTGTCCCAATAGTGTTCCATGTCAAGTTCGCTTCTTCCCCCTCCCATTTACCTACTCAGACAAGCACCTTCCTGTTGCACAGAAGGTGCTAGAGGAAACATCACCCTATTTTATTATTATATACACTATAATAATACACTGTATTATTAAGATCAAGTTTTGCTCAACTTGTGCTTCACAGAAAAGAAAAAAAAAGAAAGAAAACTTTAGAGCAACAAGATATCTCCAACAAACAGATACACAAACCCAACGTATAATTCATCAGAGCTCTGAGTTTGGGTCACGGTTCAAGGCACACTTTTATTCAGATGCAACGTTCAGATTCGCACTCTTTGCACCAAGGAGCCCAGCTCCCAAGGAAATCTTCACCCAGATCCGAGGGTACATAACAGATTGTTTTAAAGGCTATTCTGTTTGTTTAAAAATCATATTCAGGCACCAGACAGAGAAATCTTAGGTTGCTCCCCCCCCCAGTAAGATGCTAGACCAGACGAGATTCCAGGGATTTCACGCTGCAGGACAAGTATGTAGCATAGGTAGTGCCACATCTCCCTTGCCTCATATTCCTCTCAAAAGGAACTGGATCAAGAGCTAAACTACAAATCTAGGGGGAAAAGACAAAAGCTTTGAGCCACATTAATTTCCACAGAAGAACTCCTAAGAACTTTGCATCACGTCCTTAATTTTCTACCTGGTAGCCAAACCAAACTTGCATTCATTCGTGGAGCAACCAGAGCGGGATACACAACACACGTACTAGATAATACGATGTAATTGAAAGACAATATGTAAGAGTTTCAGTGCAACATTTTAAAGTCTGGATGGTTTTCAAATTACTTGACCTCTCTTGTTCATTCTGGTCATATCTTGAACCGAGTTCCTTACTTCATAACCAATGGAAAACTAACTGGCAAGGTACAAAAAACAATTGGGAGCCTAACAAATCAGCAGCATCTGTGAGCCAAAGAATTAATGGAAAATGACAATTCATCTAATGCAGCAGTAAGTCAGAGAATAATACACAGTGGTAAGTCCAGAAAACTGCATTATGCCAAATAAGTTGCTTGGAATTTGCCCACGTATAAAGTAAGTGGTTTCTCTGCTAAGCCCGATTCTTCAAGAGAGCTCTCAGCTCTGCTTGAGATCAGGTCTCGCTCCATATACTCAGTACTTCATGGGAGGGCAGAGCAGAAATACCCTTCAAAATTGTAGTCTTGCACATTTTTAGGTTGGGTAGTGCCAATCATAAATCTGACAGGCAGTATTTTTTTCTTTTTTTAATTCAGAAACTGTCAAATGGAAAGAAAACTAGAGCCTTTCATTTTGGTATTAGCAGAATTTATAGCTTGAATCTGTGCCAGATTCAATTTCATGCTTCAAACAAGAAAGATCCTCCAGCTTTGCCTGGCAGACAGGACTTACAGCGGAGCTCGGGAAGATTTAGGACCGGGCTATGAAGACGGCCTCTCTCTCAATTACTCCTTTCGGGGGTCGCCAGCCGTGCAGTTAGGTTGGACCAGGTGAAAAACCAATCAACCTGCATGGCTTGCCCATGAAATGAAAGCCTTACTCTGCGAGCAATCCCAGATAGGAATTACAGTCCCTCTTTTGGAATTACACTCTCTTGAAAGGCAACCGCATCCTCAGGCGACACCGACAGGCAAATTTAGTGCCTATAACAGTAAGGATTTGCTGCCTTGGGAAACTGCAGTCTTGTCAGCAAACTCCCAAACCAGGGAGTTAAGCCAGCTGCAGCCTTCCCATCGGCGCTACTCCCTGTGCTCAGTGCAAATAAAACCCCCCAGGTAATTGCACGGAACGCATCCCAGCAAACAAATGTACTGAGGCACAGTAAATTCGGTAAGGTAAGTGGCAACAGTGCAGTAGGGTGGAAGAGAAAGATGGAAAACTAATTTTCAAAAGAGCATCCTATGTATTGTACAAGTAAACAGTGCTTCAGAGGTTAAATAAAGATCAAGTACTTGTGCAAAAGGCAAAACAGCTTTGGAGCGGGGCTCCCACATGACAACATACTCTTTAGACTAATATTGTGATTACCATAGTACATCCTAGGATATTATGCAAATCTACAACTATGCATGAATAATCAGCCAATTATGCAGAATCAGCTGCGCAAAAAACTTTTCAAGTCTTCCATCAAACGGGAAGACTCGCAGCCGGCAGGAGAAAAGTTCACTTTCAAGACTTTCGGTATTTGTTTTTCAGAGCAAGCTACTGCAGAGCAGCATTGGCCACACACACACGCACATTTGCAGCCGGGTACCACGCACCCTCGCTTTCTCCCTTGAGGGCAGATGCTGCTACACAAAACCGAAGGGGTGTTCTGCAAGCAGACTGCAAGCTCTTCTTGTGGGTGTTTTGGAGGAAAAGAGTCCTTATAGCAAAGGCAGAAGCTACAGAAAACATGAGATCTTTCCAGGTGGTACATCAAAGTTGTGCTGTCAAGCCTGTGATTTATTTAGAGTTCAGCATTTCTCCCGGCACATGGTCCGACCTTTAATTAAGGCCAGGACCTTCATCATTCAAGCACATCGCAGTGTTACTAAAAAAGCCCTAATGTCACCGAGGACAGTGATGTGGCACTGGGCCTTCCTTGTGAGATGTGGACTGTAGAGGTCAGAACCTGACTCCACGTAGCTCCTCAGAAACCACTGCTGCAAGCGAGTCCCAGGGGCAAGAGCTGGTTTTATGGGTTGTAAAGGCGCTTGCACAGCCCTACATGATGCAGGGTCCCTTTACGGCTCTACCCCAAAGGTCATTTGTGGTGACACAGACACAAGTAGGTAACCAGAGCTCGGTATCCCAAACCTGCCCCCGTGCATCCTTCCTGTCCGCACGGAAACCCTGGAGCACGGTGACGGCTTGGGCAGCCACGTTTGTCAAGGCCCTATGAACACAGACGTATCCACAAGCACATCAGCTGAAGTTCTGCCCTCGGGTATGCCGAGGAGATACTGTTATTGCCACAAAGATAGGAAGCTCACGTAGACGTAGATCACATGTCATCTACTTACTTGCTTTGAACGCCAGCGGCGCGCGTGGCAGCCATCCTTACATTGCATTGCACCTCGTACCTGGAGGCTGCACGCGCCTGAGAAGACATTTAGAAAATCCTACCAAAATGATCCACCAGAAGGTAAAAAATCTGATGGCCGAGTTACTGAGGTGGGATTCAAAACCCCTAGATTCACAGGTTTCCTCTCTGGCATTTCCCTGGAAGAAAGGGAACGGAAAACAAAACTAAAATGAGAACCGGTGTTTTCCCACCTGCTTGGTCTTAGCAATTTGGAAAACAAATAGTCCTGGTCCCATGTGAGCATTCTCACCCATCTCTTCTTTGTGTAAGATCCGACATAATGGATCCACAGCCTTTGGACTGATCCCAGGCCCTATAACACAAAAGACTAACACCAAACCCTCCTGAGAAACTGCCTGACATTTCCTCGGAGGCAGCAGCACGACCACAGCCTTGATTAACTGAGTAGCTGTCAGCTAATGAGTCATCCTCCTCGCTCAACCTGTGGAAGTACAGGCACAGCGCGAGTCACATGGATCTGCAGCAAAATCCCGGTACATCATATTTTGGATCTCACCACGTAAAGATAAACACTCCAATCCAAGCATCACTAGTTACGGAATTGGTTGGGCAGAATGGAGAGGAGAGAGGAGGAGGGGACGGGACAGCCTGGAGAACACGTTTATTAAGATACATGCACCATCACAAACAGTAGGAAGAAAGTACCAGTAGAGCAGAGTAAAATAAACCCCAGAAATTCAGATCAGCGTTGTTACGGTATCATTGCAAAAACCTAGGCTTTCTTCCACAACTGTAAGTAAATAAATACATCCATTCCCAGAGCTACGTGGAAGGAGGGATAGGAAAAAGAGAGCAAACCCTGCCCCGTAAAATTCATGACGCCAACCTATTAGTCTTAGGAACTGGGGTATGCAGGAGGATGCCGGTGCAAAGCTCTGGGGCAGCTGCGTGCCCGTGCTTCGGGGCACCAGTGTGCTCAGCAAGTAAGAAAAGCAAGGGGCAAAAATTTGGGATTAGTCACATTGCACACTCCCTCCTTAATATCCAAAAGGCACAGACAACAGATAATCAGGCCCATCTGGAAAGACATTACAAATGTACGAAAACAACCAAGAAAAGGAACAGAGCTTCCAGGTAGCGCACACTACCAGAAAAAGCAAAGGGGAAAAACCCAACACGTTATCCATCCTTCGGAGGACTGAGTACCGAAGCAGAGATCCGCACACCCAGAGATGCTCTGTGCGCCAACAGTCCCCCTCCAAAACAGCAAATCACCCTCCAGTTTGAACATCATTATTTTGAAATTGGAAAAACCTGCTGTACGTGTCGCGTACACACCTAAACGGAACGGTAACACCCGCTACCAGGCAAAGAGCAACTTGTTCTGGTCCACGTCAACCCAAAAACGTGCCACCAGCCCAGCCCCGGCCCCGTGTCTGTCATTCAGACGCGCAGCTTTTCAGCGGGTTCGGAGAAAGTCGAGGCAGGTGGGCAACGGCAGCCGGGGCCACTGCAACTTTCCCTTTGGAAAAATGCCGGGTTTGGAAAAACTTGGGAAACAAGGCAGGGGAAGGGAGAGGGGAGGGAAGAGGTTAAGGACGTTGCGACCCGGGGGGCGAGACGCAGGGTGACAGGGCTGTCGCCGGCCCCTTTCTCTCCTACCTGCTTCCATGAGCTGGCACTGCTGCCCGAACACCTGCGAGAAGGTGACGGGGCCGGCGCTGGCGGCCGCGGCGGGGTCCATGGCTTCTCCCCGCTCCCCGCCGTTGGTCATGGGGCAGAGCCCGGCGGCTGCC